>CM061052.1:29157539-30357539 GCA_030762865.1 Paraleonurus japonicus
ACAAGAGAGGAAAAACATCACCAAATGATCTTCAATCAACAAAAATAGGAATGCTTGAGTCTTCAACACCAATCTCCAAAGGAATTACATGCTTGAATTGAATGAATTACAAGGATCAAATGCTAATTTATGACTAATCTACCAACAATTAATTGAACTCTACTCCTATTTCTAACTTCTACTCTAATCTAAGATGGAAATTGGCTTGGGGCTTGAGAAATCGCCCCAAAACCGCTACTAATCGCTACTATGAACGATGATTTTCGGTCCCCCTGAATTGCCCTGCTCGGCTCTTTAAATAACGAAATTTGGAAAATTCTCCCCCTCGAGTCGAGGGTCAGGCCTCGACTCGAGGTCCCCGCAAAATACCTCGCCCTCGACTCGAGGGTCATGCCTCGAGTCGAGGCCGCTGCCTTTTCCAATTTTTGCCTTTCTCTGCACCCCTCGACTCGAGGCTCTTGCTCCTCGACCAGAGCTCGAGTTCGGTGGCACTTTTCTCGCACGGGGCTTCGCCCCGATCCCTGTTTCGTCCCGGATGTCCGTCTCTTCATTCTAAGCCTAATGGTACTCTCGGTTTGGCAAAATTCCACCGAATTACCTGCAAAATGGACGAAAAACATCAAAATCTCACAAATAATACTTTTAGGCAAAAGAGTGATACTTTTCACATTTAGGCACATAAACTAACACTTTAGCTCACTTTTTGCACTAAAAATAGCCCTAAAAACATGTATCAATTCACTCCAATCATACCCCCAAACTTGAATTGTTGCTCGTCCTCGAGCAACGTAGAAACTAAGAACAAAGGAGTGAATTGATTGCAATTATGTCACATGGCACCATAGGCGAAAAATAAGACAATTGAACTCATCAATGAACATAAGTATCAATGCAACTATCCACTAGCAATCAAGATGAATCATGCTCAAACAAATGCTCAATCAAACACTTAATACATTGCTCCTTCCATGGAGTGTTTCACTCTTCACTCAAGTGTATAAAGGTTTAAAGCACTCAATCATCAATTCACAACTAAGTACACCATATGCTTGCCACAAGACTTAATCTCAATCAAAATCATTTATGATCAATCAAGAATCAAAGAGGTCTTTCTTCTAGGTTGTAATGTTGGCTCTTTGGAAAGGTGGGATATTTTTGGATAAGAGTGACTAAGTAGTAGTGACTTGAATGTAAGCTAATCAATACAAACCACTTCTCTTCTCTTTTCAGCAAGTACACTCTTCCTTTTTAACTTCAATGATCATTCCACCATTCACTTGAGCTTTCTCTTTTAAGCTCACAAATTGAATCTTTCTTTTCATTTCATTTTCACATTTTCACAATTCAACTTTTCTTCACAACCTTTCTTTTCTTTTATCTCTTAACACATCATCACTTAGCTCATCATCTTCCCACACTTAGCAATCAAATCACCATCATTAGCCAACATTCAAGCTTAACTAAACATAGGACAAGAAAGGTTCATCAAAATAGGCTAAATGGTTTCAATTTCACTTGGCTTGCCAAAGAATAAGGATCATAAGGCTCAACATGGCTCACTAAGGAAATCAAATGTATTTGGTAGGAAAGTATTTGGCAAAGTAACTCATCATATCAAACATGGCCTCTTATCATTTTCAAAACATTACACAAAGATCAATATCAACAAGTCTAGTGGCAAGTTCTAGTATACAAATCTATGAATAATGCACTCACAAAGGAATCAAATCAACCGTATAAGATGTACGATTATTAGGCACAAAAGCTCACGGGCTTAAATTGAGCAATGAATTAAGAATTTTCAATCACATTCATCTTCACATAATTAATCAAGCAACTAGCATCAAGCTACACATCTACTCATGATCATAACAATTTCAAACTAGTCTTACAACTCAAGCACAAATGCTCATGTACATAACCTCAAGCATACTCACTATATCAAGATGATACTCAAAAATATGTCAATGAATCCACTATTAAGCTCAAAATCAATAAATCTCAAAAGCCTAGGAATAAGGAATCCAAAGAAATCATCAAGGAATAATCATCAATAGACCATCAAACTCAATAAGATCAAGATAATAACAACCATCAATAAAATCATCCAAAAATCCAAAACCAATCATAACAATCATCAAGTCAAGAGTATAAGCATCATCAAAAGTACAAAGGAAAACAAGAATATCAGAATCTAAAGAACAACAAGAAGAGGGAATAAGGAATAGGGATAGCCCTAATAGTCGAACGGCGGCGGTGGAGGAGGGTAGTGTCTGGCCCGAAGTTCCACGAGCTCATCTCGCTGGAGGAGTGCATACATGTCATGCTTGAGTCTTCGAGAGACTCCTCCCGCATCCTCCGAGTCTCTTCATTAAATCTGCGGGACTCCTCAAGCATCCGGTACATCTCATCCTGCCGGCCGACTCTCTATATGCATCCTCCGACTGTCGCCCACATCTCCTCTATCGGAACCCACGACCTCTCGAGATGAACTCCCCGCCTCGTACTCTCTACTCCTCATCTCGTCTGCCCGGTACATGTTAATCTCTGGCTGGTAATCCTCGTCCATCTGTCTTGGCGGCTCCTCTTGCTCCGCTCCTCATCATCCTCGTCCTCGAATCATAATCTCCAATATCTACCTCTGCTCCTTCTGCAGCTCCATCACCCCGATCATCATCGAACCCGACCGCGACCCCATCGTCATCATCAACCTCCCTAAGCACATCCCCATGCTCTCTAGTGTAAGCGTCTATCGCCTCGGTATGACGCCGTGACCACATACGTAAGTTGATAGTCACAAAGGCCTGAGATCCAAAACTGCGTCAACCTCTTATTAGGTAGAGGAGTCGGCCACCATGATCTTCTTTGTAGGCACCACGTCCTACCGATGCGGTCTAGCGTCCTCATGCGCCGCATGGTATCAAGAGTAAGGTCGGGGCCCTCCACCGCTCCGAGGTTATGCGTCGGAATCCCAAAATGCTCAGCGATCAATGTAATCATGCCACCGAAGTTAATCTTCTTGAACTTCGTGCTAGTGGCTCTCTCAAATAAATAGCAAAGGTAGGCGGCCGCATTAAATCGACTCCATGTAAGAAGCACCAAATGACGTCAGACTCCTCGGATACCACGGCTCCTCCCTCCGATCTCGCGAATATGGTACCCGCGAGAATCTTCTCAAGATATCGGATGACCGGGTTCGGATATGTGTGCTCTTAGACTTCCCCGAACAAAATCGGGCTGATTAGGAGCCCCGTAATCTGAAATCCTCCTCCAAAATTGCTTAGCATTATACTCCTTCCCGATGTTCAACGGTGATCGGTCGGGTGCAGTAGGTGCTCCAATAATCTCGTTGACCTCGCCCAGAGTCAACGAGTACTCATACCCCATGAGCTCAAATGTAATACTCCTCGGGAATTTGGCCCTCTGGCCTTATCAACTCTCACCGTGCACGGGAACTCGAGAGTGAGTCCGATATATGTCCTAGGCCTCTTAGTCAAGAAGCCTCCCATCCCGACTTGCTCAAATAAGCGAGGAATATCCTCCTCGATCCCCATCGATATCATGCAATCTTGGTCCACTAGTCTAGTCTTGACCACCCGGTTATAGAGCTCGAGAATATAACTCAATATGAGTCCTCCACTGGTGATCATCCCACCGAATTTCGAGCTCGGCGGGTGTCCTGTGTGCACGTCGGATAGCATCTTCTTTCTCGCGAATCTCCGCCTCGGAGAGGTTATGTCTGTCGGCCCCTCTAGACATTGTTCCTGCAAAACATTCCCAAGAGCAAAAATCAATACCAACAAATACAATACGAGCTCGAGAAAAATATCAATCATACCATGAACGAGTCAACGATCAATAATCATCTCAAATGAACAAAATCCCTAGTAACTAGCAACAAAGCCTCAACAATGGTCAATGAGTCAACTAAACACATATATCCAATAGAAGTGCTCAAAATAATCCTCAAACATGCATATACTTACTAACATGGCCCCACAATTAATTCACAAGTAGGCTCAACAAATACTCATTCAATTAAGCTCAATAAAATCCCAAAAATCATAAGCCAATTAGCAAGTAATTCAACAAATATGCATCAACAAATCATACACTTCTATCAACACCATAATTCAACTTGACCAAATGATCCCAACAATTATACTAGGAATTCCTACAAATGCCATAATTCACAATTACAATCCCAATTCACAAATAAACGAGCACAATATCATTTCCAATCCTAAACATGCTCCTATTCTCATCAACGATCCAAATATACTCATACAAGGCTCCAAATCATCCAAAATAATCATGCATCTCAAGTGTCTATCAAAATGCCCAAATGAAATATTCCAAATTCAAGAATTTTATCACAAATCATAACACCCATGCAAATATCACAATATAACAACGAAATTGAAGCCAAGAAGAATAGCAATTACGTACCTTGTTTGTGAATTTGGCCCAAAAACGGACTTGGAAAACACCCACTTTATTTCAACCAAAAATCCCCAATTTTGCTTCCAAAAACCCTCAAGAATCAATCTTTATGCAATGTATATGATAAAATGATGAAATGATGATGATTGTATGGTGAAATCGACACAAAAACGACGGAAATAGGTGGGGGAAGAAACTGGGAATGGCCTACTAAACCCTCGAGTCGGGTTACTGCTGGCCCAGTCTGCGTATTTAAAAAAACACGCGCCTCGAGTCGAGGGTCAGCCTCGACTCGAGGGATTCAAAATTTCGTTGCCTCGACTCGAGGTATCACGCACGACTCGAGGGACTTAACAAACTGACCCCCTCGACTAAGGTGGCACCCTCGACTCGAGGAATGTGTAAAATTCTGAATTTTTGACTAAGTGTAAATCCCTCGACCCGGGGCCATGCACTCTCGACCACAGGTCGAGTCCAGGAATTTTTACGATTCCGGGCCCGACCCGACCCCGAAACTCCTAAAAATAACCTTTATACCCCTAACGAACCCAAATATGCAAGAAATTACTGTTTTGGTCCCTCGATTTAAGCCCGGTCGCTCATTCGATCGAGGAGACTGGTTCTCTTCCTTGTTGCTCATTTTCACTAACTTTTAAGCTCTCCTTTCCTTCTCGATTCCTCGATTCCTTTGCAAATTCGATCCTTTCCAATCCTCGTAGTGAGTATACCTACACACGGGCAAAACAATTCATCAAAATCATCACTAAGAGATGCATTTCTACCCTAAATGACACACACCCCCAAACTTGAATGAAGTCATGCATTCAAGTTTGGCTCCAAATATATGCAACTCCTAATGATATCAACAATTAAGCACAACAATATATGAATCTCAAAGCATAGAGCATCATGTACTAAGCATAAGCAATTAAGTAGCAAGCCAAATCTCCTAAAAACAAAAACACTAATCTACCAAAAGCACAAAAAGAAAATAAAAAGGATGGGTTGCCTCCCATCAAGCGCTATTTTTCGTGTCCTATGCCGGACTTATTCTTCACATCCAACATCCTTCATCGGAATGGCCTAGGGTAGCGATCCTCCTTCCCATTGTATCTCGATCTTTGTGCTTCATAATCTAGGAGGTTCACCGAATAGATAGGACAACCACCGATTGGTTGTTCCCCTTTTTCTCTTGCCATCCTTCTCGATTCTTCTTTCCTTTCAAGGATGCCCAAGCGTTTCTTTAATTCTTCCCTATAGTCAAAATTCACAAGAGGCAAAATTAAATCATAAGAAGCATCATTTTCAATTAAATCAAAATTTGAAAAGTTAGAGGGTATAGAAATGCTCATTTCGATCTTCAAAGCTTCAATCGATGCTCTTTGATTTTCTTCCTCATTATAGCTCATGTCCATCAATGGACACTCCTCTTCCTCACTTTTGACGAGAGATTTCTTCCTTTCATCCTCATTGCTTGGACCCTCGACATCATCTCTTTCACTTTCTTCCTCCCCTTCTTCTTCTTGATTCTCCATGATAGTCATATTTTTACTTGGCGTAGGAAATCTTTGACTTGACACTTTATAAACGTGAAGTGGACTTCGGTGATCTCCATAGTCCCCTCTATCCATGAATTGATCTTTTCTTTGGTCTCATACATTTCTTCATACAAGGGAAACATTTGATCACATCTAGCATCATCTTCCTCAAATTTTTCCAACACAAATCCAAGCATCTCTTGCAATATAGCTCTCATATCATAGAGTCCCCATTCTTCAATTTGAGGAGAAGCTTGTGGCATTGAATACTCATAATTATAACTTTTCTCATAATCACCCTCAAATCCAAGACATGGATTAGATGTTTGATCACAAGGTTCATAATATGGAAACATCTTTTGAGGTGGGGTAGGAATTTCTTCACATCTCAAATCTTCATAATTGGATGGAACTTGTTGCAATTGAGAATTATCTTCATAGTTCCTCCAATCATTGTAGCTCAATTCTTCAAAGTGTGGAGGATACACCATACTATCGTGATAATATTCTTGATTCCACAAGTATGAGTTGTATCCTTCCATCTAGACAAGATTTCAAAGTATCAAATTCAATCAAAAATAACAAAACAAACACAAACACAAAGGCAACAAATAGTCACTTCAAACAATTCCTAAGTCTCACTTAAGGCGCAAAAACTAATTCCCGGCAACGGCGCCATTTGATTGGAGTGTATAGGGTAAGAGTTATTAAGACCAATCAACAAAAATATCGAACCCAAGGGAAAAAATATGCACATGAGGTCCTAAAAATACAAGTTCTTAGTGACTAGAGGTGCAACAATGGTTTGGTACAAAAACAATAAAACACAAGCAAGAATACAATTAAACAACAAGCAAGCAATAGATCGAACACTTAGAATGCGAGAACAAAAACAACACTAAATGGTGGAATAGATGTGCTAGGATTAACATCCATCAATGAATCATCAATCAACAAGCTATAATTGAATCAAATTGCAAATCAACTAAGATAGAAAGCATAAACCATCATGAAATTAATCACTCCATTAAAATCACAATGCCTAATGTGAGTATCCTTAGTCTTTCCCATCTCTCAATGTAGAAATCCCCAATTCATACAATCATGCAAAATTGAAACTCGATTAACACCTAATCACGTTAGCTCAACTCTCGCCTATTGCTAGGGTGATTAACCATTAATCTAAAGAGACAATTTTACACAAAGCACAATTAAGAATCACAATTAGGAAACAAACTAATGTGAGTATCCTTAGTGCAACTAATCTCTCGATTCCGAAGCACCTAATCCACACATTCATACACAATTATCACCCGATTAATCCCGGATCACGTTAGCGCAACTCGTCCTATAGCTAGGGTGATCAAACACTAATCTAAAGAGATAATTATGCATGAAGCACAAATGAGAATCACAATTAGTAAGCAATCTACTCAATTGATCTCCAATCATCAACAATCATAGCATCATCAATCAAATCATCATCAATTTCAATTAACCCAAGCACAAAAAGAGTTAGCCCATGGTGAAATCCATGGGAAGAAGATAGAATGGATCAAACACAAAGCAAATCACAACAATTAAGAAATTAAAGAGACAAGAGAGGAAAAACATCACCAATGATCTTCAATCAACAAAAATAGGAATGCTTGAGTCTTCAACACCAATCTCCAAAGGAATTACAAGCTTGAATTGAATGAATTACAAGGATCAAATGCTAATCTATGACTAATCTACCAACAATTAATTGAACTCTACTCCTATTTCTAACTTCTACTCTAATCTAAGATGGAAATTGGCTTGGGGCTTGAGAAATCGCCCCAAAACCGTTACTAATCAAGCTACTTATGAACGATGATTTTCGGTCCCCCGAATTGCCTGCTCGGCTCTTTAAATAACAAAATTTGGAAAATTCTCCCCTCGAGTTGAGGGTCGAGGCCTCGACTCGAGGTCCCCGCAAAATACCTCGCCCTCGACTCGAGGGTCATGCCTCGAGTCGAGGCCGCTGCCTTTTCCAATTTTTGCCTTTCTCTGCAGCCCCTCGACTCGAGGCTCTTGCTCCTCGACGAGCTCGAGTTCAGTGGCACTTTTCTCGCACGGGGCTTACGCCCCGATCCCTATTTTCGTCCCGGATGTCCGTCTCTTCATTCTAAGCCTAATGGTACTCTCGGTTTGGCAAAATTCCACCGAATTACCCCGCAAAATGGACGAAAAACATCAAAATCTCACAAATAATACTTTTAGGCAAAAGAGTGATACTTTTCACATTTAGGCACAAAAACTAACACTTTAGCTCACTTTTGCACTAAAAATAGCCCTAAAAACATGTATCAATTCACTCCAATCAGAAATCCAAGGCAACTCGAAAATCTCCTAGTCTGGTTGATGAACCCATAGACGAGGAGAGCAAAGAGTTGGACACTATTCCCTTGTCTCGATGTCTATAAAATTGCTCCATCGGATAAATCCGACAAGGATGAGGAGGTAGTGGCTCGAGGTGGTAGTAATGAGGTAGAAACAAATGAGGAAGTAATCGAGGTGGCTAAAAAAACAACTAGAGATAAGGCGAGGAAGCAGCCTTGATGGATATTTCTTGAAGAAATTGAGGAAGTGGCGAGATGAGTGGAAATCGGATAAAGAAGAATCTTCAAGACATAGGTTACCCTCCCATCCAGACAACTCCGACAATAAAGAAGCGGACACGGCACGGCCGGGCCGCTTCAAAGCCTCTAAGTCGGCCACTAACGAAAGAAACCCCATCTCGAAACCCCGTACATACTTATTTTTTTCTTTTCTTTCTAATCTTACCCCAACCCAAACAGACACCTTCCTAAATTTACCTAACCCTTTCAGAGGAGAGTATGCCCCGGACCCTAGGAAAATGATGGCTTCTTAAAAAGAACCATTCTGGTGATGAACCCGAGAAGTCAAGGAAATGATAGATATCTGGTTGCTAAGACGACTTAGGACTAGATGCTTTGAGGAGACAACCTGTCTTGAAAGGGAAGGCCGAATGAAACAATTTCTCCATCTCGGGAGAAGACAGTATTAAGGACTGCTAAACCGACTTGGGTTTAAGAAATATTCACAGAAGAGAAGTTCCTAACATATGTCGAGAAAAAGTGCACATTCCATCTCCGGTGGAGAAATCACCGAGGAGGAGCAGTTTGTTGAAGGAGAAGTTCGGGAGGAGCAGAAGAAAGATACACTGAGGAGGAGATGGAAGAAGCGGCTCAAAGTTGAGCTATCTTTTTAGATTCCATCTTCCCCAAGGCTGCTGAAGAGAAGATACTCGCCCAAGATGTCGACGAGCTCGAAATCGTTCATATTCCATCGATGAGCAGGATACTTCTACTCCATCAAAGATCTGCATAGATCACAAGCTTACCTCAAGTAGTAAAAGAGGTCCTCAATCTCAAAAATGCTTGTGTATCTGTCTTTCAAGACAAATTTGGAACTAACCCTTGAGGAGAAGGACAAGATAAACAAATACTTCCAAGATGAAAGGGATAAAAAGTTAGCTAGGAAAGTTGCAGAGATGGTTGGAGTCTCACCGAATCAACCCGACTATAAGAGTAGAGGAGTATGTGTGTAAGTCTAAAGACACGTTCATAATTCAGATGGAGAGCTAGCTAAATCGGGTGTTGCACGAGAGAAAAGCAACTGATTGAGAATGTAAAGAAGTTTGTATACTGAGGATAGAACTACTCAACCGGATAAGAAGAAGAATAGTATTCGAACAATCGTCGTGATCTTCAGCAGAGAAAGGACTTATGGAAGAAATTTATAGAGTTCCTTTCCAACAAAATCAACTCGATTAGATAAGAGCGGCTTTTCCTGTGTCGATAATGTAGCTACCATCTACAATACCTGGTTTTCTAATGTTAAAAGGGGGAAAGTGGGCTCAAGAAAAGAGTAGATGAGCATGATGATCAGATTTGGTGATGAAGCCGAGGATCGATGACATTTACGAAGAGCGCCAAGATCGGAGAAGGAGCAAAAGAAAGCACCAAGAGAAATCCTAGGCAGTCTTTGAAACGATTAAGACGGGGAAACTATCCAAGTCTGCTGAACCATCCTTGCCCCTATCTAAACCGACCCTTCGAAGAAACTCTCGTGTAGACAACTCGAGCTTGACCATTCAACCCCTTCCAAATCACCAGAAACAGACAAGTTTAGAAAACCCTAGCCGAGGTTGAAGAAGAAGAAAATATTAAGAAAAGAAAGAGGCAAGAGTTAGTTAAGTATAGAAGCGGGGATGCCAAAGGAAGACGAGAAATTGAGAGTGCACGGAGGAAGGAGTATGACAGAAGACAAGGAAATGGGTACAAACATCCAAGAACTCGAAAGGGGAGGAAGTACTCGTGCCATTCCAAAGGAGCAAAGGTGTTCCTAAGGAAATTCTCTTGATGAATGAACAAGAACATTGGAGACAATTCGAAGTTAAGTGGATATTCTTGTTTCATGTCCGCAAAAGGTATCCTTGAGAATGAAGCGAGAACATAGTCTTCCATGAATGGCTCGAAAAAGAAGATCTTGAGTACTACCAATACCTAGTAGATCTCATAGACGAGGAGTTCAACATGGATCTAGTCGCACCACCGTACTCTCAACCGCCTACTCCGATGACCGCCGATGGAAGACTTGATCATGAAAAGGTTACACAAGCCCTAATCGTGCATAACTAGTAGCAGATCCGGCGTAAAGAGGAGAGATGAGGAGTCTCGAAAGAAAGAGTCTTCGATCGGATGAGCATTCCGTAAGAAGATCGGCGGTATGACTAAGTTCCTTTTTTCCATGTCTTGATAATCTGCTTTTAAAATACTGGTTTATTTCTTTGGTGTTTATCTAATGTAATGATCTAACTTTTGATGAAATATTTGTATATGAATGAAATAAAACTCTTGATATCATTTGATTATGTTCGTTTCATTCTTGAATATTTTTGTCTAAGTTTGTTCAAAATATTACAATTGACTATATGTCAAGTGATTCATGTTTTAGCTATCTAACCTTCTAAAAACTTCAAAATGTGTTGTGACTATCTTATCTATGTTACTTTGGTTCATCCGACTATCCGACTTATTACTTGTTTGTTTAAAATTTGCTTATCCTGCTTTTACTAACTCGTTTCTTGTCTTGAGAAGTTTTAACATCGTCAAAAAGGAAAAAAATGTTAGGATAAAAATATTTAATTTTGATGTGTTAAAAAGGGTTGTAAAATAGGGTGAACAATGAATTTGAATTGTATAATCAGCTAATGTATTGAAGTTGTCTAATAAAAGTATTTTTAGCTAAGTAGTATAAAATTGTTTAGCTAAGACAAGATTAGAGTAAAATCAGTCATATTAAGATGAAGTTCAATACCAAATGCAAAGATGAAACAAGTTAGACAAAGACAACGGATGATGTGTACATAATTCCACACGAGGTCGACGAGGTAGATGACTTGGTGAATCGACAAGTAAGAATTACGTAAATATTCAAGATCAATCTAAAGATTCTAAGGAAGATCAAGGCATGCCGAGTAGAATAATAACGGCTTATCAAGGTCGACTAAGAAGAATAAGTCGCCTAAAAAGAAATAAAAACCAGATAGTTAAGAGGAAAGCGGTTACAACGGGTTAAAAGAAGAATCAAGAAGAAGTTGTAACCAACACAAGAAGTTGTTAAGCGATTATAACTAACCGAAGATCTATATTAAAGAGTATCGATTGCTAAAGTTACATACAAGAAAGTCATTCAAGAGCAACACATTCCAAAAAGCTTAGCAACAAAATATTCTTTAGAGTTTGATATAAACATTCATTGTTTTTCTATTTTAGTGTTTGTAAAACACTAATTTTTTATTACCTTCATATTCAAGAGATACTTTGTATAGAAAAAGAGAGGAAGAAGAATATCATTTACTTGAAGAAATTGTAATCTGTAAGAAAGTCGTAAGTTCTTCAACAAAGTTGTAGAAGGAGAGTGGATGTAGAATTATTCATATTCAAACCACTATAATCCTTATGTTCTTTCTGCTTTCTTCATTTTTTGTTTATATTGCTTTATGTGCTTATAATTCATTTAAGAAGAAAATATCAAGAATCAAGTATAAATATTATTTCGTGTTCAAAAAAAAGTATAAATATTATTTCCATTGAGTACTCTAATATACAAAAGAAAAAGGTTTGTTCATAAGATTTTCTCGAGAAAAAGTAGGAAATCTATTCAATCCCCCCCTCCAAGATTTCCTCTAGAAGTTTTCACTCGATTCTCTGGGACCAACACCATTTCATGGTCAATGAAGGGATTGTCTTAGGTCATCATGTATCCTCTAAGGGACTTCAAGTGGACAAGACAAAAGTTATGGCAATTGAGAAGCTTCTACCTCCATCTAGTGAAAAGGGCATCCGATCATTCCTTAGCCATGCAGGATTTTACTGCCGTTTCGTTAAGGATTTCTCTAAACTCTCTAAGACCTTTATCTCATTTACTTGAAAAAGGTGCTCCTTTTCATTTTGATGATGAGTGTTTGGTGTAGGTCTTTGAATAAGGCTTTGATTTCATCCCTGAATTTGGTGAGTCCCAATTGGAAGGAGCCATTTGTGCCCATGTGTGATGCTAGCAACTTTGTCATGGGGTGGTTCTAGGCCAAGTGGGAGAAAGAAAGTTTCAAGTCATCTATTATGCTTCAATGACATTCAATTCGGCTCAAGAAAACTACACAACAACCGAGAAAAAAACTCTTTGTCGAGGTATACGCCGTAGATAAGTTTCGCCCTATTTGATTGGAGAGAAGACAATCATCTACATATAATTTTGTAATCTTTTCTGCTGCAGGTTTTTTTAACTATTATTATGTTGAACTTTCTATAAGATTAGGAGGTACCTTATACTCATTTTTTGAATAAAATTTACTTTTACTGATAAAGAAATTTAAATAAGTTTGCATGTATATTTTTATGGGAACATTAAGGGGAATTAAAAAGGCTTGTCAAATTTTATCTCGAGTGAGTTCATGAAATAAAATTATGACATTTAAAGGTTTTTTTACTAGTATTGAAACCTTCGATATAAATAGAGCAACTCATGTGAACACTTTACATTTAAGACCATGTTTATTGGTGACATTTGCCACAATGTCATAGCTAAAAATAAAATAAAAAAATTAATACTCCCGTCCACCAAATTTATGCTCACTTGTTTTATTGGTCCGTTCATCAAATCTATGTTCATTCTTTTTTGGAAATAATTATCATGAACTTTACACTCAGGTTAATTACTTTATTAAAAAATAGGTCCTACAATACCCTTTACTTTATCTACTTTATACAATAAACAAATATTTTTCTTAAATCTTGTGCAATGCTCTATGAGCATAACTTTCATGGACAGAAGGAGTATAATAATGGGGGTGGCGCCATCAGCTCCATGACATTGGGTTGGCTGGCCACCCCGTGTCATCAAATTAATTTCACTTCTTATTTTATACTTGACATATTTTAATTAGTTCTTGTATTTTTTTAATATAGTTAAATTTGTAGATTTTGAAGATTATATGTATTAAAAATTATATAAATATATATTAAGATTTGTAAAACAATTCTCTACAAATAGAGTCTAATATCAAAATATTTTGAAACACACACTAATTTTCTCTCTTTTTCTATTATTATTTCTATCATTTTCAATTTAATATTTTGTGCATCTATTTATAGTTTGTTTATTTTTTCAATTTCATATTTTCAAATCTTATAATTTTAATATTGTTATTGAGTTAGTAATTTATTTAAGTGTATAGTAATTTTTTTATATTATAATTATGAATTTAGAATGTCAAATATTTTTAATGTATTTTTACAAATTAAAATATAACAAAAATTGATTATACATTTAAAAATAGGTAAATATTTGTGTGCACAATATTTTTATCTAATACTATATTGTAACTAAATTAATATTATATAATGTTGCTAACTAAATTAATATTATACAATGTCGAAATAATATCATATTGTAACCAAACTAATACTATACAAGATTCGAAATAATACTATACTCGTAACCAAACTAATACTATACAAAGATCATGAAATAATACTACAACTGTAACCAAACTTTGTGCACACAATTTTTATTGTGCACAATATGCATACAAATACTACTCTTAAAAATAATGAAGAAAAAATAATTATTTTTGGTTGGGTTGGTGTCATGGATAGAGTATAAAATAATTAAAATTGAGTTGAATTGTAGATTGTGTATGTGAATGAGAGAGAAATCAATATTATATTAGAAAATGGCAAAAACTCAGTATGAGACCGTCTACGCATGAGACAGAATCACTTTTTAATAAATTGTTATCACTTTTTAAAAAATGATACAAATTAGTATAAAAGTGATAACAAATTGAAAAGTGATAACAATTTATAAAAAAATGATAATAATTTATGAAAAAGTGATAACAATTTATTAAAAAGTGACTTGCTCACGTCCGTCTCTAAATGCATGAGATTGCCTCAAACAAGAAAGTACTTTTAGAAAATTGGGTTGGATGAATGTCACAGTAAACATAGGCTAAATATTCTCAAGAACAGAGAGTGAGTATGAAAAGGGTTCTTTCGAGACAAAATCAAGTGGTTCAATCCTAAAAACACTTTATGAATCCATCATAATGACATGATGGAGGAGCTTGCATATAATATATGGAAAGCTACCAGAATATATACCAAAGTTTAAAAATGGTGGGGTCATTACAGAAAGGCAATGCACCAAGAATCCCAAGACCAAAAAAAAGTACATAAATTATTTTATATCACTCACATGCTCATCTCATCCAACTACTGTGAGATAACTTTTTAAAACATCACATTCAGAGGTCCCATCCCATCCACCCTATAATCCAAAATAGGACACCTTTTCCATTCTTTAGTTGAGATAATAATTTATTATTGTATGGTTTCTAAATAAATTGCTTCTTTTATTTTCTGGCAAGCAGAGAGCCCATTCTACTGATTGAGTTGAGTGGAGTAAAATCAGTACTAAAATACACAGAAAATGACAAAGGGCATGTGTGTCTCCTGTTTTTCAAGAAACTTGGGCCACTTTCCCACTCACATACACAACTTTTCAAGGAAAATAAAATGGTCAAAAATTTCCACCTAGAGGTTACACATTTACCTAACAAATCTAGAAAAACAAAGGAAAATAAGTGGTATGCAGAAAGACAGAGAGAAAGGGGTAGGATTGGAAGATCTTGGCTACACTTCATTGTACAGTGCTCTTCAAAAGGGTCCATCTGCAATTCTTTACATATTTTTTCAAATTCATGAGCAATTAGGGTTCCTACCAGGGCCTCCATAGTAGAAGTAATGCCCCCAATCTTCATTACTACCTGTTTGAACATCATAGCAGTTGGATTGCTCGGTGAAAGTGCCAAGTCCTTTGGGGGCTTTAAGGTTGTTTGAGCTGTCAACAACTTGAATGTTCCTAAAATAGCTTGATTTCCCAAACCCTTCTTCAGGGAATTGCCCGCTGCCCATTTGTGTCGAGGTGTGCTGCCCGTCGGGCTCCGAATTCACGACCTCTCCGCCCCACTCAATCATCGAAGCACTCTCTGCTAAGTAGGAGAATAAGAATGATGGCCAGTACCCCAATACATAGCCATTGCCAAACTGCATCCACCAGTGACCTTCTTTTGGATCCTATAATGGAGTATAGACATTCAAAAACACGATAGCAAAACCACATTTGACTTTTATACAAACAATTATAATACAATAAGCCTCATTTAATTATGCAAAATCAAAGAATATGGATTTTACCTTCCACACAAGAATGCTAATATCATATTGGGAACTTCGAAAAGCAGACACCGGAGAGATGCTTGCTCCCATTGCTATTTCACTGTTGACTTGAATGAAGCCTGAGCAAAGAAGGTTGTAGCAGCCAGTTGCTTGATATGCATCGCTCTGCAATGATTGTAATCCAGATTAAAAACCCACACAAAAAAATTTTGGAGTTTATTTATCTATTTACAGCAAAAGTTGCAAACTTACAGTCCAATAAGTGAAGAGCCTAGTGTTGTTGTCTCCGTAAAGATCAGGGCTCACCTGAAACAACAATGTATATCATTTATGTATGAAAAAATGAAGCTTCTCAAAGCTATCTTTTTTGGGTTTTTTTACTAAATAAGATAAGATACCTGCCAACCAGCTTCAATGCTGTTGAGATCTTCACCAAAAGAACCACCTAAGACCCAAATCTGAGACAAGCTGAACTCATTAGGCTGTTGTATCTTAGGCTCCCAAACATTAATAGTCGCTTTTGCTCCATAATACTTCTCTCCTTCGACATATGCAATGGCATGCTATCAATTGACCAAAACAAACATGAGAATCAATCCATAAACATAAGCAAGTAAAGCAAACAATGTTCTTGATTGCTCACCTGATGACCACTTTGATTAATGAGGTCAGGATCAGCAGACCTCGGCTTCGGAATGCTTTTGTGCTTCTTCTTTCCATACCTCTTTACAGAGCTTGCCCTCAACACATCTTCTTTCTTGGTCCTTCTGACGGGGATGGTACCCTCAGAGCACTTGCCATTCATATGCCATAGCTGAGTGATCGAGTTCGTTCTTTCATTAGGCCCCGACGACATCTTGTTTTCATCGAAAATCCCTTCTGGATTGTAATTAGGCCTCATCTAATCATAGCCACAGTAAGAATAATAAGGCAAAAGTCTATGTAACACTTTATGAGATGAAATGAGAACACCTGAAAATTAAAGAAATGAACCTGGATTTTGTGGTCTTTGAGAAAAGGATGATCAAAAGCCGGTTGTTGAGAGATGTGGACACAGTCAATGATATCCCCATCTGGACTCTGTTCAATCACCACATGAAGAACAAATGCCAGTAAACAAATAGTTAATTTTTTCACTCAATTTTTAACCAGCAATTCTTCTCTTTTGGACCTCAGAAGAGAAAAAATGGAAGTACGTCAGAAAATGAAACTAAATTAACAATACATCAGAAAAACCATTACAGCTACAATAACCAAAAAAAAACTCATAAATGGAACAAACTTCCCTCATCATTTATGAACTATTACCAACTTGCCAAGAAAAATCGAAAAATTCTTGGGAAAAAACAGTTGTCTACACTTCGAAAAATGAAATGCTCACTGAAAAAAAAGGAAATAAAAATCCAATCCTACCCCAACTTTTTTCACTCATTTTCTGATCTGCAGACAAACAAAATGAAGAAGAAAAATATGTGACGACATACAAATGCGTACACGGAATAAGTAAGAGTAATATTAATTGTGGGTGGGTGGGTAGGGGCGGACCTGAATGGTCTTTATGGGGGTTTATTGAGCCTTTTCAAGTGCTTCTGAATTTCGAGCTTCTGTTTTGAAACAGAAAGCCTCCCAGCGCACGATAGCGAGATCAGACCCCATAAGCATACCAAGAAGAACGCCATTTCCAGTCTCTTCCGCCGTCGGCCATTTGCTATACACCTCACCGCCCATTATACCACTTTATAATAACCAAAACCCAAGTCAAAAACTCAAAATGCTTCGACCTTTTTGCACGGGAGGCTTACGTTAGAGCAGCAACAGATTCAATGCCATTAACCCACCATGAGCACCTCAGCTTTTGCTTATCCTGCGCATCCCCCTTGACCTGTACGGTTTCGATGCTGAGAGCGACCCTCCCTCCTCTCTCACTGTCTCTCTCTTCTCTCTCTCTCTCTCTGATGGATAGGTTCGAAAAATCCAATTAGGGTGGAGAGATGTGTGTGATTTTATTCAAAGATTTTAATTCATCACTGTTGGAATATTTTATAGTTTTCTGGCTTTTTAGAACACGAGGGGCAAAAGGGGACATGGTGGAAAAGTGAAGGAAAGTGGAGAATCTGGCGTCCACCCAAATCGGTGTGCATTCCCATTTTGTCCTTGAACATTTGAAATTCGCAGATCTTTGATTTCTTAATTGCCCCTCCTTTCCTTATAATTTACCGTCTCATACCCTACATCAATAACTCAAAATAATTTGTTTAATTATAAGTGAATTATAGCAGGTAGAAGATTCTTGTTGACTAAATTCAACTAAATATAATACTCAATCCAAAAATCCGTAATTATTAACATTTTCCTTTGTGTTTCTTATCAAGAATAATTTTTACACCTTTAAAATAAAAAAAATCATAAATTTTAAATATTTTATAATTTTTTTATTTTATATAAAATATTATTATTTTTGGGTTTATATTTTCCCAAATTCAACATATTTTTTATGTTATACATAAAATGTTTACGCCCTCAAAAATTTACTCATTATTCTATTTTATTATTTTATTATTGTGTGTTCTTATATATTAAAGAAATTATAAAACAAATGGAATATATATTAGAGATGTTAAACGGGTTGGCCTAACCCATTAGGGGCCACCTATGGGCTACTGGCCTAAACTGATTCGGGCCTTACGCTCATTCTTAGCGACAATTGTTGGAACCTAACCTAACCCTAGCAGACACGGGCAAACGGGCCACTAACGGGTTCCAAAGAAAAAATAATTTTTAATATAAAATCTTAAATTATAATTGTAATATAACATAATACAAACTTAAAACATAAATATTGTTCATAAATTCATTAGAAATACATCAAAATAGTTAAACAATAAGGAATTACAACAAAATAGATTGTCAAATGCGTTTTACATTTCCTAAAAAAAAATCGGGGAATAAACTCAACTTATTTGCGAACATTTTATTCTTTTTTTCTTGAAATATCTCAAACCATTTTAGTAACATTTTGTTCTCTATTAACTTTTACCTCTAAGAATTTTTAACTTCAATTTTTCCCTTATTAAATAACTAATAGGCATAAGGTTAGTAAATTAAAAAAATAAAAATAATAATAAACGAGTGGCGTCGGCCGGAAAAGCCAGCCAGGCTAGCCCTTTTAGCCGCGGGCTAATCGGTCGGGCCAAAAAGGCCCGGTTTTTAAACGGGCCATTAAACTCTTAGCCCTAACCCTTCATTTTTCAGTGGCTAAACGGGCCCGTAAGCCCGCGCCCTTTTAACATCTCTAGTATATATTGAAGCTCTAATTAACAAATTTATCAAAATATACGTCAGGTAGATATATTAAGTAATGCCCGTGAAAAATCGTAATTTTGTTTGCTCAACGGGAATTGATATAAAGATTAAGAAATGTGTTGTTTATTCGTATTAAAAGGTACAAAGTGAAGGGTAAATGAGCATTTTTAACTTTATTGAAAGGAGTTATTTTAAAGTCAACTTTATTAAAAGAGTTAATTGAGTGACATTGAGGTGTAAATAAGGGATGTTTGTGAGTGTTTAATTTAAAAGGGTAATGTTACTTTGTTGTTATTTTAGGTATGACAAAACAAAATAAGATGTCCATTATTTTATTTTGAGCAATTAAAAATGGGACAGGGGAGTATTAATTATGAGTACACTAGATGAGTCTCGCGTATTACGCAGATTTTCATAAAAATCAATTAATATTATAATATATTATGTATGTATAAATTAATTTGTCCATTGTGAAATAATATAATTATATTATATAATAAATATATTCAAATAAAATATATGTATAAAATTATAAGTTATTCTTTTATTAATGCACGACCTTTAATTTCAATCTCAATTTAATTATGATTTACGTCAATTCTATAATAGTTTCAAATCCATGTGATTATATTTCTTTTAATTAGACTCAATATTATTTTTAAAATTTCATTAATCATTTAATATATTTAATTACATATTTGAAATTTTCATTATTTTCTAAATGAAAAAATCATCAAATATAGTGAGACGTTAAAATAAATATAAAAAAATTTACATAATTAGAATATTTTATAATTTAATTAATAAATTCAGTAATAATAAAATAAATATATTTAATTTACTTGTTTTTATTACTAACAAAAATTCTAATATACTTTAGATTTAAGATAAATATAATAGATATTTAATATTTATAAATTGGCTTAGTTGGTAAAAATATTAGTAGTGTCATTTTATGAGGTGTAAGGTTCAAATCTATGTGGATGTATTTTTTTAAATAGATTTTATAGAGCCACATAGATGACACATAAGTTTTATACACATATGCTCAAGTAAGTTATTTTTAGGATGACATATAAGCAAATTAATGTGAGTTTGACACATAAGTCAAATGAATGTGAGTTTGACACATCATCAAAATCAAACTCTCTATTAGTATAATAGGGATAGGGATATTAATTTTAATATGCATATTAAGTATGCATATTTTCTTTTTTAATGTGCATATTTTCTTTTTTATCGGTCTAATTTAAGTATGTATTTTCTAAAATAGGATACAAGACTTTATTTTCACCCTCATAACATCTCTTTAATTACTCAAATTGTCATTGATTTTATTCACAAACAATCACTTTATTTATAAAATAACCCCACAATACCCCATAATACCTTCCAACATATCTACTTTACACATATACTATTAATAGTTCTTAAAACCCGTGTAAAAAGTTTTGTGCATACTAATATTAGACGGAGGAAGTACTATTTTATATGTATATTTAAAGTAGAACTTATATCAAATTACACAAATCATTAATTTGTAGTAATAGATAATAAATTGAGAGCCTACTTGGTGTAGGGGATTCAACCTAGAAAATAGAACGGAAATGCAAAATAGTTGTTTGGTTGACAACCTTGATTACTTGCTTAAGTAGAATGAATTAGTAAAAGTGAGGAATCACCATTCCTCAGAACTTGTTAGGTAAAACTTTACACTTTAATAAAAACTTCACACTTTAATAAAAATATCTTTATACTCATTATCTTAATTTCATTCCTATAGAATTTGAGCAAACCAAATGAAATCAATGACTATGATAATAATCAAGGGGGATTAGTCCACTTAGCCACCGGGCTCCTCACTTAAGTGAGAGACACAGGTTCTATTCCCTTTGGGAACGAATTGGAGTGGGAGGTATAAGGAGGCTTGGAGTATTTGAAATTGTAAGGAGACTTGGTGAACTAATTTCTAACCACTAACAACTAACATTTACCTATCAAAACAAAAAAAATGACTAAGATAATTATTCTTATTACTAACCAAACAATACAATTTTAAAAATTATATTTATTTCATTCCTCACTATTATCATTATCAATCCTCCCTTATAACAAACCAAACGCCACATCTGTAACTTCATCTAGCATGAGCTGCACCTCAACTGCATAAATAACGACTTAATGGTTATGTAATTATTATTATTATTATTATTATTATTATTATTATTATTGTTATTATTATTATTATTAATAATAAGTGTGTGCTTGCAAACTTTTTACAAGTGCTCAAAAACACCTTTTTTAAAAAATAAAAGTTTTATTAAGGTGATTATTTTTTTAACTCGATATCTAGTTGAAGGATCGACTAATTTGGGAGACCAATCTTACCGTCCACTAGTGAAGGCCTCACTTATTAAGTTGATTATGATTAGAAATACTAAATGGGTTGGTCCTAATTTAGTAGGGCTAATTCTATAAGACCACGAGTTTAAATGATTCAGGGTATTATTGGTTCACTTTACAGCCGCTAATAGTTGGGACTTAACTCTATCACTATCGGTATGATAGCCGGGTCACTCACCGCTACGAAATTAAAAAAATTAAAAAAACAAAATTTAAAATATCTACTCCCTCCTATTCAAAATATATGTTATTTTGGGTATTCACAATATTTGCATTTTAAATGTCATTTTACACTTTTCAATATTCATTAATTATATTTCATTCCAATTTGCCCTTATTTTTATAAAAATAACCTAGATAATAATAATTTTTAAAGTCTTGTGTATAATTCCAAAACTATTAATTAAGGATATAGAGAAAAAGTCAATAATTTTCTTAACTATTGTGCATTAGTCTAACGTGACATATATTTTGAATGGGATGAAGTATAATATAACATAGTGTAATTTAAATTTAACATATAAAATTAAATTATACATAATAATTATTGTTACTCGATATAAATTCGTAAGATTTGTGATGACTATGTGTCTTGAGATCGGATAAAATAAATAATGGGTTGACTAATTATTTTGAAGATTTTATATCTTTATACATTGAACTTTGTTGTTGGATGATTTGTGTTGAACTTTATTTTGGATGTATCTTTTAAAAATTTGAACTTCATTCCATATTGTATCTCTTTAAATATTTTGTGTAGAATTCAATTTTGTGTGTTTTATATTGTTGTACAATAGTAGTGTCTGTAAATTCATGATTTTTGGAAAAAAATATTTTTGAAATTTCGATCGAATTGGCCAAATTAATCGGTCGATCTAAATTGGTTCGGTTAGTATTGAATTCGATTCGGTTTATCCAATAAAAATCCAGTTAATTCAATTTGATCAAAAAAGCCCCAAACCAATTGAACCGACCGAATGCTCACTCCCAGCTGCTCCACGGCTTCAATTTGTGTTATATTATCTGGATTTTTATAAATTTGTATAGTCACAAGGACACAGTCTTCATTCATCGAGTCCATGCTCGAAATTCATTATCCTTTGTCCTCTGTTTCTTCATCTCTTCCTCATTCCTTTTTAATACCGAGCTCAACGACCCTATCTCTTCTTTCATCTACATTTGAAGTCTGACAAATTTCATCACTCAATTTTTTTTTCTCAGCCATTACCTTAGACAAATAGCCCCAAAGCGTCTTGTTCCCAACCATTTCCTCTCTTTCCTCTGCCTAATTTCTCAGCCCATCATTTTCACTGGAACCAACATTGACAACTTCTTTCGTCATCCTCATTTCAACTCCATGCATCCTCTCCTCCGACAAACTTTCAATAACTTTCTTTTCGGAAACTACAAGAACAAGTTTACAAACGGTTGTTTCCACTCTTCCACCATGAACACTAGTTCAATTTGCAGACACATCTCCCAAATTGGCTAGTATTTCTTTAATTACCGAATTCATATTTGGCGTCGAATTAATCTGTTGTGTCAAGTTTAAGCTGAAAGACAGAAATAACTCAAAACATCTGTGTGTTTGGGTTGTTCAACACCATCTGTAAAATCAAAATGTAATGATCTTAAACTTATGATGAAATATTTGACTATCTGAAATGAATGAAACTCTTGATATGCATCTAGTTATATTTGTTTCATTCTCTGTCAAATTTTATCCAAGTTTGTTCAAAATATTACAACTGACTATTTGACTAGCTGATTCGAAAATATAACTATCAGACTTTCTAAACTTCTAAAGAACTAAGTGTTGTGACTATCTGATCTATCTATCTAATATGTTCATCTGACTGTTAACTGAGATCTGACTATTTGATTATCTAATTCATCTAATTATCTGACTTATTACTTATAATTCCTAATTTTACTAACTCATTTCTTTTCTTAAGCTGTTTTAACATCATCAAAAAGGGAGAAATTATAAGGATGAAAAAGTTATGTTTTGATGAAGTTAAGATGAGTAGTGAAATAAGATGACCAATTTGAAGTAATAAGTAGAGTGATTTGTAATATTTATCAAGTGTTGTAATAGATAGCTTAGTTAGATTCTAGATATCATACGAAGACTCAGAAAATCAGGATGAGGTCTAGAAAGTCAAGCTTGAAGAAAGCAGGATGATCAAGTTCTCAAGAGGGTTTGAAGACAGTGGGTAGAATAAGAAAGACATGCCAAAATCGGACTAGAAGAAGTCGTCGAAAGAAAAGAATCGGATGGAGAAGACTGTTATAACAAGAAAATAAGATTGATTACAACCACTAAAGAAGTTAGTCAATTATAACTAACAAACAAGAATCGCCATACAACTAACACAAGAAGAAATTAGTCGGTTGCAACAAACACGAAGGATATAAATAGAGTATCAAGTTCTTTGATTGTTGTATGACGATTTATTCACCCCAAGGCCCAATAGCAACCGGGCCGGCCCAATCTAGCTCGGCCGAGCCTGAAGGAGCTCGGCACCACCGAAGACCAGCTCGTCGGGGCACGGCGATCAAGCCCGGCCGAGCGGCGGGACCCTCCTGTGCTCGGCCAAGGGACCCACCCGCCCCGCCGAGGCGAGCACAGACCATCCGGCGAGTGGACGAGAATCAAGAAAAGCAAAGCCTCATGTGAGGCACAAGATGGCGAGCTCGGCGAGGATCTACTCGACCCGACTCGGCGGATCGGAGGCTTGCGACCAAGCCACCCCAAGAATAGAAACAAGTGCAATGTAACGGTGTTAATTTAATGTCAACCTTACCTAGTATAGAATGAAATCCCCTCTGCCAACAAAAGATCCCCTACTAGGGGGACAATTGGCAGACGCGAGTGGTCGGCCGCTTTGCCAGTGCGAGGCGGGTACACCCAAATCAAATGGGGATGTTTGCAATTGTACCTTTTATCTCGCCTCTAAGACAACAAAAATCATGTATAAATAAGACCTATAAGACACAATAAACGGATCCAAGCATCCACACTTAAGACTGGGACCAACCCTCCCAAAGAATCCTCTTGTTCCTTACAAGCTTCTCGCATTCATACTGCATTTATTTTCTATCATTACTAGTGATTGTTCTTGGGTATTTATTATCATAAATATCTCAATCATTATTGTTTTAACCGATCAAATAGCCACATTAATCACTCATAAATATTTCGGTTAACAACACTAATAACAATAACAAGAGAACAATCCATCATTCTCGAGCGGTGAATTCTAAGAGCAATTAGCACGCATAATATTCTTAGAATAGAGTTTATCACCGTTTAGTTTTAAAGTGTTTATAGAACACTTTCCTTGTATCTTCATTATTATTTTTCCAGAATTTCTTGTATAGAATAGGAGGAAGAAGAAGATCTGAAAATCAAGCATTGTAATTTGTAAATGTAAGTAAGGAAGAAGTAAGAAAGTATGAGAAGACCCTTCTATAAGTTGTAGAAGGAGAGTGGATGTAGGATATTAAAATTCGAACCACTACACATCGTGTGTTCTTTGTTTTTCTATTTATTTCTTTCTTATTTTTTTCTCGCTTGTTTGTTATTTCTTGCATGGATAAAATCAAATAATCTAAAAAGTTGAGTATAAACATTTCCGATGTGAACTTTGATTATTTAGAAGATTTACTTGAATAAGCAATCTGAAATTCAATGAATTTTTGATAATTTATTTAACACCCCTTCTAGATTATCCTTTGTAATTCAGTCGTGGACCAACATAGCAATATTTGTATTAATAGTATAATAATAAATAGATATATAAAACATTCGAGAGTACATTTGGCAAAGTATATGATCAGGAATATTATTTAATGATGTGAAATGAATGTTGGTCAATTACCATATGATAACGTTAAAGACTAAGAGAGAACAATAATGGGCCACTGACCTGGTTAATTAATTATTTTTGTTTTTATATTAGTTCAAATCAACCTTGATGCGATGTCTAATTTGCCTAACATAATGCAATTACAAATTTAATTTGAAAGAAATAATCATTATAATTCGAGACTTTCGTGTTAGGTAAATTCACATCAGAATTTCCTTTTCGTAAAGGGAATACAATGGTTTAATTGGTTCAATTCCACGAAGAATAATATATATATTTTTTAAACATGTGGTGAAATTGATTTTTCGTGTTATGAGTATATTAAGAGTAAATCTCCTATTAAACTTGTTTATATTATGAAACTAAAATCAGTGTTTTCATAATCGGACTGTACATCAATAATTGTTGGTCCAATCAATGGTCCAACCATTAAAGTGATTTTTGCCTATTTTTATATATTTTCATTTCATATGTGACATTAAAAAATAAATATACACTTATAAAAATGATAACTTGTAAGTTTCATATTAAATAAATACAATGAAATCATAAACAATACAATATTATTTTAGAATACTAAAATTTAAAAATTGCTAAAAATAATCAAATGAGAGAGAATTGAATAGACACAACATGGGTTCGAGTCACCCTTTGCCCGATAAAAAAAAAAAAAGAATAAACACAACATACAATTTTAGAAATTGAGAGATTTGTTAATTAAATTTAATAATTTGAATATTAAATAAAAAGGGAATAACAATATGTTATTGTCTAAATAATAAATAATAAAAAATTAAAAAAACTTTATTTTTAAAAATAAAATTCAATTTGACCCGTTCAACGGTTCTTCCCGATTTTGTCCGATTTTTCCAGTTATGACCGATTTTTTTCAGTTCAACCTCAAAAATAGTTTTTGGAGGATAATTGAGCGATCTCATTGCTAGTTCTCGGTTCAATCGATTTTGAAAAATAATGACTAAAACCATTACAATCATTTATTGTCATTCCCACGATATCATAAATATTGTATACTATGATATTAGTTTATAAGTGTAATTACCCATATAATAAAATTTGCGGATCAAGAGAGGGTTGGGTCGAGTTCGGTTCAAAAAAAAAAAACTCGCGCAAGGACAAAAATAAAATTTTTGCTTCCAAGTGCTCCTGGTGTTACTATTAGATTAAACATGTATTACTATAACGACAAATATGTGTTCTTGTAAAATAAATAATACATATTTGTCTAAAATACTCGCCAAATGAAAAAATAAAAATAATAAAAATGGTCAATTAAGTCCTTAATCTTATATGTGTGGATCAAATATGTCTCTAATTTTTGACAATTTTATTTTCACTAATAGAGTGTGATTTTATTATGATGAGAGACTTATTTTATCTCAACATTAAAGAAAATGGTTTAAATGTGTCAATAAAAAGTTTATGGGTCTATTTGATCCCATGTATAAGATTTGGGGTAAATATGTGTTATTGTAAGGGCTAATATAATGAACAAAATCAGTACAACACATGGATAAATATTTTATTATTTTAAGGACTAGTAACACGTATTTGCCTTTATAATAACATATGTTTGGTCTTATAGTAACAAACTTGGGAACGAGATTTTATTTTTGCTTTTGTGCGAGTGTTACTATATGAACACAAGTGTGTTCTTGTATAGAAAAATATGTGTTACTATATGAACACATACATGTTCTTGTATAGAGAAAGTTGTTTTTACTATATGAAGAAATCAAAAATATGATAACAATTGCGATATTAATTCCAATTTTTTAGAAAAACATGTAATCGATAACAAAGATGATCCAAACAACAAGACACTTCAATTTGATAAACTTTGTTATTGTTATGATCGAATCTGTAGCAATTATTTGACAATTTTCAAAAGTTCATTCATATCTTCTCCTTTTTTTGTATCTTTTCTTTTCAATTTGATGTTTTCGTTGAATTTATTTGTTGTTCGTTGGAATTCTTTGTTGAATCGCCTCCCGATCACCGCCGTCTTTGCGCTGTTGGTTGTCGTCGCGATTTTTGACCTAATTTGCGAGAATACTTATTTTGACCCATTTTGGAGAGTTGACCCGCAAGACTTGCTCTCTTTTTATTTTTAACGTAAATTGGACCGTGAATTATTTTAAGGAAGACTTGCTCTTAATATATTTACCCCTTCTGATTAAGTAATAACGGAATTATCATTTTATTGTGCCAAAATAAAAACACACATAAATTCAATAAATTATAATGAGCGTATCAACCGTAAAAATTGCTGATTAATAAGTTTATTAGATGAATCCCGCGTATTTTGCAGAATATTTGTTAAATTCAACTTTACAATATAATATATTATATATATAATTTTTCATCAAATATTAGTATAATTTTTATAAAATAAGTATTACTTATCAAATAATATATATATATATATAATTAATTTTGGGTGATTATAATATTTAATTAAAATAGTGGTAATTAGAATCATAAATGACATATTTATTTTTAATAATTTTAATATTAATATTGTATATGAGACTAATTACACATCCTGTAAAAAAAAAGACTAATTACACATTAACTCATCATCATTATTATTATTATTATTATTATTATTATTATTATTATTATTATTATTATTATATATCAAACTTTTTATATACTTTACATCTAAACACATACAAAATTTTATCATCTCATTCAATGACATATCATCAAAACTTACAAAAATTGGCACATAAACATTATAAACTCTCTATTAATATATATGAGGATTTACTTGTTTGAAATACTCACAAATTTATATTTCATAAACATTGAAATTTTTAAATTACAATAAGATAAAATATAAATTTTCAACGGTCACAAAAAAATTTAATACACTTAGCTAAATAAATTAGTTTTCAAATCATATAAATATTTATAGATTGATATAGTGATAGACATCTTAAAACGAATAAAAAAGGTTTAGAGTTCAAATTCTTTATTTTTTGTTTTCAAAACACATAAAAAAATTTGACATATGGGACAAAATTAACTCTCTATTAATATGAGATTATATCGCTAGGATGATTGCCACATCCTTTATAGATCAATTACTTTTTTATTCGTTAAAAACCATCGCTTTATGATTTAGACCGATCAATAATAGATTTTCTCATCAATGTGCAATAAGATGTGATTCATATTCACGTGACGGCTTCCTGGTTTTCTCATATAAGTGACAAAGTGGGCTCTATTATTCATATTACTATTATTTTCACATTTCAGTTACATCCTCATAATTTAAATATTTATTATTGTTATTTATTAATTTGTATTACTTAGAGTGTGCAAAAAGAGTCTGATTTTTTTCTTATTTTTTTAGTGAAATTGTATCATTCACTTGATGTGGTATTAAAATTAGGGTTAATTGCAAAAAAAAAAAAATACATGATTTTTATGTTAATTATCAATTATAACATAACCTTTTAAAATTTGCAATTCGATACATCACCTTAATACAACGATCAATATTTCGGTATTACTAAGGTTTGACATGACCGCCGATACACCACCTAGAATACATAAATTTGGTGAGGTTTTTTGCAATCTAATTGAAGTTTATACATTATATAGGCATAAAAGTATCAATAAATTTTTTTTTAATTAAAAAAATTGCTGGTTTTGCGTCGACGTGGTGTGTGACGTGTTTCTCACGGCGGCTTTGTTGTCACATAAGCGTAAGTGTCGCCAAAATTTGGCCAGTGTATCTATTTGTAACAATTAATTAGATTGTGTATCGAATTGCAAAATTTAAAAAGTCATGTAGTAATTGATAAACACTTAAAAGGTTGTGTATTTTTATGCAATTAACTCTTAAAACTATCACTCACTATATTATCAAGTTAATTGATAAAAATACATTTTTATTTCAACATAGTATTTTAGATGGGGTATCACTACAAAAAAAAACACATTTTGGCGAGAGAGTTAAAGAGGGATTTAACGAGGGCTAGGAGATTAGAGAGGGTTTTAACGAGGAAAAGACCTCGCTAAAAACTCCTCGTTAACTCATCCTCGGCCTCTCCTCGCTAGCTAACGAGTGCCCCCTCGCTAGTTGGCGAGGGATTTAGCGAGGGCAACCGGCGAGGGATTTGGCGAGGGCAGGCGGCGAGGCTTCACCGTCGTTAATTAGCGAGGGCCTTCCCTCGTTAACTCACGAGGTTCGACCCTCGTCTAGGCCCTCGCTAAATCCCAACCTAATTAAAAAAATTTGCAGCCGGGGTTATCGAACTGTGACTGCCGCGGGCGCTGGCGGCCACACTTAATTCCGAATTTATTCGGCGTGCCGGGGGTATCGAACACGCGACCTCAAGCATGGAGGGCATATAGAGGCTTGGCGCTTTACCGTTTGGGCAAAGCTAATCATTCGATATGATTTTGCTTTTAAATATATTAATATCATATTATGTTCAATATTTTATATATTTAATTTATAATTGTTATTCAATTAAATTGTATACTATATATTTAATAAAATTGTATACTATATATTTAATTAAATTATATACTATATATATTATTATTTTATAATTGTTATTATTATCACATATATATTTAATTAAATTGTACACTATATATTATCATTTTTTTATTATTATCACATATATATTCAATTATATATTTACTTGATGCGTGCAATAAAGTCACGCTAACAAGAATCGAACCCGTGCACGAGATTCGTGAGATTACTCTTCGAACACGTACCACATCCGTGCAATCCGAACCCGTACTCGAGCTCCGAATACTGCAAAACACGCGGAGGGTCCCAGGCGTAGGGACTCCGACGCTCAAGTCGGTGATCGGAAAGAGTGTGAAAGGAGGGCCCTAAATACCCAGTTAGGGGACCTCACGAGAGCTAATATGAACTAGCTGAATAAGTGTTAATGGAGATAGTTTTACGTGCTCAAAGTATGATAAGTAGATAAGTGAATTCGTACCTTATTCCTTGTACCGATTATTCATAAATAGGACTGGAAGAGGACGGTTATCTCCACCCTCCGATGAAGCTCTCCACGCTTCATCGTGTTCCTCCCACGTTCACGTCCATCCTCCACGCCCCATTCCTCCTTTTTCGGAATATCCTCTTCTAGATCCTCCTTCATACTCTTTTCCGGCTCTGTTTGACTAAGTCTCGACTTACTTATCAACTAATTCCTATTTTGTAGGTTTATTGTTAACTATCAACGCCTTTTCGGTAATTATCTTAACTACCTTCCATAATCTCGCTAACACGATCCTATATCCATATTTTGGGTCTATCCACGTATTACTCGCTACTGGGCCTCTCTTTGGGCTCTCGTCCGCTCCTTACTCTTTGGACCTTATATGGGCCTCGACTCGCCCATAACATATTTATGCCGTATCAATCGCTCCCCTACTCTCCTCGTGACGTGTAGGGCTCGAGAGAGTAGCCGAATATATTAATGATCGGTGATTTAATACCTGTTCGAGACTCCTTGGCTAAGAGACTTTTCGGCTCCTGGTCCCGACACATCATTGTCACATCAAACGTCACACGCTTTACTTCAAAGCAATCCCTTCACCGATCAGAACCGCTCAATAAGGAGGCCATACCTTTTATACCCTGACTGAACAAGAGTCCATTCTAATCTCTATTTGTATTTCAAATTTCCAATTTATCTTCCCCTCTTTCTTTTTCGCCGTTCTTAGGATCCCTGCGCTTCCAACATTCCATCTCCCCTAGTCGTCTTCTTCTCCTCCGAGGTATTTCTCCTTCTTTATTCTAGCCGCACCGCCTCCCTATTATATTTTTCTTTTCCGAACAAGAAACCATAGATAACCCCCTATTCAGAGATCCCCCTAGATAAAATCTCCTCTTCCTCTAGGATGTCTTTAGGAACGTTAGAGGAGTTCCACCGTCGAGGTGGATCTCTCCCGATTTCTCTACTCGGATACAGTGCGGCGTAAAGGCCCCATTTAATCAAGGCCGAACCCTAGCTTTCAGGGGAGAGCAAATCCGCGCCGGTCTCCGCTTCCCCCTCTCCTTTTCTTATTCGAATCTCTGAACTTTTCAGGGTCCCCTGAATCAGTTTACCCTCAACGGCCTTCGCATGATGGTCTCCTTTTATATGCTAGTAAAAGGAGCTGGGAGAACCTAGCGGGGATCTCTTTTCTATTCATTTCAAGCGTAAAATCTTCCACTCCTTCTTCTATACCACTACCCGAACTCGGGGTTTATGCTCCTTCCTCACTCGTCCTCATGATAGTATCCCCAACTGGGTGAGGAATATTTCTTTATCGTCCCCGAACCTCGGGGTTTTCCTCATGAAGGGTGGATTTTCAAGAACCCCCTTATGAAGGCTCCCTACCCTCAATCCACCTCTGGTCTCAATTACTGTGTCATCCGCAAGTTAAACTCCGCATGCAGAGAGAAGCGAGGCCTCTTTAACTCTGTCGATCTCGATACTAATCCCCGTCTTTTGTCCCATTTTAGTTTCGATTCTCCCGAAACCCCTCTAGCCTCGAGGATGGTAATTTTATTTTTATAATGTGTTTTCTTAGTATGTCCCTTCATACATTCACATTCTCATGCATACATATGACTTATATAGATACCGATTTCACTTTCTCCGTGTGCGAGAGATGAGCCGGATGTCGAAGTGTGTCCGCAAGCCGCCTAGTTCCGCCGCCACATGACCCCGATGCTCCCTATCTAGGAAGATGCTCCCCAGTTCCTACTCATTTTGTGCCTATCCTCCTCTGTTTCTAAGAGGGCCCGAGCGGCCTCGGGCAAGGCGGTGAGCTCAAAAGAGGTCCCCTCCACCCCACTGTGAAGCCGAACGAAAACGGCCTAAAGGAAAAAAAAAGGGAGCTCCTCTCATATCCCTCACGTGGATTTAGAGGCTAGCCCTCTGAAGAGAGCCCTCTTTCTTCTTTCTCGCCATGGTGGCTTCCCTATATCGGCCAAGCGGTTAGGAAGCTTCTGAGGCCGAAGTCAACGCCACCGACTGCTTCCCATGAGTGCCCCTCCCTTCCCAATCCTCCCGGTGAAGATCCTATCACTACAAGAAAACGCCGAAAGACATCGGCTTTTAACCGTTATCTTTCGGAAAAAAGACGTTGCGGTAGCCAACGTTGTAAAAGTGTATTGAAAGACAACGGTTTTAGACCGTTGTCTTTTCAATTCTTTACAACGATTCTGAGACGTTGTCTTTACTTCAAAAAACCGTTGTAGTAGGCAACAAAATTATCTAATTCCGCCCGATAGATAACGATTTTTAACCGTTGTCTTTCCATATAATATACAACGCTTTATAACCATTGTCTTTACCTAAAAACCGTTGTGTATTCCAATATAACATCGATAGACAACGGTTGAGAACCGTTGTCTTTACACCGAATATACAACGATTTATAACCGTTGTATTTTACCCTAAAACCGTTGTTTATCCCTAACAAAACGCCGATAGACAACGGTTGAGAACCGTTGTTATAATTGTATTACAACGTTTTGAAACCGTTGTCTTTCCATACATAAAATCGTTGTTTATCACATGTATATACAACGGTTTAGAACCGTTGTTGTTTCTATTTTATTACAACGTTTTTACCAATTGTCTTTTTATTAAATAAGCGTTGCGTTAACTTCATTATAGACAACAGTTTTGGAACGTTGTCTTTTTAAATTTTTATTTATTTCCTAATAAAACTTATTATTAATAATATCAATAGCAAAATAAATAATTCAAAATAAATCCATAAACATTCAACTAGCAATTCGTCAACAAAATGAAGTTTACAAAAATATTCTTCCCATTCAACTACAACCAACAATAATTTCATAAAGTTGAATACCACCAACAAATCATTTACAATAATTTTTTAATATCATTGACAAAGGTTTGTCTACTATTTACTAACATCCATGCAAAAATAGACAAGCTAGCCAGTTCTTCCCCCAACATTTGTGCACCATCTCTCTCAACACTATATTACAAAAAAAACATAAGTAACAAATAAAATCACACATGTATAGTCCAACAATGGAAAAATAATTAGAAAAATAAGTAAACAAACCTCGATCTATTCATACATATGTTCGAGAATGCATTCAGCCCATTCGGTCCTCATTTGATTGATTTCGTCTATGAAGTAAGTATTTTTCTTAAACTATGAAATATAAATGAATTATGAATTAATATACATAAAAAATGATTGTAAAGAAGTTATTATCATTACGAATGAATTATGCAATATGAAAAATATTACTAATGACCGCAACGAAGCTATTGTCACTTGTCCATTAAATTCCAAAATTTCTTTCATGTAGCAAAGAACAAAATCCGCATTGGTAACCATCGGGTTGCTTAGGGACACGGATATGGAAAACACAAAATGAACCAAATATTATCATTCGTTAGAATATGTACTTACTACTTTATTTTATGTACCTTAAGTATTCTCCGGATGGTGGGTTTCTTGCAGCCTTTTCCATCCCCACATCATCAATCTTATAGCCCTTCACATATTTAAAAAAATAGTTAGAAAAAATTAAAAATTCATATTATAATATATGGAAAACATAGAAATGAACTTACAAATCAACTACTTTCTTCCAAACTTCATCTTTGTTGCGATTATAAAGAGGATCTAGTAAACAAACCTCTAACTTATGTGGATCAATTCATTCTTTGTCCATCGATTGCATCAAATCTAATGAATTAGAAAATTAGGGTAAGGAAACATGTTGATGAACATAAGGGTAAAGAAGGAGCTAGCATCATTTCATATATATACTACATTAGCTAGATATATTTTAATTACTTTTTCAAGTGAATTGAAAAGGGTGAAGCTGTAAAGTGTCCATCAGTCTCCAACGAGAAAGACAAATTATTAACATGACACGAAGTTTGTGAATAAAAGATTATATCCGGTTCAAGTAATTTGTGACTTATTTTTGTTTTTAGCTACTTTTAGTACCTCATGTCAATGCTTATGAAGAGACAATTTCAACTACTTTTAGTACCTCATGTCAACTTCACACCCGATATGAAATTACAAACACAATGACGAACTTGTTATAATGTAACTAGTACTCCTCAATTTCAACCATACTTAACCATAACTACATCTTAATCCCATCAACAATATTAATGAGAATGCTCAAATTAAACGATGTACTAATAAATTACTCCACTTCTTAACTGGTCTTTTTGAACAAAAAAAAAAATAGAGGGAAAGAATAAAAGTTATCTCTCACTTTGACTAAAATCAATGCAAATGTAAAACCAAGACAACCAATATAGAAATTAGGTTGGGTCGGTCGAAGAGCCTATTTAATACCGGGACATCATAAATATATTATATATATCTATCTATCTATCTATCTATATATATATATATATATATTGTAAGACACTCTCAAAGCAGTTAATTTCAATCTTTTATATCAAATTAATAGTCATGATGATATATTATTTTATTGTAGATGAAAAAAATCAAAGAGAGATTTAGTAAATGTAAAAAAGTATAGAGATAAGTATATGAAAAAAAAATGTGATAATTTTAGATATACATGTTTATTATATAGGAGTCAGTGTGTATTTTGATTATGGGCACTTTATCTAAAAACATCAGAGTCTTTTGCTCACAACCAACAGGTTCTTTCATATCTGGTTTAGTTTAATTTATTTATGAACTATGTTTTTTTGACTCATCTAGGGTGGACAGATTTGATTCCTTATTCTATACTGCAACCTATATAAATAGAATAGCCAATTTATGTTACTAATACCAAACTGGTGAAGAAAGTCATAACAATCATTTGTGTTGAACCCACAAAAATAAAAGGGAAAATTCATTAGGAATAATCCCTTCTAGAGTTATGCCATGGGTTTTAATTTCTCAGCCAAAGATAAAAGTCGATTTAGGTCAATTCAGCTGTGCGCACTATTTGATAAACCCCCATTGATCTATATAAGAATTCTCTCCAGATACTTAGAGTTTCAAAATACATGGCAGTGAATGACGACGTCGTGGAGAAGATGAGAATAGGGTTGGCTGAACTACTTCATGTTGTGGGAAGGTACTGGTTTAGTAAATTTACTTATATCACTGCACGACTGAGATATACATTTTATAGTGGAAGCCTTCCTGTAATCATTTTGTGCATTATGTTTCTTATTTATTGTGTCAAGATCCTTGCAAAGTATGAAATTTATGTGTTGCCTGTTGGCAGCTACCAGTTGAATGAACTAGTTTTATTACTATTACTAATACTAAATATAATTGCTATCAAAGTATCAGGCTATTCGTTCTGTACAAAACAACACTAGACAGCTGAAACTATAACCTGGGAAACACCAAAATTCACATCAATTCCTTCAATATCAATCAAAGAAATGTTTAAACAAAAAGAGACAGAATCGAGTAAGCTCACTGAACAACTTCATAACCAATTTACTTAATGTAAATCGAACAACACACCTACTTAGCAAAATAATTTATCTAAAATGTGGCTCTGCCAGATATAAAACTAACTTAAATCATAAATTAAGATATTAAGATACAAATATATAGCATAAATTACATCAGTATTAGAAATACGAGCACAACAATATCAGAAATAAGAGCACAACAGTATCAGAAATCCCCGTAAAAAAAAGTATTAGAAACCCAGTGAGAAGGGAAATACGTGGGGAAGAGAGAGGGGGAAACAGAGAGAAGTCGGCGAATTCAAAAAAGCAGAGCAAATAAAACTTACCTACGGCGGAGCTAGGGCCTTTGAAACAAGAAGACGGTGGCGGCGCTAGGGCACGCAGAATATGCCGGCAGCGCAAGAGAACGAACGAGACGGCGGCGCTAGGGCACGAACGAGGCGGCAGTGGCGGCGCTAGGGTACGAACGGGGCGATGACGGCGTTAGGGCAGCGATCCATGTCGAATTTCTTCAGCATCGACGGCGATGGAGAAGGTCAATCACGATGGAGAAGGATTGATGGCGATGAAGAAGGTCGATGGTTCTGCGTTCTTTCCCCAATTCAATTTCAATTTATATGTTTGTTATTATTTTTAATAAAAGTGTTATTTGAATTCTTTTAAATGTTATCAAAATATAGTTATATAATTATTTTTTAAGTGTAATAAAAGTGGTAATTTAATTTAATAAAAGTGTTCATTCAAATAATTAAAAGTGTTATTTAATTTTTTTGAGTATATTAAAAGAGTTGATTAAATTTAATGAAAGTGTTATTGAAATAGTTTAAAGTGCTATTTGATTTTTTAAAGTATATCAAAAGTGTTAATTTTATTTAATAAAGGTATTATTCAAGTATTTAAAAGTGTTCCTTTCAAAAAAAAAAAAAAGTATTTAAAAGTGTTATTTAATTTTTTTATAAGTGTATTAAAAGTGTTGATTAAATTAAATAAAGGTGTTGTTGAAATAATTAAAAGTGTTATTTGGTTTTTTATGTGTTAAAAGTGTTCATTTAATTTAATAAAAGTATTATTTAAGTATTTAAAATTGTTATACGATTTTTTTAAGTGCATTCAAAATGTTGAATATATAAAGGTATTATTCAAATAGTTAAAAGTGTTATTTGATTTTTTTAATTGTATTATAAGTGATTTTTTAATTTGATAAACGTGATATTCAAATAGTTCAATTTTATTTTCTAAATTTATTTAAAGTACTAATTTAAAATAAAAGTGTTATTTAAATAGTAAAAAAATTCTAAGTGCATTAACTTAATTTATTAAACTAAAAGTGTTATTTAAAAGAGTTAAAAGTGCTAATTTGAAGGTTTATATGTAAAAGTGTTAATTCAAATGTATAAAAGTGCTAATTCAAATACATAAAAGTGTTATTTCAACGAATTGAAAGGTGAGAACGTTTAGACAACGGTCATGAGGCGTTGTATTTTCTCAATTTTGGCAACAATGAAATACAACGGTTCAAAACGTTGTCTATCGAGAGCATAAATGTGGATCTACAACGGTTATATAACCGTTGTCTTTCAGTGCTTTTCGCAACGCCAAATTACAACGGTTAGATAAAACCGTTGTCTATCAGCGCAAGCCTACTCTGAAAGACAACGCCTCTACTTTAAACAACGGTTTTTTTATTTTTAGACAACGGTTTTTTTAAAAACCGTTGTCTTTCAGGCATTGTAGAATATTATTTTTCTTGTAGTGTATCAACACCACCGGACTTGCCGAAGGAAGAGAAGCCGAAAGTGAAGGCGGCGATTCCAGCCGCCATTCAAAAAGGGAACCGTTAATTCCTCCCAACTAAACTCTTTTTCTTTCCTCGTTATCTCCGAACAACTTACCTTTCATGCTTTTAAACAATATTTTGCTTAGCCAGGTTGTTTGTGTCCCGAGGCGTAACCGATAGGCCTCTGTTGGGCTGTTTGTGCCCCAACACGCCTCTTTTGGTATTGATCTCCCGGGCCTCCGCAGGACTGTTTGTGTCCTCGTACGTCCCCATATACTATTTCGCTTTTATAATAGGTCCTGCATGGACTTTTTAACCGTAATCTGCTTTTGCATGGTCTTAAAAATGTCATGCCTTGTAGTCGTTTTTCCCGCTATATCAATCACTCTAGTCTTTAGGAATAACCTTTGTCTTGGTTTAAAAATTCCCTTTTTTAGCCGCGCAGAGTAGGCTCTCTCCCGAACCTTAAAAATCCTAAGTGAATGATTATTCACTTAATCAATTCGTAAAAATTTAAGGCTCTCTCGGGAACCTTAAAAAATCATAAGTGAATGATTATTCGCTTAACACTTCGTAAAAAACTTAAGACTCTCTCGGGAACCTTAAAAAACCATAATTGAATGATTATTCACTTAACAATTCGTAGAAAATTTAATGCTCTCTCAGGAACCTTAAAAAAACATAACAAAATAAAGCCCTATTGGAGCCTTTCAGTGGTCATTCTCGATCCTTGAAAATCTTAAGTTGCTATTCGGATTTACGTAGTCGGAATCTAGGCTCTATCTCGAGCCGTTAAATCCGCTTTAAAGTCGTTCTTGAACCTTAAAATATACTAAGTAAATATTTAAATTCACTTAGTCAAAATCCGGCTCTCTCTGGGCTCTTAAATCTTTTTAAGGTCGTTCTTGAACCTTAAAATATCCTAAGTGAATATTCGGATTCACTTAATCAAAATCCGGGCTCTATCCGAGCTCTTAAATCCTTTTAAGGTCATTCTTGAACCTTAAAATATCCTAAGTAAAAATTCAAATTCACTTAGTCAAAATCCGGCCTCTCTCGGGCCCTTAAATCTTTGTAAGGTCGTTCTTGAACCTTAAAATATCCTATGTGAATATTCGGATTCACTTAATCAAAATTCGGCTCTCTCTGGGCCCTTAAATCTTTTAAGGTCATTCTTGAACCTTAAAATATCCTAAGTGAATATTCAGATTTACTTAATCGTAATCCGGCTCTCTCTCGAGCCATTAAATTCGTTTAAGGTTGTTCTTGAACCTTAAAAGATCCTAAATTTATTCAAATTCACTTAATCAACATCCGTGCTTTATCCGAGCCCTTAAATCCTTTTAAGGTCATTCTCGAACCTTAAAATTTCCTAAGTAAATATTCAAATTCACTTAGTCAAAATCCGGGTCTCTCTAGGCCCTTAAATCTTTTTAAGGTCGTTCTTGAACCTTAAAATATCCTAAGTGAATATTCGGATTCACTTAATCAAAATCCGGGCTCTCTGGGCCCTTAAATCCTTTTAAGGTCGTTCTTGAACCTTAAAATATCCTAAGTGAATATTGATTCACTTAATCAGAATCCGGGCTCTCTCCGAGCCATTAAATTCGTTTAAGGTTGTTCTTGAACCTTAAAAGATCCTAAGTGAATGTTGATTCACTTAATCAACATCCGGGCGCTATCTGGGCCCTTAAATCCCTTTAAGGTCATTCTTGAACCTTAAAAATCCTAAGTGAATATTTCAGATTCACTTAATCAACATCCGGCTCTATCTCGAGCCCTTAAATCCTTTTAAGGTCATTCTTGAACCTTAAAAATTCTAAGTGAATATTCAAATTCACTTGTTCAAGATCATTGTATAGTCGTATTACTCATTGCATATTGATGCATTTTTAATCGAATCCGATCAAATTCATGCAAAATCCACTCCTTTTTCATAAAGTAAACATTCAATATGAACTAAAAAAGGAATTTTTTATTAACTAAAATACCTTATCGATTAAAGTGTCAACATAGGCCCCGAGCCTCCTTAAAAACCTCCTATGGTAAAACCCGGTGGGAAACCCATAGGAGGGGGAAAAAGAGTACTAGTAGGGTAAAAGTACAATAATTCAAATGAACAAAAGCTTCAAATCAACTACAAAGCAATAATAATAATAATAATAATAATAATAATAATAATAATAATAATAATAATATTAATAATAATAAGTACTCCTAAACGAAGAGCCTCTTCAAATTGGCGACATTCCAGGGCCGTGCTACGGTGTCCCATCTATCTCTTCTAGAATATATGCTCCACGGTAATACTTGTACAACCCTATAAGGTCCCTCCCGGTTGGGCTCCGGCTTCTTCACCGCTTCAAAGCATCAGCCTCTCCTCAACACCAGATCTCCTTTTTCAAACGTTCTAGGAACCACTCTCTTATTGTACGACGCCTTGATCATGGCCTTGTACTCGGCTCTTATTCTCGCAGCCTCTCTTTCTTCTTCGAGTAGGTCCAGGTTCTCCTTCATCAGTTCTGGTTTGCCTCCTAGTCGAAATGCTCAAGCCGATGGGAACTCATCCCTATTTCTGCAGGGTAGCACGGCGTCGGCTCCATAAATTAACCGAAAAGGGATTCACTGTTGCGGCTCTCGAAGTAGTTCTATAGGCCCATAAGATCCGAGTCTAGCTCATCGACCCATGCTCCCCTACACTTTCCGGTCGTGCTTTGATCCCATTAACCACGATCCGGTTGGTGACCTTAACTTGGCCATTAGCACGGGGATGTGCCACCAAGTGAACTTCGGCGGATCTTCAAGGCCGTATACCATTCATGGACCTTCTCGCCATTGAATTGAGTCCCACCGTCCGACACAAGTATCCTTGGAACTCCAAACCTCGCAACATATAAACTTCCACGAAATTTTATCACATTTTGTTCATCAATTCTAGCCAAAGGGGTTGCCTCGACCCACTTGTCAAGTAGTCTACCGCCACAATCAAGAACTTTCGTTGGCCACGAGCTAGGGAAGGGCCCCACCAGGTCCATTCCCCATTTGGAAAAAGGCACGGACATACATAGTCCCCATCTTCTCAGTGGGAAGGTGCATCAACGGGCCATGCTTTTGACACCTTTCGCACCTCTTCACAAGGTCCTTTGCGTCCTCATTCCTAGTTGGCCAAAAGTACCCAGCTCTTAAAGTCCTTCTTGCCTTCGCCCGAGCTCTGTGTTATCCACCACACATCCCTCATGCATATCTTTTAACACATGCTTTCCTTCCCGCCGGATAGACATCTTAAATATGGACATGTGAAAGATCGCTTATACAATTAATCACCAATTATACAAAATCGATTCTAAATTGCTTATCTCTCCGAGACCCCATAGCAGGGTCCTCGAGTTAAAGCTTTTCAGATTTCGCTTCTTCAATCTGCCGCGTCATCAATAGCTCCCACTACGGGCTCTGTAGCCTCTCTTTCGGTTGTGACCAAAGTTATCTTGCTTGATCCACCTATCGGTGAGGAACTAGCGAGCTTTGCCAACCTATCCACCTTTATATTCTCCTCTCTAGATATCTCTGTTGGACCTCAAACCGATAGAACTCCGCTCTCCAGCCTCCTTAACTCGGTCTTTATATACTATCATCTTGGGGTCCTTAGCCTCACAATCCCCATTCACCGTTGGGACACTAACCGAGAGTCGAAAATATAATTATACCTTGAGCTCCCAAATCTGCCGCCATCTCGGCCCTCTAATCAGCGCCTCATACTCCGCCCCGTTATTAGAGGTCTGAACTGGAACTTGACAGCCACCGAGTCTCTAATCCTTGGCAATTAATCATCACAATACCCGCTCCGAACCCATCAGGTGTTGTTGATCCATCTACATAGAGCTTCCAAAGCGCAATCTCCTCCACCGTGTAGCCTCCCGAATGAAATCCGATAAGGCTTGGGCCTTAATGGCTCTTCTTGGCTCAAAATCCACCTCGGTATTCACCCAATTCAATGGCCCATTTTACCATCCTCCTAGATAGGTCCGCACGAGCTATCACTCCGCCTCAATGGATAGTTAGTCCTAACAACAATCTTATGTGATAAAAAATAGGGCCTTAATCTCTGGCCGTAATCATAACCGCCAAAGCCGTCTTCTCGATCTTTGAGTACCTACTTTCTACCTCTTGGATAAGCTTACTTACATAGTACACCGGCTGCACATTCGTAACCTTATTCCTTTATCAAGACTGTGCTAAATGAATATTCCCCACCAATAAATATAAGTAAAAGGTATCACCTAGCAAAGGCTTTGTGAGTGTCTGAGCCGAGCTAGATGGGCCTTGAGTTCCTCGAAAGCCTCCAAGCACCGCTCGTCCCAAGTGAATTTAGATTCTTTCCTAAGGATCCGAAAGAACCGATAGCTCCTCTCCGCCGATCCGACTATGAACCGGCTCAGTGGTTATCCTCCCATTCGGCGCCTCAAGCTCCTTCAAGGTCCTAGGGGCCGCATGTTCAAGACCGCTCGCACTTTCTCGTGATTCACCTCTATTCCTCTTTGATTCACCATGTATCCCATAAATTTACCTCGCTTTGACTCCAAAAGAGCATTTAACAGGATTTAGCATGATTCCATTCCTTCGTATTACCTTAAAGAATTAGTCTGGTCACCACATGTTCCGGTTCTCTCGGCTCTTCACCAAAGATATCATCCACATACACCTCCATGTTCCTACCTATCTGCTCCAAATACTTTGTTCACCATGCGCTAATAGGTAGCTCTGCATTGATTAGTCCGAAGGGCATCTTCACATAACTAAAAGTTCCACAAGGTACAATAAAGTGACCATTGGAATATCACCCAAATACAACTATATCTGGTGATATCCTTGATATGCATCCATCATGCTAAGCAACTCAAAACCAATGTGGAGTCCACTAATTGATCAATTCTTGAAAGCGGGTAGTGGTCCTTGGGGCATGCTTTGTTTAGGTCTCGGAAGTCAATACACATTCTCCACTGCCACCCCCTTAGGGACCAAAACGACGTTAGACACCATTCTCGGGAACTCGATCTTCTTCACCTATCCTCGCATTAAGCAGCCTTCTCCACCTCTCCTCTAATGATCGTGTCCTTCTCGGCTCCAAAGTGTCAAAGTTTCGCCTTACCGGCTTTACTTTAGGATCGACATTAAGATAGTGCATCGCCACCTCGGGAGGTATCCCATTCATATCTAATGGTGAAAAAGCAAATAGGTCAGCGTTTTCTCTTATCAAATGTATTACCTCTTCGGCGACTTGGTGCTCCATCTGAGTCCCAGTCGGTGGTAAACCCGGTTTATTGGGAATATCTCCACCGGCATTAACTCCTCCTCGGCTTGAATCTTGGAGGTCCCTTCCCATTCTTCGTGAAGGACCTTACACCTCTTCGCTCCGGATCTGGTCCTCTCGGTTCTATTAAGCTGGTTAAAGTATGTTTTGTCACCATCTTAAAAGAGTCTACATAGCATCTTCGAGATCGCAATCGGTCCCCTTTCACTTCTCCTACTCCATCTTCAACCGGAACTTCATCTTCATGTGATAGGTGGATACTATTGCTGGAAAGTATTCAAGATTGGTCTTCCGAATATCACATTATACGAGGATGGCACATCCACGATCAGGAATGTCCCCTCATAACCTTCCTTCGAGGAAGGGTTCCCGACCCACCGCAACATCACTGTCCCCAAGAAATGGATAGCTCCTCCGGTGAACCCATATAGAGCCGTATCAATAGGTTCTAGCCTCACGTTTAGGTTCATTCTCTTAAAACAATCCGAAACATAATATCCGTTGAACTTCCTGTATCCACAAAAATACGAGTTACATCATATCCGGCGATATCGGTAGTAATTACCAAAGCATCGCTATGAGGTCCCCGAAGTTTCTCCACCATCCTCTCGGTCCAAATGGATGCGGGGAGCAGATGTCATTCGCCCTATCTCTCTTGGCTCACACCTCCGTCCCAACATGTAGGGGCCCGAACAAAGAAGCCTTCCGTGCCCCGAATGAATCTCCTTCAGGGGACCTCCCATTATCATTTGAATAGTGCCTCTCTTGGGCGGTGGTTGCTCCTCCGGGTGGTCACGTGAGCCTCGGTGCTTATCCTCCGCCTTCTCTTCCAATTACTTTCTTTTGAATCTGCGAGGGCCTTGTCGGTCCTCGTAGATGAATTCCTTCAAGTGTCCAGCTGTATTAGCCTTTCGATCTCATCCTTCAAGTGAAAACATTGGCTAGTATCATGTCCATACTCGTTATGAAAACGACAAAACCTGTCCTCTTTAGGCTTTATAGGTCCCCTTGACCTCGACCCGTAACTTCATCTCTGGATGATCCGCCGCCACATCCAGGACCTCTGCAGGTTCTATCTTTAATGGAGTATACTTCTCGAATCTGCTCCGAGATCGTGTACGCCTGAGTAGCCGCGCTGACCGTGTCTTTGGTCTTTGTCCCCTTCTTCTTTGGGTCTCCCGGGCGGTTTGACCTCGTTCCGCTTGGCCTTCCTCACCTCCTCCAAGGTCACATACTTCTCGGCTCTTCAAAGCGGCTCATCGAACGTATCAACAGGTTTCTTTGCCAAAGAGGAGAACAGATCCCCATCACGTAAACCATTAGTCAAAGCATTAATCTTTACCTCTGGCGATGCGGAGGGCACCTCCAAGGCGGCTTGGTTGACCCTTTTCGGGAAGGCCCGCAAGCTCTCTTTCTCTCCTTGTTGCATGTTAAATAACGTCGGCGTCGCCCTAGGTTGTCTCCGCGCACTAGCAACCGATGTAAAAACAGGTTGTTAAATTCTTCAAATGAGCTAATGGTGTTAGGCCCTAATCGACTAAACCTCTCTTGAGCGGCCTTAGCCAATATAGTCGGGAAGACCCCGCACTTGACTCCTCACTATAGCGATGCGAAGAGCCGAATTCTCGAATCGTACCACGTGTTCATAGGATTCAAAGACTTGAAGTTCTGGGCAGCTCATCCCGCAAAATCTCATTAGAAAGCGGGAACTGACATAGGTCTAGAATCACTAACCCGAGTATTCATCTCGCTTCCTCATACTTGTCAATCGCTTCTCGGAGAGTCGAGATTTGGCCTTCGGTATTCCCGGGATGGGAATCACCCTTACCTTCTATTGTATCTCCTACATTCCTTCTCTCTGGTAGGACACTCCCATGATATCTCTATCTCCGGCTCTTTCGGGGCTGCCCGAAATCACCTCATCCTCCTCTCGCAGCTTCGAGCCCTTGCCTGTCCCTTCCATCGATCTACGCGCGCTGTGATGACACCGGCACCGATTCTCTGTTAACCTCCTTCTCATTTCCCGGGGCGTGGAAAACTGAATTCCTTCTCTAAGGATAGCCTCCAACATGGTCCTTACAGTAACATCAATCTGCTCCCCGAGAGTTGTTGGTACCTCGGGGGCCACAGGGGCCTTAGAGAGACAGGCCCTATACCAGAATTGCCACCGGCACCGGGCCTTCGCATTGTCCAACGAGAGGTGGAGCGGGAGGTTCTTCCTGCTTACTCCCGGTCCACCTAGAGTCTCGATTTGCTCTGAAATCATATTTACCTCCTCCCTTTGCAGATTAGATGTAGGGAGATCCAACAGAGCCCTTTGCATGCCGTGGCTAGCACTCACCGTGGTGCGAGGCAATGCCACCTCCTTTCTTGCCACTCTTGTTAGGTAGTAGGCGGGTGGAAAAGAGACAGCAAAGATGGCCGACCTCTTCCTCCCCATCCTTCTTAGATTCATCTTGTCCTCCAGCCATAGTAATCACAATACTCACGTCTTAAACTAAAGTTTCCCACAGACGACGCCACTTGATGCATACAATAAAGTCACGCAAACAAGAATCGAATCACGTACGAGATTCGTGAGATTACTCTTCGAACACGTACCACAACCGTGCAATCCGAACCCATACCCGAGCTCCAAATACCTCGCAAAACACACCGGAGGGATCCCCCGGCATAGGGACTCCGACGCTCAAGTCGCTGATCGGAAAGAGTGTGAAAGGAGGGCCCTAAATACCCAGTTAGTGACCTCTCGGGAACTAATATGAACTAGCTGAATAAGTGTTAATGGAGATAGTTTTACGTGTTCAAAGTGTGATAAGTAGATAAGTGAATTCGTACCTTATCTCTTGTACCGATTATTCATAAATAGGACACGGAAGAGGACGGTTATCTCCACCCTCCGATGAAGCTCTCCACGCTTCATCGTGTTCCTCCCACGCTTACGTCCATCCTCCACGCCCCATTGCTCATTTTTCGGAATATCCTCTTCTAGATCCTCCTTCATACTCTTTTCGCTCTGTTTGACTAAGCTTGACTTACTTATCAACTAATCCCTATTTTGTAGGTTTATTGTTAACTATCAACGCCTTTTTCGATAATTATCTTAACTACCTTCCATAATCTCGCCAACCCGATCCTATATCCATATTTTGGGTCTATCCACGTATTACTCGCTCTGGGCCTTTCTTTGGGCTCTCCCTTGCTCCTTAAACTTTGGACCTTATATGGGTCTCGACTCGCCCATAACATATTTACCGCCGTATCAACTATATATATTATTATTTTATAATTTTTATTATTATCACATATATATATATATATATATTATCATTTATAATTGTTATTATTATTATTATCATCATCACATACACACACACACATATATATATATTATCATTTATAATTGTTTTATTATTATAACATATATATTCAATTATTATAATTATCATGTATGTTATTATATAATATATATATATATATGTATATATATGTATTATCATGTCTATAATTGTTATTATTATCACATATATATTCAATTAAATTGTCAACTATATTATCATGTTTATATATGTACTCTTAAAATTAAAATTTAGTACTTTAAATAATTAAAATTCATCATCTTAATCGATTAAAATTCATACTCTTAAACATTTAAAATTCATAAATTCTTAATCAACATTCGAAAAATTCATAGTTTTAAACACATATAATGAATTCAACGCCTAAATATCCGGGAACCACGGGATGAGTGATCGTAACCTCTCGGATCCAGGTGGGAGAAAGGAACCCTACATCCCCTGTAATAGCTCCTAGATTTGACGTTGCATGTTCGCCGTCAACTCCTCTCTCAAAGCTGCCTCTCTTCGCTACATCTCCTCCCGCACCCTCTCACGCTCCTCTCGGAGCGGCAGTTGACATCAGATTGGTTGTAGGTGCTAATAGGAGGAGTACTCGATGAGCTAGAGCCGGAGGATGCGTACGGACTTACCCGATTGACCAAGACCCCAAACACACCCGTGTTGTTTTCCAGGAGGCCCGACATACAAGCCCAGGATAAGTCGGGTTGGGGTTCGGAGCTCGACCCTCAAAGGGCCGAGGCATCCGGGAGGACATCTCTTGTACTTCATGATGTACGAATATTTCTACAATTAAAATTTTAGATTATAAAAATAGACATATAATATATATATATATATATATATATATATATATATTAATACATAATATAAAATAAAAATACTTACAAGTGTGTCACTAATAGCCTGTAGGTGTACTCCCTTCACCATAGTAGTGAAGATGCTCCACTATGTCCCAATCATTGGGGACCGTCCGTGCAAGGCCCTCTCTGTATTTATTAAATTAGAACAACATGCTTAATTAAAATATCAAACTAGCATTAAAGAATTACTTACAAACTCATGGGCCCACTACTGTTCTAGGGGATCCGCACTTATGGCGGGCGATGCGATCTCGGCCTCCAGGCTCCGATAGTCGATTCCTCTTACACCGATCGCTCTTTGCCTTCATGTCTTCTCTATCCCAATACTCGAGCGGTGCATCGAAAACGACCGCATCCCATCCAGGCCTCTTCTTCTTGGTGACCCACAATGTTTTCACATTGTTCGGCATATCGGTGTATCTTTCCGCTGCCCTACGAACGAACAACTCGTACACCTCTGTTGTGTGTTAAATAGCAGTAGGTCCCACCTAGTCTGTCTCTGTCAAACAAAATATTGATGTACTCAATAAGCGTTAAAGTTTATAAATTAATCAAAATTAAATAGTGATTTACAAAATATAATGTACACGAATGACTCCCAAGATGCGTCTGCACCTCTCGGGAGATATCATCCGGAAAGTGAATGCGCTAAGCTCCATATGTCGAGACATAATCTCTCGAATAGTCTTGGATACCGTATTCGATGGCATCAACCTGCAAAAAGAGAATAAGCACGTGAAATTAATAGACATATAAATATGACACGCTTTATTATTCACAAGTATTTAACGTACGTGTTCTGTAGATCCATATATCTAGGATATCCCCTCATGAACTGAGCTGGATGGTCCTAATAAGACTCGAGCCGAGAGCCTCTTCTTCTTCCTCCTGATGAATAATCGGTACGATCACGGTACTAGTACTCGGCATCTCGACCCTCGACCGGATGGTCCCCTGGACGATCCCCTCGACCTGCAGATCCGCTCATCTCAGTAACAATAATTAAATAAAACTACATTATTACACTATTCAATAACAAATAATTCATCATATATATAACATTAAAATGAAACACACATAATAAATTACACTATTTTTTGGTTCCAAGATTGAGTATTTAGAGAAAACAAACAAACCTTCCAGAGATAATCTAGAAGGGGGTTGAATAGATTATCTAAATCTTTTTACAAAAATTCAGATTATCAATTCAAGAGATTAAAATAAATCCCCAAAATCAAAGTTGAACAATGGAAATAATTTTAACCTCAATCTTTGAATATGGATCTAAAAGCAATACGAAATAAGTTTGTTCAAACAACGACTTATTAACAAAAATAAATGCGAAAGTAAATGACACACGATTTATAGTGGTTCGGATCAAAAGATCCTACATCCACTCTCCTTCTTCAACTTGAAGAAGGGGCTCTACTCACTTACTTACTTACTAACTTATTGTCGATAACAATTACAAGGATTGACGATCTTCGTCTTCGGTATACCTTCAAATTAACAATTTATCTAGCAATTACGGAAAATACGGTGCAGATTGTGTTTTGAAGATGTACGAGAAGTGTTCTTTAAACACTTAGAAAACTATGAAAACTTTTAGAAAACTTGTGTGTGCTTATAGAGAATGTGAATTTCGTGAGTTAAGAGTCCTAAGAGTTCTTCTAAGAACTGTGCTTACTCCTATTTATAAGCCTCAGTAAGACGGTTAGTTTGTTGTAACAAACTAGAAGCCGCTTTAACAAACTTTTCTTTAAAACCTGTCTTGACCTTAGTTGATCTTGAGTTAGTCGTCTGCTTCTTGACTTGGTGAAAACTCGTCTTTCTTATTCTACTCAAATTGGTCTTGACTTTGTCTTGAGCTCTTCATTATTCTCTCCAACAGATGACTTCTTCAAGATTGTCTTGGATGACCTTCTTCTTCTGACCTCGGTGACTTAACTTACCTAGTCCTGCTCAAATTCTAGTACAAAGCTTATTACTTCAATTTGGTCATCTTATTTACATAAGTCTATCTAGTCTATACATTTTAACTCATCAAAACTAAAATACCGATCTAACACCATTCAATAACAAATAATTATTACACTATATATTCAATATTTATCTCGAGTCTCAATTTAGCTCCTCCTTCTCCTCCTCATCATCATTTTGTTTCTTCTTCTTCTTCTTCTTCTTCTTCTTCTTCTTCTTCTTCTTCTTCTTCTTCTTCTTCTTCTTTCTTCTTCTTCTTCTTCTTCTTCTTCTTCTTCTTCTTCTTCTTCTTCTTCTTCTTCTTCTTCTTCTTCTTCTTCTTCTTCATTATTCTCAATATCAATTAGTGCACCGTTGACATTTGTCAACATGATTGAATCATCATCCGCTTGCACAACATTAATTTGAGACTCAAGGTCGCCTTGAAAGGGGAAGCTCTTGTTCATTCGTTGGCACGCGTTTCACCAAGGATCTCGCTTTGATTTTGCAAACGGCCAACCATTCATGTCTACACTTTCTCGGTACTTGCAATAGTAAACTTGAGTGGCTTGACTTGCTAACACAAAAGGATTGTAGCGGCCATATCTTCCCCTTTGATTAACGTCCACAAGTTTGTAATGAGGATGTACTCTTGTTCCATTTGGCACAGATGGATCAAACCACTCACACTTGAACAAAACAACATTTTTCTCAATACGTCCGGGTATTCCAATTGTACTACTTCCTCGAGGATCCCGTAGAAATCATTCTCATGTACATCATAGTTTTTACCCTTGATACAAACTCCATAATTTGAAGTTGATTTGGATGAGCCATAAGTTCATGTGTAAATTTGTAACCATTCACATAATATCCAAGGTATGTGGTGACACAACTCGAAGGACCGCTAGAAAGATCACGTATCCACCGATGTTGAATATTGTTTATCTTTACAAGTTGTTCAAACCACGTGCAAACTCCTCTTGTAGTCTATCATCTTGTTCAGCCCTCGAGAGTTCGGTTGGAATTTTTGCAATTGCTCGGAAAACATACTACAAAAGAGGATTTGATTATATAATATACGGATTAATGTTATAATTAACGAAGTAGAACGTTATAAACTTACTCGATACACGCATTTATGAGCGGTGTTTTTTTCCTCATCTACAATCTATTTTTTGTTCATCTTTCCAAGATGTCGAACAGGAGGTATAAATATGGACAGAGTACCTTTCGCTACTTGGGGTACTTCACCACAACCATCGTAATTACGAGGTACATTGTGCCACCTCGTCGAACGTGATCGTCCAAAATAGTGGGAACAAAATATTGAGGCATCTTTCGTTAAATACGCATTTGCAATCGATGCTTCAACATACGCCATGTTACCAACATCGAGCTTTAAATTGTGAAGATACCTAATTAAATGAATCAATTATTATATATATAGTATAACCATTTTAGGTAATTAAATAATTTAGAGTTATAAATTACCTCTCAAATGGATACATCATTTGTAGGTTTCCGGCAAGCGGTATTAAGACCAATCAAGAATATCGAACCCAAGAAAATTAGTATGCACGTGAAGCCCTAAGAATACAAGTTATTGGTGACTATTGTTGCAATAACGGTTTCAAAGCAAAAACACGACAACAAGCTAGAAATAAACTCAAACACAACAAAGAGACAAATGATCGAACACTTGAAAGGTAAGAACAAACAACAACAATAAATGGGGATAGGGGTGCTAGGGTTAACATCCATCAAAGAATCAATGATCAACAAGCTATGATTGAATCAAATTGCAAATCAACTAAGTTAGAAAGCATAAAACCATCATGAAATTAATCACTTCATTAATAACACAATGCCTAATGTGAGTATCCTTAGTGCAACTAATCTCTCGATTATGAAGCACCCAATCCATACATTCATACACAATTATAATCCGATTAATCCCGGATCACGTTAGCTCAACTCTCGCCTTATTGCTAGGGTGATCAAACATTAATCTAAAGAGATAATTTTGCATAAAGCACAATTGAGAATCACAATTAGGAAGCAATCTAACTCAATTGATCAACAATCATCAACAATCATAGCATAGGCAATCACATCATCCTCAATTTCAATTAACCCAAGCACAAGAGAGTTAGCCCATGGTGCCAAGAGCAAAATCCATGGGAAGAAGATCTAATTGAGCACACAACAATCTAATAACAACAATAAAGGAATTGAAATAGCAAGAGAGGAAAAACATCACCAATTGGATTGAATCAACAAAAATAAGAATGCTTGAGTCTTCAATACACTTCTTCTTCAAATGGAATACAAGCTTGAATTGAGTAAACAACTATGATCTAATGCTAATCTAATCAACAACAATGGAAATCTAAATCTAAATCTACAATCTACTCTACCTACAAGGAGAATTTGACTTGGGGTCTAAGAAATCGCCTCAAAACCGCAGTAATCGATCTATGGAATTGGTCCCCGAGTTATACTGCTTTTGCCCCTTAAATAGACAAATTTTCTAAAAAATCCTCTCCTCGAGTCGAGGCTCAGCCCTCGATTCGAGGTTGCCGCTTTGCCTATCCCTCGACTCGAAGCTCAGCCCTCGAGTCTAGACTTCTTCTATTTTCCGATTTTCATCCTTTTGTCTTCACCCTCGGGTCGAGGCCCCTGGACCTCGACCGCAGCTCGAGTCCAGGAATTTTCTCGATCCGGCTCCGCCTCCGACCCCGTTTTCATCCGTCTTGATCGCCTTTTCATCCTAAGAATGCCGGTACTCTCGGTTTGGCCAAATTACACCGATTTACCTGAAACGGACGTAAAATATCAAATATCTCACAAGTAATACTTTTAAGCAAAGAAGTTATACTCTACACATTTAGGCACAAAATCTAACACTTTTGATCACTTTTGCACTAAAATACACCTTAAAAACATGCATCAATTCACTCCAATCATAATACCCCCAAACTTGAAGTGTTGCTCGTCCTCGAGCAATGTAGCAAATAAGCACAAAGGAGTGAATTAATTGCAATTATGTCATATGACACCATAGAAGAAATATAAGACCATTGAACTCATCAATGAACATAAGTATCAATGCAAACTATCCACTAGCAATGATGATAGATCATGCTCAAATAAATGCTCAATCAAACACTCAAAATATTGCTCCTTCCATGGAGTGTTTCACTCATCACTCAAGTGTATCAAGGTTAAATGCACTCAATCATCAAATTCACAAACATGCACACCATAAGCTTGCCAATGGACTCAATCTCAATCAAAATCATTTGTGTTCAATCAAGAATCAAAGAGGTCTTTCTTCTAGGTTGTAATGTAGGCTCTTTGGAATACGTGGGATGATTTTAGGTAAGAGTGACTAAGTAGTAGAGACTTGAATGATAGCTAATCAATACAACACGCATCTCTTCAATCTTCATCAAGTAACACTCTTTCTTTTGCATTTCAATGTTCAAATCACACCATTCACTTGAGCTTTCTTTCTTTTAAGCTCTCAAATTGAATTTTTCTTTTTATGTTCACTACTTTCTTCACAATTCAATTTTTCACAATCTTTCTTTTCTCAAGCATCATCACTTAGCTCATCATCTTTCCACCACACTTTGCATGCAAATCACCAACAATCAAACTCTATTAAACATTGGACAATAAGGCTCATAAAAATAGGCAAATGGCTTCAATTTCACTTGGCTTGCCATAGAATAAGGAAATTAGCTCAAAATGGCTCACTAAGGAAATCAAACGAGTTTGGTGGGGAAAAATTTGGCAAAGTGGCTCATCATATCAAACATGGTCTCTTATCACTTTCATGACATCACACAAAGATCAATATCAACAATTCTAAAGGCAAGTTCTAGCATACAAATCCATGAATGATGCACTCACAAAGAAATCATATCAACCGTATAAGATGTACGATTATAAAGGCACAAAAGCTCACGGGCTTAAATTGAGCAATGAATCAAGCATTTTCAATCACATTCATCTTCACATAACTATCAATCATGCTAGCTTCAAGGCACATATCAACTTATGATCAAATCAAAATTCAAAAGGTCTTGCAAATCAAGCACAAGTGCACATGTACATAATCTCAAGCACACTCACTATGTCAACTAAGATACTCAAAGATATGCAATAAGTCCACAATTAAGCTCAAGATAAATTAAGCCCACAATATATAAGGAATCCAAGAGACCAATAGGGTATAATCATCAAAAGACAATAAGCTCAATAAGATCAAAACACATCATAATCATCATCCATACAAATCATCAATAGACATCATCATCAAATCCAAAGCATCAAGTACAATCCAACCAATCACAAATCATCAAATCAAATACAAATCACTCAAGAGGAATAAAAAACTAAATGAACTAAGGATAAGGATGAGGAAGCAGGGGAGTAGCCCTAATAATCGGACGGCGGTGGTGGAGGAGGGTAGTGGCCCGGCCCAAAATTCCACGAGCTCGTCGCTGCAGAGGAGTGCGTACATGTCATGCTAAGTCTTGAGAGACTCCTCCTGCATCCTCCTCGTCTCCTCATTGAACCGACGCGACTCCTCCATCATACGGTAGCACTCATCCTATCGTGTCGTGCACTCGAGCCGCATTCTCGACTATCAGCCCACATCTCCTCGGTAAGGGTCCACCGCCTCGTGATGAGCTACTGCCTCAAACTCTCGGCTCCGCATCTCGCCCCGAGTAATAATTAATCTCTCGGTCTCGATCCTCATCCATCTGTGCGCTCTTGTGCCTGCTCCTCCTCTTGACTTCCTCTTCTTCGTCATCTCTTGCATCTGCACCTTCGCCTTCGTCCTCGAGATCAGCACCCCGATCTCGCCTCGCCGTCCTCCCTCCTCATCATCATCATCGGGAGGACATCTCCGTGCTCTCCGGTGTAGGCGTCAATTGCCTCTCGTATGTCTCCATGACCACATCCGGAGGTTGATGGTAACAAATCCTCGGAGCCCCGAAAATCGTAGTCAACCTCTTGTTAGGAAGAAGGAATCGGCCACCTAGGTGCCGCCGAAAGCACCAAGTCCTACCAATGAGGTCGAGAGTCCTCATACGCCTCATGGTATCAGCCAAATCGGGCTCCTCGAGTGCTCACAGTTATGTGTAGGAATGTCGAGATGCTCGACAATAAGTAATCATCCCTCCGAAGTGTATCTTCTTGAACTTCGTGCTTGTCACCCGTTCGAATATGTAGCACAAATATGCAGCAACATTGAATCGACTCCATGTAGGAAACACCATATCACGTACAACTCCTCGGATACCACGGCTCCTCCCTCCGATCGGGCAAATATAGTGCTAGAGAGGATCTTCTCTAGATACCTCATGACCGGGTTCGAATCCTCGTGCTCTTCGACTTCCCGGGAATGAATCGTGGCCGATCAGGTGCTCCCAGTCCGAGATCCTTCTCCGAATTTCTTAGCGTTGTACTCTTTCCGGATGTTAAGTAGGGAGCCATCTCGGATCTGTAGGTGCACCTATAATCTCATTGACCTCGTTCACGGTCAAAGTGTACTCGTTGCCAAGCAACTCAAAGGTGATGGCACGGGAAACTTTGCCTTTCTCGGCCTTGTCGAACTTCACCGTGCAGAGGAACTCGAGAGTAAGCCCCAAGTAGGTCCTCGACCTCTTAGTCAAGAAGCCGCCATCCTAATCGATCAAAAAGTCGTGGGATATCATCCTCTATGCCCATGGAGACCATGCGATTGTGGTCCACAAGGCGGGTCTTGACCACCTTGTTATAAATCTCCGCGTCTTGAATAATGTGCTTCCGCCACTTATAGTCATCCCACCGAATCCCCAACTCATGCGGGCATCTTGTGTGCGAACCGAATGGCTTCTTCTCTCTTTCGGAATTCCTCATCGAAAAATTGTGGCCATCTACTCCTCTAAACATCTTTCCTATAAAAATTTCCCAAGGCAACAATCAACAATCAATAATAGCAATACAAGCAAAGTATAGCAATCAAGCACGTGAACGAGTTAATAGTCACTAATCAATCTCCGTCACAAACAATTCCTAGTGAATAGGCAATAAGCCTCAACAAATGGTCAAATAGTCAACTAAGCACATAGGATCAATAGAAGTTCTACACAATAAATCCCAACAAAACCTACTCTACTAGAAAGGGCCTTAACAATCAACATCATTCAAATAGGCTCACCAAAATTATGCGATTATGCTCCATACAATTATCCAACAAAAATAAGCCATCTAGCAAGTAATTAATCCAATAACAATCATGAATCATGCAATTCTATCATCAATCCTCTCAAACTTTACCAATTTCCATACACACTATCACTAGGAATTCCCCAAAGTTATACAAAAATCAATCCCAAGCCAAAATTTCACAAAGGCATGATCCATACACCACAAGGAAACCCTAGCATGCCTTCTAATTCATCAAACAATTCAAACTAATCACTCAAATGCACCAAATTCATTCAAATTATCATGCATACAAGGTGTTCGTAGAAATGCCCAAATGAATTTCATATACAAAGCATAGAATTGGACAAATTCAACCCACACCCATACAATAATCAATGTAGGAACGAAATTGAAAACTAAGGAGTGAGCAATACGGACCTTGAATCAATGAATTTGGCCTAGGAATGAGAATTGAAGAATACCCACACATTTCTTAAAAATCCCCAAATTGATGCTCAAAAACCCTCCAAGATGCAATTTTGATGCAATGTATGGTGAATGTGATGTGGAAGATCGGTGTTTGATCGGAAAATGAGCGCAAGGTGGTCGGATTTTTGGTGGAGATGAAAGGGGATCGAAAATGGGGAGGTAGCACCTCGAGTCATGGTCAGGAATGTAAACCTGCGATATTTAAAAATGGCGCCGGCCTCGACTCGAGGCTCCACCTCGACTCGAGGGATAAGAAATTTTGACCTCCTCGACTCGAGGCTCCACCCTCGACTCGAGGGATAGGTTATTTTCCGAAAATTGACTAAGGCATGACCCTCGACCCGAGGCTCGGGTCACCTCGACCCGGATCGAGTCTAGGAAATTTTTACGGATTCCCGACCTGGCCCGACCCCGAAACTCCTAAAAATGACCTATTCAACCCTAACGAACCCAAATATGCAAAAACTAACTGTTTTGGTCCCTCGATTTAAGCCCGGTCGCTCATTCGATCGAGGGGACCGGGGTCTCTTCCTTTTGCTCATTTTTCACCAACTTTTAAGCTTTTTCTCCTTTTCGATCTTGAATTCTCTTGCAATTTCGATCCCTTTTCCAATCAAATATAGTGAGTGTACCTACAATCGGGCATAAAAATCATCAAATAATTACCATCAAGAGATGCATTTCAACAATAAACGATCAACACCCCCAAACTTGAATGAAAACATGAATTCAAAGTTCGGAATGAGAGTGATACAAATATATGCAACTCCAAATGATATCAACAAGAAGCTCAATACTCACAATAAATTCCAAAGCATGATACACAACTTCCTAAGCATGAGCAATAAAGTACCAAGCCAATTCTCCCAAAAACGAGACAAAAACACAAAGCAAACCAAAAAGCTCACAAAAGAAATAAAAAAGGATGGGTTGTCTCCCATCTAGCGCTATTTTTATTGTCCTTTGCCGGACTTATTCATTCATTTCCAACTTCCTTCATCGGAATGGCCAAGGATAGCGGTCCTCCTTCCCATAATACTTCAATCTTTGTGCTTCAAACTCTAGGAGGTTCACATGATTGATAGGGCAACCACATATAGATATGCATAGTGTCCATGGTTGTCCCCTTTGCTCTCCCACCTTCCTTCTTCTCCATTCCTTTCTTTCAAGGATGCCCAAGCGCTTCATCAATTCTTTCCTATAGTCAAAGTTCACAAGAGGTAAAATTAAATCATTAGAAGCATCAATATCAATAAAAGTACAAATTGAAGAGTTTGAAGGTATAGAAATGCTCATTTCAATCTTCAATGCTTCATTCGATGCTTCTAGATTTTCTTCCTCATTATTGCTCATGTCCATCAATGGACATTCTTCTTCCTCACTTTCGACAAGAAAATTTTCTACTTCATCCTTCATGCTTGGACCCTCATCTTTTTCATCTACACTTTCACTTTCTTCCTCCTTCTTCTTCTTGATTCTCCATGATGGTTATATTCTTCACTTGGAGTAGAAAATATTTGAGTTGACTTTTCAACACTATGAATTGAGCTTCGGTGATCTCCATGTTCCCCTCTATCATTGACTCAACCATTGCTTTGGTCTCATAAATATTTCCATACAAGGGAAGCATTTCTTCACATCTCGGTTCATCTTCCTCAAATTTTTCTAACAACACTCCAAGCATCTTCTTTAATATAGCTCTCACATCATAGAGTCTTCATGCTTCATAATGAGAGGAAGCTTGTGGCATTTGGTAATCATACTCATAGCTTCTCCCATCTTCATAGTAATCCCCTTCCGATGCTCCTTGAAATTCGAATTCAACCCGTGGATCGAATGTTTGATCATAATGCTCATAGTATGGGAACATCTCTTGAGGTGGGGGAGGAATTTCATCACAATTCCAATCTTGATAATTGGATGGAACTTGTTGCAATTGAGAATTATCATCAAAGCTCATCCAATTATTGTATTCAAATTCTTCATAATGTGGAGGATAAGCCATACTCTCTTGATAAGCATCTTGATTCCATGCGTACGAGTCGTATCCTTCCATCTAGACAAGATAGCAAGTATCGAATTCACACAAAAATAACAAAACAAATAAAAACACAAGGCAACAAGTAGCCACTTCAAACAATTCCTAAGTCTCACTATAGGCGCAAAAACTAATTCCCAAAGAATGGTGCCATTTGATTTGTAGGTTTTCGGCAAGCGCTATTAAGACCAATCAAGAATATCGAACCCAAGGGAATTAGTATGCACGTGAGGCCCTAAGAATACAAGTTATTGGTGACTATCGTTGCAATAACAGTTTCAAAGCAAAAATACGACAACAAGCTAGAAATAAACTCAAACACAACAAAGAGGCAAATGATCGAACACTTGAAAGGCAAGAACAAACAACAATAATAAATGGGGATAGGGGTGCTAGGGCTAACATCCATCAAAGAATCAATAATCAACAAGCTATGATTGAATCAAATTGCAAATCAACTAAGTTAGAAAGCATAAAACCATCATGAAATTAATCACTCCATTAATAACACAATGCCTAATGTGAGTATCCTTAGTGCAACTAATCTCTCGATTCTCAAGCACCCAATCCATACATTCATACACAATTATAACCCGATTAATCTCGGATCACGTTGATCGAACTCTCGCCTATTGCTAGGGTGATCAAACATTAATCTAAAGAGATAATTTTGCATGAAGCACAATTGAGAATCACAATTAGGAAGCAATCTAACTCAATTGATCAACAATCATAGCATAGACAATCACATCATCCTCAATTTCAATTAACCCAAGCACAAGAGAGTTAACCCATGGTGCCAAGAGCAAAATCCATGGGAAGAAGATCTAATTGAGCACACAACAATCTAATAATAACAATAAAGGAATTGAAATAACAAGAGAGGAAAAATATCACCAATTGGATTGAATAAACAAAAATAGGAATGCTTGAGTCTTCAATACACTTCTTCTCCAAATGGAATACAAGCTTGAATTGAATAAACAACTATAATCTAATGTTAATCTAATCAACAACAATGAAAATCTAAATCTAAATCTACAATCTACTCTACCTACAAGGAGAATTTGGCTTGGGGCATAAGAAATCGCCAAAACCGTTGGTAATCGCTCTAGGAATTGGTCCCCGAGTTATGCTCTGTTTTGCCCCTTAAATAGACAAATTTTCTGAAAAATCCTCTCCTCGAGTCGAGGCTTGCCGCTTTTGCCCATCCTCGACTCGAGTCTCAGCCTCGAGTCGAGACTTCTTCTATTTTCTCGATTTTCATCTTTTTGTCTTCACCCTCGGGTCGAGGCCCTCGGACCTCGACCAGGAGGTCGAGTCCAGGAATTTTCTCGACCCGGGCTCCGCCTCGACTCCCATTTTCGTCCGTCTCGATCGTCTCTCTTCATCCTAAGAATGCCGGTACTCTGGGTTTGGCTAAATTCCACCGATTTACCGTAAAAGCATTTAAAAACATCAAATATCTCACAAGTAATACTTTTTAAGCAAAAAAGTGATACTCTACACATTTAGGCACAAAATCTACCACTTTTGATCATTTTTGCACTAAAATACACCTTAAAAACATGCATCAATTCACTCCAATCAATACATCCATCTCGTATTGCACAGACGACGATTATCCCTACTTCGTATGCAAGGTGCACAAATAGATGCTTCATCGAATTGAAGAAGCTAGGTGGAAAGATAGGTTCCAACTTACACAATATAACTGGAATATCTACTTCCAATCGAGCCATGTTCTCAATCGTAAGTTAACTCCCTAAAGAACAAACTAAGTTCGGTGATTGCTTTCCACACATTCGCGGCAGAGTTTCACAAAAAGCAATCGGGAGTAGTCTCTGCATAAAAACATGGCAATCATGACTCTTTATCCCAAACATCTTCAATTTGCTCTACACACATCGAGATAGGTTAGACACATAGTCATCGAGAAACTTAAACTCGATTACCCATCTCGCACGAGATCATCCTTTTCACTCTTATCAAGTGAATAACAAGCTTTGGGATACTTTCCTGTGCGTTGACATTTCTCTAAAGAGGGACGACGACGGTATTCATTAAGTTCATCCCTAGACTTATTTGTATCTTTTGTTTTCCCTTCCACATTCATCACCGTGTAGAATAAATTATCAAATATATTTTCTTAAGGTGCATCACATCCAAATTATGACGGATCAAGAGGGTACTCCAATACGGCAAATCCCAAAAATACTTTTCTTCCTCCAACCACCATCCAATCTTTTGTTGTGGGCTTGACACCTCTTCTCGTCACTTTCCAATATCCCACCCAATTAATTTCTTGTAGGAGCATTTCATCTCGTCCGGATGAGCGGTTGGTCATCGTAACTATTACATTCTTCATGAATGCGGTCTTGTTCCTACGATACGGATGTCCACTAGGTAAGAACTTACGATGGTTATCAAACCACGATTGTTTGAGACTCGAGTCTTAAAGTGAAGGCATCGAGAATATTCAAGACAATATGGACAAGCAGTCCTTCCAGCAGTTGCTCCATCCGCATAAACATTGAGTAAGTCGGAAAGTCACCGATGGTCCAGATTAGTGCAGCCCGCATCATAAAATTATGTTTTCTAGCAATATCATACGTTTCCACCCCATTTTCCCACAACATGGTCAAATCATGAATTAGTGGTTGTAAAAAGACATCTAAATTATCCTTTGAATTTTTAGGACCGGGAACCAAAACCGAAAGAAACATGAATTGTTCTTTCATGCACAACCATGGGGGTAGATTGTACGGTGTCACTATAATCGGCCATGACGAATATTGTTTTTCCGATCGCCCAAAATGGTCAAAACCCAATGCTCAAACCCAACCTCACATTCCATATTTCAGATGCAAAATCGGGATATGAATGGTCCAGTGTTTCCAAGCCAATGAATTTGCAGGTGACGCATAACACTGACTCATCATTATAGCAATTAGCATGCTATATCATATCCTTAGCAGTAGTATTAGATCGATACGGTCTTTGCAATCGAGGAATGATAGAAAAATAGAACATCTCTTTGAAAGGATTGTTCTTTTTCCATCGACCATCCACACCACGTTTAGCGAGGTTTGAATCGACCGACCACAAACCTTACAAGATTCAAGTTCCTGTCTACACCACAATATATCATACAATTATTTGCACAACAATCAATCCTCTCTACGGGAAGACCCATCCCACCCATCACCTGTTTAGTATCGTAAAATTTCTTGGGTACCAGATTTTCTCGGAGGGCAAATCTCACTAATCAAGTCAACTATTTGATTATAACCCCTTTCGCATACCGTTTTCGCTTTTAATGTTTAAAAGACGGGCATTGAATGACAATCGAGAATGAGACTCGTGAACTAGGATACATATCCCGATCCGCCGCACGAAACATGTCAAAAAAATATGCAACATGCCGATTAGGAGGTTCCTCACTAAGGGGCTCTTCTTCCACATTTTGGAAACTAATGTTAGGACCGGAAGTTAAGTCCATCATCATATTGTGGTACGAGCTAGATGTTGCGGTTGTCGCCAACTCTATATGAAGTCGACTCATCCAATCCGGGTTACTAATAGCGAATTCTATAAACGATTCAAGTCCACTAAGAAATTCGGGAGATATTATGCCATTAATCGTTCTTGGACCATACATCCAACTACGCCTTGAATAATTCATAGGAATCTGTTTCAAATTAATGAAGATTCAAAATTTAATTAAATCATAATTAATTCTTCCAGTTAATATATTTTTTCCTAATATTAATATAATTTCTAAAAATTTCAAAGAAAGTTTTGTTTTATTTTATCGTATTCCCAGCTTAATATATCAAGTTCCCACAGCATCCATTTCCGACTTTATTAAAATTAATCAAGCCGGAATGCATATTCTACAAGAAATAATACCAAACAATTCATCAACCCTCAACTCCAACATCAACTTGAATCAAACATCGATTCAATTTTCAAAATTAATATAATTGAACTATCATGCAAAATTAGATCGAACATCGATCATCATATATATAAATTATTATATCATGCATGCAAAATAATTTTAAATTAAATAATTATTATAATTAAATTAAAAGCATCTTTAAATAATTAATTAAAAAAATACTTACGGTGATAGTGGTTGCGTGTATATAGTTGCAATTTGCGTACCTACAAATATATAAATTATAACAATTAAATTAAAATTATAATAATATTAAAAATAAATTTATATAATTGCATACATACTAATTACTCTAGATAATTAATAATTTTATACTACTAATTATATAATTGCATACATACTAACTCTAAATAATTAATAATATTATACTACTAATTATTTCTAAATAATTATTAATAATTAAAATACACATAACAATTACAAAAATTAACACTAAATAACTAATCAATCAATACCTATAACAACAAAATTACACAAATACATGCATATAAAAAATTTAAAATATAAAATTTAACCACTAAAATAACAACAAAATTAACCGATTAAATCTAAAAAATTTATCGTAGAAATATTCCCTGAACGGGTACTACAAAGCCCAACTAGTGATAAAGTCAATTTCCGGCGGCGGCGGAGGGGGAGGCGGCGGCGGCGATTTTGGGTGAAAGGGTTGCTGGACGTGTGGGGGAGGGGTTGTTGGGCTGATTTAAATCAGAAGTTAGCGAGGGGGCCAGCCCTCGTTAACCTTTTTCGGTAGTTGGGCTAGCGAGGGAATTTCCTCGTTAACCTTTGTTTGGGCTTGCCGAGGGGCCACGCCTCGCTAAATTGATCTCGGCCTTGGCGAGGGGGCCTCGCCCACATTAACTTAGGCCTCGCCGAGGGCCCGCCCTAGTTAACTACCGAGGTTGACGTGCCCTCGTGTGGGCCCTCATTAACTAACGAGGGTCATTTTCCCTCGCTAAATCTCTCGCTAAATGTTACCCTCGTCTAGGCCCTCTTTAACTAAAGAGGGTTTTGAAACCCTCGTTAACTCCTCGCTAAATCTGATTTATTTTGTAGTGTATAATTGTAAAATTTGAATCTATCACATGAAATAATTATCAATGCAAATACTTGAAAATATTTGACTCATGTTAAAATATTCGGACAAACATGTGATTTGTGTGATATAGTAAAATATATTACACATATAAAATCAAATATATTACATGTTTCATTATTCCTCCAAATTTAATACCCCTCAATCAAACGAGGTAAAAAAAAAAAAAAAAAATCCTATGTTTTATATAAAATAAATAAAATCCTCATACTTTCTCCATTTTATTTTTTATTTCTCAAAATCTAAAAATGAACGCCTTATTTTTGTTTTCTCATACCCAAAATAGCAAAACAAAAACAACACTATCCTCTTAATTTAAAATCTTACAAATATCTATTATTTACACCTCAATGTCACTCAATTGACTTTTTTAATAAGGTTGACTTTAAAATAACTTCTTTCAATAAAGTTGAAAGAGCTCTCATACTGCTTTGGAGGGTAGGGGCCTAAATATTTACCCTTCACTTTATATCTTTTAATACTAATAAATAACTTTTCTTAATATTTGTGTCACTTCCTTTTTATCGCTTCACTTTGTTGGTGTCTAGTTGTTATTCTTTTTCTCCTTATTCTAGTTTTTTTCCCAAGGGGTTTTACCGATGAGATCTTAGTGAGGCCTAACACCAACTTGAACATTGTACCTTGTTAGACGGGTTGGTCTCATTTTTCCTTTCTTTTGAAATATATATTTCATTTATTTGTCAAACTTGTTCTTAATTGATGTATTGGTGATATTGATTAGTGTAAAAATTGCATGATTAATGTGGGTTAAATTTTCTCATTTTGATATGATTTTCATGCTTATCTCACATTAATTAACTAATTGCATTTGATTTTATGAGTTGGTATTTTGAACTTTAAAACGTAGATAAATGGTTGTTTTGGAGGATAAATTGAGGGCTGATAACTTATTCAAATCAAGTGAAGAATTGCATGGTTAGAAAGAGAGCGGAGAGACGGTCACAACGGAAAAAAATGGCTCATCGGAGGTCGATACTCAAGTCGAATCAAAATAAAAATCTTGAGGGGTGGTGTAACATTCCAAAATCACTATGTGAGTTATTTATATTTTTTATGTAATTAATTTTTAATAAATAAAATATTAGAATTTGATATGTTTAATTATAGTAGAAATATTTTAGTTAATTATAGTATAATATTAGTATATAAATACATTTATAATTAGTTTTATAATAATAATATTAATAAAAAAACTTAGTTGGGAAGCAATTTAGGCGGCAAAAGGGAGGGAGGGAGGGAGGGAGGGAGGGAGGGAGGGAGGGAGGGAGGGAGAGAGAGAGAGAGAGAGAGAGAGAGAGAGAGAGAGAGAGAGAGAGAGAGAGAGAGAGAGAGAGAGAGAGAGAGAGAGAGAGATCTCGAAGCATGTGGTAAGTATTCGATCTTTATTAATTGTGGTATTATATATCAAAATGCTCGTATCCACTCGTAGATTATAAAATTGTAATTAGTTTGATGATTTGACGCTCGTAGCATCTGGAATTGGAGATTATTAAAAGTATATGTTATTTATAGGATATGAGGAGAAACTTGAGACCATTATAATTATGCATTTTCAAGGAATTGAGGATCACTAAGGGGTATTGCATTGTATCATTTATTGCAACTATTGTTTTTAAGGTGAGAGCAATCTCCACTCTTAATTGAGTTTAACATTCAATGTTATGATTGCTATGTTAAATTACATTATTAACCAAGATGGGTAGTAACTTGCACTATGTTCAAGTCGGGTAATGACCCGTACTATGTTCAAGCCGGGTAATGGCCCGTACTATGTGCAAGCCGGGTAATGGCCGCGTAATATGTTCAAGCCGGGTAATGGCCCGTTATATATATGTTCAAGCCGGGTAATGGCCCACACTATGTTCAAGCCGGGTAATGGTCCGTGCTATGTTCAAGTCGTGTAATAGCCCGTACTATGTGATAAAGCATTAAATGTTCTCATGAGCTCTTTATGAAAATATTATATATTACTTACAAATGTTGTTTAACCGTGCAATCATTGATGTTTCCCTCACTGGGTGTATTTTCAAACACTCATCCCCCACGCTTATGATTTTTCTACAGTCAAAGGAGCTTAGGCAGGGTACGAGGTGATGGTTGCATATAATTTTTTGTGCGTTATTTTCATTGTAATTTTAAATGAATATTTTGTAATAAATCTCGCTTTATTCAATTACAATATTCTTTTTAATTGAGTTAACGAGCCAATTTGGTAGCGCCTCGGGTATTATATGTTATTTTTAAATTCGGGCGTTACGGGTGGCCTTCTGCACGAGTCGAGCCACATACAAAGTCGAGCCAAACGAAATGAACAACTCCAAGGTCAAGTCACGGGGAGCTTAAGTCGAGCCAGCAGCCATTAAGCTAAAATGAGGTTGAGCCACAAGAGTCCGGGGCCCTAGTAGTCCTACTCGAGCTTGGGTACAACAACTACTAAGATCATGCCACGCTTTCTCTAAGCTCGACACGAGGCCCGGAGGTCGACTCGAGCTCCATGCAAAACCCAAAAGCTCGCAATTTTTGACCTAAAAATGTGATGACACTTCTTCCATGGATGTAAATACCCCCAAAGTTCATTTTTCACTCGGTTATTGGCAGTCTTAGAGCACACTCTAAGCACTTTTCACACACCGAAACACACATTCACACATAGTTAGCTTGTTCTTCAATTTTCTTCATTACTTTTACAAATTAGAAGATACTTTGGAGCAATCAAGTTGTATAATCACCATCCAGGTGATATTTCTCTTTTAATTCAAGCTTTGTTGGTTTATTTAATATGTTAATCATCTCCCTCTTCTCCCTTTTCTTGGATATTTTATTTATTAGCATGATGGACTAAATTTTTGTGTTTGGGTGCTTTGATCCTTATGGGTGATTAAATTATGTGTAGAATTCTTATGGGTTATTCTAATTGAAGGTTAATTAGTTGGATTGATGAGTTTTGCATGATCTATTTGCCTAATTGTTCCTTAATCTCATGCTTAGTTGTTTTGATTAACACAAGGAGACTTAGGTAGTTTAAATCACTATTTGGGTGTTGGGTTTAATTGGGTGGATTAGAGTTTATATTGGTTTAATGCAAGGAGACTAGATTAATTTCACTAGAAATACATCAATTTCACAATAATTGCTTAGATTGATAATCGGGTAATTAGTGAAGAGGCCAAAAGGGAAGGAACCGTAGTATCGAAGGGGGCACTCTAGGGAGACCTATTGACTCGTATTTTCATCCGGGAGGAAATGGTAACTACATCCTAATCGATCCTTCGTGCTTATTTGAAATATAATGCCTAGGCTTGTTAGTTAATTTTTGTTATTGCAATTCCTTGTTTATTTGCTAGATATAACTCAATCTCACAAATGGATCGTATTACAATCATTAGTAGACGAGTAGCTCTAGGGATATTCCTCTCTTGATTCCCTTGGTTCGATAATTTAACAGATACTTACCAACTACACGATCCCCTTACACTTGAGGGGTTGTTTGAGATCATGAACGCGCAATTGAAGGACTCGATGTTACAGCAGTAAACCGAAATTATCGGATGAGTTGGTTCGTAACACCGAAAGACTAGAGTTTTTTCAAAGCTTGCCGGAGGATGCTCGGAGTGAGTACGTGTACATGCTCCTTAACGAGCTATTGTGATCTATCTGTTTAAGATCATGATACTTTTGCCTATGTTGTCCATTTGTTGATGGTTCTTTGAAGAAATACATATGGATGTGGTGTATTGTATTTTGAATTTCGGTATCAAATTACATTGTGCGCAATTGGAGGCCCAACTTTTGTTTATTGTCTCATGACAATATAAGATATGCAGAAGAATGAGATCATTTATCTTTTTAACTAATTGTTACTAAAAATGCATATTATTTATTTAGTTATTTTAAATTAAAGAGTACAAGTCTTCCCTCTCCCTTGGTAATAATCTGATAGAAGAAAATAGATATCCATGTAATTATTAGAAAAGAAATGCAGCTCTGTAAAATTAACACTATTCAAAGAAAACATGAGTTTTTGGTTTTTTTTTTTCCAGATTCCACCCATGCACAATAATTTTTAATTGAATGTAATTAGATCTGCATTAACAACTAACAGATACTATCAGCCAAGTCTTTTTGTTTTGATCGTTTATACTTTCATCATGATGTGTTTATTATTATTTTTATTTATAAGGACAAATTAATCTAAAATAAATTAATACTAGTTATAATACTTGCTATTAAACATAATATTGATAGCTAATCACTAATTATTTAACTCAAGGTTTTGAAACCAAACAAAATATTGATAAATAAATTGGTATTACAAATATAGGTATTACAGGTTCAAGTACTATCCAATAAAGAAAACCAAACGAGGTCTTACTATAAAACTTGTTTATATTTTATGTGTATTTTCTAACAAGATTAGTTTTTCCATTAAAATTAGGTGTGTGCAAACACTAGTACATAAAAGGGCTAAGATAGCGGTTAAATTGAGCTTAAGTAGCGGTTATAACCGCTCTCTAAGAATCAGCTATGTAAGTGCGGAGGAACTTAGATAGCGGTTAAAAACTTTGTCTAAGGGCGGACTTAGATAGCGATTGATAACCGCTATCTAAGTGAGGAACTTTATACAATGTTTTTAACCGCTGTCTAAGTTCAATCCTTAGACGAAATAGCTTTTAACCGCTTATGTAAGTTCGCTTTAGACAAATGGGTTTTTAACCGCTATCTAATCCCATTTTAATTATATAATTTTTTATATATTTTTTTATATTTATAAACCTGTTTTTATATACAAAAAATTACCAAAACTTATACTAATATTAATTTTAATTGGTAACATCAAATAAATATAATTAAATATACAAAAAAGTATGAAATATTATATATCATAAAAATTAATATATAAGTTACATGTTATCAAAAGTTACGAACAAGAACAATATTATTACAAAAATAGATTGTAAAAATACCCAATCCAATCCATTTTTCATTTGTCCATTCTATCGTTGTTGTAAAAATCGATCCCAGACGTATGCACAAACCGCAAATTACATTGAAAATTTAATTAAATAATACAAATTTTTATTCAATCAATAATAATTTAAATAAATCGATAAATCGACTTACTTCGAATGGAATGGTCGTGCGAGAAGACTGGATTATATCTTCAATGAAGCAAAGACACAAAATGTCCATAGTGAATGTCATCTTTGCCGCCTCGGAACCTATTGATTAGCAATTAAAGTCACGTACTACAACTATGATTATTAATTTCTATTGATTTGATAATTTTCTAAAGTAAGTTTACCTTAATATTTTTCCACAAAGACATTACTAATAGTTTGTGAATTTTGACGGAAGGCTACTCCGATACATTCTCATCACACTATATTATATTTAAAAAATAAAAATAGATTAGATATGCATAATTTTAAAAGTAAAACAAATCATAATATGAGAAAATAAAAATTAACTTACCCATCCATAAATCTAATGAGATCGGGATGATGTGTATACACCCCACCCTTAGTTGGATCCATATAATACACAACAAGTGTACTCGTGTGTATGGCCACCAACACCCAATGCTCACTACATTATATTAACAATATTAAAACTAATCGCTTGTTTATATAAATAGAAAATTTTAGGAAATATCTATTGTACTCACCCCACATTTGTTGGCCAAAAATGAGATGGTCTCTCCTTAAAATTTCATAATATGTTGAACAACGCCCTCATTAACCTGCTCCATATGACCAAACATGGAACACACTTGGGGGAGATAAAGGAATACTTTCTACCGCCTCGATATCTATGGAGAGATATGCCTCACCCAAATATCTTTAACCAACATATGCAAAATAATATTTTATAAGAAAATTAAACTATATATATATATATATGTGTGTGTGTGAAGTAAATGCCGAGAATTATTAATAAACACATACCCGAGGTAAAAAGTCATGGTACTTGCACTCAACCATTTATTGTGCAAGTGACTTCATACACATAATCCCGTTGGATGAATTCCTCATAACCGGTCGATGAAAGTGAGCATGAATGGGAACCGCAGAATCGCCTAAAAGTGGGGGAGTCTACCATCAAGCACACCGTATTCTCGTATGCTGATGTCGTGGGATAAGTCTCCGGGCATGGGATAACCTAATTGCCGTCTGCGCACCAACAATGGGTTCCCTCGGTCTCTCTCTCTCTATATATACGACATCCCTTAATTTTTGTGCGCTCTTTTTTGGAGTCGGTAATTTCTACAATCAATTTGTAATAAACTTTAATATAACATGTATTTTACCTTCTTGTTGAGAGAGACCAAGTTGTGCGGCCATTCGAGAAAGTGTCCGACCGCCTCTCCAACCTGTGGTGGCCTCGCTTACGGTTTTGGCACCGGTGAATCCTCTTGTCCGATTTCTGTACATCGAGGGTGACTCTCACAAAACCAGGAGTGAGGGGACGACCATAGATCATTCCATTGGAGCCGTCATACAACATTCCAAAGGCCACCAACCGAGTTGGATGATCCAAATAAAGGTAACAAAGAGTCGCCGACTGTTCAAAGAGGATATTCGATTAGAAAATTTTAATATACTAGTCTTTAATTAAAATAAATACGAGATACATCTCGATACGTGGGAGATGTTTTGAAGTGGATCAATGAAGACATTTCTAGCATCACCGAAAACATAGATGGAGCACTGCTTTCCACAGCTAGCACCACTCGATGACGTCCCTTATCTCATTTGTCTCGATTCATGAGCTCCACTTGTTTAGCCAAGTTAGCAACTCCGCACCGAAAGCCTATCCACCATTGACATGGCCGCAATACCGGTGCCATCGAAAGAGATGTCTTCGTGATGCCATATCCAAGACTCCCGTATGCGTCCGGGATGCTCCCGACGATTTATCTATTGCCTGCAAACAGATCATCGCCGATCGTGGCGGAGGTCGTCGGGCGTCATGCTCGAGATATGCACTCCGAATTGAAAGAATTTATTATTAAATAATTTCAAATGAAATAATAGTTTATAATTCACATATAAAATAATGGATGAATTACCACCGCTTCTTTAATGAAACGTTGTGCTCGTATTCGGGAATATTCCCATCTCGGTTCTTTCTTGTAGTCCAAATATTCCCATCTTCCGTTTTCCTTTTTCTTCTTTCTACGATAATGATAAACATGTCCCCCTATTAGATATATTAAAAGTGAATATATAAAAAAAATTAAAAGTTAGGATTTTGATCTCACCATATCTTCCCTAATGTGTGCATAACCTCCGAACATCCACAATATCGCGCCTCCATATTCTTAGCTTGTTCGCGATTTCTGACACTTTTATCTATAGTGTAATATAAATACATAAATATTGGGAAAAAAACGTGCATTAATTAATAGGAATAGATGAAATGACATTGATCAATTTTACCTTGAAATCCTCGGCTAGAGATTTACGCACGAACTCCTCCCAAGATAGGACCACCATAGGGGAATTCTCATAGTCTTTAGGCGGCCTAGATGAGTACGAGACCGGTGTTCGGGTCTCGAGAAGCTCTCCTCGGTGCAACCCAAAAATTCTTGGCCATATTCCCAGCTTGCATAAGTATTTGCTTCTTCTTTATGTGGTAAAGGCCGCTGAATGTATTCTCGCATACACATATTATATAACAATTTAAAGTTAGTAATTTCACAAGCTCATAATATATATATATATATATATATATATCATTCAATGATTTTAATATGAGTATATTTAACATACCACGAGCTCATCCCATATCGCTTCCTTGAAAGGAGTCGGTTCGGACTTACGCGGTCATCACAAGGCAAAGACGATAGAGATAACTCTCCCGATTGCAGCCCCAAGGTAGTACGCTAACTTCTCACTCTCTTTTCCTATCGCCTGCCCATACTCATTAAATGATATCTCAATTCAATGATATTGTTAGGTCAACGATCAATTAATTAATATAATAAAAATTCAACTGTTCAATTGTAATAAAATTACCTTAAGTAATTTTCCTTTGCTACGATCTTTCTTCAAAGAAGTCATCGTGACTATACCCTCTTGCGCTTCTCCCCAGAGCTACTAGAGGTGGGAGCATCAGTGTTATCCTGTCCCAAGTCATCCTCCTCACGGATGTCATTGCATATGGATGAACATGATAATCTCTATCATCTCCATCGCCTCCACCATAGGGCAAATAATCCATGATCTGTAAAATAGAAAAAAATATATTAAATAAACAAAAAGAAACAACATTTAATAAAGCTAGAAAAAACAACATTTAATAAAATAGAATAAAAAATATTCAATAAAGTCGTACATTTCTTTTTAGCAATGATTTTTCTTTTTCGTTTTTGGTTGACTTTTCTCGCTCATGACCATGAATGTTAACGAGATCCGGATTGATATATTCATCCTCATTTCTAAGTTTTCACCGTACGGGCGTGGATTTGCAAGATCATCGAAAGAGGGTACGAAGCGGTGAAATTCTGAAAAGGATCATCGATTATGTCAACATCTTCATCGACGTGGTCGCTAATCTGTAACTATTGTTAAACTTGTTTGATGAAGCACAATGGACCATTTCTTATTAACTGGGTCGGGGACATAGAAAATTTATTGAGCTTGATCGCCATTATGTATGTGCCATCTCGTATCCCACATTTTTCAAATCAACACGTACGAACCCGTAACTTTCAACTTGGACCCGTTAGGGATCCTCACCCAAATACAATCGAAGATTGGTTCATGGTGACCAACATAGTCGAAGTTCCCAAATATTGACAATCATTCAAAGTGAGTAGTATTCGATCGATTCCATGCGATTGCGAGTAATGGACACCCCACTATTCTGCATTGTACTTGTGGCATCATGATCTCTCGGTATAAAATGTGTATCCGTTAACAAGATAACACTTATATGAATACACATGCCTATCAAGCAACTGGATAACCACTTAACTCTTTCTTTCACCGATTCTTTATTACGTGACAATATATTTGCAACATAACCATTGAACCACTCAACAAACGTGTGGTTGTGCTCACCTTCAATCCATGATCTATCTCTGGTGGGAAATGACTCGTAAAGTGCTTGCATGTGCAGGTCAATAAAAGGAAGCACGTCGACCGTGTTGTGAAGTATGCACAAGTGCATCCGTATTAGCTCCTTCATACTAACACTTACAAAGTTGACCACACCGTAATGCCTTCACCAAGTTGACCACCTGTAATACCTTCACCATCCATCCTATTGGTGTACCGGGTACTTGGAAGTCCAATTGCATCGACATTCGGAATAAATTCAGACCAAGACTCGACCGCTTCTTCTACTAAATATCGTTCTTCAATGCATCCCTCCGGCTGAACATATTCATCACATACCCTTTCAAAGCACTTTCATATATCTCTCTACACCATACATCCATCTCATATGAGCAGGACCACACATTCTTGTCTCGTGTACCAAATGAACGGTTAGGTTAATCATTATATCAAAAAATGATGGAGAGAAATACATTTCAAGCTCACACAACATTCCCATAACTGCCTCTCGAAAACCAAGCAATTTTCTCGGATCAATGACCTTGCTACTCATTGCCTTGAAGAACCAACAGAACTTTGTTATGGTTATGCGCACATTTTCAAGAAAGATAGAACGTATTGCAATGGGCAAGAAATTCTCCATGATGATATGATAGTCATGCGATTTCGATTCATCGGTTTCCACGCCATCATCTCGAAACAAGTCTTTGTATGTTGGACGAATAGCCCTCCGGTACTTTCACATCCTTTAGTGTTCGAAGAAACACTTTTCTCTCATTCTTGGATAAGGTGTGTGCGCAGAAGGTAAGTACGGTGGTTTACCTTCTTTATACACAGTGTCAATTCCGCTCTTATATCCATCTCAACCATATCCATTCTTGCATTGTAACCATCTTTGGACTTGTTATCATCTAGCAGTAGTATTGAGCAAGCTAGCACAAACATTCTTCTCCACGTGCATTAGATCAATGAAGTGTCTAACATACAACTCTTTCCAATAGGGCAATTGAAAAAAGTAGATTCCTTCTTTTTGTCGCTAGTGGGGAGACCCTTTGCGAAGTATTTTCCATATTGTGTGTTGACATTCTGCATCTCGCTCAATACATCTTGACTCGACAATAAACGTGGTGCTCCACATTCCTCGATTATGCCATAGAATGCATCACCCATTGTTCTCGTACTTATGCGTTGGCTCCAACCACCTCCTATATCCCGTAAAAACAGTCTTCCTATAATGACTTAAACGAATGTGATGTGTGTTTGCAAGACAACAAGGACATGCATGGGCCCCCTTAACACTATATCCAGATATATTCCCATAAGGTGGAAGTCATTGATAGTTCCAAACAAAGCATGGCCTTCAACTTAAAATTCTCCTTTCTACAAGCATCATACACATCCACACCCTCATCCCAAAGGAGCTTCAAGTCCTCTATCAAAGGAGCCAGATATACATCTATGTCATTACCAGGTTGTTTGAGTCCCGATATCAATATAGACAACATCATGTAAGTTCGCTTCATGCACAACTTGGGTGAAAGATTATAAACCATCGTAATCACCGCCATGTAATGTGGTTGGTACTTTGGATACCGAACGGATTCATTCCGTCATTTGAGAGTGCAAGACGCAAGTGTCGTGGCTCGTTGTCAAATTCGGATGTCCGGCATCGAATGCCTTCCACTCGGGTGAATCAAGAGGGTGTCTTAGCAATCCATCCTTGATCCTATCATCATGATGCCAAGTCAAATTTCTAGCATCCACAACGCTACTATACATTCTCCTGAATCTTGGTATTATTGGGAAGTACCACATCACCTTCGCGGGAGATTTATTTTTCAAATATCTCTTCTTCCCACACTTGGGACATTTATCGAGGTCTGCATACTCCTTACGAAATAAGATACAATCACCCGGAAAGTATGAATTTTCTGATGTGTTAACCCGATGGACTTAAGCATTTGCTTAGCCTCATATGCTCTCGTAGGTCGTACATTTTCATCGGGCAATAGACCGCTAATCAAGCTTTCAAAGATACTTGTGAAGCACGCATCGTGCAACCGGTGTGCCGCTTTTAGGTTGAACAATATCAACACAAATGACACTTTTGTTGCCTTCTTACACCCGGCCAAAGGGGGCAATCCAGCGTCATCCCTTAATTTCTTTAACATATAAGGGTGATCTCGCAGATTTGTGTTATCCCCACTCAATTCTTCATCGCTCGGTACATCTCCGAAACTATCCTCATCCACTGTATCTTCAAACCTAAAGTCAGTTCCTAGGTTACTTGAGCTACATCCATCTCTTCTCTCACCATGAAATGTCCAAACGGTATATATTTTATCAATACCGTGACACATCAAGTGGTCAAACAAACTTTCTCGACCACTAACGGTTTTTCCATTCATACATTTCCAACACGGACATGAAATATATCGATGGTCGGTGCAATGTCTAATTGCATGGTTACAAAACTCTTCCACCCCATTCCCATACTCCTCTGATAATCTATCTCGCTCGAACCCACTTTCGATCCATATAGAACTAGAGATGCCTACATAGATTAAATCGAAAAGCACACGAGTTGAGTCTATATAACCTCTAGCTAGAGCATGCTATAGATCAGAGCCTAAGTCTTAATGTACTTATTACATTATACCACCGAGTACCATCAATAACATTATCAAACCGAAATGTTTTCTCTTTTTGGAGAGAAATACACAACAATCATTTGAGGATCTTGTTGAGAATTTTGAAAAATTACCATATGAGTTGTCTCGGATCTAAATATTAATTACAAAAAGGTGTGACTAACTTATAAACTTACTTATTTTTTTACATATTGTTGTAGGACAAATTAATCGAAACCATCAAAATACTATTTTGTCCTTCAACACTATTTAGATATTTTTAAATTTAATAAATTAAACACAAATACACAAATTAAGCATTTGAAAACTCAAAATTAACAAATTAAATTATATAAAAATTAATAAAAATTATCTAAACTCATCAATTAATGCAATAAATAATGAAAACTTTAATGACCCATATTATCTAAATTAAATTAACCATAAACCCTCCTTCTCATAACATATCCCTCAACTTGAAAAAAGTTTCATCTCTTTCATCGCAACCTCATCATTTCATCATAACAAATTTGAAAATAATAATAGCAGACTAATAACTTTAATTTAACTGTGAAATCAAGAACAACCAATTCCATAAAAATTAAAATTGAAATAAATTAAATTTCTAATGTACATTTTATCAACCACGTTTCATGCAAAGAAAATAAACATAACATTTTGGTGAAGCATCCATTTCCTTGAGCAACTTATTATTTCAACAACGAAGCAAAAGAGTTGCAATTAAATAAATTATGATCTTCAACGAAGCAGCTTTCGAGCGTATAAATACATATACATATCTCCTAGAAATTTGAATCGACTAAAAAAGCGAAAATAAAAATGAAAATCAACAAATGGAAAATTTGCAGCAAGGATTTAAGACAAACCTTGAGATTGCGTTGGCGGCGGTGGGGCTGGGTGCGACGGCGGCGGCGCGCGTGGGCCGGTCGGTGGCGCGGTGGTGCAGTGCGGCGCGCGGCGGAGGATATTTGAGAGGGAGGGCTGTGTAATCGCGAATTTGATAATTGGGGACAAAGGTCGCCGATATAGGGTTCGAACTCTTAGACAATGATTTTTAACACCGCTGCCTAAGAGTTGACCACTTAGACAATGGTTAGCTGCCTAAGAATTAATCTTAGATAGCGGTTAAACTATACCCATTTTTTTTTAATATATTTTTGTAAAATCGCTCTCTAAGCCACCACTTAGAGAGCGATTTTTTAAATGTTCTCTAAGTAAAGCCGTCTAAGTCCAAATGTGTAGTAGTGAACGGTCGGTTCAGCTTACCAAACTTAATAGGCCAAATTAATTTTTTTCTCAAAATAAAAAATCGAACCATATTTTAAAAACTGTTCGGTTGAAAATCGAAATATTGTTTGATTTTTCGATTCTCACCAAATCGAAATATTCTTTATACACATTTTTTTGCACAACAATTTAAGAATTAATGTATAATTAAAAATTAATATATAATTAAGAATTTAGGATTGAATATATAATTTACAAAATAATAATAATATTATAAGAATAACATATATATTTTATATTAGTATTTAGAGATGTTAAAGTGGTCATGGGCCAAATTTAGCTCTGAAAAATGAAGGGTTAGGGTCAAGGGTTTAATGGCCTGCTTAAAACCGGGCCTTTTGGCCCGGGACCGGTTAGCCCGCTGGCTAAAAGGGCTAGCCTGGCTGGTTTTTCTGGCCGTCCACACCCGTTAATTTTTTTTTTTATTTACTAACCTCATGCCTATTAGTTATTTAATAAGAGAAAAATTAGTGTTGAAAATTCTTAAAGATAAAAGTTAATAAAGAACAAAAATGTTTCTCAAAGGGTTTAAAATATTTCAAGAAAAATAAAGTATAGAATGTTCGCAAATAAGTTGAGTTTATTCACTGACGATTTTTTTTTTTTTGAAATGTAAAATGCATTTGACAATCTATTTTGTTGTAATTCCTTATTGTTTAACTATGTTGATGTATTTCTAATGAGTTTATGAACAATATTTATGTTTTAAGTTTGTATTGTGTTATATTATAATTATAATTTAAGATTTTATATTAAAAATTAATTTTTTTCTTCGGAACCCGTTAGTGGCCCGTTTAGCCCGTGAGTCCGCTAGGATTAGGGTTAGGTTCCAATAATTGTTGGCCCGCTAAGAATGAACCGGTAAGGCCCGGAACCGTTTAAGCCCGTGGCCTCAGTAGGGCTGGCCCTAATGGGTTAGGGCCAGCCCGCTTAACATCTCTAAGTATTATATTAATTCGGTTCAATTTGATCTATTTAACTTTTCATTAGTGAAAATCGAAAACCATATTAAATTAAAAAATATATAATCAAAACCGAACACCAAATTATAAAATTGAAAACTAAAATAAATTTAATATTTTGGTACAATTTGGTCAATTTTTTCGGCTTGGACCATATTTTGTACACCCCTAATTTTATGTATTAATTTAATAATATTACAGTATAATAAACATAATTAATATTATTTTGAATTGCATGAGAAATTAGTGTAAAAAATTTAGGGTCCGCTTGCCAGCATACGCCTCACTGGGATTAGTTAGGGTTGCGAATACACGTATGAGTGACATGCCCGTAGGCACTGGAGGATTCCTCACTGGAATCGATCTACATAGGTGGTGCCTTAGCGAATTGGGTCGAATCCGCGTGCACGGGCTGTAGCCTGTAGCAGGGCAGCGGTTGCATCGTCTTGTTGCATAGTTTCCTGCAAGTAGTTCTTGAATTCGATATGTTTGAATCAATCTGCGACAGGATGAGATTAGCAACATAGATGCAATTCCAAGTTTGAGGGAAAATGCGATCACACCGTGAATCTAAAGTTGATTGCTAAATAGAGAAATCATGTATGTGAGGCATGAGTTTCATCATGTGCTAGTTAATCAGGTATCTAGTATCCGACTAAAAGTTTAAATTTTAGATTTTATTTTAATGGACGTGTAATCTGAAATTTTAATTTTTACATACAACTTTAATCTTATATACAATGTTTTGCCATGATATTGAATTTTATATTATGTCTTTATGAATATTACTACCTATAATATTTATAATATATTGATATATATTATACATAAATAGATAAATAAATATTTGAGTCATCCGGTGTTTTTACAATGGTTCAATCGGTTGAACCAGTTAACTAATGACCCAGTTCATTTTTGGTTCGCTAGCCGGTTCCATTTTAAAAACATTGGTGAATTGAGACTATATGAGACTATATGAAGTAGATGTGACGAGCAGATTGAGGAGAAACAAAACTAGATTGGAGAGAGAAAATGAAAGAAAAAGGTTATGAAAATGAATCATAATTTTCGAGTACTTCAAGTATGAAATGCGTCCTTTACAAAAAAAAAAAAAAAAAAGTATGAAATGCGTCTAAATTAAAGAGGATTGAGAATTTACTATTTAACATTACTAGATTTATTTTTCAAAAAAAAAAAATTACTAGATTTATGCCCGCGCAATGCACGCCTCGTTGTTGATAATCGCTTAGGAAGATTTGTTACTCTTTTTTTTAATTAACCGTAGTTATAATAATATTGTGTTTAAATCAATAATATATCTTCTTACATTGATATTGAGCACGAATTTGTCCTACTATAATGGTGGTTTTTTTTTTTTTTTTGTCATCAATCATATACTCAATGAATAATTAAATTAATTTGTTTAATTTACAATTATACATGAATCATCACCGCACATGCTTTGCCGAGATGGATTAAAAGTGTTTAATAGCACAGCTTAATGAGTTAAGTGATATTCATTTTCCACTTTTTTCAGAATTCAAGATTTTTAGATTCTATAAATATTTGAAAAGTTAGTGATATATAGAATCAAAAATTTATTTGGCATAAGAATCGACACCAAATATGCATAGACTTTGGCGATTCCGACAGAGAAACCGCTTTGCCAAGTTTAAAGCAATATATTTGATTAGTAACATACATGGAAGAAGATGATTCACCATATATATGAAGGTTAAAGAATATGATCTCTTACTTGAAGATGAACAACGATATTTAGTAGGCAATACACAATGAGAATCAAAACATTTTTTTAAAAAATAATGCTATAAATTGATTAACAAATACATAACTAAATAAAAATAAAAAATTAAATTAAATTAAATTAAATTCACCAAAATTACAAAACCCCGATTCAAAGGTCGGTGTTCCCTTTTATCTCATCTTACTAATCCTAGCAAAGTTTTTGCTGTAAGATTAATTTTCATTTCCACATATTCATCGCGATGAGAGGATGTATAAAAGAGAAAAAATTTCAGATACAGTTATTTTTAAATCATGATTTCCAATCTTTATTCAAGTAAATTAATAAAAAATGAAAATTTCAAAAGTCATTACTCCAATCCATTTGAACCTGCCGAATTAAAAAATGAAAATCTCAAAAGTCATTACTCCATTTGAAACTGCCGAATTTTTAATGAAAAAGAAATGAAAATATCAAAAGCAATCATTCCATATTTAGCTTGAAACTGCCATATTTTTGTTTAGCAGACATATTAATCATGACATGCGGCAAGAGCTCAGCATTGACATGTGGCAGAAGCTTGTGAGAGACATCCTACTTTTATATATATAATACATTGTCAGGTCGAGATAATATTGTAAATGAAAATGATGGATAATGTAAAAATTGCATAACATTATCGGTGGTGGATTCAGGATTTTGAATTTGGGAGTAAAAAAATAATAATAATTGAGGGGAAAAAAATATTAAGGGTATATAATAAATTTTTTTATATTTTACCTAAAATATTTTTTTAAAAAAATTGGGTACAAATGCACCCCTTGTCCCAAGTCAGAATATATGAATGAATATATCCGAACTTTTGTGATTTACTTGTCTTATTTTCTTAAAGTTATCTTTATCGCTTTAAGAAAAATTTAAATTTTTTTAAGTATAAGTCATCTAAGAATTTTATCTCTCGACTTGGAAATTTTTTTTTCTAAAATTTTTTTCCCAAAGTCCTAAGACTCAATTTTTTTAAGTATTTTTAAAAGAGTCTAAAAGACTTAAATTTTTTTTTAAGTGCTTTAAGTGTGAATGAATTTGTTGTAATGTGAAGAATATGCTCGATATACCTATCTAATAAATCTTGATTAACTCTAAAATTAACTTTAATTGTGAGTGTGTCTCTTTCTTGTAGGTTTTAACTTCATCAAAAAGGGGAAAATTGTTAGACCAAGTAGAGTTTTGATGAGTTAAAAGGAACAACCAGATGAGCAGACAACGTTGATAAAGCTCGAATCGTAGTTCGATGCTAAGTCGATCGACCGGGTCAAGAGCCGATTAAGTTAGGCTGGAGATCAAAAGTCATCCAAGACAAGCTCAAAACTAGTCATCCGCAGGAGACGATCATGAAAAGCTCGAGACGAGGTCCAAGCTGAGTAGAATAAGAAAGACGAGTCTTCACCAAGTCAGCAGACGAGTAGGAAGAATCGGTGAGGTCAAGAGCGAGTTTTCAAGATTAAGTTTGTTGAGCGCTTTCTAGTTTGTTAGAACTAACGAACAAAACTAACTGTCTTTTAGGACTTATAAATAGGACTAGATTTTATTCTTCAATACACGAATGCCAATCGATTTTTCACACTATTCACTATTGAATTCACAAAGTATTTTTTTTTAAAAGAAGTTTCAAGTATTTTCTAAGTATCTATAGAACGCTTCACTTCACATCTTCAAAAACACTTCTTATTTTCTAGAGTTAGATTTTAGAAGTTTGGTTAGCATTGTTGAAGAGTTGAAGATTGAATTGTAAGTTGTAAAGATTGTAAGTAAGTAAGCAGCTAGTGAAGACCCTTCTTCAAAGTTTGGAGAAGGAGAGTGGATGTAGGATTGTTATAATCCGAACCACTATAAATCCAGGTGTTATTATGACTTTCTTTAATTTACATTCAAGTTACAATTTGTTAATTCAAGAATTAAATTACGTAATCTTATCTAAAATCAATATCATCAATTGCTTTTGATCTTGTTAAAATTTGAGTTTAAAAATTGTTTTCCGCTGTGCTTAATCTGATCTTTGGATTGATTTTGGGATATTCGTAAAATCTACAAAATCTATTCAAACCCCCTTTCTAGATTTTGTTCTAGAAGGATATCTCAAGGTTTTAACCAACTCAACGATCGAGGGACCAACAAGTGGTATCGGAGCGGTGTTAAGTGTTCGATATTGATTTTAGGTCTTGAATAAGATTCGAAATTATCTTGATTTTCTTCATTTTCTTCTTTGCTACTAACAGTGCTACTAATTAGTTTGTGGAGTATTTTGTTTCTTTGTTTCATCATGTCATCGGGGAAAAACAAGAAGTCTAGGAATCTTCTGAATTCTCTATTGAAGATTATGATTACTAGAAATTTAGGATGGAGAATCACCTAAAAGCCATTCATGATAGGATGGAAGAGGTTCTTGAAGAGGGACCTATAAAATCTTATCATGGAGGCACCGGCTGCTTGGAGTTGAGTCGGTGAATCCAGGACCAGACAAGAAAAGAAGAGCTGCGAGTTAACAAATGATGAAAGAAAGGTTCATAATCTTGATCAAGTAGCTCGAACCGAGATCATCGAAACTCTAAGTAAGGATTGGATTGAAAAGGTTAAAAGATGCAAGACCGCCAAAGAAATGTGGGAGACTCTTGTTGGAATTTGTGAAGGATCTCGAACAGTCAAAGAAAATAAGCTTCACTGTTCTACATACATTTGACACGTTCAAAATGAAGGATGGTGAAATCGTAGATCAACTTGACGTGAGACTAACTAATCTTGTGAACAAAGCAGCCGATTTGGGTAAGACTTACACCGAGAAAGAAATTAACAACAAAGTACTCAGATCTTTGAGCAAAAGATGGAGAGAGAAAGCAAATATTCTCAAGGCAACACAGAATTTGTCACCATATCACACCACACTCTTTTCTCTCATCTTAAAGCACTGGAATATGACATTCATATTGAAGATGAAGAAGATGAGGTAGAGTCATCTACATCCGGAAAAACAGTAGCATTTGTTCATCAAGATGAATCGAAAAGATCTCTAAAGCATCTCGATTTGTCCATAAAAGAAGAAATGGCTCTTTTGTTGAAAAGGTATGAAAGATTGAAGATGAAGTACAAAAAGAAACAAAAGAGACAGATTAGGTCGAAGGAACTATAGATCGAGACAGGGGATGAAAAGAGTTCGAGATAATGATAAAAAGAAGGATCACCAAGAAGTCATAAGTCACCTATCGAGACGAGGAGAAAGTAGTCCAAAAACAGATAAGAGGAGATATATGCTATACATGCAGCAAACCTGGTCACTACAACTATGATTGTCCTCAACTCACTCCCAGAGAGAGAGAAGAAAAGAGGAAGAAAAGAGATAGAAGGTATGCTGACCGAGAGAACTCTCCTAGCTGAAAAAGAAGAAGCTCGTGAGACATCATCATCCTCATCCTCATCTGATTTTGGGTCGATGATGACATATGTCTAATGGCTAAAGAGGTACATTACTATTCATCATCGAGATAATGACCGTGACACCTTATGCGAAAGTGATCCCAGCCTTATTGATAAACTTTTGAAAGATTTGGAGACTGCTCTATCTCGCTTATAAACAGATAGAGACTGAAAATCTTAATTTAAAGGATCAAATTTCTGATCTAACTAAGGTCAATCAGACTAAGAAAAGTGAGAAACCAGATTGTACATTCAAGGGGAATGTCGGTGAGATGATCACCAGTACCTTGTCCGATAAGACAGATAAGTTAGAACAGAACCGAATTCTTTAAAAATAAAATTTTCAAATATCTATTCCGAGAATGAGAATTATAAAAAGACTAACAGGAATTAAATCTCAAGTTAGGACTTATGAATAATTCTCAAACCGCAATAGATAAAATCTTCAATTCATCTCAAAAGTCTAGTGATAAAAGCTGGATTAGGCTTTGATAGGAATAAGAAAAATGATCCTATAAAACCTAAAGTTTTTGTCAAAGCAGCTAAACCTAAGGTAGAAACTTTATTCAGTCCCTGAAACCAAAGGAATTAATTACCTCATCCGATACTTCGAAAAGAAAAATCGGACGAGGAAAATAACTCCTAAGGCTAAACCTAAGACTAAATCAAAGATCTATCCTAGGTATAATAGTTTTGATGGAAGAAGCAAGTCATATCCATTCTTACCCAGATTCAAGACAATTTCAAAAGATCAATTAAATCAGATTGATCTTGAAAGTCTTATCTTAGTAGATAGATATGGATGCAAGCTTCAATCTATGGTTTTAAGGAACATTGATATTTTTATCCTGGATTCCTAAGAGTCAACTTAACATGAAAGGACCCAAAATACAAATGGTACCTAAGCAATAAATTTGTGATTGCAGGAAGATAAGAAGATAGTTGATAGAGGAGACATTCTTGAGGTCATCTGGTACATTGATAGTGGTATGTTCCAAGCACATGACCTATGAAAGACGACTTCTCTCTAACTACCAAACTATTGATGGACCTAGAGTGATGTTTGGAGATAACAACTTTGGACTTACTAAAGGTGTAGGAACACTAATGATTGGAGATGTTCAAGTTCAAGAAGTTTACTACGTGGAAGGATTGAAGCACAACCTACTATCTTTCACAATTTTGTGATAAAGGGTTTTGTGTTAAATTTACTCATAATGCATGCTATGTATTAAATGGTTTCAATGAAAATATTCTATTGGCTGGAGTAAGACAAGGTAACATTTATGTTGCCAACTTCAAAAGCTGTCCTAAGGATACTTGTCTTGTTGCTAAGAGTTCGAGATGACTTAAGTTGGATGTGGCACAGACGACTTGGTCACTTAAACTTCAAAACTCTTAACAAAATAGCAAGGAAATCCTTAGTTAAAGGACTCCCTGATAAAATATTTTCAAAGAACCATATATGTGTTTCTTGTCAAAAAGGAAAACAGATCAAAGCTTCTTTTAAAACAATAAGTAGTCCTTCCTCGAAAGGATTCGGAACTTCTTCATATGGATCTGTTTGGTCCAAGAACTCCTCTCGGCTTTAGTGGAAGAAAATACACCTTAGTAATTGTTGATGATTTTTCAAGATTTACTTGGGTTATTTTCTTGTACAAAAAGAATGAGACTATGACTAAGATCCTAGAATTCCTTAAAAAGATTCAAAATGAAAAGGGATTAAATATTATTAAAATTAGAAGTGATAAAGGTCTTGAATACCTAAATAAATTGATTACTAACTATTGCATTGAGAATGACATAGCTCAGAAACATCTGCAGCAAGGACTCCACAACAAAATGGAGTTGTTGAGAGAAGAAACAGGACCTTGAAAGAGGCGGCTAGAACAATGTTATCTCGAATTCAACACTCCTCATAGGTTTTGGGCGAAGCAGTGAATACACTGCTATGTTCAGAATAGAAGTCGATTGTCAAGGATAAGTGTAAAACTCCTATGAAATTTGGAAGGGAAGACCTCCCAAAATTTCATATTTTCATATATTTGGTTGTAAATGTTTCATACACAATAATGGGAAATCTCAATTAAAAACCTTTGATGCCAAGATAGCAGATGGGATATTCTTAGGGCTCGTTTGGTTTCCTTTATTGGATAATACCTGAACTATAATACCTATATTTGTAATACTAGTTTATTATCAATATTTTGTTCGGTTTCAAAAACTTGAGTTAACTAATTAGTGATTAGCTATCAATATTATGTTTGGTAGTAAGTATTATAACTAGTATTAATTTATTTTAGACTAATTTGTCCTCATAAATAAAAATAATAATAAACACATCTTGATGAAGAGTGAAGGGTGTTTTTAGTATTTTAAAATTTAATAGATGTTGGAGAAATATAAGTATTACAAATACCATATGAAACTTGGTATCTATAATACCATGTATTAGGCATTATTTGAACGGGCCCATTCTTAATAACGGGCTGGAAGTATAATGTATACAACAAACCAAACAAGTGATAAAGTTGTATTAGGGATCAATACACCCCTAATAAAGGAAACCAAACGAGGCCTTAGGATACTCATCTATATCAAAGGCATATAGAATTTTTAATAAGACAATCTTGTGTGTAGAAGAAACACCCCATGTGGTATTTGATGAATCTTCTCATGAGTTTGATAAGACAGGGACATCACAAAGATATCGATGATGGAATGATGACTATCAAAGGATCAACCATAAAATTCTACAATCAAGAATCAAATTCAGATGAAGAGGAAGAATCAGACAAAGGAATGGAACCTGAAAGAACTTCCTCAGTGATCTACCAACCGATCGACGACTCAACGACACATCACCGATTAGGTTGAGTTATCGAAGGTAACATAGAATCATCTGAAATAAATAATTCAGACAAGACACCATCTACTGTAAAAGATAAAGGTAAGAAAGTAATGTCATATCACCCGGTTGAGCAGATAATTGGAGATTTAGACTGCGTGTCCGTGACGAGGACCCAACTAAATCAAGATTATATGTTCAGTTGCTATGTGTCATTACTTGAACATAAATCAATTACAGAAGCTCTAATCGATTCCAACTGGATTAATGCCATGCAAGAAGAACTAAATCAGTTTCAAAGACAAGATGTGTGGGAGCTTGTTGAAAGGCCTCATCATCAAAAAGTCATTGGAACTAAATGGGTCTTTAAAAACAAGAGGGATGAAAACAATATTGTGGTTAGAAATAAAGTCGGACTAGTTGCTCAAGGTTATTCACAATCGGAGGGTATTGATTATGATGAAACCTTTGCACCAGTAGCTCGTCTGGAAGCCATAAGATTGTTTTTAGCCTATGCGAGCTTTTAAAAGATTCATAGTTTTTCAAATGGATGTTAAGTCAGCTTTCTTAAATGGAATCCTAGCCGAGGAAGTTTATGTACAAGAACCCCTGGCTTTGTCAAAGGAGACAAGGTTTATAAACTAAGGAAAGCTCTATATGGACTTAAACAAGCACCAAGAGCTTGGTATGACACCTTGTCGATTATTTAATTCAAAATGGTTTTGTTAAAGGTAGAATTGATAGAACTCTCTTTAGAAAAAAATTTGGTTGTGATCTTTTGTTAGTTCAAATTTATGTTGATGATATAATTTTTGGATCAACTAACACATCTTTATGTGAAGAATTTAGTAGTCTTATGAAAAGCAGATTTGAAATGTCCATGATGGGAGAAATGACATATTTTCTTGGACTTCAAGTCAAGCAGACAAAGAAGGGAATATTCATCAACCAAGCCAAATATACAAAGATCTTATTGAAAAATATGGAATAGGTACCCGAGAAGCTAAGATACTTATGATGACAAATTTTTCAATGGATCTAGACGAGAAGGGAGAAGACACGATCAAACCGAGTATCGAGGTCTTATTGGTTCTTTATTATATTTAATCGCTAGTAGACCTGATATTTCTTTTGCAGTTGGAGTTTGTGCTCGATTTCAAGCTAATCCTAAGAAAAGTCATCTTGAAGCGGCAAAAGAAAATCCTCAAGTATTTGAAAGGAACAGTAGAATGTTGGATTGTGGTATCCATTGATGACAACTTTGAAATCTGGATACTTAGATTCGGATTTTGGTGGGTGTAAGATAGATAGAAAATCTACATCTGGTACTTGCCAATTTCTTGGAAGTAAGCTGATTTCATGGTTGTCTAAGAAACAAACCTCTGTAGCTACTTCTACAACTGAAGTGAGTATATGGCGGTGGAAGTTGTTGTTCTCAGTGATCTGGATAAGTCAACAGCTAAGGGATTATAATATTATCACCAAAGATGTACCTATCTTTTGTGATAGTAATAGTGTCATAGCTATTACTCGAACACAGACCTTCATACAAGGTGCAAGCATGTAGATATCGAGACACCACTTCATCCGAGACCATGTAGAAAAAGGAGATATCGAGACTTGAGAAGATCTTGACAGACTTTCAAAGAGCAGACATCTTGACAAAACCACCGGCAGAGACGAGGTTTAAAGAATTATCTATAGAATTAGGTTTATTAGATGCTTCTTTAGTAAATCTCTAATTCTATTTTTTTAATTCTTGTCTCTCTCAATTTAGTTTATTATGTCTAGAAAGAATTATCGGACTAGATGCGAGTCAAAGGACAATCAGTAGCTGATATCTTTTGATTTCCTATTTAGGAATCAAGAATCAAGGATTAGTCATATTGACCGTATCGACATGATAATTGCTTATCGACATATGGTAAATCAGACTAGGGCACAATAGTCGGTGATTTTCTAAAAAGCAGGATGACTATCTCGCACCTATCCGATCTACCTCAACTACTAATAGTTTTGATGAGTTTGTTTGCAGGAGCAGTATACTGCATTAGTCTCATAAATCTCTTCATTCGTAAAACCTTCATTTTTATTCTTCTTAAAAATTGTTGTTTTCAAATTAAGCTCTTAAGTCTGTGGATCTCAAGTAATTTGTATCGTGTAATTAAACTGGAAATCTTGTATTATGTCTTAAACATTTGTTGTTTTCAAAAACCAGACTAAGAAAAAAATCTTTGAAAAATATAAGACAAGGTCATTTTGACCAAGTCGACATTTTACCTAGTACGAAATAGAATACCCGAGTACTAAGTAAGACATCTCATTGCTTACGTCGGGTATACTAATTACTTCGATAAAGTAAGTCTATTAGCCGTCTAATCCATAGGATAAACGGTTACTTTTACGCAATTCAAGACGCGTGTAGGTTACGCGCCTGAATTCAAAACGATTTTCTCGCAAAACCGTTAATGTTTTACACGCACCTTTTCAATCAACGGTTTAAAATCAAAACCACGAGATCGTGCCACGTTTCGATTTCCCAACTTTCCCTCTCTCTCCCCTCGTTTAAAAACTTACCTTCATCGATTTTAAAATTTTACTTTCACAATTCCCTGCTATCAAAATTTCTTGAAAATTTCTTACTCTAAAAAACTTATCAATGGCATCCTCTTCTTCTCAAACCCCAAAACCTCCTACATATATATCCGCTTCAGGATCTGATTTCAAAATGCTTTACGATTCTGTCAAAAATAAATTGAAGGCTGAAATGTTTGTAGATTTTGAGACTACAAATGATAGAGAGTCCAGAGAAATTATCGGAATGTTGGAAACTTCAAGACTACGGGGTTTTTGTTCGTTCAAATCTACGCTAAATAAAGCTGTTGATTTCATCGGAGCGAGAATTCCTCGCACGAAGTGAATTTACAGAATATGGCTTCAAAACGAGTGTTGAAGGTACTCAATTAGAGTATACGAAGGAGAACATTGCAAGGATTCTGGATACTTCCATGGAAGGGGTTAATCCTTTGTTGTATAAGGAGAACGATTGGGAAGAATCATTTGATCTGTTTGCAAGGGTTACCTACAGGAGTGAGGAGAGTTAAAGAAACATATGTTAAGGAGGAGATTTAGGCTGCTCATGACGATTGTAACTAAGTCAATCCTAGGAGATCAAAGCTCCCATGATGGAGTGACAAAGTCACGATTGTGTTGCATAAGAGCCATTGTTGACGGAGTGCAGGTAGATTGGGTAGATCTCGTTGTTTAGGAGGATGAAGGAGGAAAAGCTAAGACTGTTATTCAACCCAACCGATGGAGACCGGATGATACCTCGACCGTAAGTCTATTCAATAAGATCACCGTGTTAATGGAAGGGTTGAATAAAAGGTTTGAGACAAGGGAAGGATTGAAGAAGTATTCAAAGCAAAAAGGCTTGCTTACTAAGGATGAAAGGATTGGAGGGTTGCCCGACTCGGATGATGAGTCGAGAGGATGCTCGTGAGGCAGAGGGAGCGATTCGGCAGCGGTGGTACGAGAGGCCAGCAGTGAACCTCAACCGGCCAGTTGCCGATCCACTTGAAGCACAACCACCGAGGATCCAATTGTAGAAGTAACAGTGAGGAGGCGGCAACACGTGAGGTCACCAACAAGGAGGAGGTCAAGGAGGAGGCTGATCGGGGCCGCAGACAGGGTACCGTGGGCCGAGCCATCTACAAGTCGGCAGACAGATGAGGACTCCGATGAAGATAACCAATTTATTCTTCGAGAGGAGGTCCTCCAGACGTCTGAATCTTACGCGGCTCTGGTCGCCGGATGGAAGTCTCTACCCTCCTACCGGAAGAAGTACCGGTGCTCGAAATCGCGGCCGAGGTTGAGCAGTGGATGTCCCAGCCTCTCCAGTCAAGGAAGTTGTACTCTCACCCATCCAAGAGGAAGGTACTACTTCATCTCTCTCTCCCTCTAAATCTCCACCGGCAATGAAGAGGTGTGCCTCGGGCCGGCACCTCCGAGCCTCCGAAACAGCCATAGTTGTCCCATATAGTCCAAACCTCATCTGAAACCATTCCCATCACCACTCAATCTGAAATCACCCCCACTACCACCCAACCCGAAACTACTCCCATCCCAACCATCTCTCCACAAATAGAGCCACCCACTACATCCACCCCCACCCCATCCGAAACTCAACACTTCACACCCCAGTAAATAGATATCACCTCTTATTCTTTTCTAGAAGACATACAGATGAGCTCCCCGTTCCTCAACCCCAAATCCGAACTTCATCCTTCTACTTCTTCTTCTTCCGAATCCTCATCCGAGGAAGAGGAAAGTGACTTAAGCCCCACATCAGCCATCACTTCCATAATTGCCCAAATGGAGAGGAAGATGAAGCAGGCTTTCGAGAAGAAGCTCCGAAGAGGACAAAGAAGATGGTGAAGGCGATCACGAAACAATGATCTCGAATATGCGGGAAGTAGAGGTAAATCTTACTGAAAAGATTACGTTTATAACTCAACTGTTCTTCTTTGAAAAGGTGACAATGGCTATGGAGGAGGAAGTTAAAGGGATGAAATCGCAAGTCTCTGAATACAACTCCATAGTGGTGGACTCATTGGCCTTGGACAAGTCGGACTTCGAGGTTAAATGCAATGATCCGGAGACGAAGCCGACTACCTTGGGCCGATGAAGTCAAAAAGGGGGAAAAGGAGGTGAAGGAAAGAGAGTTGGCACTCACAACCGTGTTAGATGAAACTAAAAGCAAAGTTGAAACGAAGGCTAGCACAATGAGTTGGAGGCAGAGAAGAAGCTCGCATTAAATCGGATGAGCGGTGCACTTCACCGAGGGTCACCAACTTGAGGAGGCGATGAAGAAGATGAGGAGAGGAGGAAGAAAGAAGAAGAAGAAAGGAGCCTTTCATTGCCGACGAAGTTAAAAGAATCGAGACGAAAGCGGTGAGGTGAAAGGGAAGGGGAAAGGGAAGATGATTGTAGAATCTGCTCCACCCAAAGTCCTAAGTCCTAAGCTCACAATTTCGAAAAGGAAGAGGGAGCCTCGACTACTCTAACTTGCACGAGGAACAGATCGGTAGGATTATGAGAGAGCGAGGCTTTCTATGGAGAAAGAGAAAGAAAGAAGGCTGAAGAAGAAGAGCAAGGACTGGAGATGAGGTGGAGTAGAGATGTCGGGAAATGGGAAATGAAGGAGGCGGATGAAGCCGAGTTTAGGCCCTATCACAGGACACTCAATCCGCCGAAGGTCGTGGGTAGCAAGCTTTTCAAAGAATATAAAGAAAAGAATTTGGACGCTAGATGGATGTATCATTGGTACATCCTGAAGGGGTCTCGATTCAGCAGAGCCGGACGAGGACACGAAGTGGCATGAGTGGATAGAGAAGGAGGACAAGGATCTATATCGAGGTTGCTTGTGGAAGGCGAGACAAATTCTTCAATGCAGATCTGTGTGCTCCGACCTATGAGAAAGGAAGGCCTAAGACCAATCCAGACGGCTCGGTCGACATGAACTGGATCAAAGGCATCATTGCCAAAGCCGAGGTTGAGTCCGGGTTGAAAGACGAGGAAGAACCGAAAAAAGCTAAGGAAGATAGTCTTTACTGGTTGGCCATTCCCGAAGCCAATCGGTGGGGAATCGATAAAGGATCTTTTCTCTTTTCCTTATCTTTTTATCTTTTGATCATTGTAAATCTGTAAATATATGAATGAATATATCCGAACTTTTGTGATTTACTTGTCTTATTTTCTTAAAGTTATCTTTACCGCTTTAAGAAAAATTTAAATTTTTAAGTATAAGTCATCTCGAGAATTTTATCTCTCGGACTTGGAATTTTTTTTTTTCTAAAATTTTTTTCCCCAAAGTCCTAAGACTCAATTTTTTTAAGTATTTTTAAAAGAGTCTAAAAGACTTAAATTTTTTTAAGTGCTTTAAGTGTGAATGAATTTGTTGTAATGTGAAGAATATGCTCGATATACATATCTAATAAATCTTGATTAACTCTAAAATTAACTTCATTTGTGAGTGTGTCTCTTTCTTGTAGGTTTTAACTTCATCAAAAAGGGAGAATTTGTTAGACCAAGTAGAGTTTTGATGAGTTAAAAGGAACAACCCAGATGAGCGGAGACAACGTTGATAAACGGCTCGAGATCGTAGTTCGATGCTAAGTCGATCGATCGGGTCAAGAGCCGATTAAGTTAGGAGATCAAAAGTCATCTCAAGACAAACTCAAAACTAGTCATCTGCAGGAGACGATCATGAAAAGCTCAGACGAGGTCAAGACAAGCTAAGTAGAATAAGAAAGGCGAGTCTTCACCAAGTCACCGCAGATTTCAGTAGGAAGAATCAACTCGAGGTCAAGAGCGATTTTCAAGATTAAGTTTGTTGAGCGATTTCATTTGTTAGAACTAACTAACAAACTAACCTGTCTTTTCGAGACTTATAAATAGGACTAGATTTTATTCTTCAATACACGAATGTCAATCGATTTTTCACACTATTCACTATTGAATTCACAAAGTATTTTTTTAAAAGAAGTTTCAAGTATTTTCTAAGTATCTATAGAACACTTCACTTCACATCTTCAAAAACACTTCTTATTTTCTAGAGTTAGATTTTAGAAGTTTGGTTAGCATTGTTGAAGAGTTGAAGATTGAATTGTAAGTTGTAAAGATTGTAAGTAAGTAAGCGGCTAGTGAAGACCCTTCTTCAAAGTTTGGAGAAGGAGAGTGGATGTAGGATTGTTATAATCCGAACCACTATAAATCCCAGTGTTATTTACTGACTTTCTTTAATTTCTCTCAAGTTGCAATTTGTTAATTCAAGAATTAAATTACAAAATCTTATCTAAAATCGAATATCATCAATTGCTTTTGATCTTGTTAAAATTTGAGTTTAAAAATTGTTTTCATTGTGCTTAATCGATCTTTGGATTGATTTTGGGAGATTCGAAAAATCTACAAAATCTATTCAAACCCCCTTTCTAGATTTTGTTCTAGAAGGATATCTCAAGGTTTTAACCAACTCAACAATCGAGGACCAACATCACGTCTTACGCTTTGATCTAAAAAAGCAATTTTTATTAAAAAAATAAAATAAAAAAAGCTATTTTTATTAATAATTGCATCATATATATATATATATATATATATATATATATATATATATATATATATAAACTAGTATAAAACCCGCATATACGCGGGGTTGAAGAGAATTTTATATATTTTTCTAAAAAAATACATATTTAAGAAATTATTTAATTATTTAAAATGTAGTAATTTTTTAAAAATAATTTAATTATATAATTATTTAATTTGGATTGGTTTTGCATGATCAACATAATTGTCTTAGAATAACATGCATCTTGCATCATTAAAATGTAACCTTTTAAATAAATTTAATATATAACTTCCGCCATTACAATTTATATTGCTCAAAATTAAAAACTTGACCTTATAATTTTATTTTTCTATACCTAACACAAAGAAAAAGAACAATTGTGTTATCTCAAATTAAATTCTTACAAACATCTTTTTATTTTTAAAAAATTAATTTAAAATTTTAAAAATTCAAAATTATGAGAAAATTAGAAATTGAATAAGGAGATTTTGTATTAAGACACGTCAAGAGTAGAAAATTATCAATTAGATGAAAGAGAAGATATTGGAATGATTAATAATACAATTTTAAATAAATTGTGATATATATAAAATAAATATATCTTAAGTTTTGTATGCTCTTTTAATATTCCTAATAAACATTCTAAATATTTATAAAAAAGAAACATAAAGCAATGAAAATACCCATCATAATTTTCGATATATGAATCTGCAAAAACAATCAAAAAAAGAAAGAAAAAAAAAAAGATTAGCACATACATAATAAAAAAGAGATTAAAACCATATGACATATGAATTAATATACATCTGCAAAAAAAAAAAATGAAAGAGGTTAGAAAGATGAATGAGAACATTCGTAAATAAACAAAAAGAGATTAAAATCATATGACATATGAATTAATATACATCTACAAAAAAATAATAATAATAAAAGAGGTTAGAAAGATGAATGAGAAAAATCTGGCCGAGAAGGAGAGAAAGAAGAAATTAGGGTTTGTGATGAGAAACAAATGAGAGATATGTCAATTATTTATAGACTAATATGTAAATAGATGAATGGTTGAGATTAAAAATTTTAAAATAGATGGTTGAGATCAATTTTTAAAACTTAAGTGAATGAGAGGAGAAGATTTTTAAAATAGAAGGATGTGGTCTTCCCACATAAATTTTCCTAAGTTTAGGCTTTTATAAGATTATAGATATAATAATATAATGAAGGACAGATTAGGGTGAAAAATGAGGTACACGTGCAGGAGGCGAGCGTTTAGACCCAGCCCGTGACCCCGTACCCGACTTGCACCGACTCCGATGATTTTGTTTACTGTATCCAGTGGACCCTACCCTGCTTCACTGCACCCTGTAAGGAATCCTATGCTAAATTATATATATGGTCAAAATCAATTATGACCCATTCCAAAACTAAAAATCAATTGTATTTCTTTATTCTTCCTACATTAATCAACGTCTTTCTTTTTAGGAGATCATCTTATCGGTTATTTAATTGTTTTCTTAAGGAGAGGAGGGGGTAAAAGTTGTCCATCGGTTATTTAATTTGTGTTTACGTAATGTAAAAGTTTTCCAATTCACACCATTATAATCGAAAATCCATTTTGAATCGTATTGAAAAATAAATATCTGTAATGAACCATATCGTAACTTTGGTACGGACACAAACACTTAAATTTTAAAATAATCCAATTTTAATATAAACACGAATATTTTTAAATAACCAATTTGATCCATAACCTGAACACTCTGGCAAAAATAGGAAAGAGTGGAACTTGCTCACTATGTCTACACTGATCTAAATCAATGGTATATTATCCATTCATTCGTTAACTGTATGTTCTTTTTCTTTTTGATTTTTAATAAACTATATTCCTTTCATATAAAATGATTTTACAAATGAAGAGTGTTTCTTCTTCATATAATTGAATTATTTTCTTTATGGAATAGAATAAATAAGTCATTTAAGTAATTAAACAACTAAATCTAAGCCACTAGATTAATTGTACTCATATTTTAATTGAGTCTGTAAATTTAATATTTTATCATATACTACTTCCGTCCACTAAAAATATGTTCGTTTAGTTTTGGCGGGTTTTAAAAAACGTAGATAAAATAGATAAAGTAAGGGTATTTTGGGTATTATTGATGAGAGTGAATGATTGCATGATTTTTGAGGTGATTCTTTGCAAAAAGTGATGAAAAATGTTAGTATTTGAGCTTTAAGGTGTAGAATATTACTCTTTTGCATTAAAGGTATTACTATGTGGAAAATAATAGTTTTTCGAGGTGTTTCGTCTCATTTTCGGGGTTTTCAGAGAAATTAGACCGAATCGAGAGTATTGAGATTCATATGGCAATGAGACGAACACGTGGAGCGAAAATAGGGGTCGGAAGCGAAAGTCGGGAGCCAAAATCCCTAGACTCGACCTAGGGTCGAGCCCGAGTGAGCTCGACTCGAGCCACAAGCAAGGAAAGGAGCCAAGATGCCGCGTAGCTCGACTCGAGCCAAGGCAAGACGAGTCAAGGTCGAGCCACTGAACCACCAAAGTCGCATTTTTGAGCTCAAGCTTGAGTCGAGCTCCCACCCTCGACTCGAGGCTCCCAATTTTCGCTTTTTCCACATTTTAAACCCCTTGGACGAGAAAACAGAGCATAGACGGTTTATGCATTTTCCTTCATTCTTAGGCGATTTTCAAAGTTTTTAGTCAATTTCCACTTCCTAAATTCTTAGATTCAAGTTTATAGTTAGATTTCAATTAATTGTTCATTAGATTAGTGAATTCTACAATAGATTAGCCATTTGAAGATTGTATTTCAATTGAAGAAGAAGTTTACATTGTTGAAGATCAAGCATTTAATTTTTATTCTATTGGCAAAATTTGGTGATGTTCATTCTATCTCGCTATTTCTACTTCATAATTGTTTGTTTAATCATGTTGATCATGTTGTTTGCTTGCTCACCCATGGATTTTGCTCTTTGCATCATGAGCTAAATCCTTTGTGTTTGGGATAATTGAAATTAGGGATGATTTGATTGTTCTAGTTATAATTGTGGATGATTGTTGTTCAATTGAGATAATTAAGTTCCATAATTGTTGATGCTAATTGTGTTTCATATGTGTTTTATCTCTTTTTGATTGGTGTTTGATCATCTTAGCAACAAACGAGAGTTGAGCTAACATGATTAGAGATTAATAGTGTGATAGACATGTATGATCGTATGTGTTAGATGCGTCGTAATTGAGAGATTCGTTGCATTGAGAATGTTTACAATTAGACATTGTGTGATGAATGGAGACATTGTTGCATGATGTTCATTACTTTCTATCTCGATTGAATGACAATTTGAGACAATTATAGTGGTGATCATTGATTTCTTAGTGGAGATTATCCCTAACACCCATTCCCCATTTGAATTACTTGAAAGTTAGTCTAGCTTGTTATTTGTTCTAGCTTAATTCATAGCTTAATTGTTTGGTATTTCATTCTCATGTTTTAGTAGATTGTTTAGATAAACCCAAGCTTGCTTCAATAGTCATAGACAACTTGCGTCCTAGGGCCTCATTGCATATCATATCTCATGAGTTCGATAACTTGATTGGGTCGTAACAATACTTGCACAAAAATACTTCAATCAATTATGTGGTCCATTTATGAGTTAAGTGGTTTATTATGAGTATAAAGTCGACAACATATGAAAAAATTAAGTGATGGTTAAATGGTGAAGCAAAATAAATTGTTGAAAAAATAAAGGTGAACATACTTTTGGTGGACAAATGAAGTATTTCATTATTTTTTATATTAAGATGTATTTCTTCCATCTCTTTTTATTGTTCGGACCAAAGTAACACAAATTTTAATAAAAAAATCGATTATTACTACTAAAAAGTATAAAAGTAAAGGTAAATGAGTCATTGATGTCCATGATTGTACCATTCATCTTGTCCATAAGATTAGTTGTTTGACTAATTTTCATTGATGTATACATTATTTTTGCTCATAAGATTAGTCATGTAATATCTCTTTATTTTATTGACTTGTTTAGAGCTTGTGCATGTGTATAAATAAAGCTCATATGACCAGTGACCATTTGTGGAAGATGAAATAAGAAGAGAACTCTTGATCTGTATTGTATTCTTGTTCTTTATTCTTCACTTTATATTGTATAACACGTTATCAAAGACAAGTATCTATTGTGAGCCAATTAAAATTGAAGATTTACTGAGCAAGCACAAGTGTCATCCACAAGTATCAATCTTTGAAGTAAGGACACTCCTTTGAGGTAATATTTTTTCTTATCTCGACTTATTTTTGTTATGTCTAATTTCACAAAGTTGGAGTTTGCACCTCTTGGTATCACTAGGAAGAATTTATGATGAATTTTAAATGTTGAAATTCATCATGAGTTAATGAATCTTGAAGATATCATTATTGAAAATAGTAACACATTGAATCAAAATCATGCCTAAGCAATGATATTCCTTCGTCATCATTTGGATGAAGGATTAAAAATTAATATTTGATAATGAAAGATCTACTTATTTTGTGGAGGGATCTAAAAGAAAGATATAACCACACGAAGATGGTTGTTCATCCAAAAGCCCGATATGATTGGCTCCACCTACGGCTACAAGATTTCAAATCCATCAATGAAAATATTTCAATTATGTTGTAATTACTTCTCAATTAAAGTTATGTGGTGAAACCATAATCGATGATTATATGCTTGAAATGATCCTGCAATAGCAATATCGAGAAAAAGATTAAAAAGATTCTAAATTAATATCTTGTCTTTTGGTGGAAGAAAAATGATCTTTTGTTGAAAAACCACGAGGCCCGTCCCAATCGATGTTGCTCCATTTCCTGAAGCAAATGCGACAGTCGTGAATGTGAAAAACGGACAAAATACAAATTGTTGTTGTGGTAGTGGTCGCAATAAATTTATTGTGGTGATTATTTGAAAGGTTCAAATCTTCCCCAAAAGCAAGAGAATAACGATGAAAGTAACAGAAATCATAATAACAAAAAAGTGGATAATGAATGTTATTGTTGTGGTATGAAAGGTCATTGGTCTCGTACTTGTCGTACTTTAAAATATCTCGTGGATCTCTATCAAGAGTCATTAAAAAAGGGATAAACAAATAGAGACCATTTGTGTTAGTGATGATGTTTATAATGACCTTGATAATGAAGAAAAACATAATTTTTATATATTACGAGTATAACTTGTAAAAAAATTATACTAGAAAATTTATCGTCTCATTCCTCTAGTTTGTATTACACATTTATTGGTACTATTAAGGTTTATGCAAACTAGAAGTTTGCTGATGATTTTATATTTTGACACTATTAGAAAATATTTTTGTTTCACCTCGAAAAGGGAGACAAATTCTAATATTATAAGTGGTATTGAAAACTTGATTGATAACTTCGAAAGAGTCATTATATTTTTCCCTGAAGGAACTAAACTTGTTCTAAATAATGCACTATTGTCTTCCAAGTCTCGAAAAATTTATTGAGTTTTAAAGATATCCGCAAAAATGTGTATCATAATTGAGACTCTAATTGAGAAAAATAATGAATGTTTGTTAATTACAAAAGTTATTTATTAGATTATTTTAGTTTCCAAAATTATTTTTGTTATAATCTTTGAAAAACTATTATTGAGTATTATACATCAATTATCGGATGCATGTAATGACTCAGGAAGAATTACTAAATCACGCATATTCTTGTAGAAATATGTTTTTGTTAAAATTGGTGTTCTGAAGAACAAATAATAAGTGTTAATAAATCTAAAGTACGTCAAATGTGGAAGACTTGTTGGTCCCAAAGAAAAAGTTATCGAAAGAAAAGTGAATTTAATAAATGTAATGATACAAAAGGAAAAATGTAATTTTGTCGCAATGAAAAAATTCAACCTCTTGAAGAGGTTGCATTTGAAGATGATGCTCTGAAGAGCTAGTTTATGAAGAAAATGACTACTCTCATTTACAACTAGTGCATTAGAAAGAAATAAGCATTTCCCATCTGCTAACAATTGATAATGCAATATATGTTCTTATTTCACCATCACAAGGTATCTCAAAGCCCAATTGGTATTGCACATTTAATGAAGATCATTTCCTGGCATTAGGGGGCGATAAGAATAAGGAAATTACATGAATATCAAAAAAATTTGGAGAATGTAAAAGATCTTCAATATTTAGATTCACGCACTAGTCAAACCGAACCACAAGTTCAAAAGATAATTAACTTGCAATATAACAAGTAGTCTCGCCAAATGAGTAATCATAAAAGAATGACTACACCGCATATATTTTCGGTATATGCACTACAAAATATAGAGATTCCAATAAAATCAAGTATATTTGTTTATGTCACTACACGCTGAAGTGTAAAGAATCTCTTAACATGAAGATGTAAATCCATGATAAACTAAAGCTAGCAAACAATATATAGCTCCCGAAATTTTGAAGAGATTTATCACGAAGATGAAAATCCTAGTAACGAAGCACGTGCACAAAATTAAATAATAAGAATACTAAAATTGCGGAACGACTAGATCAAGATAGTTTAGAAAATGATGAGAATCTAAGTAATATGAATTTTATAAATTGGAAAAAATCTACAATATAAATACCATCGTTGTCGACAATATATTAGTCGCTACAATTGTTGTTACTATTATGAATAAAAATCGGATCCAGTACCTATGTTAATGGTTGAGTGCCGAAAGCACTTTGACTAGGTAAAAATTAAGAAGCAATTGTGGCAGAGCTAGATTGGCTAAACAAAATATTTTGTTTTATCGAATGAACACCGAAAGTGTGTATTTGTAGGAAAGGAATGAAAATAACAAGGTGGTGAGGTACAAGGCAAGATTAGTAGCTCAAGGGTTTTCGTAGAGACACATTAGTTTTGATCAAAATACACTCCCGTTATGTTATGAATAACATTCTGCTACTTAATATCTCTGGCAGCAAATATGAAAAATTCAATACACGTCTAATGGATGCAGTCACTGCAAATTTATACAATAATCTTGACAATGACATCTATATGAAAATCCCTAAAGGATTTAGAGCTTATACATGTGTATAAATAGAGTTCATATGAGTGACCATGTGGAAGATGGAATAAGAAGAAGAGAACTCTTGGTCTGCATTGTATTCTTGTTCTTTATTCTTCACTTTATATTTTATAATAATTTCTATTTTATTGGAGAGAAATTATTTTAATTTTAGAGGGTAGAGTATGTAATTGTGTGACATTAAGTATAAATAAGATATATTTGTAAAAATTTAATTTTATAAATAAAATATATTTGTAAAGATTTAATTTAAAAGGATAAAATTGTTTATTTCTAATTTGGATATATAAAAAAAAAAGACTGGAATATTAAATATTAAAAAGCAAAGTATTCATGTTCATGCCGTTATTTTATCAGCAAAGTATACATGTTCCTTCTGACATCCGTGTATGTTTTTGATTGGTTCATACTGCATTATTTATTTATATTTTCCTTACTCAGACACAAGATTCTGATTTCAATATTTTGCTTTTCCATACAATGTTTATTTTACTGATCCTGTGTAATAAATTCATACAACAAAAACTACCCATGAGATTAGATTGGCTTGCATGGGTATCGAATTGCGTTTAGAGCGTCTGAGACATATTATTGTTTAAATAATTACAATATTTTTGTTGAAGTTTAATAATTCCTAATTTTTTTTTTTAATCGGGCAAAGGGTGACTTGAATCCATAACTTTACGGTCATAGATAATGTAATTCTAACCACTTGAGTTATACCACTTTGTCAATTCCTCCCCTTGTTTTTACATGTTATTTTAACCTTTCATATAATTTACAATTTAAATGACGTTTTATTATTTTCAAGATTAATTATTATATTTTTTCTTAATCTACCTTTAAAATTAACAATATTTTAAATAATAATAACTTTAATTTTAATGATTTTAAATAATATATAATAACTTCAAAGTTTTATATACAATTCCAAAGCAATTAATTAAGAGCATAATAAGATGTCAATAATTTTTTTAATATGTGTATATTGATATAAAAAATGATATTCACTCTGTCCCCTCTAAAACTTTTCATTTGTAAATTGCAAGCTTTTAAGAAATAATAATATCATATGTGTAGTTGATGTTGAAATGTGATGAAAATAAAAAATGTAGAGCGATAAAAAGAAATAAAGGTAGAGAGAAAGATGTGGTGATATTTTTTGCCTTTCAAGAAAATGAGAAATTTTGGATGGAACGTTCAATTTATCAAAATGAAAAGTTTTAGAGGGGATGGTGGAGTATGTACTTTAACTTGGAAGGAGTATTGTACTGTACTCCACTATTAATATTATTTAAAAAGGAAGTATTAAATCATCAAGTAATATATATTGTTAAAATTTTACCTAAAACTGTATCTTGTGGTAATTAAGCAAATCGTTGCTTTGTCCAAGACATGGGTGTTAGTAAGAAATTGTTACCCTGTCAGTGAAGTATAAGACATTTTACCTAGAAACTTGTTAATGTTTCTTTTACAAATTATATGTCGTCAATACCAACACACTACATAGAAGTGGACTAGTTTATAGCGTTGGTATGTCCTATATATGCTCTTATTCTACTATTTCGTTGTTGATCTGTTAAAAAAAAAAAAATCGTTGTTATACAAACTAAATCAGTATGGAAAAACATCAATTATTTGTTATCCATAGTTTGAAGTCAAACACCATAAATTTAAATTTTATCCATTTTTGGTTTAACATATATTTTTTTTTTTTTTTATTCTTCCTAGCATTATGACACCAAGGTTTATCACAGTATATACGATTCAAGTCGGTTGCCTTTTTACTTTCCTTCCATATATATTAGTATGGAATAATTTACAAATAATACCAGATAAATAAAATATATATATATATATATATATATATATATATATATGCATCCTTTTAAACAATATCATTGTTTTTAAAAAAATTGGCACTGAACAATTACAATTGTCCAGTTGATATTTTTCAATAAAAATAATTACTAATTGTTTAAAAATACACTTGAATTACACAATACACATAATGCACAAAAGACTTATAACTAACGTAAATAAATTACAATAAACATGCAAATATAAGTAGGTTGTTGAAGTGTTTTAGCTCGTGAACTACGCGATCCACCAACTCTAGCCACCTTAATTGATTCAAACCCTTTATTTATTAACTTGTAAAAATTAAAATTGGTTCAACTCAATTATGCTAACAATTGGATGCATTGAGGTCTTTTTACCTTTGAACTGTAATTGATACTTCCTCATCTAATATTCACTTCGTCTAGATTTCTTTTATAGGAAAAGAGACATACTTATTAAAAAAGAGAGAAAGTGTAAGAGATATAATAAAGTGTAAGGCTCCATTTGGATGGAGTCATTTGAAATCAATGGATTTAAGGATAATGCACTCTACATTTACAAATCAAAATGGAGAAAAACTAAATGAATGGATTTGGTTTACACAAATATTACTTATAAGTAGGAGGATTTCAAATATACAACAAAACCTAGTCATTTGAAATCCTCTCACTTCTCTCACTTGTGCTTAATATTTGAGTGAATCAAATTCATTCATTTAACTTTTCTCCATTTTAGTTTGTGTGAATGCATGGTATATTATGCTCAAATCCCTTGATTTCAAATCCACTCCATCCAAATGGAGCCTAAGAGTATTTTGAGTGGTTGAATGAGATAAAGTGTATGAGAGAAAATAAAGTAAAATAAATTAGAGTGACATTTTTTGTTAAGATATAGGGTTGGAAGATATGTGCGGCACTCGAGAATATTGAGAAGGAAAAAGATTCTGTTAGTTTGTTAAGATAATTTGTTACGTTAGTTAAGTTAGTTTACATGCTAGCCAATCATATTGATTGATTGATTGATAACAGATTGTAATATAAATACTTGTAATCTCATTCTCGTAGCTTATGGGAAATTATATTCATAATTCTCAACATGGTATCATGAGTTAGGCTTCTCCGATTCGTGTTTGATTCCTCGATTTCTCATCATCTTCAAGCAATCTTCAAATCTGCTTGTTGTTCTTTCTGCATTTTTTCTCTTGTTCTTCTTCTCTTCTAATCATGACTTCAATTCCTAAGTTCGATTACAGCTCTACCGATCTCTCTAATCACACATCCGCCTTTCCTTCGTCCTTCATTACTCTTAAGATTCAGCTTGATCGTCGAACTATACATACTTGGCGAACTCAAATTCTTGCGGCGGTTAGAGGTCATGGCTTTGAAGATGTTCTGTTTTGTGATTAAGTTCGAGTTAGTGATGAATCCTCTAGTGATCAATCGATAAGTCATTATTGTGGATTAGACGTGATCGAGCTTTTGCTTAGTTGGATTTTAAGCTCTATATACGAATCTATGTTGGGGCATGTCGCCGCCGCTCTCATGCTTTTCAAGTGTGGAAAACTCTTGATGAACTCTTTCGTTCTTAATCAAAGGCAAAAGTTATGAATCTTCATTTCCGACTTCAAACATCGAAGAAAGGTGCTCTTTCGGTGGATGATTACTTTCTTCAAATGAGAGCTTTGGGCCGATGGTCTCAATGCGGCGAGTCAGCCCATCACCGATAATGAGCTTGCTCTCTACATTCTAGGAGGCACGGGTGCCGAATTTGATCTTGTTGTTGTAAATCTCACCGCTCGTTGTGTTATGCCACAAATTACAGAGGTTCACCAATCCTCCATTCGTATGAGATGCGTATTCAACAGCCTTCATGCCACTCTACCCATTGCTCCTATATCGTGTGCATCTACCTCTACTTCTCCACAGGCAAATGTTGCTTCTAAGGATTCTAAACAGAATAACTCGGGAAAGTTTAAAGGCAAATCTCGTTTCACAAAACCGAAGGTTTCTTGTCACCTATGTGGTAAACCTAATCATGTTGCGGCGAAGTGTTATAAGAGATTTGATTCAAATTTTCATGGTTTAGAACAACCACGACCTGGTGCTACCTCTTCACCAAAGCTAACATTGCTCAATCTTCCGATTCTTCTTCTCGTAATGATCATTTGTATGCCGCTAACATGTCCGCTATTTCACTAATCGAGGCACGACTAATGGTGATTGGTTCATTGACAGTGGGGCAACTCATCACATTACATCTCAACTTGGTAATCTTCATTTGCAAACACCCTATCAAGGTACATCTTCCCTCACCGTTGGAAATGGGTCCACTATTCCTATAAAACATGTTGGCTCTATTACTGTTCCTAGTAAGCATGACTCTAAGAAACTTGTTACGAATAAGGTCCTTCATGTTCCCGATATTACTAAGAATTTAATTAGCATATCTCAGTTTCTTAAGGATAATGATGTTGTTATTGAGTTTCACTCCACTCATTGTCTTGTTAAGGATCCGACAACTCAAAGAGTTCTACCGAGAGGAGCTCTTAAGCAAGGACTATATCAACTGGATATTGGTGGTTTAACTCAGAGGATGAATAAAGCTTCTCAAACTGATCATTTTGATTGTAATAGTGTGAATAAGTCAGAGTTAATAAGTTCATGCTTCGGCATAATGATTTGGACACCCTTGTTCCTCTCTGTTTCACATGTACTCAAACAGATTACATATTCCTATGTCACTTCTCGCTATTGAATTTTGTGAGTCTTGTAAGTTTGGGAAAATACATCAAAAACATTTTGCTTCGTTAATCATTCATCTAAAGTTCCTTTTGAAAGAGTTCATACTGATATCCGGGGTCATGCTTCACATGTTTCGTCGAAGGATTTGATGAATGTACAAGATACTCTTGGATATATCCTATGGCTTTAAAATCGAAGTTGCAGTCATTTTTCCACAATATTTGGCTCTTGTTGAAAGGCGGTTTAACGTAAAGGTTGTTTCGGCAATGTGATATGGGCAGAAGTTTGTTGCTCTTCATGGTTTGTTTAAAATCTGTTGGCATTCAACCCGGACATTCATGTCCCTATACACATCAACAAAATGGCCTTGTTGAGCATAAACATCAACACATCATAGAACTTGGTTTGTCTCTCTTGGCAAAGAGTCATCTTACAATGGATTATTGGTGGTGTGCTTTCCATACAGTGCATATCTTATAAATCTGCTTCCCACACCTCTTCTTCAACATGATTCTCCTTTTCTCGATTGTTCCATAAAGTCCCCGATTATAACTATCTAAAAACTTTTGGTTGTGCGGCTTACCCTTTTCTCGAGACCATATAACTCCTCAAAACTTCAGCCGAACCTCCAAATGTGTGTTCACACTCCATAAAGGGTACCGGTGTCTTCATCCATCGAGAGAATTTATGTGTCCAAGATAAATGAGTTTAATAAGGAAGAGTTCCCTTTTCCATCTTTCCGTAACTGACATGTACTTCTCATTCCCATCACACTCTTCCACCATTGCTTCCCATTCCAGTATTTTATCTCAACCTATTCCTACAGCCTTCTCAAATCGATTTCCGATACTTATTCTCCCCTTCACTCTTCCGATTACACCTCTAATGAAAAATCGATACCTCATCTCATGACTCTCATACCGAAACCATAAGCTCTCCTTTACCAAATACATCTACATTTTTGCAGACTTCTACTTCTACTTTCCCCCTCCTATTCCTAATCCTCCTTCCAATAATCATTCCATGATCACGAGATCCAAGGCCGGAGTATTCAAACCAAGGGTTTACGGTTCTCGTGTGCTTGTTTCGAACGTCTGATACAAGAACTCGGGCTTTGGCAATACTGAGTGGAAAGCCGCAATGGATGCCGAGTATAAGGCACTTATTGACAATGGAACATGGACTTTGGTTCCTTATTCATCGATATGGACTGATTTCAACAAAGTGGATTTTTAGGGTCAAATATACAAAGGAAGGGGAGGTTGAAAGGTATAAGGCTCGTTTGGTTGCACGAGGATTTCAACAAACAAATGGTATTGATTATTTTCACACCTTCAACCCGAGTCATCAAGCCACCGACATTAAGGGTTGTTTTCTCTCTTCTTTGTGACTTATGGTTGGGATATTCAGCAAGTTGACATTAATAATGCTTTCCTCAAAGGTGATCTTCATGAAACAGCTTTATATCACACAACCCGAGGGTTTTCAAAGCGGCTCCAAGCCTACACATGTATGTAAATTGGTGAAGGTCTTATATGGATTAAAGCAGGCACCCAAGGCCTGGTTTGATACACTTCATAAGTTTACGATCGGTCTTTGGCTTTACTCAATCGGCAGATAATTGCTTATTTCATCGAGAGAATTCGTGGCAACCGATCTTACTTCTAGTCTATGTTGATGACATATTGATCACTCGGGAAGACAACTTATCGATTCGGTCACTAATTGATTCTCTTCACAAGACTTTCTCTTTGAAGCATCTTGGCACTATTAACTACTTTCTTGGGATAGAAGCTCATTCTACTTCTCATTCTCTCACTCTTTCTCAGCCTAAATATGCTAAAGATATTCCGCTCAAAGCTAATCTAGGCTGCAAGTAAACCTTGTCCAACTCCTATTTGTCCTAACATTAAACTTTCCACCTCCGATAGTGAACCTTTTGAACAACCTTCTCTATATCGTAGCATTGTAGGAACTCTTCAATATCTTACTCTTACAAGACCTCGACATCGCCTTTTTTTAACAAGCTCTCTCGCTTCTCTCATTCTCCAACACAGAGAATCACTTTGGAGGGCCTGTAAAAGGGTGTTACGATATATTCAAGGCACATTTTCTCATGGTTTAATGTTTGTTCCAGTCTCGATTTCGGGATATAGGCTTATGCGGATGCAGATTATGCTTCAAGCTTGGATGATAGACGCAGACAACCGGTTCTTGTGTAAAGCTTGGTGATAATATCCTTTCTTGGAGTTCACGGAAGCGTAATGTTGTAGCACGAAGTTCCACAGGCCGAGTACAGATCTCTTGCCACCGCAAAGAATCGATGTTATTTGGGTTACTTCACTTTTTCAGAGCTCAAGATCAAGCTATCTTCTCCATCAATACTTTGGTGTGATAATCAAGGTGCAATAACCCTCGGCGTTTAATCCTGCCTTCCATTCTCGAACAAAACACATAGAAGTCGATGTTCATTTTATTCGGGAAAAAGTTCAAAGCAAGGTGTTAGATGTTCGATATATTCCAACCGAGGATCAACCTGTGACATATTAACCAAGTCATTATCTCTGCTCGTTTTACTCTTCTTGAAGCAAATTGGGGGTTCATCTTCATGGAGGTCCAGTTTCTTCGGGAGCATGTTAAGATATAGGGTTGGAAGATATGTGCGGCACTCGAGAATATTGAGAAGGAAAAAGATTCTCGTTAGTTTGTTAAGATAATTTGTTACGTTAGTTAAGTTAGTTTACATGCTAGCCAATCATATTGATTGATTGATAGCAGATTGTAATATAAATACTTGTAATTTCATTCTCGTGAGTTATGGGAAATTATATTCATAATTCTCAACATTTTTTAAATTTGAATGTTAGTATGAGGGTGTAGTTTATGGACAATATTTTTTTAGTGTGTGAAAGTAATGATGATGAGATGTTTAAATAAGACAAGTGGGAAAGTAACATCCAGAGGAAGATTAAGTGTTCTAGACATTAATTAGAACTTTGACTAGTTTATTGGGGTGACTTCTAATTGTACGCTTCCAAATTTGTAATTAATTTGATCAATTTTTTAAAAGAAGTAACTGAATGAATGGAATATATTGGAGAAGTTAATTTATTGATTTTTGTACTGGGACTTGCAAATAAGTCACTTATTTGATAATGATTTCTTTTTTCATTGGAACTCTTATTTGAGAAAAGAGGAATATCAACACTAGCTAGCCTAGATCTTTTAAAAGTGAATAGTGCGAAAGTTACAAGTTTATAAATTAATCAACAAACTAGTAGACATAATGTGCTCAACGGTTCCCCGTTTTTGTCTTCGAACCATCGATTTTCCAAATATTGTGCATATCTAGTTAGTAGTTTATTTTATTTTTTGAAAAAATAAATTATTAATGAAATGTAGTTACAACAAAAATAGAAAAATTAAGGAGTGATTGGTGGGGTATTAGAATTAGGTAATGAGAATGACTAGTGATTCATTTCCATTGATGAATTTTGAAAAGAAAGTTGAACACGAAAAATTTGAGCGAGAAAAAGGTTGAGCGGGGAAAAATGAATAATTGTTAAATGTTGATTATAAAAGGGAAATTATGTAACCAAAATAAATTAGAAATTATTTTATTTTTAGATCAATTCCAAATTGTAAATACTACCAAGCATCATCAATGAGAATGATTAATGAGTCATTCCCATTATCTATTTCTAATACCCTCAATCAAGCGGCCCCTAAGTATGCATATGTCACATCCCGATTTTCAAGACTTTTGAAAATGAGCTTAAACTAGCAATTATTCAAAAATCTTAATTTTTCTAAAAATATAGGAACATTTGAAAATATATTTAGAAGTCAATTAATTTTCTAAAAACTTGCAAATGAAGTAAATAGTGAAAACATTAGTAAGTTTGAAAGTGGAACATGATCAATAAAATAAAAATAATATAATTTATTTTCAAATATAAACATGGTTTAGTAAAACAATTGAGATGTGATTCTTAAAATAAATATTTAAAAATAATCCTAAAATTCTTAATTTGAATTTAAAATAACAAGAATTAATTTCAAACATAAATAATATTTGGATGCTTGTGACACACATATCTATCGGCCCTCCACTACACTCCTTATTAATGCGAAAACGTTAATGAGATTGAGGTGAGCAAAACAACTAGCTCAAGAGGGACTCGTTTGTCGATGTTAAACACAAATCATGTAAACCATCACCGAATATCTACAACACACTGTAATTTTAGCAAGGACCCACTTGTGATCCGAGCTACTATAGAAATTGAACATAGCATAGCATGTAATTTGTAATCTGTATTGCCTATGGAATGTTGCATTTAAACAATAATAATTCACATTCAAAGCATTTAATAGAGACAATCGTTCAAAGCATTTAATAGAGACAAACGTAAACTTGAGTAGAAATTCTCACCTGAAATTAATGTCGTGGATGCAATGAATGCAATTGCCTCACGATTACCGTTAACGTATAATAGTTGTGAAGAGAAACGTCGTAACGTAAAATATGATTTTTCTTGAGTATGATATTTTTCTAGGGTAATATTTTATAAATAAATGTATAAATCATGGACTTGGCTTGATGAGATAATGACTAATATTTAAATATTAAAACATTTTAAAATTCTTATTTAAAAGATTTAAGAATTTAAAAATAATAGGTAAGAAAATATATTTTCTTGTGATTAAAGATTTGGCCGTGTAATCCATAGAAGTGAGAAAAATATTTTTGTTGAGAAAAAATAGGCAATCTTAAGTCTACTAAATCTCACACTCAAAAGATAAGATTATTAATTAAAGATTTGGATTTTTAAAAGAAAAAGAAGAATAAAAATCGACAATTTAAGAAAAAAATAGGAGATTGATTTTCTTGTTGAGAAAATTATGCTATTGATAAGTACGTGTATGGATTTTTATCAACACAATATATATATAAATATATATATATATATATATATATTTATAATATTATTAATTTTTAAAATTTTAAAATAACTAAGTTGAAAATATTAGGGATGTTACAACATAACAGATGAAAGATTCATTCCAAAGAATGAGAATTTGAAAAAGATCGAGCAATCCTAATAAGACGTTGAGTTAATAGCCCACTTGGCCACCACTCTTCACTTAAGTGGGAGACTGCAGGTTCGATTTCTTCGGGAACGAATTGGAGTGGGAGATATAAGGAGACTTGGAGATTTGGAGTTGTAAGGAGATTTGGCGAACTAACTTCTAACCACTAACAACTAATATTTACCGATAAAAAAAAAAAATAGATTGATATTTGTACGAGCATGTTAATTAATCTAGAACTAGAAGAAAATCCGAATAAGCGTTTGCAATCTTTGATAATTAATATCATCGAATTTTTGAATCATCAGCTTACACTACGTTCGCTGCTGATTAAGCTTCCAATTCAATCACTATTCCTTTTAGATGATGGACTTGAAGCCAAAAAGGGCCATGAAGACCAAGGCCTTCTTCCGGCCATCATACTTGTTTTGCGTGCAATAAAATTACTTCGATCATTCTTTAAGGTGAGAACTACATATATGTTCGTAGATGTGTTATTTATTCCTTTGTTAATGTCAGCATAATATATATATATATATATATATATATATATATGAAAACAAATAAAATAATAAATAAAGAATATCATTTATTATTTATATTTATCCACAAATGAAGTGGATAGATTTTGGGATTGAGAAATTATTTTGATAACTTCTATATTTGAAATAGGGTTAATTATGATTTACAACCTATACTATATCATACTTTACAATTCGCAATCTATACTATATTTTGTAATAAATTGCAACATGTACTAGGTAAAATTAATAGATTAGTATCTCAACTCAAATTTCGTTCTTTTTCCGACTAAATTATATTTAAACAAGGTTATATTTGTCCTTTTAGGTTTATTAATTATTTTTACCAAATGTTAAATTTCTAACAAAAATCAATTCCTAATTTGGCCGGAAAAAGAATAAAATATGTATGTGAGGTACTAATCTATCAATTTTATATAAGACGGGTTGCAATTTATTACAAAATATAATACATGTTGCAAATTGTAAAATGCACCATTATACGAGTTGCAAATTGTAATTAACCCTTTGAAATATCATATGAAATACTTCAAAGGGATTCTCTCCAAGGTTTTTGGATAACTCTCTCCGTATTTTTTCATGAAGGAAGAATAACCGTATCTATCATATCAAGAAATATACTCTTCTCATATATTTAGTCAAGACAAATAAATTTTGAACATTAAAAGCAATTCATACAAATAATGTGATTGTGTTTTCGATTGTAATAAGTATCACAGAAGCGCGCAGAATTCAACCAGATTCGATTATCTTCCATTGCATTAATAGTAAATTTCAACCCATTATATGTACATCATATATTATTAAATTGAAATTCTAAATTCAATACTATTTTTTATTAATAAAATATATCAGAAAAGGGGGAACATGTAACCACCATAAGCCTAAAGTTGTTTTTTCTTTTCAATAATACAACCTTTAATAAATTGAGATAATAAAAATGAAAGCGTGATTGAACTTCATAAGAAGCATGGGTAAATTTGGAAAGTCAACCGTTTTCTTGAATTTTCTTCACCATGATTGGGGCCATAAACAAGAAATTTCCCTTTTCCCCATTTTCCCCCTCAATTAGTGTCTACCTTTTCTCCATGATTGTGGTCCAGATTCTTCCAAAGAAAAAATGCTAGGAAATCAAAAGTGTGTTAACATGTGAGGTACCAATCAAATTTCCTCCCAATTAATCATGGTGGAGTTATTCATTAAAATTTAAATTTCTTTTTGAAAAGGTCTTAATAAAGTATTTCTCCTTTAAAAAAACATATATGGTGACTTAACCCATAACTTTGGATCATAGGTAGTGAAGTTTCTAACTACTTGAGATATACTATTTCATCTAGCAATTACTATAATATAAATGTATAAAATTAAGCTACACATATAAAATTTGAGTATTACAAAAACTTAAAAATATTACTCACTCCGTCTTATAGAAGCTTTTCATAGTATGAAATGCATACATTTAAAAAAGAAGAAAATGATTGGGGACTTAAGAGGTAATTTTGTAATTTTTATGTATAAACTAAAAAAAAAAATTTATTGGGTTGTATGTATGTGTGGTTCAAAAAGTAACGATATTTTGTGTAAATTAGCAAAAATTGTGAGGGTGGAGTTTTAAAATGGTTTTTCATTTTAAAAGTATGAAACTTATAGTGGTCTGATTTAAAAAAAATATATAATATTTTATAGGATAGTGGGAATACATTTTATATATGAGATTATTTTACATATAAATATAAATATATGATGTATATAATATTAATATTGGATTTTCGTATATTTTGATTACAACATAAATTATTTGAGACCCGACTTCAATAAAAAAATCTTGCATTTGATTTCATATTTATAATCATGACCTAATAGGGAAAGTTAAAAACTTTGGGGCAGTGAAAATAAAAATCAAATGATTTGACTTGTCCACACCGGTTCCTCGCTTTAGTGGGGGTCTCGAATTCGATTCCATTTAGAAATGAATATTTACTGGAAAAAAAAAAAGTAAATGACTCGAGAAAATAAAAACCGAATTATATTTTTCTAGGAGGTATAAATTTTGGCCCAGGTTATATGCACACACTTTTTTATTGAGAGCACACACTGAGATAATTTAAAAGCTTAAATATATGTATAATGACAAAAATATCCTTATCACCTTATTTGTATTATGTTTGTGTGTCATTTGTTATTTGTTGTATTAATTTTGTTGTTGTTGAGTTGTTTTCGATGCTAATGAACGTAAATATGACGATAAATATTTTTTGGTGCTTGAGTTTTATAAATTTTTCGAGTCGATTTTATGAAAATGTGATCAACTTTCATTTTTTTTTGTGTTGCGAAAAATAGCCTAATTTTCGAAAATAATTTCCGAAGAAAAATGACATATTTTCGTAAAAACGGTTTATAATTTTTTAGAAATTGAATAATAAAGGGTATTTTAGGGAGTTAGTGGGGGTGTACTCAATAATTGGTGGGTGTTTTCATCACGTGGGCGTTCTCAATAAAAAAGTGAGTGCATATAACCTGGGCCATAAATTTTTAGCTTAATGGGCACGTCTCATTGGAATTGATAGGTCCATGTGATTGGCTAGGCCCAAGTTTATGGAGATTGAGCTGGAAAAGTTAAAGCACTAAGCCCAATTATATACGTTTCAAATTCAAGACTCAAGGCATTGGGCTAAAACATCTTAACTGTTGGGTCCCTTTAGAACGAGTTTAAACACAAAATCAAGATACCCTCTAGTGATAATCTAGAAGGGGGATGAATAGATTATCAAAACTTTTGCAAGCTTAGATGATCTATCAACTCCAAACTCAGCTTTACAATGGAAACAGCTTTTGTTTATTCTCAATTCAAATAGGATCTAAAGCTTTGTCGGATATCAAATTTGCGATCAAGAAATAATCAATGAAAACAAGTAAAGAATGAAAAGTAAACAACACCGGATTTATAGTGGTTCGGATCAAACGATCCTACATCCACTCTCCTTCTTCAATTTGAAGAAGGGACTCTTCTTACTTCCTTCCCCGCTTGCTTACTTTCTTACTTTCTTCCTTTACGTTGTTCTTCTTCACCTTACAATTATGATACTATCTCTAATTGGCTTTTTGAAGATGTACAAAGAAAATAGTGTTCTATAAACACGAGAAAATGAATGAACACTTTAAGTGTTCGTGTATACAAATGATATTGAGAAGAACTTTGAATTCTCTCGATTTTTCAAATGCTAAGTTTTGGATTGCGAAGTTTCTCACTCACTTTTTTAAAAATTCTGAATCTCTCGATCCTATTTATAGATCTTCTCGTAGATGACGGTTATAACTTCCTTGTTCTTGTTTGTTGATGGTTGTAATCGATTAACTAATTCTTGAAATCGCTTCTTGTTTGATTGTAATCGACTCTTGATTTTAACTAACTCTTTAGCTCGTCGATTCTTCACCTGTCTGCTTTCTTCACCTGTCTCGAGTCTTCACTCGTCTCGAGTCTTTCATTGTCTTGAATCTCTATCTCGATCTTCTACCTCGTGCAGTTCTGTCATCGTCATTTTCTGTTCTTGTCTCTATCTCGACTTCCTTTGAATCATCTCTATCTTATTATTCTATACTTAGACTATATAGAGTTTTTATTACATCACCGACTATACACCTGTCTTCACTGGTCATCCTAATTTACACTTTAACTCATCAAAACTAAGTACATTTTATCCCAACAATTTCCCCCTTTTTGATGATGTTAAAACATGGCTCAAGAAAAGAGAAATGTTAGTAATCTCAAAGATACGGAAATACACTTAAGACATTTAGTCGATCATTGAAGCACATAGTTTTATTAACAGATGATGATAAGATTATGAAGTAGATAATCGAGTAATACACATGAATCATATACTCGAGTACTTTGTTCATAAAAACAAATGATCGCTTATTTAAAGAGCTTTGTTTAATCGCTTATGAGTAATAAATCGGATGATCGGTATAGGAGTGTATTTTATTTAGTTTTATTAATTATGAAAGAGTCTCACAAATTATGTTATAAGAAATGATTAGTTACATGTATAAGTTTAAAAAAAAAAATTTTAAAAAAACATCAACAAATTATGAGAGTAGATCAATAGTTTTATTCACAGAATTCCATCACTTCAGCCTTCATGTAAATTCGGATAAGATCTAGATAAGATAAGGAAAGAAAAGATTTAGTCATACCACCTATTCTCTTACGGAACCTTGAGCTACCAAAGACTCGCTTCTTTAAAGAGATTGTTTCACCTCCTCTCGCAAGATCACTTGTGGCTTCGGCTTTGATGATAAGCCGCTTGATCTTCTCTAGGTCCAGATGACCATCACCTGTTAGAGGGGGTTCCATCTCGAGAGTAAGGCTGGTGCGACTACATCGAGTTGAATTCCGTGTGAGCAAGGTTGACTAGGTATTGATACATCTCGAGGGTCCTTTTCTTCCAGCCAATTGTGAAAAGCTTCATTCTCATCGAGTCCCCACTTGATGGCTTTGCAGACATGGAATCGGAAGATCCGATCCACTTCATATGGCCTCCACTTTGCACGATCCGCCATTAGTAGAACTTCCTTGGGGACGACTTCACTTCGATGAAATGGCCTTAGAACTTCTTCCCCTTGCTCATCTCGTTATCTTGAACCCATCTCCTCGGTGAGCGGTCATAGTATTTTCCTCGCAGCCTTCTCCTGCTCTCTCCTCTTCTTTGCATCCCTTCGCTTATATCTCTCCTTCTCCTCTCTCTTCCTTTTCTTGATCTTCTCTTCCTCATCTATCTCGGCTTGTGTTTTCTTTGGAATTTGAGCTGTTCTAGATGATCTAAGGAGAGGTGATTTGAGCAGGATCTTGCACAGGGACTTTTCTCGTACTAGGTTCAACTCTTGTCTTCTTCAAGACTTTCCCTGTCTTGTCCTCATCTTCTTTCCTCCTTTCCTCTTCTCGCTTTCAGCAGCCTCTTCGCAGTTCCTCCAACTTCATGTTTAGGGCAATGATCTTGTCATCTTGCTCGTCTATTCTTTTCTTGAGCACACTATCTTCCCCTTTTTAGCATCAAGAAAATGGGTATTGCAGATAGTGGCTACTTGGGAAATATGTCCTACGAGTTCTTCTCTCACATACACTGTCTTTTGATCAAGCTGGTCATATCTCTTCTTCTCGTCCGACCTCGGCTCGTGCGAACTCATCGTCCATGAATTTCTTAATGATCGCTGCCCCGCCTATCCTTCTCCATAGCCAATTGCATTTTTAGGACTTGATGAAATGATGCCTCCTTGGCTTTCCAGTGCTTCTCTTACTTGCTCCTCAACTGAATCTTTGATTTCGGTATAGGCGAAACAGACGTCTTGTTTGACCCATTCATCCCGAGAGTTCATCTCCTTAGCAATCGTCTGCCTTAATCTGCAGCCATTTGTTCCTCATGTACGATCATAGAAAAATATAGATCAATCTTGATTTTTTCTTGAATTGCAGCTTCTATATTTTCCTTGATTGAAGAAGTTATCATCTACGGAACACGGCGTAGAGCATTCAGACTAGCTCTTTTGATGTTCAACACCTCCTCCTTCAGCGTGTTGAAATCGAGATATGCATATAGAAGCCGAGGATCCAGCCACATCTTCGATGGAGAAAGTTGAGTTAGATCTACCAGCTGTACCTCGCATAAGCTGCTCTGTTTGTGCCTCCCCAGTGTATCCAACTCACCGGCTCATCGGCAGCTCCACTGTGCCATCTCCGGCTCATTTTCAGTGCCATCTCCGCCAAAACTTGCTCGGTTTCCGTTCCTTCTCCAGCCAACTCCGGCTCAACTTGCCTTTCTTCCTCTCGCCTTTTCTCGAGCTTCCTCGAGCTGGCATGTCTACGAAATATACCTGTGAAGGATATAATCGAAGAACATGCTCTCGATTAAAATATCCGTAAAGGATTTGAGCTTGGCTCTTTTCAAGACTTCTTTCTCCCATATTGTGAGTTATTCCCACCAACCTCGGCTATGAGAATAATTTGTCTCCTCAAATCCTCCAGGTCCTTAACCTCCATAGGAGCCATACATCAACCAGCCTCTTCCAATAGCTTGGGTTCATTTTGAAGGTTGTGTTCTTTGTGTAATAGGAACTTCTTCCCGATAGTTCGAAGGGATTCCTCTCGTTGGTCCCATAACTCCAGGATGGGTTTGGAAGTAAGGAGTAGAGATGAGGTTCTGTTTGGGATGAGGAAAGAAAAGAAAATGGGTCGATGAGGGTTGGGTTTGGTTTGGACTTTCGGGAGTAGACCGGTTTAGAGGCTCGTAAGCGGCGGCCTTGTCTCGCCCCTTCATCGCCAAGATGAGAAGATAAGGGTTGGGTATCGTCGGCCTCGGATGAGGAAGACGATGATGTGGTGGATTTGGGTTGCTCGGCCTTCTTCAGCTCGTCTCCGATGAGACTTCAACCGTCTCCTCCGCCGCCCGATTTTCCAGCCGCGACACTTCCCCTTGGGAAGGCTGCCAACTCCTCCTCTTCTTCCTCTTCAACCTCGGCCTCGTTTCCTCCTCCTCGGATGAGGATTCATCGGCTAACATTGTCTCCATTTTTTTCTTTCCTTTGGCCTTAGATGCCTTTGTTTTAGGTGATGGAGGTGGGGTGTCTCCTTCGAGTCTCGTATTCCCAAAAGGTTTCTCATCCTTGATGAGCGAGACCATTCTCGCTTTGTGAACTTTTTCACCCCCGTCTCGCCAATCCAGCTTGTCTGTCCCAATCTTGTGTTCAAGTATGATGGTAATTCTTGCCATCATACTTGTTATCTTGGTCGGCGACCATCTTATCAGCTCCTTTGACACCTCTGTCTTCACAAACTTCTTTCTTTCCTCCATCATTCGAGAGTACACCGTCTCGAGCCCAATTAATATCGGCTCCGTCTATGATGGCCCTCGGACAACATATCCTTGGCTTAGTCAATCCGTCGTGACTCGCTGCTCTCCCGTGATACACTTCGTCAAAATGAGCATCGAAGTCGATATTTTCTCCTCAACATCCCCTTTTTCAAATTTGCGGTTTTATTTTTCCGAGATCTCCTTGCCATCATTCTAAAACTTTCTAAATACTCCTCTGCTTTATATACAAATGGATTTCCACCGGTGATGCTTAGACCAAAAATTTCTCCAATATCAAGAATGGACACATGAATTTTTCTCGCTTTTTCCCAAAGTTCGAATCTTGGTTTCTAAACCGGTGTCTCGTGGCTGCTGCAGTCAAGAATTCCGCAAAGCAAGATCATCAAGGGTTTTGGATTTTGAAGGTTTCAGAGAACAAGACGCCTTAAACCTCTTGATTCTAGTAACCTGCAATTTCTCTTGTTTCGTGATCCGTGGAGATTTCCCATTCTACATACATTTCGATTTTGTTCGATCCTCGATAGAAGCAAGATCATACTTATACTTGATTCTGGTTTTTGAAGAATCTCGCCATTGAAACAGCTTTTGAAGGTTTTGAGAGGGAAAATGATTTTTGAGTGAAAAATGAATAGGTAATTATGTGCGTAAGTTATTATGCACACGATCTCCTATTTATATGGAAAGATTTAATAATAAACTAATCAAAACTAATAATGACTGCAAAAGTGTAGATTTTGGCTTTCGTACAAGCATTTAATGCAATTATGCGGATTTATTTTGAAAAGTGCACGAATAATATTAAATATGTCGCGCGTGAATCGCTGACGATTCATATTTGAAACCGCCTCCAATTTATGCGCGTGAATGTCACTCAGCGTATTTCAAAGCTTTATTTGATAAAATTTTGGGTCCGATAGTAACTTCTCTCGACAAGAAGTAACTTGATTTGTAAAATCTTTTCAGCTTAATTGGAGAGATAAACTGAAATATTATCTCTTTATATTTTTCAAAAGTGTACCTTTTAAAAACGAATCCTTTATAAAATTTTAAAACACATATCAAGAAAAACTTCGAGTGAATTCAATTTTTGAATAAATGACTAATTATGAAATCAAATTCACATATTAATTATGTGATTTAATAAACATAATTTTTAATAAAATATTAAAGAAACTCCTGTTAAATCGACCGTGTCCGATTTGAACATCGTCCTGCTTCTTCTTGTAAATTTGATTATCACCGACTTGAATTTCTGAAACCAAATACTTGAGAGAACTTATTAGTTTCTTCTAAAGTAATTCAGACAAGGTACTCATACTCATCTCTGCCTTGTGATCGATCACCGACTATGATGTATTTGTGCGGATTACTCCATGTTTAGACAAATAAATATCAAGTTAGTTTAAATCAATAGATGAATCCTTGATTCTTGATCTCTTAGAAGAAATCAATGATATCAGCTCTATGATTATCCATATGATTTTAACACATCCGATATTATTTTCCAAACATTATAACATAAGCGAGAGAGACAAAATAGAATATAACGAGATAGGGTTATATATCGAATTTGGACTATATATCACCGAGGTAGCATCTAATAATCCTAATTCTAAAGAAAGATCTTTGAACCTTGTCTCTGCCAGAGGTTTTGTTAATAAGTCTGCCCTTTGATAATCGGTCAGGGATTTTCTCAAGTCTCGATATTGCCTTTTTCCACATGATCTCGAATGAAATGATGACGAATGTCAACATGTTTGCATCTCGTATGTAAGACTGGGTTCGGGTAATAGCTATGGCACTATTACTATCACAAAATATTGGTACATCTTTGGTGATAATGTTATAGTCCCTTAGCTGTTGATCGATCCAGATAAGCCGTGAACAACAACTCCCAGTGCCATATACTCGGCTTCAAGAGTAGAAGTAGCTACAGAGGTTTGTTTCTTAGACAACCATGAAATCGGCTTACTTCCCGAAATTGGCAAGTTCCAGATGTAGATTTCCTATCTATCTTACACCCACCAAAATCTGACCGAGTATCCCGACAACTCAAAGTTATCGTCACTGGATACCACAGTCCTACATAGATTGTACCTTTCAAATATTTTAGAATCTTCTTTGCAGCTTCAAGATGACTCTTTTTAGGTTTAGCTTGAAAACGTGCACATACACCCACGCAAAAGAAATGTCGGGTCTACTAGCAGTTAAGTATAAAAGAGAGCCAATTAAACCTCTATACTGCGTCGATCGGTGTCTTCTCCTTTCTCATCTAGATCCATTGAAAAATTTGTCATCATAGGTATTTTGGCTTCTCGATCGTACCTATTCCAAATTTCTCAATAAGATCTTTGGTTGTATTTTGCTTGACTTATGAAAATTCCTTTCTTTGTCTCGCTTAATTTGTAGTCCAAGAAAGTATGTCATCTCTCCCATCATGGACATTTGAATCTGTTTCTTCATAAGATGACTAAATTCTTCACACAAGATTAGATTAGTTGATCCAAAAATAATATCATCAACATATATTTGAACTAACGAGAAGACCTTTATCAGATTCTTTCCTAAATAAAGTTCTATCTATCTTACCTTTTACAAAACCATTTTGAATTAAATACTCGATAATGTATCATACCATGCTCTAGGGGCCTGTTTAAGTCCATATAGAGCTTTCCTCAGCCTATAGACCTTGTCTCCTTTGACAAAGCCTCGGAGGTTGTTCTACATAGACTTCTTCGGCTATGACTCCGTTTAGAAATGCAGATTTCACATCCATTTGGAACACAAGAAATCTTTTATAAGCAGCATAAGCTAAGAACAATCTTATGGCTTCAAGACGAGCAAGCTGGTGCAAAGGTTTCATCATAATCAATTCCCTCAGATTGTGAATAACCTTGTGCAACCAATCTAGCCTTATTTCTTACCACAATGTTGTTCTCATCTTTCTTATTTTTGAAAACCAATTTTGTTCCAATAACTTTTTGATGATGAGGTCTTTCAACAAGCTCCCATACATCTTGTCTTTGAAATTGATTTAATTCATCTTGCATTGCATTTATCCAATTGGAGTGCATTAGAGCTTCAAGAATAGTTTTAGGTTCGAGTAATGATACATAACAACTAAACAGCATAGTCTTGGTTTATCTGTGTCCTTGTCTGACTCTTAATCTAAACTTCCGATTATCTGCTCAATTTGGATGATAAGTCAATACTCGTTTACCTTTATCTTTTCTGGATATGAAGTCTTATCTAAGATATTTTCATCAATTGATTCTCAGATTACCTTCGGGAGTATCTTCTAGTCCATCTCGGTATTGTAGTCGCCCGATCGGATGATATGGAAGAACTCTCGGCTTCCTTATCTTTATTCCCCGTCTCGATGTGTCTTCCTCATCTCGATTCGACTCGACAGTAAGTAGAACTTGACTGATTTTTGATGTCTAACTGTTAAGATCTTCACTATCTTGGTGACATCATCTCGTGCTTTCGACTTAGAAATTTCACAAAACAACATGTGGTGTTTCTTCCACACATAATGTAATCTTATTAAAAACTCTATATGCTTTGGATACGGATGAGTATCCTAAGAATATCCCTTCGCAATCTTAGCATCAAAAGTTCTTAATTTAGATTTTCCATTATTATGGATGAAACACTTACAACCAAATATATGAAAATATGAAATTTTTGGTATTCTACCCTTCCATATTTCATAAGGAGTTTTGCATTTATCTTTCACAATTAAACACCTATTTTGAACAAAACATGTAGTATTAATGGCTTACGCCCAAACTCGTGTGGAGTGTCATACTCAGATAACATAGTCCTTGCAGCCTTCCTTCAAGGTTCTGCTTTCTCCTTTCTACCACTCCATTTTGTTGGGGTGTTCTTGCGAGATGATGTTTCATGTGCTATACCATTCTCAAGTACAATAGTTAGTAACAAATGAGTTTAGGAACTCAAGACCTTTATCATTTCTAATCTTGACAATGTTTAGTCCTTTTTCATTTTGAATTCTTTTAAGAAATTGGAATTTTTGTTACAGCCTCATTCTTTTTGTACAAGAAAATAACCCAAGTGAATCTAGAAAAATCATCTACAATCACTAAAGTATACTTTCTTCCACTAAAACTTAGAGGTGTAACTGGACCAAAAAGATCCATGTGCAAAAGTTCCAAAATCCTTTCTGTAAAGCAGTGACCATTTATTGTTTTGAAAGAAGTTTTGGTCTGCTTTTCCTTTTTGACAAGCGTCACAAATATGATTTTTCGAAAATATTTTATCCGGAAGTCCTTTGACTAAAGATTTTCTTGTTATTTTGTTAAGAGTTTTGAAATTTAAATGACTAAGACGTTTATGCCATAACCAACTTAAATCTTACGAACTCTTAGCAATAAGACAAGTATCCTTAGAGCAACTCTTGAAATTTGCAATATAGATATTACCTTGTCTCGACTCCAGTAAGTAAAATATTTTCGTTTAAACCATCCAAAATAAAACATGCATCATGAGTGAATTTTACACAATACCCTTTATCACAAAATTGAGATACGAGACAGGTAGGTTATGTTTCAAACCTTCCACAAAATATACTTCATTAACCCGGATATCTCCAATCATTAGAGTTCCAACTCCTTTGGTTAGACCAAAATTGTTGTCTCCGAACATTACTCGAGGTCCATCTATTGTCGATAGTTAGAAAGAAGTCTTTTCTCATAAGTCATATGTTTCGAACATCCACTGTCTATATACCAGGATGACTTCAAGAACATCTTCTCGCTCAACTATCTCCTTATTCTTCTCGCAATCACAAATTAATTCTTAGGTACCCTTTGTGTATTGGGTCCTTTCACGTCAAGTTGATACTTAGGTATCCAGATAAAAACATCCAAGTTTTTCGTAACCAATGATTGAATTTTGCAACCATATCTATCCACTAATATTAGACTATCTAGATCAATTTTATTTAATTGATCTCTAGTGATTGTCTTATATTTTGGAAAGAATGGATACGACTTGCTTCTTCCATCAAAACCATTATACTTTGGAAATGACTTTGATTTAGTCTTTAGATTTCTTTTGGAAACATTTCTTCTCATCTCGTATTTTCTCTTTTGATATATCGGATGGGGTGATTTGCTCCTTTGATTTCTTTGGACTAAGTTCTGTCTTTTCCATAGTCTTAGTGGCTTTGACAAAAACTCTAGGTTTGATAGGATCATTTTTCGTGTTCCTATCAAAACCCAATCGATCTTATCACTAGGCTTTTGAGAAGTCTTGAAGATGTTATCAATTGTAGACCGAGAATTATTAAGATGTCCTAACTTGAGATTTAAATCTCTGTTAGTCTTTTTAAAATTCTCATTCTCCTTATTGATATTTGAAAATTTAATTTTTAAAGTACTCAATTCTTTTTCCAACTTATTGGTTTTCTCAGACGAGGAACTAGTAGAAGTTTTTGATTGACATTCCCCCTTGAATGTACAATCTAGATTCTTCCTTGTCCTCGTCTCGATGTTCCTTTGTTAGACTAAGAATTTGATCCTTTAAACTTAAATTTTCAGTCTCTATCTGTTTATAAGCGTATAAAGCCGTCTTCGAATCTTTTAGAAGTTTGTTAATAAGACATGGATCAGATTCAGACAAGTTATCATTATCATCGTCTCGAGGATGAGTAATAGTTTACCTCCTTAGCCATTAGGCAAATGTCATTGTCGACCAAACTAGTTGAGGATGAGGATGATGATGTCTCATGTGTTTCCTCCTTTTCGCTAAAAGAGCTCGTTGATCTCGCATATCTCCTATCCTGCTTTCTTCCTCTTTTCTTCTCTCTCTCTAGGAGTGAGTTGAGGACAATCATAGCTAAAATGACCAGGTTTATTGCAGGTATAACAGATATCTCCTCTATCTCGATTTCGGACTATTCTCACCTCGTCGATTGGTGATTTAAACCTTTTCACCGGATCCTTCTTTTTGTCATTGTCCGAATACTTCTCTTCCTTGTCTCGATTTATAATTCGACGATTAAACCTATCTCTCTTATTCCTTTTATACTTCATCTTGAGTCTCTCATAACGTCGATTAATAATGCCATTTCCTCCTTTACCGACAAATCCGATGCCTTAGAAATCTTATCGTAATCTTCTTGATGAAGAAATGCCACGTCTTTCCGTAAGTAGATGACTTCGCTTCATCTTCCTCATCTTCAATATGTATATCATATTCCAATGCTTTGAGATGAGAAAATAGAGTATGATGTGATATAGATGACAGTCCTGTGTTGCTTTGAGAATATTTGTTTTTTCCTCCATCTTTTGCTTAATGATCTCGAGTACCTTATTATTAATCTCTTTCTCAAGATAGGTTTTACCCAAATCAGCGCTTTGTTCACTAGATTGGTCAATCTCACATCCAATTGATCCACAGCTTCTCCATCTTTCATCTTGAATGTATCAAATGCATGTAAAACTGATTGCAACTTGTTTTCTTTAACTCCGCTCCGACCCTTCACAAACATTTGCAAGAGTCTTCCACATATCCTTAGCGCTTTTACATCTCTTTACCTTTTCTATCCAGTCTTTGCTCAATGTCTCTATAATTTACGTCCTTGCTACGATCCAAATTGTGAATCTTCCTTTCGCTGCTTTGTCAAATCAAGACTCTTCTTTTCTTGTTGACTTCTTGTAGTAGAAGATTCAGCTCCAAAGTACTAACAACTCCATGATAGAATTTTATTGGACCTTCCTCAAGAACCTCTTCCATGCGGTCATGAATGGCCTTTAAATGATTCTCCATTACGAACTTCCAATAATCATATTCTTCGATAGAAAAATCTGGTAAACTCTGGATTTCTTACTTTTAACGAGAAGACATTGTAATTCAAGATGCTAAAACACAACTTATCGAAATATTAGTAACTCAATGATAAGAAATCGATTTCAATAAGAACTCGAAATTTCAAGACCACAAATCTTTTATCGTAATCCCTTAACACCGCTCACGATACCACTTGTTGGGTCCCTTTAGAACGAGTTTAAACACAAAATCAAGATACCCTCTAGTGATAATCTAGAAGGGGGATGAATAGATTATCAAAAACTTTTTGCAAGCTTAGATGATCTATCAACTCCAAACTCGCTTTACAAATGAAACAATTTTTGTTTATTCTCAATTCAAATAGGATCTAAAGCTTTGTCGATATCAAATTTGCGATCAAGAAATAATCAATGAAAACAAGTAAAGAATGAAAAGTAAACAACACCGGATTTATAGTGGTTCGGATCAAACGATCCTACATCCACTCTCCTTCTTCAATTTGAAGAAGGGACTCTTCTTACTTCCTTCCCGCTTGCTTACTTTCTTACTTTCTTCCTTTACGTTGTTCTTCTTCACCTTACAATTATGATACTATCTCTAATTGGCTTTTTGAAGATGTACAAAGAAAATAGTGTTCTATAAACACCGAGAAAATGAATGAACACTTTAAGTGTTCGTGTATACAAATGATATTGAGAAGAACTTTGAATTCTCTGATTTTTCAAATGCTAAGTTTTTGGATTGCGAAGTTTCTCACTCACTTTTTTAAAAATTCTGAATCTCTCGATCCTATTTATAGATCTTACAGTAGATGACGGTTATAACTTCCTTGTTCTTGTTTGTTGATGGTTGTAATCGATTAACTAATTCTTGAAATCGCTTCTTGTTTGATTGTAATCGACTCTTGATTTTAACTAACTCTTTAGCTCGCTCGATTCTTCACCCTGTCTGCTTTCTTCACCCTCGTCTCGAGTCTTCACTGTCTCGAGTCTTTCATTGTCTTGAATCTCTATCTCGATCTTCTACCTCGCCTGCAGTTCTGTCATCGTCTGCTTTTCTGTTCTTGTCTCTATCTCGACTTCCTTTGAATCATCTCTATCTTATTATTCTATACTTAGACTATATAGAGTTTTTATTACATCACCGACTATACACTGTCTTCACCGGTCATCCTAATTTACACTTTAACTCATCAAAACTAAGTACATTTTATCCCAACAATTTCCCCCTTTTTGATGATGTTAAAACATGGCTCAAGAAAAGAGAAATGTTAGTAATCTCAAAGATACGGAAATACACTTAAGACATTTAGTCGGATCATTGAAGCACATAGTTTTATTAATGATGATGATAAGATTATGAAGTAGATAATCGTAGTAATACACATGAATCATATACTCGAGTACTTTGTTCATAAAAACAAATGATCGCTTATTTAAAGAGCTTTGTTTAATCACCTTATGAGTAATAAATCGATGATCAAGTATAGGAGTGTATTTTATTTAGTTTTATTAATTATGAAAGAGTCTCACAAATTATGTTATAAGAAATGATTAGTTACATGATAAGTTTAAAAAAATTTTTAAAAAAACATCAACAGATTATGAGAGTAGATCAATAGTTTTATTCACGAATTCCATCACTTGACTTCATGTAAATTCGGATAAGATCTAGATAAGATAAGGAAAGAAAAGATTTAGTCATACCACCTATTCTCTTCTGGAACCTTGAGCTACCAAAGACTCGCTTCTTTAAAGAGATTGTTTCACCTCCTCTCGCAAGATCACCGTGGCTTCGGCTTTGATGATAAGCCGCTTGATCTTCTCTAGGTCAGATGACCATCACTGTTAGAGGGGGTTCCATCTCGAGAGTAAGCCGGTGCGACTACATCCGAGTTGAATTCCGTGTGAGCAAGGTTGACTAGGTATTGATACATCCGAGGGTCCTTTTCTTCCAGCCAATTGTGAAAAGCTTCATTCTCATCGAGTCCCCACTTGATGGCTTTGCGTACATGGAATCGGGAAGATCCAGTCCACTTCATATGGCCTCCACTTTGCCTCGATCTCGCCATTAGTAGAACTTCCTTGGGGACGACTTCACTTCGATGAAATGGCCTTAGAACTTCTTCCCCTTGCTCATCTGTTATCTTACGAACCCATCTCCTCGGTGAGCGGTCATAGTATTTTCCTGCAGCCTTCTCCTGCTCTCTCTCCTCTTCTTTGCATCCCTTCGCTTATATCTCTCCTTCTCCTCTCTCTTCCTTTTCTTGATCTTCTCTTCCTCATCTATCTCACTTGTGTTTTCTTTGGAATTTGAGCTGTTCTAGATGATCCGAGAAGGAGAGGTGATTTGAGCAGGATCTTGCTGGGACTTTTCTCGTACTAGGTTCAACTCTTGTCTTCTTCAAGACTTTCCCTGTCTTGTCCTCATCTTCTTTCCTCCTTTCCTCTTCTCGCTTTCAGCAGCCTCTTCGACAGCTTCCTCCAACTTCATGTTTAGGGCAATGATCTTGTCATCTTGCTCGCCTATTCTTTTCTTGAGCACACTATCTTCCCCCTTTTTAGCATCAAGCAAAATGGGTATTGCAGATAGTGGCTACTTGGGAAATCTGTCCCTACGAGTTCTTCTCTCACATACCTGTCTTTTGATCAAGCTGGTCATATCTCTTCTTACGTCCGACCTCGGCTCGTCTCGAACTCATCGTCCATGAATTTCTTAATGATCGTAAATGCTGCCTATCCTTCTCCATAGCCAATTGCATTTTTAGGACTTGATGAAATGATGCCTCCTTGGCTTTCCAGTGCTTCTCTTACTTGCTCCTCAATGAATCTTTGATTTCGGTATAGGCGTAACGGACGTCTTGTTTGACCCATTCATCCCGAGAGTTCATCTCCTTAGCAATCGCTGCCTTAAGCTGCAGCCATTTGTTCCTCATGTCTCGATCATAGAAAAATATAGATCAATCTTGATTTTTCTTGAATTGCAGCTTCTATATTTTCCTTGATTGAAGAAGTTATCATCTCTCGAACACGCTGTAGAGCATTCAGACTAGCTCTTTTGATGTTCAACACCTCCTCCTTCGTTGAAATGTTGAAATCGATATGCATACGTAAGCCGAGGGTCCAGCCACATCTTCGATGGAGAAAGTTGAGTTAGATCTACCAGTGTACCTCGCATAACCGGCTCTGTTTGTGCCTCCCACCAGTATCCAACTCGGTGGCTCATCGGCACTCCACCAGTGCCATCTCCGGCTCATTTTCAGTGCCATCTCCGGCCAAAACTTGCTCGGTTTCCGTTCCTTCTCCAGCCAACTCCGGCTCAACTTGCCTTTCTTCCTCTGCCTTTTTCTCGAGCTTCCTCGGTAGGCCGGCATGTCTACGAAATATACCTGTGAAGGATATAATCGAAGAACATGCTCTCGCTTAAAATATCCGTAAAGGATTTGAGCTTGGCTCTTTTCAAGACTTCTTTCTCCCATATTGACAGTTATTCCCACCAACCTCGGCTATGAGAATAGCTGTCTCCTCAAATCCTCCAGTCCTTAACCTCCATAGGAGCCATACATCAACCAGCTCTTCCAATAGCTTGGGTTCATTTTGAAGGTTGTGTTCTTTGTGTAATAGGAACTTCTTCCCGATAGTTCGAAGGGATTCCTCTGTTGGTCCCATAACTCAGGATGGGTTTGGAAGTAAGGAGTAGAGATGAGGTTCTGTTTGGGATGAGGAAAGAAAAGAAAATGGGTCGATGAGGGTTGGGTTTGGTTTGGACTTTCGGGAGTAGACCGGTTTAGAGGCTCGAAGGCCGGCCTTGTCTCGCCCCTTCATCGCCAAGATGAGAAGATAAGGGTTGGGTATCGTCGGCCTCAGGATGAGGAAGACGATGATGTGGTGGATTTGGGTTGCTCGGCTTCTTCAAGGCTCGTCTCGGATGAGACTTCAACCGTCTCCTCCGCCCGATTTTCAGCCTCGCGACACTTCCCCTTGGGAAGCCGTCAACTCCTCCTCTTCTTCCTCTTCAACCTCGGCCTCGGTTTCCTCCTCCTCGGATGAGGATTCATCGGCTAACATTGTCTCCATTTTTTTCTTTCCTTTGGCCTTAGATGCCTTTGTTTTAGGTGATGGAGGTGGGGTGTCTCCTTCGAGTCTGTATTCCCAAAAGGTTTCTCATCCTTGATGAGCGAGACTTTCTCGCTTTGTGAACTTTTTCACCCCGTCTCGCCAATCCATTTGTCTGTCCCAATCTTGTGTTCAAGTATGATGGTAATTCTTGCCATCATACTTGTTATCTTGGTCGCGACCATCTTATCGCCTCCTTTGACACCTCTCGTCTTCACAAACTTCTTTCTTTCCTCCATCATTCGAGAGTACACCGTCTGAGCCCAATTAATATCAGCTCCGTCTATGATGGCCCTCGGACAACATATCCTTGGCTTAGTCAATCCGTCGTGACTCTGCTGCTCTCCCGGGATACACTTCGTCAAAATGAGCATCGAAGTCGATATTTTCTCCTCAACATCCCCTTTTTCAAATTTGCGGTTTTATTTTTCCGAGATCTCCTTGCCATCATTCTAAAACTTTCTAAATACTCCTCTCGCTTTATATACAAATGGATTTCCACCGGTGATGCTTAGACCAAAAATTTCTCCAATATCAAAGAATGGACACATGAATTTTTCTCGCTTTTTCCCAAAGTTCGAATCTGGTTTCTAAACCAAGGTACGTGGCTTTGGCTCGTCAAGAATTCCGCAGCAAGATCATCAAGGGTTTTGGATTTTGAAGGTTTCAGAGAACAAGATCGCCTTAAACCTCTTGATTCTAGTAACTCCGAATTTCTCTTGTTTCAGGATCCGTGGAGATTTCCCATTCTACATACATTTCGATTTTGTTCGATCCCCGATAGAAGCAAGATCATACTTATACTTGATTCTGGTTTTTGAAGAATCCGCCATTGAAAGCTTGATTTTGAAGGTTTTGAGAGGGAAAATGATTTTTGAGTGAAAAATGAATAGGTAATTATGTGCGTAAGTTATTATGCACACGATCTCCTATTTATATGGAAAGATTTAATAATAAACTAATCAAAACTAATAATGACTGCAAAAGTGTAGATTTTGGCTTTCGTGCCAGCATTTAATGCAATTATGCGGATTTATTTTGAAAAGTGCACGAATAATATTAAATATATCGCGCGTGAAGCTGTTGATTTATTCATATTTCAGAAACCGCCTCCAATTTATGCGCGTGAATGTCACTCGGCAGTATTTCAAAGCTTTATTTGATAAAATTTTGGGTCCGATAGTAACTTCTCGACAAGAAGTAACTTGATTTGTAAAATCTTTTCAGCTTAATTGGAGAGATAAACTGAAATATTATCTCTTTATATTTTTCAAAAGTGTACCTTTTAAAAACGAATCCTTTATAAAATTTTAAAACACATATCAAGAAAAACTTCGAGTGAATTCAATTTTTGAATAAATGACTAATTATGAAATCAAATTCACATATTAATTATGTGATTTAATAAACATAATTTTTAATAAAATATTAAAGAAACTCCCCGTTAAATTGACCGTGTCCGATTTGAACATCGTCTGCTTCTTCTTGTAAATTTCAGATTATCGGTGACTTGAGAATTTCCTGAAACCAAATACTTGAGAGAACTTATTAGTTTCTTCTAAAGTAATTCAGACAAGGTACTCATACTCATCCGTCTTGTGATCGATCAAATTTGACTATGATGTATTTGTCTGGATTACTCCATGTTTAGACAAATAAATATCAAGTTAGTTTAAATCAATAGATGAATCCTTGATTCTTGATCTCTTAGAAGAAATCAATGATATCAGCTCTATGATTATCCATATGATTTTAACACATCCGATATTATTTTCCAAACATTATAACATAAGCGAGAGAGACAAAATAGAATATAACGAGATAGGGTTATATATCAATTTGGACTATATATCACCGAGGTAGCATCTAATAATCCTAATTCTAAAGAAAGATCTTTGAACCTTGTCTCGCCAGAGGTTTTGTTAATAAGTGCCTTTGATAATCGGTCGGGATTTTCTCAAGTCTCGATATTGCCTTTTTCCACATGATCTCGAATGAAATGATGACGAATGTCAACATGTTTGCATCCGGTATGTAAGATCGGTTCGGGTAATAGCTATGGCACTATTACTATCACAAAATATTGGTACATCTTTGGTGATAATGTTATAGTCCCTTAGCTGTTGATCGATCCAGATAAGTTGTGAACAACAACTCCCACCGCCATATACTCACTTTCAGTAGTAGAAGTAGCTACAGAGGTTTGTTTCTTAGACAACCATGAAATCAGCTTACTTCCCAGAAATTGGCAAGTTCCAGATGTAGATTTCCTATCTATCTTACACCCACCAAAATCTGAATCCGAGTATCCCGACAACTCAAAGTTATCGTCACTGGATACCACAAATTCCTACATAGATTGTACCTTTCAAATATTTTAGAATCTTCTTTGCAGCTTCAAGATGACTCTTTTTAGGTTTAGCTTGAAAACGTGCACATACACCCACCGCAAAAGAAATGTCAGGTCTACTAGCGCTTAAGTATAAAAGAGAGCCAATTAAACCTCTATCTGCCCGATCGGTGTCTTCTCCTTTCTCATCTAGATCCATTGAAAAATTTGTCATCATAGGTATTTTGGCTTCTCGATTGGTACCTATTCCAAATTTCTCAATAAGATCTTTGGTGTATTTTGCTTGACTTATGAAAATTCCTTTCTTTGTCTGCTTAATTTGTAGTCCAAGAAAGTATGTCATCTCTCCCATCATGGACATTTCGAATATGTTCTTCATAAGATGACTAAATTCTTCACACAAGATTAGATTAGTTGATCCAAAAATAATATCATCAACATATATTTGAACTAACGAGAAGACCTTTATCGATTCTTTCCTAAATAAAGTTCTATCTATCTTACCTTTTACAAAACCATTTTGAATTAAATACTCGGATAATGTATCATACCATGCTCTAGGGGCCTGTTTAAGTCCATATAGAGCTTTCCTCAGCCTATAGACCTTGTCTCCTTTGACAAAGCCTCGGAGGTTGTTCTACATAGACTTCTTCGGCTATGACTCCGTTTAGAAATGCAGATTTCACATCCATTTGGAACACAAGAAATCTTTTATAAGCGCATAAGCTAAGAACAATCTTATGGCTTCAAGACGAGCAACCGGTGCAAAGGTTTCATCATAATCAATTCCCTCAGATTGTGAATAACCTTGTGCAACCAATCTAGCCTTATTTCTTACCACAATGTTGTTCTCATCTTTCTTATTTTTGAAAACCAATTTTGTTCCAATAACTTTTTGATGATGAGGTCTTTCAACAAGCTCCCATACATCTTGTCTTTGAAATTGATTTAATTCATCTTGCATTGCATTTATCCAATTGGAGTCTGTTAGAGCTTCAAGAATAGTTTTAGGTTCGAGTAATGATACATAACAACTAAACATGCATAGTCTTGGTTTATCTGTGTCCTTGTCGGACTCGAATCTAAACTTCCGATTATCTGCTCACCGATGATAAGTCAATACTCGTTTACCTTTATCTTTTACTGGATATGAAGTCTTATCTAAGATATTTTCATCAATTGATTCTGTATTACCTTCAGGAGTATCTTCTAGTCCATCGGTATTGTAGTCGTCGATCGGATGATATGGAAGAACTCTCGGCTTCCTTATCTTTATTCTGTCTCGATGTGTCTTCCTCATCCGATTCTCGACTCGTAAGTAGAACTTGACTGATTTTTGATGTCTAATCTGTTAAGATCTTCACTATCTTGGTGACATCATCGTGCTTTCAGACTTAGAAATTTCGTCAAAAACAACATGTGGTGTTTCTTCCACACATAATGTAATCTTATTAAAAACTCTATATGCTTTGGATACAGATGAGTATCCTAAGAATATCCCTTCGCAATCTTAGCATCAAAAGTTCTTAATTTAGATTTTCCATTATTATGGATGAAACACTTACAACCAAATATATGAAAATATGAAATTTTTGGTATTCTACCCTTCCATATTTCATAAGGAGTTTTGCATTTATCTTTCACAATTAAACACCTATTTTGAACAAAACATGTAGTATTAATGGCTTCGCCCAAAACACGTGTGGAGTGTCATACTCGAGATAACATAGTCCTTGCAGCCTTCCTTCAAGGTTCTGCTTTCTCCTTTCTACCACTCCATTTTGTCAGGGTGTTCTTGCAGATGATGTTTCATGTGCTATACCATTCTCCACAATAGTTAGTAACAAATGAGTTTAGGAACTCAGTACCTTTATCACTTCTAATCTTGACAATGTTTAGTCCTTTTTCATTTTGAATTCTTTTAAGAAATTTCGAATTTTTGTTACAGCCTCATTCTTTTTGTACAAGAAAATAACCCAAGTGAATCTAGAAAAATCATCTACAATCACTAAAGTATACTTTCTTCCACTAAAACTTAGAGGTGTAACTGGACCAAAAGATCCATGTGCAAAAGTTCCAAAATCCTTTGAAAGCAGGACCATTTATTGTTTTGAAAGAAGTTTTGGTCTGCTTTTCCTTTTTGACAAGCGTCACAAATATGATTTTTTCGAAAATATTTTATCTGGAAGTCCTTTGACTAAAGATTTTCTTGTTATTTTGTTAAGAGTTTTGAAATTTAAATGACTAAGACGTTTATGCCATAGCCAACTTAAATCTTCCGAACTCTTAGCAATAAGACAAGTATCCTTAGAGCAACTCTTGAAATTTGCAATATAGATATTACCTTGTCTCGACTCCGGTAAGTAAAATATTTTCGTTTAAACCATCCAAAATAAAACATGCATCATGAGTGAATTTTACACAATACCCTTTATCACAAAATTGAGATACGAGACAGTAGGTTATGTTTCAAACCTTCCACAAAATATACTTCATTAACCTGGATATCTCCAATCATTAGAGTTCCAACTCCTTTGGTTAGACCAAAATTGTTGTCTCCGAACATTACTCGAGGTCCATCTATTGTCGATAGTTAGAAAGAAGTCTTTTCTCATAAGTCATATGTTTCGAACATCCACCTGCCTATATACCGATGACTTCAAGAACATCTTCTCGTTCAACTATCTCCTTATTCTTCTCGCAATCACAAATTAATTCTTAGGTACCCTTTGTGTATTGGGTCCTTTCACGTCAAGTTGATACTTAGGTATCCAGATAAAAACATCCAAGTTTTTCGTAACCAATGATTGAATTTTGCAACCATATCTATCCACTAATATTAGACTATCTAGATCAATTTTATTTAATTGATCTCTAGTGATTGTCTTATATTTTGGAAAGAATGGATACGACTTGCTTCTTCCATCAAAACCATTATACTTTGGAAATGACTTTGATTTAGTCTTTAGATTTCTTTTGGAAACATTTCTTCTCATCCGTATTTTCTCTTTTGATATATCGGATGGGGTGATTTGCTCCTTTGATTTCTTTGGACTAAGTTCTGTCTTTTCCATAGTCTTAGTGGCTTTGACAAAAACTCTAGGTTTGATAGGATCATTTTTCGTGTTCCTATCAAAACCCAATCGATCTTATCACTAGGCTTTTGAGAAGTATCAAGATGTTATCAATTGTAGACCGAGAATTATTAAGATGTCCTAACTTGAGATTTAAATCTCTGTTAGTCTTTTTAAAATTCTCATTCTCCTTATTGATATTTGAAAATTTAATTTTTAAAGTACTCAATTCTTTTTCCAACTTATTGGTTTTCTCGGACGAGGAACTAGTAGAAGTTTTTGATTGACATTCCCCCTTGAATGTACAATCTAGATTCTTCCTTGTCCCTCGTCTCGATGTTCCTTTGTTAGACTAAGAATTTGATCCTTTAAACTTAAATTTTCAGTCTCTATCTCGTTTATAAGCGAGATAAAGCTGTCTTCGAATCTTTTAGAAGTTTGTTAATAAGACATGGATCGATTCAGACAAGTTATCATTATCATCGTCGAGGATGAGTAATAGTTTACCTCCTTAGCCATTAGGCAAATGTCATTGTCGACCCGAAACTAGTTGAGGATGAGGATGATGATGTCTCATGTGTTTCCTCCTTTTACGCTAAAAGAGCTCGTTGATCTCGCATATCTCCTATCCCGTTTCTTCCTCTTTTCTTCTCTCTCTCTAGGAGTGAGTTGAGGACAATCATAGCTAAAATGACCAGGTTTATTGCGGGTATAACGAGATATCTCCTCTATCTCGATTTCTGACTATTCTCACCTCGTCTGATTGGTGATTTAAACCTTTTCACCGGATCCTTCTTTTTGTCATTGTCTGAATACTTCTCTTCCTTGTCTCGATTTATAATTCGACGATTAAACCTATCTCTCTTATTCCTTTTATACTTCATCTTGAGTCTCTCATAACGTCGATTAATAATGCCATTTCCTCCTTTACCGACAAATCGATGCCTTAGAAATCTTATCGAATCTTCTTGATGAAGAAATGCCACGATCTTTCCGTAAGTAGATGACTTCGCTTCATCTTCCTCATCTTCAATATGTATATCATATTCCAATGCTTTCAGATGAGAAAATAGAGTATGATGTGATATAGATGACAGTGTCTGTGTTGCTTTGAGAATATTTGTTTTTTCCTCCATCTTTTGCTTAATGATCTCGAGTACCTTATTATTAATCTCTTTCTCAAGATAGGTTTTACCCAAATCAGCAGCTTTGTTCACCAGATTGGTCAATCTCACATCCAATTGATCCACGCTTTCTCCATCTTTCATCTTGAATGTATCAAATGCATGTAAAATCGATTGCAACTTGTTTTCTTTAACTCCGCTTCCGACCCTTCACAAACATTTGCAAGAGTCTTCCACATATCCTTAGCGCTTTTACATCTCTTTACCTTTTCTATCCAGTCTTTGCTCAATGTCTCTATAATTTCGTCCTTGCTACTCGATCCAAATTGTGAATCTTCCTTTCGTCGTTTGTCAAATCAAGACTCTTCTTTTCTTGTTGACTTCTTGTAGTAGAAGATTCAGCTCCAGTACTAACAACTCCATGATAGAATTTTATTGGACCTTCCTCAAGAACCTCTTCCATGCGGTCATGAATGGCCTTTAAATGATTCTCCATTCTGAACTTCCAATAATCATATTCTTCGATAGAAAAATCTGTAAACTCCTGGATTTCTTACTTTTAACGAGAAGACATTGTAATTCAAGATGCTAAAACACAACTTATCGAAATATTAGTAACTCAATGATAAGAAATCAGATTTCAATAAGAACTCGAAATTTCAAGACCACAAATCTTTTATCGTAATGCCTTAACACCGCTCCGATACCACTTGTTGGGTCCCTTTAGAACGAGTTTAAACACAAAATCAAGATACCCTCTAGTGATAATCTAGAAGGGGGATGAATAGATTATCAAAAACTTTTGCAAGCTTAGATGATCTATCAACTCCAAACTCAGCTTTTACAAATGAAACAGCTTTTGTTTATTCTCAATTCAAATAGGATCTAAAGCTTTGTCGATATCAAATTTGCGATCAAGAAATAATCAATGAAAACAAGTAAAGAATGAAAAGTAAACAACACCGGATTTATAGTGGTTCGGATCAAACGATCCTACATCCACTCTCCTTCTTCAATTTGAAGAAGGGACTCTTCTTACTTCCTTCCCGCTTGCTTACTTTCTTACTTTCTTCCTTTACGTTGTTCTTCTTCACCTTTACAATTATGATACTATCTCTAATTGGCTTTTTGAAGATGTACAAAGAAAATAGTGTTCTATAAACACCAGAAAATGAATGAACACTTTAAGTGTTCGTGTATACAAATGATATTGAGAAGAACTTTGAATTCTCTCGATTTTTCAAATGCTAAGTTTTTGGATTGCGAAGTTTCTCACTCACTTTTTTAAAAATTCTGAATCTCTCGATCCTATTTATAGATCTTACGTAGATGACGGTTATAACTTCCTTGTTCTTGTTTGTTGATGGTTGTAAATCGATTAACTAATTCTTGAAATCGCTTCTTGTTTGATTGTAATCGACTCTTGATTTTAACTAACTCTTTAGCCTGCCCCGATTCTTCACCCCGTCTGCTTTCTTCACCCCGTCTCGAGTCTTCACTCGTCTCGAGTCTTTCATTGTCTTGAATCTCTATCTCGATCTTCTACCTAAATGCAGTTCTGTCATCAAATGCTTTTTCTGTTCTTGTCTCTATCTCGACTTCCTTTGAATCATCTCTATCTTATTATTCTATACTTAGACTATATAGAGTTTTTATTACATCACCGACTATACACTCGTCTTCACCGGTCATCCTAATTTACACTTTAACTCATCAAAACTAAGTATATTTTATCCCAACATTAACATTTGAAGTAGATAGTGTTTGATCGGATTTGATCATATGTCCACCGGTGGACATCAATTTAAATGCCCACCACCAATCATGTGATGTCACATAAGTAATTAATTAATGATAGTAGGCTCCCCGTATATGTGACATCACATGATTAGTGATTGACATGCCACATAAGCGGTGGACATATAAATTGGTGTCCACATGTGGGCATAAGATCAAATCCGAGTGTTTGATGCCGTCTCACGAAATTTATTTTATGAGACAAATCTTTTATGACCGATGATAAAATCATATACAAAAAGTGATAATGTACAAGTGAAAAATGAGAGAATGTTATCATGGAAAATGATAGTCACTTTTAACAAATAAAGTTCAACTTTTAGGTTTTTCATAATTTTTCAATTCGACTTTAATTGTGTTATAGTATTTTTTCAATTAAATGACTTTATCAACTAATTTAATATAATGATACAATAAAAGTGATATAGTTATATACAAAAAGTGATAGTGTTTTTATGAAAAATGGCAACGTGTTAGGCTTAAGCAAAAGTACGGGCCAAATTATAGTTGGGCCGAACAACCGAAATAACTAAAATACGTGTCAAAAGAGATCCGTCTCACAAAATGAGATCCGTGAGATGATCCTAACATTTGACTTGATCGAGTGTCTTTTACGAATTCTTTTTTGATTTTTTTAATTTAAATTATTCTCTTTTCGATTATTATACATATATATAAATGGAACAATTTAATTTTAATTATGTCGTGTATTTTTGGATATCAAAAAGGATGTTGAAGTTTGCACAATTTTACACATTAAATCGGAGATATGTTAATGAAAAATGAAAAAAACATACTATCAAATATAAAAGTAGACAATATATTATGATTAAAAAAATGAAAAGAAGTAGCGCATTACCACTGAGCAAAAAAAAAAAGCGCATTACTTGTAATACCCATAATTTTATAATATATAATATTATATTTAACGTAATTTTTATTTTATTTTATTAATTATTCCTATTAATCTTTTAAATCACTAATTTATTTTCACCCTCAATTTTTAAATTCTAATTTAAATTTAAAATTTAAATTTCAATTCTTATCTCTCAATTAAATTCTAATATTTTTTTAGTCCTTATCTCACCCAAACCCATTCCTAATACTTATTTATATAAGAGTTTTAACCTAGGAAAAACTACGCACACAAAATAAATCTTATAATTCTCAAAGACGGCAAAGACTTTTCAATTTCTCGGAATTAGAGGTATTCTCTTCTATCATAATATTTTCAATTCCTAGTCTTTAATTAATTAATTTGATCAATACCATATTATCTTTATTGTTTACGATATCTCCACGCTTAATTTAATATATCTGAATTATTAAATGTATTTTATTTTTTTCCGCATACGATATAATATATAAATATATATATTCATATTATATATATATATATATATATATATATATAACTTATGTGTATGTGTGTGTGCGTCATGTGATGAATGTGTGTGTGTGTGTTTGTGATTGTGAGTGTGTGCATGAGTATGTGTCAGTGTGTGTTTATGTGTGGGGTGTGGGGTGTGTGTGCAGTGGGTGTAGGGTGTGCGTCGGTGTGTGTTTGTGTGTGTGCGTGAGTATTATGTGTGTGCGGTGTGTGTTTTCAATAGAAATATTTATGCAGTGTGTGTAGGTATTTATTTAATATTATATATTTTAATTTTATTTTATTCCATTAATATTATTTTATTTAATTATTATATTGTATTAATAATTTTATCTATAAGATTAATTATGCAAGGTAATTCAAGTCTCACCGCTATTAATATAAATTTAGTTGATGTACAATTTGGGAAGTAGGGTTTTAATTTGGGGATTTAGATTATCCCAAATTAATTTATGATTTCTTATAATTAAGTCCAAAACTATTTGAGATCCTTGTAATTTGATACTCAAATTTATAATAAATATATAACTAAAATCATTAGTCCTCTTGAAAATTTGATTAGGATATGTGCTAATTAAATATAAATAATTATGCTAGGTGACGAAAGTTACGAAGGCTAAATTGTACGAGGCTATTTTGTTACACTCCCGCAGTTGATCAATTAAGGTGGGGATTTAATTGCTCTAAGCTCTACGGTGGTATCGTAGAGTATTGCATGTTTTATTCAATGTTTAATGCCTACCGTAAATTATGTGATTATCTCGCTTGAAATTTTATTATTCCATGTTATTCTAATAGCCAGGGGCCCTTATGAGGTCCGGGATCGACGGGTCTTCGGGTGTATCCCGCCGTGCTCAATGGCAAAGTCTAATAGCCGGGGCCCTAATGTGGTCCGGGATCGACGGATCTTCGGGTTTAACCCGCCGTGCTCCATTCTACGTGTGAGAATACCGAGTCTTTAAATGGCTTTGGGAAGGCTCACAACTCCATTTCTATGTTGGCAAAGTATTATTGGCAAAGTGGCAAAGTATCAATGGCAAAGTTTATTATTGGCAAAGTTCATGTGAATTTATTTAATTTTAGTTGATTATCATGTTTTTACTTGTGTATTAAATTTTGAATAAATTTTATCTCCACCGAGTGTGCTTGCATACTCACCCCCAATAAACCCATTTCGTAATGAGTCGGACGGCGAGAAGTGATGACGAGGGACATCATGCCCATGCTTTTACTTTTACTATTTATTTAATTAATGAATTTATGTTGAACTTAAGAATTTATGTTTTTCTAGAAATTATTTAAATGTTTACGTTTCCGCCGTAACATTATTTCACTTTTGAAAAATTAGACGTTAACTCTTTCATATAAAGTTTATCGTTGTTTTATTCCAAAATTAAATTTGACGCCTCAAATCTTTTAATTTCTATTACTTATTTAAAATCTAAGTCTTTAAAAATTAGGGCGTCACGGTGTGGTATCGGAGAGCAGTCTACGTTCTTGTAGACTTGTTCAAAATTTAAGTGTCAAAATTATTTTAAGTGTATTTTATTAACGAAAAAAAAAAGAGTTCATTTATAAATGTTCGAGCATATGTCGTCCATCACCGCCTCACCGCTTGACCTTATAAGGTACAAAATTTTATGTTTTAATATATGCGAATTATGTGATGTCTTGATGCATAAATTGGCATGCTTATATGAACTCTATGTGGTATGCTAGTTGAAACCTTATTATTACTTGTTTACAAATAGTCTTCTTCCATATTTAGAGGCCTCTAGTGTAGTGCATCAAACCTAGCACATTTACTTAGTGCGTAACAAAATATCTTAGGTTATGGCTCGTCGAGGTAACGCACGCAACCAAGTTGATGTTCCCAACCCGACTACTCAAGGAGACTTCCAAGATAATGCTAATGTCGTGGAACAATTCCGTCGCTACAAGCCACCCACCTTTAACGGACGCGATGGACCTGCTAGTGTTGAAGAATGGTTTCGAGCGTTGGAACATATCTTTCGTCTCGTTAGATGCACCGATGTGGGAGGAATTCAAGGAAATCGTTATGGAGAGATTCTTTCCAGGACACCTATCGGGAGGAGATGGAGTCCCGATTCTTCAACTTCCAACAAGGAAACCCGATCGTGGAAGAGTACGAGAGACAATTCAGCAACATGGCTCGCTTTGCACACCATATGGTGGATACCGAACGTAAGAAAGCTCAGAAATTCAAGAAGGGGTTAAGACCAGAGATACAGAGCATCCTAGCAGGTCATGGAGACATGCTTTTCGGTGACTTGGTGAGGAGAGCCGGTGAAATTGCTGCAAGCCGCATGACCGAGAAAGTGAATTCGAAACCAACAAACCTTTTTGGGAAAGAGGAGATGGGACGGTCATAACCAGAACAACAACCACAGTCGAGAATAAGCAAGGAAAGTTTTAGGGAGCCACGGTGCTAATGCTCAACCAATCAAACCCACTTGCACCAAGCGTGGGAAGAATCACGGAGGAGAGTGTCTTGCAGGACAAGGAAAGTGCTTCAGTGCCGTCACCGGGCCATACAGCCCCATTCTGTCCCTAACTTCGGAGGTCGAATCCAGCTCCTAAAGGCAAAGCACGAGTTTACTCTATGTCCGGTCATGAGGATGGAGGTCAAGAACACCACGATACCATGACAGGTATGTTGACATTAAATAAAGTTCCAGTTCTAGCTTTGTTTGATATGGAGTGCGACGCATTCTTTTATATCCACAAAGTGTTGTGCTAAGGTTGGTTGTAAGGAAACCAACAAGGTCGAAGCACTTGATGTTAGTATACCCTCAGGTCAAACGGTGGTCACGAGATAGAGTTGCTAAGGATGTGAATTTAGAAATCATGTGGTAGAAACTTAGATGCTAACTTATATGTCATAGAAATGAATCACTTTGATGTAATCTTTGGCATGGATTGCTTGTCTAAATATCAAGCTAGCATTGATTGTGGAAAGAGGGAAGTGGTGTTAAAGCTTCCAAATGGGGAGGAATTGGTTTACTTTGGATCAAGGATGGGAGCTAAGAGCCTTATCATAACAGCTATGAAAGCCATAAAGATGCTACGAAGGGGCAACTGTCAAGGGTATTTGGTCAATGTGATGGGAACCCCTACTCGTGAAACGAAGATAGAAGATGTCCCAGTGGTTCGAGATTTTCAAGATGTTTTTCCGGAGGATTTACTCGGTATCCCACCCAAAAGACAAGTGGAGTTCACGATAGATTTGTTCTTGGGATCAGCACCCACATCAAAGGCACCATATCTAATGGCACCGAAAGAGTTGGAAGAACTCAAGGTACGATTACAAGAGTTGTTGGACAAGAAATTCATTCGACCAAGTGTCTCTCCTTGGGGAGCACCTGTCCTATTTGTGAAGAAGAAGGATGGGACGATGAGGATGTGCATCGACTATAGGGAGTTGAATCGATTAACTATCAAGAATAAGTACCCACTACCGAGGATCGAAGATTTATTTGATCGGTGAAAGGAGCCAGCGTCTTTTCTAAGATAGACTTGCGGTCGGGTTATCACTAGTTAAAAATCAAGGATAGTGATATACCGAAGACGACATTTAGGACTCGATATGGGCATTATGAGTTCACGGTAATGCCTTTTGGTTTGAGCAACGCTCTGCAGGTATTCATGGATCCGATGAACCGAGTCTTCCACTGTTCTTAGATCGGTTTGTCATTGTGTTTATCGATGACATATTGATCTACTCAAAGAACAACAAGCAACACGAGGAGCACTTGAGCATAATACTAGAGGTACTTCGCAAGGAGAAGTTGTATGCGAAGTTCAAGAAGTGCGAGTTTTGGCTTGATCGGGTTGTGTTCCTTGGACATGTTGTCACCGCTCAAGGGATAGAGGTCGACCCACCTAAAGTTGAGGCGATTAATGATTGGAAGACGCCTACCAATGTTAATGAAGTTCGCAGCTTTTTGGGCTTGGCCGGATACTATAGAAGGTTCATTGAAGGATTTTCAAAGATTTCTTCACCAATGACCCGTCTAACGAGAAAAGGGGAAAAGTTTGAGTGGACGAGCCGGTGTGAGGAAAGCTTCCAAGAATTGAAGATGAGATTAGTTTCAGTTTTGACAATTCCAGATACATCTGGAAGTTTTGTAATTTACGTGATGTGTCAAAGCAAGGTCTAGGATGTGTTTTGATGCGGCATGGTAAGGTGATTGCTTATGCCTCGAGACAATTGAAGAATCATGAGACGAACTACCCTACTCACGATTTGGAGCTTGCGGCGGTGGTCCATGCTCGAAGATTTGGATGCATTATCTTTATGGGGCAAGGTGTGAGATTTATGCAGACCATAAAAGTCTAAAATATTTCTTCACGCAAAAAGAGTTGAATATGAGGCAACGAAGGTGGTTGGAACTAGTGAAGGATTACGACTACACCATTCACTACCATCCGGGTAAGGCCAATGTGGTGGCGGATGCGTTAAGTCGTAAGGATAGAGGAGAGTTGACATGCTTTTGACACAACAAGAGGAATTAGTAAGGGATTTTGCCAATCTACGGATAGAAGTAGTGGGATCGCCAAGGAATGTTGAGGCGATTGTGGCAGCTATGGTGATTCAACCTTTGTTACGAGACAGAGTTAGAGAAGCACAAGACAAGGATGGATTCTTGAACAAGATGAGGAAGCGAGCACTAGATGGGGATGGTAAAGGCTTCATGGTAGCATTCGATGGTGCTCTCATGTTTGAGGGGCGATTGTGTGTACCCAAAGATGAAAATTTGAGAAGAGAAATCCTAGAAGAAGCTCATTGTACGCCGTATGCAGCTCATCCTGGAGGAACTAAGATGTACCGAGATTTAAGGACAATGTTTTGGTGGAGAAACATGAAAGGTAGCATCGGGAAGTTTGTGGAACGATGCTTGGTATGCCAGACAAGTTAAAGCCGAGCACCAACGACCGTTAGGGCTGCTTAAGCCTCTTGAAATTCGAGAATGGAAGTGGGAGCACATTACCATGGATTTCGTGAGTGGGTTTGCCACGGTCGGTTAGAGGAAATCATCTTTGTATGGGTCATTGTGGATAGATTGACGAAGTCTGCACATTTTCTACCCGTAAAGATGACTTTCGGGATGGATCACCGGCACAAATATACATTCGAGAGATTGTTAGACTTCATGGGGTTCCTGTCTCAATAGTGTCATATCGAGACACTAGGTTCACTTCAAGTTTTGGAAGAGTTTACAAACCGCTATGGGGACGAAGTTGAGATTTAGCATGACTTTTCATCCGCAGATCGATGGACACCCGAGAGAACTATTCAAATTCTAGAGGACATGCTACGAGCTTGTGTGTTGGATCTCGGTGGAAATTGGGAGTCTCATTTGCCACTAGTTGAGTTTGCTTACAACAATAGCTATCGTGCAACGATCGGAATGGCACCTTATGAAGCATTGTACGGACGGAGATGCAGGTCTCCCTCTTATTGGGATGAGGTTGGTGAAAAGAAGGTTTTAGGCCCGTAAATCGCCGAACAAACTGTTGGGGTAATACAAAAGATTCGAGAAAGAATCAAGGTAGCTCAAGATAGACAAAAGTCTTATGCCGACAAGCGAAGGAAACAACTAGAATTTGCTCAAGGGGAGAAAGTATTCTTGAAGATCTCACCTATGAAAGGAGTTATTCGATTCGGTGGCAAGGGAAAACTCAGACCAAGGTACATTGGTCCTTACGAAATTCTAGATCGAGTCGGCGACCTAGCCTACCGGCTTGCTCTGCCCCCATCTCTTGCGGCGGTGCACAACGTTTCCACGTTTCCATGTTGAGGAAGTACGTACATGATCCAAGCCACATCGTCAACTACTCAACCTTGGAGGTCAATAGAGACATGTCATATGAGGAGGTACCCGAACTCATCTTAGAAAGAAAGACTCACAAACTTCGAACAAAGACGTAGCTCTCATCAAAGTACAATGGAGTCGACATGGAAAAGATGAAGCCACGTGGGAACGAGAAGATGAAATACAAGCAAAATACCCAAACTTCCTACTACGTGGTAAATTTTAAATTTCGAGGACGAAATTATTGTTAGTGGGGTAGGTTGTAATACCCATAATTTTATAATATATAATATTATATTTAACGTAATTTTTATTTTATTTTATTAATTATTCCTATTAATCTTTTAAATCCCTAATTTATTTTCACCCTCAATTTTTAAATTCTAATTTAAATTTAAAATTTAAATTTCAATTCTTATCTCTCAATTAAATTCTAATATTTTTTTAGTCCTTATCTCACCCAAACCCATTCCTAATACTTATTTATATAAGAGTTTTAACCTAGAAAAACTACGCACACAAAATAAATCTTATAATTCTCAAAGACGGCAGCAACTTTTCAATGAGGAGACGAGGAGGATGCGGGAAGAGTCTCTCAAGACCCGGCATGACATGTATGCACTCCTTGGCGAGATGAGCTCATGGAACTTCGGGCAGGGCACTATCCTCCTCCACCACCGCCGTCCGATTATTAGGGCTACTCCCTACTTCCTTATCCCTCTCCTCTAGTTCTTAGTCTTAATTCTCCTAGTGATTTGTACTTTTGATGATGATTGGTGATTGTACTTGATGAATGGATTTGATGTGATGATGTTTTGAGATTTTATGAAGATTGGGATGATGATTGTGATTTTGATGGTTTTGATTTAGTGAGTTTTCTTGTCTCTTGATGATTGTATTATATTGATCTCTTGGATTCCTTCCTTTCATTTTGGGATAGTTTTTATCATGAGCTTGATTGTGGATTTATTGCATATCTTTTAGTATCATTCATGATGTAGTGAGTATGCTTGGACTTATGTACATGTGCACTTGTGTTTGATTTGCAAGAATTATTGAATTTTGATTTGATTATTAGTAGATTTGTGACTTGAAGCTAGGATTCTTGGATAATTGTGTAAAGATGAATGTGATTGATAATGCTTGATTCATTGCTCAATTTTAGCCGTGAGCTTTTGTGCCTTAATAATCGTACATCTATACTGGTTGATATGATTTCTTTGAGAGTGCATCATTCATAGATTTGTATGCTAAAACTTGCCACTAGACTTGTTGAGATTGATCTTTGTGTGTGATACCCGAGCCTCTCACTACTCATTGGTCAATATATATATTTCATGCATTGAGTGCATTTTAATTAATAATGTGCTACTTGTGAATTTAAATTATTTTATCTTGCATTATATTATTGTGTTTTTAAATATTGAATTAATTAAATATGTCTTTATATGTTTAGTGGTGAGAAAATTAATTCATAAGTGATTGAGATTTTTATGGTGTTTGAGTACTAATACAAATTATATAATTATTAGTGGTATTAATTAAATTAGTTATAATATTAATCTTTATTATTAGAATATATATATATATATATATATATATATAGGTATATATGTGGTGTAGTAGTAGTATATTAGTAATCGAATAAAAAAATAGAAATAGAAGATAAAGGAAATCGAGAAAGCTTAGCCATTAAGAAAACTAATAAGGCGGTGAAAAATATCAATTGATAAGCATATCAATTACAAAGCCATATTCACTCACGTAAATAAAAGAAAGAAAAGGCCGACAGAGAGAAATAGAAAAGAGAGAGAGAAAGGAAGAGAGGAGATTCTCAAGCATTTTGATAAGTATTCGACTTAAAATCGATTGACAAATTTTATACCGTTTTGAAGCTCGTGAGGAGTAGAACAAAACCCTATCCTCAAATTATTAATAATTGTTCTTATTTGATAGTGAAAGGCTGTAACAAGGGTTTAAGGGTTTGATTTTATCGATGTTTGCGGATTTGAGGTAAGTAGAAATTCATTTGCACCTACAATGCATAAATATAAAATTTGTGAAGTATTTATGCTTAATTGATGATATGTGAATATTATGATAGTTGTGATATTTGATTGATATTTAATGGTTATTGTGAAAGAGCACATGAGCTCAATGTTTTATGTGGATTAAATATGTGAGTTCGGTGATTATCGTGAAATGAACCTCGTGAGTTCGATTATAATTATGAATTGAACTCGTGAGTTCCATGATTATTGTGAAATGAACTTATGAATTCTGCAATTTTTATAGAAATGGATAGGGTGATTGAATTGGTGAGTTGTGAGTAGAAATGAATTAGGTGAGTGATTAGAAATGAATTAGGGGATTTCAAAGTGAGAAAAGAAGGGGCGACCTAGGAGTTAAGGCGACCGAGAGAGAATCGGCGTATGCTACCTAGAGTGGGCCACCGAGTTCAATTGTGGCGAAACGAACTTGTGAGTTCAAAGGTTATTGTGAAAGGAATTTGTGAATTCCATGATTATTGCACAAATGAAAATTGGTGTTTTGAGCATGTGGTTTTACTGTGTGTATATGGTACATTGCATCATGCATATCATGCATTAACATGAAAATGTTTTATCAAATGGTGTGATTGACCACATTATGCACCGAGGCGGGGGCGACCTAGGAGTTAAGGCGACCAGCGAGATCTGGCGTATGCTACCTAGCGTAGGCCACCGTCTCATGTGCTATGGTATTGTCGCACATATATTGATTTTACAGAGGGGACTTCAAGCGGAAGGGGGTCGAGATTTGGTGATGGACCTCGCTAGGCCGTTAGAGGGTGGGATCCTCAACAGTATGGGTCGGCGTGGAGGGATGACTTCTTGGTGGTCATGAGGGGCGCGATGGGGACCTCGGTGGCCACAAGAGGATGGGCCTCACGTCGAGGTCATACATATAGTGGCCACTTAAATATAAACAAAAAAATTGAGCTTAGTGCTCGTGTTAGGTGCATAGTAGTGAGTCGGGGCCCTAACGAGTGTTTCATAAATAAATTGATGATTTTAAAGAGAGTGCTTTGTGCATTGGAAGGTTTTCAAACTAAACATCACATTATGTATAATTTACGCTTCGAGATTTATATCTCACCTAATTTATGCATTGTAGGTAATCTGATGATTGCGGATGAGGTTATCGGACAAGTCGCGGCGCTCTTGCAGGATTTTGAGTAAATTTGTGTACATAGATGACGACACTGTTGGGCGGGACCGTGGCTTATTTTGCTTCGCTATTGTATATTATGTCTTGTATAAACAAGCATGTCTTGGTGTGTTTCGTGGATTGTGGTTGGTTAAGAAGCTGGTGTGAATGTGAACAAGTTATGTTTTGAATACGTGATAATGTTATGTCGTTTGAAAAAAAAATGGAAGCGAGGTTTTCTTGGTTGTTTTAATGTTTAAGTTCATATTATGTTGGTTGTGTAAATGTGGTCGTGTCAAAGTGGTATCGGAGCGCGGTTCACTTCGTAGACTGTCTATGTACACGAGCTCAAAACTTGGGGAGCCCGGCTATGCCGGTAAGTGTTTATTTGATTTTATTTACACTATTTGTATCATGAACTATATTGGTCATGTGGTGTAGGGCTGGTTGTGTGAATAAATAGATATGGCGAGGGAAGAGAGTTGTAGCGATGGTAGGGAAAGGACTTGAACCTACGACACCGACCTTGGTGTTGATCGAGATAATGTTATTGCTCGTTTGTGGATTTGGTTGAGCGCCAGTCCCAACAAATCCAACAACTCATTCAACAAAGGGATACGAGATAGACAACGTGAAGATGTGAACCGACCACGGCCTGGCGTAACACATTGATTTAGTTTCGATAGATTTCGGAAGCGAACCCCTATCTTTGAGAATGCCACCGATCCCTTAGGCTGCAGAAGATTGGCTGAGAACCTTGGATAATATGTTTCAATATAGTAGAATTCTGAGGTGGAAAAGGTTTTGTGTGCATCCTTCATGCTACGCGGCGGTCTGGGACATTGGTGGGACAACTTGTTAAAAGTATCGAAGACATTAGTGCTATGACATGGGAGAGATTTAAAGAAATTTTTCGAAATAAGTATTTCGCATCCCTGTTAGAATAATGAAAATGAATGAATTTATACGATTGAAACAAGGGACAATGACTATTCTGAGACTACCTCCATAAGTTTGAACAGTTATCCGCATTCGAGAACATATGGTTAGTACAGACGCACCGAAAGTGGAGAGGTTCCTTGAGGGTTTAAGACCCGAGCTCTATAGGGATGTGAGCATGGCAGGAATTCGGGGTGACGTATGCACAAGGCTGCGGAAAGAGCACAAATTGCCGAGCAGGCCGAAATGAGAATAAGACAAGCGCAAGAGGCTCGACGTCGATTTCAAGAAAGGCAACTACCTTCGTGGAATGGGGATAATAAGAAAAGGCCGTTACCATTTCAAAGACCAAAACCTAATTTCAAACTTCAACAAGGACGGGGACGAGAACAAGAAGGTGCGGACAAACGTTTCAAGATCCGATCAGTGAAATATTAACACCCCCGCCTCGTTATGCGAATTGTGGTAGATCGCACGGTGGAATTTGTCGTCTTAACCCAAACACTTGTTACTCTTGTGGACAAAAAGGACATATTGCCAGCATGTGTCCAACCGAGAGATAAACAAAGAGCAAAAGAGAAACCCAAAGACAAGTTTTCACCCTTACCACGGAAGACGATGAAAGTCGGTCTAGTTATAATGGTTAAACTTTCTATCTTTGACATTTCAATTTTTGTATTATTTAATCTTGAAGCTACACATTCATTTGTGTCCATAGAGTATGTAAGGAGGTCGGGAAACTATCTAATCTAACAGAAGCTAAATTTGGTATGATGATCCCTTACGGTGATGTGAAACAAACCAATTAGAATATGCAAGGACGTATTATTCCTATAGAAGACATAAAATTGCATGCTTGATGCGGGATAGTAAAGCGATAGTTTATACATATCAATAGTTGGAAAAAAATGAGAAGGCCTACCCCACACGTGACTTATAGCTTGCAACGTGATATTTGCATTCAAAATTTGGAGACACTAAATGTATGGGAAACGCTGTGAGATCTACACCGATCATTAGAATTTGCAAGAGGCATTGAGAACTCAATTACCTTTCAGATGTGCATATCATCCACCGTGAGATGAATAATCGTAACGAATGATACAAATTTTGAAAGATATGCTCAGAGCTTGTGTATTAGATTTTCGGGGCCAATAGAGTAACTTCTTACCTTTGATAGAGTTCTATTATAATAATAGTTATCGATCCACCATTGAAATGACTCCATATGAAGCACTTTTATGGTAGAAAATGTTGATCCCTGTATATTAGGATGAAATTGAAGAAAGAAAGCTTTTAGGTCGAGATATGATTCGGGAAATGAGTGAAGCGGTTGAAGCAGATTCGAGAAAGAATGAAGACCGCCCAAAGCCGAAGGAAGAGTTATGCAGACAAAAGAAGAAGAAAGTTAGAATTTGAAGTAGGCGACCAAGTATTTCGAAAGTTTCTCCAATGAAGGGAATAATGCGATTTGGGAAGAAAGAGAAACTTAGTCCGAGATACGTGGGTCCATTTGCTATCACTTGAAAGAATTGGCGAGGTTGCTTATAAATTTGACTTGCTGCGTCGATGTCTCGAGATACACAATGTGTTTCATGTGTCGCATTGAGAAAATATATGGCAAATCCATCACATGTTTTACAAAGTAAACTGCAGAGTGAAAGCGATTTAAGCTATGAAGAGATACCGGTAGAGATTTTACTACGAGAAGTAAGACTGACTCGAAACAAAGAAATTCCATTAGTTAAAGTGTTATGGAGAAATTAGTCGGTAGAAGAAGCCACCGGGAAAGAGAAGACGAGATGAAATCCAAATACCAGGAACTCTTCGGGTAAGTGAAATTTCGGGACGAAATTTTTATAAGGAGGAGGATGTGATACCCGAGCCTCTCACTACTCATTAGTCAATATATATATTTCATGCATTGAGTGCATTTTAATTAATAATGTGCTACTTGTGAATTTAAATTATTTTATCTTGCATTATATTATTGTGTTTTTAAATATTGAATTAATTAAATATGTCTTTATATGTTTAGTGGTGAGAAAATTAATTCATAAGTGATTGAGATTTTTATGGTGTTTGAGTACTAATACAAATTATATAATTATTAGTGGTATTAATTAAATTAGTTATAATATTAATCTTTATTATTAGAATATATATATATATATATATATATATATATATATATATAGTATATAGTATATAGATAGGTATATATGTGGTGTAGTAGTAGTATATTAGTAATCGAATAAAAAAATAAAAAAATAGAAATAGAAGATAAAGGAAACCGAGAAAGCTTAGCCATTAAGAAAACTAATAAGGCGGTGAAAAATATCAATTGATAAGCATATCAATTACAAAGCCATATTCACTCACGTAAATAAAAGAAAGAAAAGGCCGACAGAGAGAAATAGAAAAAGAGAGAGAGAAAGGACGAGAGGAGATTACGAAGCATTTTGGTAAGTATTCGACTTCCGTCAATTGATAAATTTTATACCGTTTTGAAGCTCGTGAGGAGTAGAACAAAACTCTATCCTCAAATTATTAATAATTGTTCTTATTTGATAGTGAAAGTTGTAACAAGGGTTTAAGGGTTTGATTTTATCGATGTTTGCGGATTTGAGGTAAGTAGAAATTCATTTGCACCTACAATGCATAAATATAAAATTTGTGAAGTATTTATGCTTAATTGATGATATGTGAATATTATGATAGTTGTGATATTTGATTGATATTTAATGGTTATTGTGAAAGAGCACGTGAGCTCAATGTTTTATGTGGATTAAATATGTGAGTTCGGTGATTATCGTGAAATGAACCTCGTGAGTTCGATTATAATTATGAATTGAACCTGTGAGTTCCATGATTATTGTGAAATGAACTTATCAATTTTTATAGAAATGGATAGGGTGATTGAATTGGTGAGTTGTGAGTAAAAATGAATTAGGTGAGTGATTAGAAATGAATTAGGGGATTTCAAAGTGAGAAAAGAAGGGCGACCTAGGAGTTAAGGCGACCGAGAGAGAATCGGCGTATGCTACCTAGAGTGGGCCACCGAGTTCAATTGTGGCGAAACGAACTTGTGAGTTCAAAGGTTATTGTGAAAGGAATTTGTGAATTCCATGATTATTGCACAAATGAAAATTGGTGTTTTGAGCATGTGGTTTCTTGTGTGTATATGGTACATTGCATCATGCATATCATGCATTAACATGAAAATGTTTTATCAAATGGTGTGATTGACCACATTATGCACCGAGGGCGGCAGGGGGCGACCTAGGAGTTAAGGCGACCAGCGAGATCTGGCGTATGCTACCTAGCGTAGGCCACCGTCTCATGTGCTATGGTATTGTCGCACATATATTGATTTTACAGAGGGGACTTCGAACGGACAGGGGAGTCGAGATTTGGTGATGGACCTCGCTAGGCCGTTAGAGGGTGGGATCCTCAACGGTATGGAGTCGGCGTGGAGGGATGACTTCTTGGTGGTCATGAGGCGCGATGGGGGGACCCTCGGTGGCCACAAGAGGATGGGCCTCACGTCGAGGTCATACATATAGTGGCCACTTAAATATAAACAAAAAAATTGAGCTTAGTGCTCGTGTTCCGGTGCATAGTAGTGAGTCGGGGCCCTAACGATTGTTTCATAAATAAATTGATGATTTTAAAGAGAGTGCTTTGTGCATTGGAAGGTTTTCAAACTAAACATCACATTATGTATAATTTCGCTTCTTGAGATTTATATCTCACCTAATTTATGCATTGTAGGTAATCACGATGATTACCGATGAGGTTCTTGGACAAGTCGCGGCGCTCTTGCGGGATTTTGAGTACTTTGTGTACATAGATGACGACTGTTAGGCGGGACCGTGGCTTATTTTGCTTCTGCTATTGTATATTATGTCTTGTATAAACAAGCATGTCTTGGTGTGTTTCGTGGATTGTGGTTGGTTAAGAACTGGTGTGAATGTGAACAAGTTATGTTTTGAATACATGATAATGTTATGTCGTTTGAAAAAAAAGAAAATGGAGCAGGTTTTCTTGGTTGTTTTAATGTTTAAGTTCATATTATGTTGGTTGTGTAAATGTGGTCGTGTCATTGTGGGATGTCATGAAAGTGATAAGAGGCCATGTTTGAATTGATAAGTCACTTTGCCAAATTTTTCCCACCAAATACATTTGATTTCCGTAGTAAGCCATGTTGAGCCTAATATCCTTACTCTTTGGCAAGCCAAGTGAAATTAAAACCATTTGCCTATTTTTATGAGTCTTATTGTCCTATATTTAGTAGAGCTTGATTGTTGGCTAAAGATGGTGATTTGATTGTGAAGTGTGGTGGAAGATGTTGAAAGAAGAAGAAAGGTTGATGAAAGAAAGATTTGAATTGTGAAAAATGAGAAGTGAAAGAAAAGAAAGATTCAATTTGTGAGCTTAAGTGAAAAAGAAAGCTCAAGTGAATGGTGGATTGATCTTTGAAGTTCAAAAGAAAGAGTGAAGATTGATAATGATTGAAGAGATGTGAATTGTTTTGCTTAGCTTTCATTCAAATTCTCTACTACTTAGTTACTCTTATCCAAAAACATTCCACCTTTCCAAAGAGCCTACATTACAACCTAGAAGAAAGACCTCTTTGATTCTTGATTGAACACAAATGATTTTAATTGAGATTAAGTCTTTTGGCAAGCATATGGTGTACAAGTTTGTGAATTTGATGATTGAGTGCATTATACCTTTATACACTTGAGAGAAGAGTGAAACACTCCATGGAAGGAGCAATGTGTTAAGTGTTTGATTGAGCATTTATTTGAGCATGATCTATCTCGATTGCTAGTGAATAGTTGCATTGATACTTTTGATCATTGATGAATTCGATTGTCTTCTACTTCATCTATGGTGCCATGTGACATAATTGCAATCAATTCACTCCTTTGTGCTTAGTTTCTACGTTGCTCGAGGACGAGCAACACTTCAAGTTTGGGGTATTATGATTGGAGTGAATTGATGCATGTTTTTAGGGCTTATTTGAGTGCAAAAGTGATCAAAGTGTTAGTTTTTGTGCATAAATGTGTAGAGTATCACTTATTTGCCTAAAAAGTATTACTTGATGAGTACTTGATATTTTTCGTCCGTTTTCAGGTAAAACGGTGGAATTTTGCCAAACCGAGAGTACTCAAAGATGCTTAGAATGAAGAGACGAACAAGACGGGCGAAAATGGGGGTCGGAGGCGGAGTCCCGCCCGAAAAATGCCGTGGGCTCAACCTCGGTCGAGGGCCCAAGGGCCTCGAGTCGAGGGATATGATGGAGGAGAAATTTCAAATTTTGCAGTGCCTCAACTCGAGGGAGGAGCCTCGAGTCGAGGGATCGAGAAAATGTGCATCCCTCGAGTCGAGGTGAGCCTCGACTCGAGGCGGAGGATTTTTGGCAAAAACGTGATAGTGACTCTTTGGCCTCGACTCGAGGGTCCCAAGCTCGAGTCGAGGACCCCAAAACCGAATTTTTCAGATTTTAAGCCATTTGAAGCCAAAACAGAGCATAAATCATCCATATCGAGTTTAGAGCGCTTTCTAGGTGGTTTCTTAGGCGAATTTCTCACTTCCTAGCTTAATTCTACTTGTAATTGCAATAGATTGATAGATTTAGATTAGATTGAAGCTTGTAATCATTAGATTAACATTTTGATCCATTAGATTTGAAGATTCAAGTTGTAATTGAAGAGTAGAGAATTGATTTCCAAGCATTGTGGAGGATTGAAGATTCTTATTTTTGTTAATTGAAGACCAATTGGTGATGTTCTATTACTTTTCTCTCTTTAATTCATTGTTTGTAGTGATTAGCTTGTTAATTGCTTTCTTAGACTTTTCACCCATGGCTTTTGCACTTAGCACCATGGGCTAATAGCTTTGTGCTTGGGATAATTAAAATTGGGGATGAAGTGATTGTCTCATGCTATAATTATTGATAATTGTGATCAATTGAATTAGATTGCTTCCTAATTGTGATTCTTAATTGTGCTTCATGTAAAATTGTCTCTTTAGATTAATGGTTGATCACCCTAGCAATAGGCGAGAGTTGAGCTAACGTGATTAGGTGTTAATCGGGTTACAATTTTGCATGATTGTATGAATTGGGGACTTCTACATTGAGAGATGGGAAAGACTAAGAATACTCACATTAGGCATTGTGATTTTAATGGAGTGATTAATTTCATGATGGTTTATGCTTTCTAATTTGATTGATTCACATTTGGATGCAATTATAGCTTGTTAATCATGGATTCCTTGATGGAGATTATCCCTTGCACCCCATTCCCTCATTTGATTTAACTTGTTTGTAATTGCCTTTAAAGTGTTTGATCAATTGCTTGCACTAGTCTAGATTTTAATTCTTGCCATATTTCGTAGAATTTAGTCCTAAACCCATGCTTGCAACAATAGTCACTTAGAACTTGTATCCTTAGGGCCTCGCTTGCATACTTACTCCTTTGGGTTCGATATTTGCGATTGGTCTTAATATCACTTACCGGTTACTACTCCAATCACATCCTCATCTGGATTTGGGTCGATGATGACATATGTCTCATGGCAAAAGAGGTAAATTACTACTCATCTTGATAATGATTGTGAAAATTTATCCAAATCAAATCCAAGTCTCATTAATAAAATTTTGAAAGATCTCGAGACTGCTCTATCTGCTTATAAACAGATAGAGATTGAGAATTTAAAAGTAAAGAATCAAATTCTTAGTCTAACCACGTAAAGTCGATCAGGATAAGTGAAAAATCGATTGCTCATTCAAGGGGGAATGTCACCTAAGACTATCACTAATTCTTAATACGAAAAGACTGTTGAGTTAGAAAAAGAATTGAATTCTTTAAAACTTAAATTATCAAATGTCTATTCAGAGAATGAGAGTTTTAAGAGGACTAACAGAGAGTTAAATCTCAAGTTAGGACTTCTTAGTAACACTCAATCTACGATAGATAAAGTCTTGACTTCTCAAAAGTCTAGCGATAAGACAGGAAAAAGTTTTGATAAAAATAAAAGGATGATCTGTAAAACCAAGGGTTTTTGTCAAAGCTACTAAAGCTAAGGAGGAGACAAGATTTGGTCCTTGGAAACCTAAAGGACAAATCACCTCATCCGATATTTACGCAAAGAAAATACAGACAAAGAGAAATGTTCCCAAGGTTAAACCAAAGATTAAGTCAAAATCTCATCCAAAGTATAATAGTTTTAATGGATGAAGCAAATCATATCCATTCTTACCAAGATATTAGACAATCACTAAAGATCAGTTGAACAAGATTGATCTTGATAGTCTTATATTGGTTGATAGATATGGATGCAAACTTCAATCATGGTTTTAAGGAATATAGATGTGTTTATCTGGATTCCTAAATGCCTACTTAACCAAGAAGGACCCAACTTACAAAGGGTACCTAAAATCTAAATTGTGATTGCAGGAAGATACAAGAATAGTAGAAAAGGGCAAATGTTCTTGAGGTCATCCAGTATATTGACAGTGGGTGTTCAAAGCATATGACCTTTAAAAAGCGTCTACTTTCTAACTATCGGACTATAGATGGACCACGAGTCATGCTTGGAGAGCTAACCAAAGGAGTTGGAACCTTGATGATTGGTGATATTCAAGTTAATGAAGTTTACTATGTTGAAGGGTTGAAACATAATATTTTGTCTGTTTCACAATTTTGTGATAAGGGTTTTAGTGTAAAATTCACTTGTAATGCATGCTATGTCTTAGATGGTCTCAATGAAAATATACTATTAGCTGGAGTCGACATGGTAACATTTATGTTGCCAACTTCAAAAGTTGTCCTAAAGATACTAGTCTTGTTGCGAAGAGTTCGATGATTTAAGTTGGCTATGGCATAAGAGCCTTGGTCACTTAAACTTCAAAACTCTTAGCAAAATAGCAAGGAAATCTTTAGTCAAAGGACTCCCAGATAGGGCATTTTCAAAGAACCATGTCTGTGATGCTTGTCAAAAAGAAAAACAGACTAGAACTTCTTTTAAAACAATAAATAGTCCTTCTTCGATAGGATTCTAGAACTTCTTCACATGGATCTTTTGGTCCAGTCACACCTCTCGGCTTTAGTGGAACAAAATATACCTTGGTAATTGTAGATGATTTCTCAAGATTTAAGCGGGGTTATTTTCTTGTACAAGAAGAATGAGACTATGACAAAGATTCCGTAATTTCTTAAAAGAATTCAAAATGAAAAAGGATTAAGTATTGTTAGAATTAAAAGTGATAAAGGTACTGAATTCCTTAATACACTTGTTACTAACTATTGTACTGAGAATGGTATAGCTCACGAGACATCGGCTACAAGGACACCTCAACAAAATGGAGTTGTTGAAAGGAGAAACAGAACTCTAAAAGAAGTGCAAGGACTATGCTACCCGAGTACAACACTCCACACGAGTTTTGGGCGAAGCCATTAATACCGCTGTTTTATTCAAAATAGATGTCTGATTGTTAAAAATAAGTGTAAGACCCCTTATGAAATATGGAAGGGTAGATCACCCAAGATTTCATATTTTCATATTTTTGGATGCAAGTGTTTCATTCACAACAATGATAAATCTCATTTAAAAACTTTTGATGCTAAGATTGCAGATGGGATATTCTTAGGATATTCCTTTGTGTCTAAAGCTTATAGAGTTTTTGATAAGACAACCTTGTGTGTGGAAAAACACCACATGTTGTGTTTGATGAATCTACTTTTGAGATTCGAGATGACATCACAAAGATTTCAGATGATCTACATAAGATGACTATTAAGAGATCAACGGTGAAGTTCTATGGACCAGAATCGAGACTCAGGACGAGGAAGAAGAATCGAGGCTCAAATAAAGAAAGAGGGCACGAAAGTTCTTGAAAGTCACCGATCGACAATTACCTTACTGCACAATCAGGAAGAAGTTTTACGAAGGTAATACGAATCATTTGAAAAAGATATTTTAGTCAAGTCTTCATCCTTGGTAAAAGACAAAGGTAAAAGGATAATGACTTATCATCAAGTGAACAAATAATTGGAGATTTAGAATCTGGAGTCCAGACTAGGACACGGCTAAATCTTGATTGTATGTTCAATTGCTATATTTCATTACTTGAACCTAAGTCAATTCTTGAAGCTCTAACCGATTCCATTTGGATTAATGCTATGCAAGAAGAAATGAATCGGTTTCAAAGAAAAGATGTGTGGGAGCTTGTTGAAAGGTCTCATCATCAAAAAATCATTGGAACTAAATGGGTCTTTAAAAATAAAAGGGATGAGAATAATATTGTGGTTAGAAATAAAGTCGACTAGTTGCTCAAGGTTATTCACAATCGAAGGGATTGATTATGATGAAACCTTTGCACCAAGAGCTCGTCTAGAGGCCATAAGATTGTTCTTAGCCTATCTGGTTTTAAAAAATTCACGCTTTTCAAATGGATGTAAAATCAACATTTCTAAATGGAATCTTAGCTGAAGAGGGTTATGTAGAGTAGCCCCGAGGTTTTGTCAAAGGAGACAAGGTCTACATATTGAGAAAATCTCTATATGGACTTAAACGAGGCTCCAAGAGCACGGTATGATACCTTGTCGATTATCTAATTCAAAATGGTTTTGTAAAGGGTAAAATAGATAGAACTCTATTTAGAAAAGAATTTGATAATGATCTTTTATTAGTACAAATTTATGTTGATGATATAATTTTTGGATCAACTAACTTATCTTTGTGTAAGAATTTAGTCATCTCATGAAAAAGCAGATTTGAAATGTCCATGATGGGTGAAATGACATACTTTCTTGGACTTCAAGTCAGACAGCATACGAAGGGGATCTTCATCAATCAAGCAAAATATGCAAAGGATCTTATTGAAAAGTTTGGAATAGGTACCCGAGAAGCTAAGATACCTATGATGACAAACTTCTCCATGGATCCATATGATAAGGGGGAAGACAGCGATCGGACGAATACGGGGGTTTAATAGGTTCATTATTATATTTAAGCGCTAGTAGACACGATATTTCTTTTGCGGTAGGTGTGCATGCACGTTTCCAAGCTAAGCCAAAGAAGAGTCATCTTGAAGCAACCAAGAAGATTCTTAATTCTTGAAAGGTACAATAAATGTAGGACTGTGGTACCCGGTGATGATAATTTTGAGTTGTTAAGATACTCAGATTCAAATTTTGGTGGGTGTAAGATAGATAGAATCTACTTACGGAACTTGCCAATTTACGGGAAGTAAGCTAATTTCATGGTTGTCTAAAAAACAAACCTTTGTAGCTACTTCCATTATCAAGCTGAGTATATGGCGGTGAAATTGTTGTTCTCGGTGATCCGGATTAGTTAACAAAGAAAAGGATTATAATATTATCACTAGAGATGTACCAATCTTTTGTGATAACAATAGTGCCATAACTATTACCCAGAACCCGAGTCTTACATACTCGTTGCAAACAAGTTGATATTCGACATCATTTTATTTGTGATCATGTAGAAAAATGTGATATTAGATTAGAGAAGATACTAAGCCGATTTTCAAAGAGTGATATACTTACTAAACCATTAGCTAAAACAAGATTTAAGGAAGCTGTGTTTAGATTTAGGATTACTTGATGCTTCATTGGTTGATTTATAATTCTCTATTGATTGTATCTTGTATTTCTTTCTATCACATTTTCTTTATTATGTCTAGAAAGAAATATCGAGACTTAATATGTGTCAAAGGACAATCACAGAGTGATATCATTGATATCCTTTCTAAAGAAATCAAGAATTAAGGATTAGTCACATTGACCTTATCTAACTAGATATTTGCTTCACTAAACATCAAGTAAATCAGACAAGAACACAATAATCACCGATCTTCTCATAAGTCGGATGAGTATGTGCATCTTGTCTCGATCTACTTTAGATACTAATAGTTTCAAAAGTTTGTGTAATTGCAGGAACAAGTTCAGACAACATTGTTAGATCGAGTTTGAATCATCTCTATCTGTTCATAACCAAAAATCCTTGTTTTCAAAATTGTTTCAAAATATTCTCACAACTCATCAATTTCAAAATTTTCAGATGAGTTGTCTTTTTGAAAAACCTCAATTTGAATTGAATATCTTTATGTACTAGTTATATAAAGATATGAGACTTAGTCAATTCTTAAAAATGGCACAAGTTAACTCGAGACTTAAAATGTTTTGTTTTAAAATAATCGACTAGGAAGTACTTTCAAAATTCCAGACAAGGTCAATTTCGGACCAAGTCATCCTAAACCCAGTCTAATTTGGGAAACCTTTATGCAAAGAAAGGTATATTTCGGCTACGTCGGGTATACTTACTTCTCTACATAAAATAGCCCCTAAAACCGTCTAATCAATAGGTGAGAGGTTACTTTTACGCATTTCAAAGCGAGTTAATGCCATGCGTTGTACCCCAAACGCCTAAATGCAATAAGCCGTTGATCCGAAACAAACGGTCGCATTTAAAATCACTTTACACGTGGACCACTTACCCAGCTTTCCCTCCCGTAAACGATCATCTTCTTCATTTTACCATTTTCACTTTGAGAAAAATCCTCTTTTTACTCTCTGTAATTTATCACTTACAAAATTTCCAAAACCCTTCGTAAATGACCAGAAAACCCACACACTTACCGCAATAATGGTTAACTTCAACAAAGAAGCTTACAACAAGAAAATAAAGTCGTAGATGTACGTGGACTTCGACACCACACAGACAGAGAATCCCCGGAGATTCTTCGATTACTAGAGCGATCAAGGCTAAGAGTTTTTGTTCGAAGAAATCCGAGAAGAACAAAACTCTGGATATGAGCGGGATATAATTTTACGGGAATGGGAAATATGAAGATGGAATTTTCATGACTACGTAGATGGTGAAAATCTCTCGGTTCAAAATCGAGATTGCAAGGATTTTTAGACAAATGAAGAAGGTGTAGATCCTTTTACATACAAAGAAGATGATTGGGTCGAATCATTTGAGATGATGGCTCGTACTTCGTGCAAGGATCGTCGCAAGGAGTTAAAGAAAAACATGTTGAGGAGAAAGTATCGTCTTCTAATGACGATACTTACTAAATCAATACTTGGTGAAAGTAACTCACACGACGGATTGTCGAGGCCGAGGCTTTGTTGCTTAAGGGCAATTTTGGATGGAGTGCAAGTAAATTGGGCAGAGGTTTAGTTGATCAAACTTAAAGATGAGAAGAAGAGGCTGGTGTGCATTAATGGTGAATGGACACCAACACGATTACCAAAGCATGTTCAACAAAATTACAATTCTTCAAGAGGATTTGTCACCTGAAGAAATTAATTGGATGATTGGGTCGAAACTACACCAAGCAAAAAGGGCTTCGACAAAAATAAGCGAGATAGAGGGCCTCAGTTCGACGATGAGTCGACGAGGCTGGCAAGCAAGGAGGCTGAACCCATAGCCGAGGAAGCCCAACCCTCATATGTAACGCCCCGTAATTCGAAAGTCGACCTTCTGGGGTCCGACGTCCTAAACCCGAGTCGTCACTTAGTGAAACATAAAAGCTGAGCCAGAAAATTTCTTTTGAATAACAAACGATTAAGTTGCGGCGGAAAAATTTCTCAAACACTTTACTTGGTGAAGAGAAACTCTTTTAAAATAAAAGATTAGTATCTACTTTGATCAAAACCATCTCGACGAGTACAACTCCCAGGGGAGATAATAACATAAAATTAGTAAAGTATTCGTTACAAAAGATTGAAAGTTACTAAGACGATTTATTTATTAATTAAGAGAGAGTGGGAAGCGGTCGCCTACCGCAGCTCCCGGCCTCATTCTCGCAACCCGAATATATTAAGTTTGGGAGAGTGAGATAGGGATCTCGGTGGGTAACTGTATGTTGTTACAGTTGACAGGAAAACCCGAATATAATTGAATCTTTTATTCTTCTCTTATCTTTAGTTATGCGTTACGGCATTTAGCCCATTTGTACAAGGTAATCTTGATTATAAGATTTTCATCCTTCAACTTTATTCGATTAAGAGATTCATCTTTCTTTGCGGCAGTTAGTATATATATATATATATATATAGCACATTTGAGATGGCACGCTAGTGCGTCCGATCCCTCGTAATCACATTGTGGAATGACACGTTAATACGTCCGAGACCCGTAATTCTCTCGTCCCAAATGAGGTGGCACTAATGGCATTTCGCACACAATCCAAACCCTCTACCATCCTTATTGCTCCCGTGAGGTGGCATTAGTGGCATTTCGCACACAATCCAAACCCTCTTCCAACCTTATTTCTCCCGTTTATATAGGGCTTCGCCCTCTGCAGTCAATAGATCAATAGAGATACTAACTCTCGTATGTAACATATAAAAACAAATAATCAAAGTAAAAGAAATTTGTTCTCGTATATTCTTATAGTTAGGAGTTGTGCATTTGCATACTTTTGAGTTGTTCGCGTCTTTCGAGAAAACTGTTTATGTTTGATTCGAAACCCGACAACAGTCCATATAACATTAACTAGCTATACTGAGATAGTGTCACCCACTGGATAACTTTTAAGAGAAGGTCTAACTTCTTGATTGCTTAGGCCTCTCGTACGAAAGTCTCGGTCTCTGGTTCCGACCGTACTCTACCTAGCACAATTCGTATGTTTAGTTCGACAACTCTTTTGTCCATTAGAAATTTAGGTTCTTGATATTATTGTGCAAGGCTTTGAACGAAGAAGGGGTACTTCATTTTATCAAAAGCTTCTATGGGTTAAATCCTATGTCTAATGGCTTTGTTAGTGTACTACAGGTTTGTGGGTCCCGAATTTGGGATTTTCGGTTCCGTTCATTTTCAAGAAACACATGCAAGGCACTCAGGTATATGCATTCATAAAGTATCACGTATAACATTCGATATCCAAACATGCACTTCATCAAAAGTTTTGGCCATTTAATTTATCAAGTACTAGTCAAATGAAGAAACAATACCTATACATGCATAAATGAAATAAAATACTTAGACTCGTTGGAAAATTATGAAATTTTAGTATGTTGTACATCTTTCAGTGTAGAACAAAGTTTATTAAGGGTCTGAGTTCATTTGAGTTACGGAATTATAGCAGATTTTGTAATAAGAACTCTAAATTTCTGTTTCGGCAAGAACAGTGACCTTAACTTATAAAATCCATAACTCTCTGCAGAAACATCCAAAAATTATGAAATTAAAAATGTGATGCATCACTCAAGTATGAAAAACTTTCATTCAGGGACCCAAGCCATTTAACTTACGGATTCTGTTCAGAAAAATCGTGAACATTTAATCTATCGTTTGGCTCGGTTACAGGACATGTCTTACGAGAAAATTCATAACTTATTGGATACTTGTTTAAAAATAACAAAATTTAAGAAAATTGTTATAAAATGGTTGTAGGATATCCATGAATTTTCCCATGATTTATAAAATATTCTAACTAGAAAAATAAATTCATGCAACACAGAATAACCCTATGCGTCGAACGTCGACCTGGTACTCAGAAAATGAATTTTATCTCATAAAGTACTGTACGAAATATTATGATTTTTACTATGATTTACAACAGATCAAGTGGAACATCCAAGATTTTTCCTACAATTTTATAACTATCAGAAAGGGAAGAAATAAAAGAAATGAGTCACTGCTCCCAGTTTCGGATCACTTCCGACACATAATCTTTCATGATTTTATTCTCAGTCTACAAAATTCCAGTGGCCACGAAATTTTAGTATGTTATTATAAACTTCAAATACTACATCTAGGAATTTTTTCATGATTTTTAAACGGGTTGAAAGGGTCCGAATAAATTTTACAAAAACGGGTCAGTGGGTAGGGCATGGTTTTGGCAGCCTCATGTTTCAAGTATAACTTCACCATTTTGACTCCAAACACCAAAATTCCAACTCAAGCACTCCATATAAGATCATATCATGTAAAAAAGAGTTCTTAGGGCCTCATATCATATTTTTCCTGAATTCCTAAGCTAAGAGGAAACATAAGACTTAAGAGGGGTTTAGGGACTTACCCTTGGAGAATTTTCCTCCTTTTCTTGAGAGCCCCAAAGCTTTTCTTTTGGTGTGGGAAATGAGGAGAGCAGCCACTCTATTTATAGAGGAGAAGGAGAGGAAATGGCCGGTCAAGAGGGGTGGGAAAAAGGGGCAACTAGGTGGTAATAGGCATAAGGCTAAAGAAAACTAGTCCTAGGTCTTAGTCTTAGGATTTTGGCTAGGGATTTCATGTACCACCAATATTCTCTCATTTAAAGCTCCCATGTGCACGAAAATTTGGAAGGTTTGGGCTGTCATTTGGTAGTCTAATTTCTAATACAGTGGTGTGACTTCGTTGTTGAGTTTTCGGTATCTTTCGGTTCGAGTTTCGGCTCAAAATTTATTAAAATGCGTGATGGGAGAACAAACATTTTTCTTAGAGTTTTCTTGAGTGTTTCTCACCTTTAAAGGACTATTGGTAATTAATCATTATTAAACAAATTAGGATTACGGATGTGAGTTTGAAAAGTATCGGTAGATTTTTGGGTCGAAAAACCGTTCGTCGATTGAAGAAAAATTAAGAAAACCACATATGAAATTGGAATAAATAAAATGATCCCTAAACTTAGAAAATTAAATATAAAATCCTATAATTGGTTTTGGGTTATTACATCATAACCAAGCGGCAAGCTCGGCCAGGCTTCACGGCCCAAGGAAGGCTGTAGGAAAAGGTTAATAATGGGAGGCGGTTAGTGAAAGGCTGCGGAGAAGAAGGCGGTTGGGGAGTCCTCTGCAGCCCCTTCAAGTTTGCTACCGAGAGGAAGCTATCACTTTGGAGGTAGCTGTTGCGGCCACAGGTGAGGCCGAGGTCTTGGAAGAACCCGGCTCGAAAGGACGACCTCGGCTAAGAGGACGGTTTACGAAGGTACATCATCTAACCTCTCCATATCCGATGAGCCTACTCCCACCCCTACTCCTACCCAATCGCGATGAAGAGGTAGTCTTGGCTGCTACCTCGCAGCCTCTAAATCAGCCACTCTCCCAAACTGTCCAAACAATTTCATTTGAAACCCCCACAACCTTAATTCCTATCATCTCCATACAGAGCCAACCCCCATAACCATCATCTCCCCTATAATCACTCTACCATCAACCAAACCCATAACATCCTCACCACCTCCAACTACCACCGAACACTCGGCTTCCTCATCTCAACTCCCCTCATCTCCTCCAACACAAATTCCCTTACTCAACCCATCCCTTCTATACAAATCCACGAAATTTCCCACTCCCTCTTTGAGGATATACAAATGAACTCTCCCTCTCCTCGAGACTCCCTCATCATCTTCCTCGTTGGAATCCTCCCAAAAGGATGGCGACGGTGTGATCCCTCCTCTGCCTTTTCAAGCCTTCAACGCAAAATAGATGCAAGGGTAGAGAAGGCTGGTAGAAAAGCGAACAAAGAAGATAATCGGGTCATCCACAGACACCATGATCGTCAACATGTGTATAGCCGAGGTAAACATAGTTAGAAATGTTTCAAATTCTACTAACACCTTGTTGGCTGATCGAGTAAGCAAGTTGGAAGATGGTGAAAGAGCTTAAGGAGAAAGTAGCACGGATAATGCGATTGTCGTAGATGTTATTGCACTCGACAAATCAGTTTCCATGTTCATTGCTCTAGTTTGGAAGCTCAGTGCGAGACCTATCGATGAAGTTAAAAAAGGGGAAGCGGCTGGGAAAGAAAGGAATGAAGCCCTTACGGTGATGTTGAGGCCACTAAGAAAGAGTTGAGTGCGAAGGCAAACACGGTGAGCTGGAGGCAGCCAAAGCGAGATCTTAAAATCAAATCGAGATGAGCTTGCCGCAATCCAGTGAGGGTGAATCAGATTGAGGAGGCCTGCGGGGAAGATGAGGAGAGGAGAAAGAAGGAAGAGGAGGAGAAGTCGGAGAAGGCGATGGCCGAGGCCGAAGAAAGCAGAAAAATCATCCGAGGCAAAAGGCAAGGGAAAGGGGAAGATTGTTGAAGAGCCGACTCCGCGAGATCACCGCCAAGTTTGCCAAATACGAGAAGAGAAAAGAGAGCCGGACTACTCAAACCCGTCTCGAGGAGCAGATAAGGCGTATCCAGAAGGAGAAGGCCATGTATGGAGAAAGGGAGAGAAAGAGGATGAAGAAGCGAGACCAAGGGTCTAGAGATGATGTGGAGTAAAGACATCGAGAAAATGGGTTATGAAGACAGTGACGAAGAATCCTTCCGACCTTACCATAGATCAGTCGCCCCTCCCAAGATGGTCGCAGTCGAGTTTACTAAAGAATACAAAGAGAAGAATTTGGATGCCGGATGGATGTACTCTTGGTACATTACGAAGGCATCCGGGACTTCAGTGAAGACGAGGACCCGAGGTGGCACGAGTGGATCGAGAAGGAAGATGCTTGATCTTTACCACGGTGATCGATGAGGTGGATCGGATCTACAATGTTAATTTGTCTGCCCCTACCTTATGAACCGGCCCGACTCCAAGAAGAATCTTGGCGGGACCATCGACTTGGTGGGTAAAAGGAATTGTGACTAAAGACGAAGTAGAGTCAAGACTCACAGATGAAGGTGAGCTGAAGGCTGCTAAGAAAACTAGTCTTCAAGCTGGTGATGGTTCTGAAGCCGATCGGTGGGGTGTATATATAAGATTTTATTTCTCTTTTTATCTTTTTCTTTATCTTATCTGCACAACTTGTAATATGTATAAGTGTGTGATCAATTATGAATGAAATGTGGTGAACTTATACGAATGACATTGTTTTATCTTTTCAAGTTCAAGTTCTTTTTAAGCTTTCGAAGAAAATTTCAAGAAATTTTTCTAAGTGTTAATCATCGATAAAAGTTTATTCTTTAAAACAAAATTTCTTAAAATTTTCTAAGTATGGATATCTACTTAAGTACGAATAGTTGCTCTTATGTGAACTTATACGATTAAAAGGTGCTTATGTGCTTAGTATGTTTATTTGTTTATCTTGAATAACCTTGACTAACACCGGTTGTGAGTTCTTTTCTTTCTTGTAGTTTTAACTTCATCAAAAAGGGGGAAATTGTTACATCGGGTTTTAGTTTTGATGAGTTAAAATGTATAAGTTAGATAAGCTCATGTAAAATAGGATGACCAGCTAAAATTGAATAGATCGGTGAAGTAGTACATTTCACTAGTAAGTGATCTGACTAGGTGAGATGAATGAAGTCACCGAGATCGGGAAGCATGAATGTCATCCGAAGACATGATTGAAGAAGTCATCTGTTTGAAAGATTAATGAAGAGCTCAAGACGAGGTCAAGACCAGCTAAGTAGAATAAGAAAGACGAGGTTTTCACCAAGTCAAAGACAGACGACTAACTCAAGATCACCGAGGTCAAGGCGGTTTAAAGAAAGGTTTGTTAAGCGGTTTTTAAGTTTGTTACAACAAACTAACCGTCTTATAGCTTTATAAATAGGACTAAGCACAGTTCTTAGAAGAACTTTTGCACTCATTTTCAAAGCTCACATTATCGAAAAGCACTCACTAGTTTTCTAAAGCATTTTTATAAAGATTTCTAAGTGTTTGAAGAACACTTTTACGTAAACCTTCAAATCACAATCTGCACCGTAATCTTAGATTTGTTAGATAGATTGATAGATTGAAGGAGAATCGAGAAGGCGAAGAACGTCTTCATTGTAACTTGTAATCGACGAGGAAGCAAGATAGTAAGTAAGAAGGTAGAGTCCCTTCTTCAAGATTGAAGAAGGAGAGTGGATGTAGGATCTTTGATGCGAACCACTATAAATCCTGTGTTCTTTACTTTTTGCATTTAGTTTTCGTTGATTCCTTACAAATTGGTTAAAAACATTTGATTGCTTTAGATCCAGTTATATAGATTGAGTATAAATGCTGTTTCACGACAACTTTGATTTTGGGGTTTGCAATTTCAAGTTTGAATTAAGAATCTGAATTTTGTGACAAATTTAGATAATCTATTCAACCCTCCCTTCTAGATTATCTGCGGAAGGCTTGCTCAAACTCTTTTAAAACACTCAATCTAGGGACCAACACATCTCTCACTTGAAAACATTACACTCCTCTAATAAGACTTTATCCTTCAATTTCCTTCCGTCTCTCGGACATGTCTTCGTCGAATGAAAGTGAAAGTAATAGTCTTTATGAGGGTCTATTTGATGACACAAAATTCCATCGGTGAAGCGGTGATGCGTCATGTCAATGAACAATATTTTTGCAGGTTTTTAATTTCTTTGAAGAAGGAACAACAATAAAGGGAGGGTATTCTTGGCCTTTCTCCAATATTTTTGTAGTAGATAGTAATTAAAAAAGTAATTGTACACGATAGTATTAAGTGGTGTAATATTGTATCTATTGGTAATTTACCCATTTTTATTTTTCATACCCAAACTAGCAAAAATATTTTTACCTCTCAAACTAAACCCTTACAAACACCTCTTATTTATACTTCATGTCTCTCAAAATTCTCACCGTAATTAAATCTCATCTACTCAATTAATCACTCCAATAAAATTGAAAAAAACTCATTTACTCTTTACTTTACACCCTTTTAATATAAATAAATAATTTTTATTGAAATTCGTGTAATTTATTTTTAGCAATCTAAATCAGAACGAAGAAAATACAAGTTACGTGAGATCGTCGTTGTTCATAATGAAACTATTATCAATTTTTTAACAGAAATAATATTATTTTTAATGTAAAGTATAATATTTTTTTAATTTTTACCTTAAAACAAAATATTTTTATATATATTTTTAAAATGATATAATTTATGTTAAAATTATAATATTTTTATTAAAAATCGTATATATAAATCTCACACAAAATTTGCTTATCAATGTAATGGTCCACGACTCCTACCACGTTGAATGGTGAAAAATATTTTATTGCACTAGTATTGCTAGTTACCTTAAATCAAGAAAAATACATTCTTGAACTTATTAAGAAATTGAATGGAGTGTAGTAAAACAAATTTCATACCAATGTCAATGACTACAAATCTTTACAAAGATGAAAAGGGTAGAAAAGTTGACATCACTTTGTATAGAAGAATTATAGGATCTCTCCTCATCTCTCGTAACTTATCATGACGAAGCAAAAGATAGTCTTCGGAGCCATCTTCAACCTTGAGGGTATCTACGATAAGTTTGACAAGTTTAAGGTTAGTGCGAGTTATAAGAAAGATAAAGGAATAGGGCATCAATTGGGCTATCACCGATGTCCCTCCTTTCTACGATGAAACCCTCGTTAGTGAGTTTTACTCAAAGGTGTGTCTTGAACCAGTTGGAGATGAAAGAACCATAAAAGTTTCCATTTGGAGAGTATACATCTCCATCACCAGGCGAGTAACATAGTTGATGCTCTGCAACCGGAAAACAGCTTGTGCAAAGGTCAAGAGTTGGACTTTTGAGAATATGATCAACGATACTAGAAGAAGTTCACCACCAATGAGACATATTCTTCTAGTAAGCCCTTTCCTTCACCTTGGAATAGGTATTGCATGAAGAACGATTTATCCATTGAATATATGTATATGTATGAGATTCTGGATAAGGGTATGATCTCAGAGAACTGGTGGACAAAATAAGGAACTAAGTTGATGTGGGATATGATGATTGCTATTGATAGAAATGTTAAGATAAAATGGGCTAGGCTTTTCTAGAAGAATTTAGCAAGAGACATTAATAAGGCGGAGTTCCAAAAATGTCTATGGTTACTTGTTTCAAAGGATTCTGACTCGCAGATAGGAGTTCTGGAAGCAGCTCCAAGGATCGCAAACCTATTCTAAAGAACAAAATTATAGGAATTGCCAATATTCAAAGGGTGCCCTCACAGTGATGGAAGTTGAGGAATTGCCCAAGAAAAGAAGCATCCCCACCCTCAAGAAGGTAAAGAAGCAGAAAGTTAGTAGAAAGTTAGTGCGATTTCGATGAAAAGGAAGAAGAACCCTCGGCTTTGAAGAAAGTTCTTGCGAAGAAAGCCAAAAACTCCGAAGAGAACTCTCTTTAGTGATAAAGGAGATGAAGAAGAAGGACAGAGAATGAACCAAATGTCCAAGCCAACTGCCGACCGAGGAACCTACGGTGAGGAGATAGTCAGTAGAGATGGAAAAAGGGAAAGAAAGAGCAGCCTCACCCAGTTCATAGAAATTATTGAAGGGGTAGAAAGCCAATGTGCAGATGATGAGTAGAAAGCCAATGTGCGATGATGAGCTACCCCTATCAAAGAATCTTAAAATCTATAGCAGGAGAGCAACTTGCCGAGAAGAAGGCTGCATTGCCGCTTCCACATGTATCGGCAAAGGGAGGAACGAGAACCTCGTTTAAAGGTTTGTTGCTTGGACTCAATTGAGGCAGCTTGATTGAAGAACCGCAAGCAAGGGTAGTGGTGGAATTTGAATGGGTAAAGGAGTGGATAGGGTGTGATGACACTGGAACAATTGTTGAGACTTGATTTCTTAACAAGCTGTTATGGAGAAGATGAAACAAGAGAAGGGAAAGCGACTATGGAGCCCAAGTCTAAATTGTCAAAGGTTGAGAAAGCCATTATGTTTGGAGAAAGAGCTAAGAAGGATACCAAATGTGTACTGATAGGTGGGATGGGTGGACAAATAAAGGAGTCTCAATCGATGATTCTTCTTCCGATGATGACTATCCTTTGGATGTTGTCTCACACTATCACGATCCACGATAAAAGACTATTCAGGCTAGATATTTCAAGCCCACTCGCTATGCATACAGTAGGAGTGTCGAAGAGATAGTAGTAGTTGCTACTACTCATGAAGGAATGCATATTCAACAAGTTGTTGTTCCAGCTTGTTAGCTACGAAACATCTTTTGTTTCAAATTGCAGATGTGACTATCCCCACCGCCAAAGTGCAGACACTTTGATGATAGAGCTCACGAGAGGTTCTTGAAGAGAGAGAAGGCAGATGAGAAGTTAAATCCAAGTCAGAGAAAGGATCTCCATACAAGTCTCCTCCACCTGCTAGGAAGAAGAGTGAAGATGAAGACTCGATGATGACCAAGGAGGAATTCCTCCCTCTGGTTCCGTTCAAGTGAAAGAGAGTGGTGTTGAGAAGGAGTTTGAACCTCAGTAAGTGGTCTCGTGATATGGTAAATGCTAAGAATTTAGTTGTTGATCTTCTTGCTACAAGAGTTTCTACTCTTGAGCAATCAACTCTCGAATCATCCTCCCAATTGTCTCATGATCCAAGAAATCAAGGCGATATGAAGCATATGAATGAAGCCATGTCCAAGGTCCTATCTATTTTATCAGATGGCAAAAGGGGGAAGAGAAGAGAGAAAAAGAAGAAAAGAGATAACATAGATAGGACCTTGGACATGGCTTCATTCATATGCTTCATATCACTTTGATTTCTTGGATATCATGAGATAATTGGGAGGATGATTCGAAGTTGATTGCTCAAGAGTAGAAACTTTTGTAGCAACAAGATCAACAACTAAATTCTTAACATTTACCATATCCACGAGACCACTTACAGCAGGTTCGAGACTCCTTTGAAAAAGATTGTTTTGATGAAGTTAAGATGAGTAGTAAAATAAGATGACTATTTGAAAACTTTGTATAGTCGGTTGAAGTAATGGAGTAATAATATTGTGTTGTAATAGATAGTTAAGCTAGTGTTAGAAATCAGACACGGCTGAGGAAGATTAGACAAGGACAAGTCAAGACGAGTAAAAGAAGATACACGTTGAGTAGAATAAGAAAGACATGTTAAGATCGGACTTGAAGAAGTCGTCTGAGAAAAACATTCAGATAGAGAAGATAGTTGGAAGAAATCAAGATTCAAGATTACAACCAACACAAGAGAAAGTTAGCAAGCTTACAACCAACAAATAAGAATTAGTTCAACCAATCAAGAAGAAGTTAGTTGGTTACAACCAACAAGTTCTAGAAGATATCGATCGATTACAACGAAATAAGGAGCATATAAATAATAGTTTTCATTTTGAGAGCAACATGTGTATCAAACAAATTCATTATTATGTATTCGAAAAAACTCTCAAAGTGTTCTTAGATTGAGAAAGGTCAATATTATATTAGTTTAAAGTGTTTATAGATTACTTTCACTTTATATCTTCATAGAAAATTCTTGAGAGATCTGTGATTTAGAATAGAAGGAAGAAGGCTTGAAGAACAAACTTGTAATTGTAAAGCGTTGAGTAAGTAAGGTAGTGGAATCCCTTTCACAAATTGTGGAAGAAGAGTGGATGTAGGATATACAAATCGAACCACCATAAATCTTGTATTCCTTCTGCTTTCGTTTATCCATTAATTTTCCAAAATATCTACTTGAAATTTATCTTCATAAGAAATTCTAAGAATCAAGTATAAAATTCATTTTCATTGTGTATCTGATTGATTGGTAAAAATTGGTTTTCTACTCAACCCCCCTTTCTAGATTTCATTCTCTTAAAACTTGATTCTTTGGGACCAACACCTCTAGCCATTGAAGGAATTGAGTTTTCCAAGCCGTGGTTGACAGCAGCAGCTAGGTCGATTTCAACCACAATCTCATCATCATAGTTAGTCAAGGATTTCCCACAAATCTTTTTCCAATCCTCCAGGTATGAGGAAGAAAGGAGATTCAGAGATGACCAGGAGAGAAAGACAAGAGAAGAAAAGAGAAAGAGGAAAGAGGCCGAGAGACTCGGTTGAGTAGAGAGAAGGAAGAAACTCAGGCATGACAACAAATCAACAACTAGCAATCATTGTAGAACCATTAGTTGTTGAGCCTATCAGCGAGAGGCCTTGAGAAGAGCTCTTTGAACAACGAGAAAATGATGAGAGAGTGGAGCAGAGTCAAGAATGTTCATCCCCGATCACCGAAAGCACAAATCCAACTCTAATAGATTTTTCACCTTCAGAGAAATTTATCGAAAGGAACCCTTTTTCAGGGAATCTATGCCAAAGTTCAAAGAAGGATTTGTTGCAAAGAAGAAGCGGCCTTTCCGACTAAGTTCAAGAAGTTTCAAGTCAATTATAAAGTTGAGGAAAGAGGAAGAAGAGCGAGCAAGGGAAGAAGAAGAATTCAACAAACTAATTCAATACTATGAGGAAAGCATCAGGAATGAAGAACTAATGACACACGGAATCATCTCCTACTAGGGATTCAAGAGACAAGTGATGAAGAATAGAATCCCGGACATAGAAGATTGGTATGTTTTGTTGTTGTAATACGATAAATTGTTATTTATTTCCCTTACATTTTTGTTTTGAGAAAGTAGCACCTTGTTATCTATCTTGTGTTATCTGTTGAAAACTTTTGTCTATAATGGAAATATTTTGTGATGAATGAAAAGAAATTTGATTACTAGTACTGAGAAAAGATTATATCTCATAATCTTATTTATCTTAAAATTGATGTTTAAATTTCTGTCTATTTGTCTTTAATCCTATAAAGAGATATGATTATTATTTACTTTTTTCTCTAATGTTGGTTTTGCCATCATCAAAAAGGGAAAAATTGTTAAGAAATATTTGTATAGAATTTTGATGAGGCAAAAACTTATAATAGAATAGAAGTTTCAATCTACGAATCTTTGTATAGATTGTCTTTGTATAGTCATTAGGATAAATAGTTGTGTATCTTAGGCTGCAGAAAGGCCAAGGAAGAAAAAGATGTGAATCTTAAAGAGAAGCTTGGAAGACAACAACCAAGATTAGAATAATAGCTAGAATCTAGTATCGACAACTAATGTCTATAAATGTGTCGACAACTTGCGATTATAGCTATTAGAAGACCCAACAACCATTATGACCTTAAGTACCGAGAGTTAATTTTTTAGTTAACCTTAGTTAAATAAGTAGTCTTAAGGCAACCGATACGAGTTCAAGCCTTATCAAAAAAGAGAATGTGTATATCTACCATTTATAGCCAATACTCACATGTTTTCAAATGCACCGCTTAAAAGGTGACAAGTGGCACAAAGACAGGAAAGAAAGAAACGTGAGAGGGGAACAAGAAAACAATAGACAATACAAGAGATCAAATTGTAACAGCTTAAAAGTGGCTAGGGGTAAAATGGTAAAAAAATGTTCTCAACCCCGAGCCACTTTTATATATATAGTATATTACTAAGAAATTATCTTTGTGGAAAATTTTGAATGACAAGGGAAAAGAAAGAAATGTGAGAGGGAAAGATGAAAACAAGAGACGATACAAGAGATCAAATTGTAACAGCTTAAAAGTGGGATCAAATTGTCATAGTCAAAAGTGGTTAGGGGTAAAATGGTCAAAAATGTTTCTCAACCCCAAGCCACTTTTATGTATAGTATATTACAAAGAAATTATCCTGTGGAAATTTTCGAATGATAGGAAAGAAAGAAACGTGAGAGGGGAAGATGAAAACATGAGACGATACAAGAGATCAAATTGTAATAGTTAAAAGTGGGATCAAATTATAACAATTAAAAGTGGCTAGGGGTAAAATGATCAAAAATGTTTCTCAACCCCAAACCACATTTATATATTTCAAATGACGTAAAAGAAAGAAACATGAGAGAGGAAGATGAAAACAAGAGACGATACAAGAGATCAAATTATATTATAACAGCTTAAAAATGAGATCAAATTGTAACAGCTTAAAAGTAGTTAAAAGTGGCTAAGGGTATACATAGGAGTGTGCATTCGGTATTCGTAATCGAACCGAAAGCGGAATAGTGAAAACCGAACAAATTCCTAATTAGCACTATAAGAAATCGAAATCGAACCGAAATATGTAAAAACCGATCAATATCGAAACCAAAATTTTCGGTTCGATTTTGATATAATACCGAACACGAATTTTTTATTTTTATTTTTTAAATAAATTTTGAGACATTTTCTTTTGGATCTTTTTAAAAATAAATTTTCAACCAAAACAAGTAAAATACAAGCAAACATAAATCATTTATGCTCTAAGTTCCAAGTTCTCAAGTTCCGACTTCCAACATAAAATCCAAATCCAAAATATCGTAATATCAACATAAAATACCAAATACAAAATTTAATACAAATTCCTAAAATTATATATATATATATATATATTACATTATTTGTAATTTTCCCTATATTATATTATTTTATTTTTAAAAAAATATATATATATATATTAAATATCGGTTTGGTTTTCGGTTATACCGAAATTTTGTTCATAAAACCGATACCGAAATTTTCAAATTTTAAAATCGAATACCGAATCAATATCAAAATATCAAAATTTCGGTTCGATTTGGTTCGCTTCCGATTAAAAACCGAAAAATGCTCATCTAGATATAGATATATAGATTTTTTAAAAAAAAAAAAAAGAAAAAAAAGACGACGGCATCGAAAAGTTTTAGATAACAAAAATCGAAAATAGAGAGGAAGCAGAGTAGTCGAAAATGGAGGTGGCCCTCCACCCGCTGAGACTGAAGCAGCTGCTTCATCTTGCCGCTCTTTCAGAATTCAATAAAACGCTGCTTACACTTGGAAAGCGGCGACCCTCTTTCGCCGTTCGCTGCTCTTCTTCCTATTCCGCCGCCGCCGCTGTCGTCGTTTCTGGTGGTCGTAACCGCAGGCCCTCGTCGTCTCCAACTTCAACGTCCGACAGAGAAGCCGTTCGAGGAATACGGATTAAAAAGGTATACTCTTTGACGTTCTAATGTGCAGTTAATTCAACGAGGTTTGTGCTGCTTGCTTGAATTTCGAAATTTGTGTTAATGAATTTGTAACTGGGAGAAATGTACCCTCATTTTTGTGACTTACGAGTCTATTTTTGATGAACGTTGAACTATTGATTGTCGTTTGAACTAGTAAAACTTGTGTTGTCAAGAACTTACGGAAGGGTCATCCTCGCGCCCAATTTAGATGAGCACGGTCCATCCATTGCTATTATGATTGATGCATCATAATTCTTATGTGCTTTGTTAGGTAATCAAGTTTTTTTAGCTGACATTATATGCTCCAAATATCCTTTGGTACCTATAGGTGCAAGAGCTGAGAAACAAGGGCTTGGATGCTTATGCTTATCAATGGGAGCGTACTCATACAGCAACTCAACTTCAAGAAATTTATAAAAATTTAGGAAATGGTGAAGAGTTGAATGATGAAAGTAATTTTGTATCTATCGCTGGAAGAATAGTGGCTCGCAGGGCTTTTGGAAAGCTTGCATTTTTAACTTTAAGGGATGACTCAGGAACAATCCAGGTTCGTAAATTTAAAGAGGACCTACGTAAGAAATTAACGCAGAATTGGTTGTGTTAGAAATGTCTGAAATTCATGTTGATGATAAAAATGCAAGTTCAAACAAATCCTCTGATTTGTGTGTGGGTTGTTCTTACATTGTCATACTCTGGCCAAAACACAGTTGCTTGGTCATATTGTTTAGAATTGTTGGCTAGATAAGCATACTGAAACCTTAATTATCAGCAGTTTTCGCTGGAGTTTTAAGCCTGAAATTTTAGTAAGTTTCTGGACTTTTTACTGCAATTATAATGGCAGCTTATGTTAGGTTTCATCTTCTTTCCAAGTTTCTTGTATAAGTTGCTTCACATAAAGTCTGTGTTTAGTTTGTGAAATTTTTGGATTGCATTTTAGTAAGGATATTTCTTTTGGCTTTTAGCTTTATTGTGAGAAGGAAAGGCTGCTAAGTGATCAGTTTGAACACTTGAAGACACTAGTTGATATAGGTGATATTTTCGGGGCAAGAGGCTCAATCAAGCGCACGGAAAAAGGTGTGTTCTTCACAGTCCCTCTGTTCTATTTTGTATCATTGTTGGAAATCAATTAAATGTGTCCCACTATATCTGTTTAATTCGGGCATCTTCGGATCACTGTCACTTGTGACCTTCAGAAAAAGGAGAGGAGAGCAAAAGACTTAACCATTTTTAGTTTCTTGACCAGCTCAATTTTGTTCGCCAAATTTGCATTGGAATTAACAGGTTTAGCTTAATTTACCTCCTATTCATAACATATGTCATTTTGGATGAATGCACAAATATTAAGAAAATAATTGGTTTCTTATTATACCCTTAATAAGTGGTCGTCTTTCTCATTAAAAAACACAGTTATCTAAATATTTTAATGATTTTAGGGTTAAGTTTGGAAAAAATGCAATTAATGAACATAATTTTGTTATTCTTTTCGGTCTTGATATACCACCTTTTTTGGCTTTTAGTAATTTTCTTTTCCATGGAAGCTTCTCCTATATTCCTTTGTTCCATATTTTACGTATATGTGCTAGTGCACATATTCTTTGTTTGCAGTGTTCTGTTCTTTATTGAATATATATTCTAGTCTTATAAAGAAAGACTGTTTGTTCTATTGGATGAACAGAGGCACTCTCATAGTCTACAACTTACAAAGTTTTAAGAAAATTCAAGCTTAATAATTGGAACACATCTGGTTAGGTAAATAAACTTAGGAAAGAGAAATGTGGAGTCAGAAAAATGATTTAACTATGCCATGGAATGGTAACATTTTGATTCTTCCTATCCAGTTCTCTGTGTTTAGCTTAGTACAGGCTATGTTATGAATAGTTAAGCAAGTACTATCACTTTAAGCCATGTTTTTGCTCTTTTTTTAATCCTCTTGCTCTATTGAAGTTATCACATTGGTTTATTCATCCTACAATATATCATTTTCTCTCGCTCTTTGCAGGAGAATTGTCTGTTTGTGTGGTCTCATTCTCAATCCTGACGAAATCCTTGCTTCCTCTGCCTGATAAATTTCATGGATTGACAGACATAGACAAGCGCTATCGCCAAAGGTAAAACTCTCTAGTGCTGGCCTCTTGTGATTATATACATGTAAATACATGTAGATTATATGCTTGCTAATAATATCCACGATCTTTTGTGTTATTAGAATCATTTCTTCCACACAATTCAACTAAATGTTTTCCTCTATATTTCTTGCCCATATAGTCAACAAAGTAAAGAAAAACTACCATGATGTTTACCTCTAATATTTTTTTTTATGGGAGAGGAAACTCTTTTAATGTATTCCACCACATTAGTGCAGTCCTCACAGAAACAACCTCTTATATATAAATATTCTGATTTTGTACTCCAAGAGTTGAGTTACTCTCATGAGCTGCCTATGTCCAGCCCTAGTGATCATATAGCTGTTGTTGCTCATTGATTATGAATGTTCCCATTGTGTTTGATGTAGGTATGTGGATATGATTGCAAATCCCGAGGTAGCCGACACATTCAGGAAAAGAGCCAAGGTTGTTTTTTTCTTTATGTTTTTTACTTTATTTTCTTGCATGTTATATTAATTAGGCTGGATTAGTTGCTAACTTTTGCCATTTTTCAGTAGATTATATCAGAAATACGGAAGACAGTAGAGTCTGCCGGTTTCATAGAAGTTGAAACTCCAGTTCTTCAGGTATATAATAATTTATGCTAGTAACGTCGAGCCATTGCATAGTGTGTGAGGTTTTTTAATTAATTTTCTTTCGGTTTGATTTATTGCTTTATTTTTCTAGAGCACTTAGTGAAATTTTGAAAAATAGGCTCGTATGTATGAGATTTACTTTCTCAAAAGTCAATATTTTGTCCAGTCATTGTTCTTTTATGATTTTGTCTATTAGGGTGCGGCTGGTGGGGCTGAAGCTAGGCCATTCATTACATACCATAACTCACTTGGGCAAGATCTTTATCTGCGAATTGCAACTGAGCTTCATTTGAAGAGAATGCTGGTTAAGTTCTGTTTCTATTTTAAATAAATTTTATGTTTAAATCGTACGTTGTTAGGCATGCAATGATGGTCATGTTCTTGTTGCATTCTTTTGCATTCTTTTTGGAGGAGTTTATATTTATACCTGATTCTTGTATATTTTCTAGATTGCCTTTTATATTAGAAACTTGCTTCCACTTCTGTTACTTGAGATAAAGAAAAAAATTGAATGCAAGGAGACAACTCGATTACTTTGGCAGAGTAGAAGCATATGGTTCTTTTGCTGCTTCTCTTTCAAAATATTTTTTTCCCTCTTCTCTTGCTATCTTTTCCTACTGATATAATCTGATGGAGTTAAGGAGATAAAGCACAGAACACAATACCCGGGAGCTGCTCCCGTCCAAGACAAATTAGGCAATAATCAAATCACATAGAAAATCCAATAACCGTAGAACAGTGTACTTATAGTTTATGCAAGCCCATGGGCCAAAACAAATAATAATAGAATCTGGAAACTATACTAGGAATGGAAAGAACAGGAATAAAAAAATTTTAAATAACTGCTGCTACTTCTGGGACTTCTCCTTCTTGCGCCTCTCGTAGACGATGAGAGGCGTATCATAATCAATTGGAAATATATGTCTCTTCTTTGTAAACATTGATTGGCAATTGACAGGTTGGTGGATTTGAAAAAGTATACGAGATAGGAAGGATATTCCGTAATGAAGGCCTTTCAACTCGTCATAATCCCGAATTTACCACCATTGAGGTAAAGAAATTGCAAAAATTCACTTCAGTATTTTCTGGAGGAAATGATGAGTCATTTGAATGTTATGTTTCCTCCGTACTAAATATCCAATTCTGTTGAGATGATCCGTGTTTGATTATTGTTCTTATACGCGATGATTAGATGTATGAAGCATATACGGACTATGAAAGCATGATGAATATGGCAGAAGATATTATAACACGCTGTTCACTTGCAGTTAATGGGAAACTTACCCTTGATTATCAGGTATACTCTTTCTGTTTACAAAATGAATAATATATTCACTGAATCCATCTATTATTATGAGAAAATATTCCTTTAAAAATGTTTCTTTCCTGATTTCATAGGGTTTCCTAGTAAGCAACTGTTCCTTCAATATTTACTGTAGGGTGTTGAGATATGCTTAGAAAGACCATGGAGGAGGGAGACGATGCACAATCTTGTGAAAGAAGCAACATGCATTGATTTCAACAAGTTTGGAGATGATCTTTCTACTGCAAAAGAAGTTGCTTGGCAAACATTAAAAGATGGTGGTGATAATCAAAACAAAAGTTCTATAGAATCATGCCCATCTATTGGCCACGTGCTTAATGAGGTTGATCGGCCAAACTTAGTTTGCAAACTGAATAATAGTTCCCACAGTATTTATGAGAAAATATTATCTTCAATTCCATTTTGAGGATGGTTGATTCTGCAAATGATCTATTTACATTTGTATTCCCATTTCATAATACTGTGACTACTGTACTTTCCAGGTATTTGAATTAGTGGTAGAACCACAATTATTACAACCCACTTTCGTCTTGGACTATCCTGTTGAAGTATCGCCGCTGGCTAAACCACACAGAAGGTGCTGAAGCTTTCATAAGGCTTATTTTTTTGTCACTTAGATTGTATGAATTTGTATTGGTTGTATTGAATTGTTGTATACGAAAAAATGAATCTTTAGCAAATCTTAAGTTTCTTGCTCGATTTTATTGGTTTTTGCAATTAGAGTAGAAGTAGTTTGTTTATGTGAGATGATAATATCTTGGAAGATTTATGTTCAGAGATGCAGGTTTGACGGAGAGATTTGAGCTGTTCGTATGTGGTAGAGAGATGGCAAATGCATTCTCTGAATTGACAGACCCTTTGGACCAGGTAAACATGCAATAATGCAAAGCTCTGGTGTTAAGTATTATACACATTTGTAATACCATTACAAATGTGAAGCAGATCATTTACTGATACCATAACCATTTATATTGTGATTTCAGTATATATGTGTAATAGCATCATTAAATGGATGTTCTGATATCATTAAATGAATGTAATGGTATTAATTTCATGTTATGAAACTGCTTCACACTAGATTTTGTGTTTCTAATGGCTTAATGTGGCTATAGAGAGAACGGTTGGAAGAGCAAGTGAGACAACACAACAAGAAGAAGAATACAGCTGCTCTAGTTTCCGATGCACAACTAGATAAAAGCAAGGAAGTTGATGATGATGATGCATATGATGTGACACTCGACGAAGACTTTTTAACAGCTCTGGAGTACGGGATGCCCCCTGCTTCTGGAATGGTATATATATGCTTCTTTATTTAATAAAATGCCTAATCCTGCAAAATGAAAAACTAAACTAGGTAGCTGAATTGAAGTGTTTATGGATTATACACAGTTTTTAGCATGATTCTGCTTAGTATTAGCTTAGCTTCTTCTTTCTGCTATAATCATAACGGAGGCTATGTGTTTGGGTATTCAGGGCATTGGCATCGACAGGCTTGTAATGCTGTTGACGAACTCAGCCAGTATTCGTGATGTTATCGCATTCCCCGTCCTCAAGACTTCTCAACATTGAACCTTCCTTCATCCACTCTAATTTTCCCAGTATTGTAGGCTTCATGACGAAGTGGTATAGCTCTTTGTTGGAGCCCCACCGCCTATACCGTAAGGCCTTGTTTGGTTGTCATTATAGATAATACCCGAATTATAATACTTATATTTGTAACACCAGTCTATTTGTCAATATTTTGTTTGGTTTCAGAAAATTCAGTTAAATAATTAATGATTAGCTATCAATATTATGTTTGGTATGAAGTATTATAACTAGTATTAATTTATTTTAGACTAATTTGTCCTTCTTATAAATAAAAAAATAAAAAGAGAAGGCTGTTTTGGTATTTTAAAATTTAATACATGTTGGACAAATAATAAGTATTACAAATACTTGATAAGGCTTAGAATCTATAATCTCATATAATCAATGTTATTTAAAATGGGTTCATGCTTAATAACGGGCTGCAAGTATAAGCTATACAACAAACCAAACAAGGCCTAAGATTATGGGTTCGAGTCACCATAATAATTATTTTATTTTGCATTGTATTTAACTACAAATTATTTAATCAGTCTATAATATTTCGAATGGATTTATTAGGCGGTAATGAGCTCTAGATTATAGAAAATTTCAATTTCTTGTGAGTTGTGAGTATTGAATGATAAAAATGTGTTATCACATAGGCATAAATATGATACTACACTGAACAAAAATGTGATATTGCAAGAAATGAAGAGAACCTCCATCACAAACTTCGACAGATCTATCGACAATAAGATATCTCATAGTGTCGAGAAAGTAGCATTAACACTCATTTTTACTGGCATTCACTTTCACACTCTTAATATAAGTCATGAAAGGGCTTCATAAAACCCTATAACTTCACCCAAATCACCAAAATACGATCCACAATAAACTCCCCTTACTCGTCTCGAAGAACCAAGGATGGCAATGGGGCGGGTCAAAACAAGGACCCACCACAATTCCGGCCCGTACGGTGCGAGTAAAAATCCTATCAAACTGGTCTCGGGCGGAGTCTGGACCCGTCAAATGGATCTGGGACGGATCTTGGTATCACATGGACCCGACCAGCCCGTATATATATATATATATATATATATTAGGGTTTAGGTTATATTTTATTTAAAATATTTAAAATAAAATATTAAAAGTTTTATGTTTTAATTATATTAATTAAAAGTTAAATATATTAATTATTTTATTTAATTATTTAAAATGTATATTAAAAGTTTTATATTTTATTTGACGTGTGATTGAATTTAAATATTTGTATTTGATTTGTCATTTGTTACATAGTAGGATATTTTAATTTTTATTTGTTGTAGTTTCAATATTTCACATGAATATGTTATATTTTGAAAATAATATTGATGAATTTTTATATTTGTACAGAGTAGATACTTAAAAATGTGAATTTTTTTTTTTTTAAAAGAAGGGGACAGGTCCGGCGGGACGGGTAACGGGCCCAAAAAATTCTGACGGGAGTGATCTTGGACAGTCAAATCCGCCCCAAACCCGCCCGTTGCAATCCCTGCGAAGAACCATACCAATGCCCCCTACGAAGAACCATACCAATGCCCGTTTGTTGGAAAAAGACAGCATCTATGTTCATTATATACGGAATAAAATCATTCAACTTCAAATATGAAATTCGACCGCAATTAATACACTTGATAAAATTATTTCGATACAAAGAAAAATCACATAAAAGACTAGGTACAATTTCTCATAATGAGGGTTGGTGATAATTAATGCTACTTATATTATCACTTAATTTGTTTCACACCATCATAAATTAATTCAATTTCTCTGTGTTACATTTTTGTGTTATATCCTTAAATTATTAATATTGTTGATATATTCAGACTATGAAATATAAAATGTAAAAACAACACTTTTGCAACACTGAGTTTTTTTTTTTTTTTGGTTGATTAAGAAGATTTTAAAATTAAAATTCACGGGACATTTTCTATGTGGATTTCAAGAAAATTTGATGATGCTTTTTGTGGGAATCAAATTTATAGTACAATTAATATTTTATAATAAAAATAATTAATATACTTTAATTATTATCATTTAATATATTTTTTGAAAAGGTATTATTATCATTTAAAATTAATATCCCATTTTATAGTAAAAACAATTAATATCTTGTTAAAAAAATACTTTAAAATTAATTTTACGATGAAACTTATTCCCACGAAACTTTGCCCTCGGAACCAAATTAATTTTATGAAAATTAAAGGGATTACCAATGCTACCAACCATCCTCATTTAGTTTAAAAATAGAGCAAGTTTTGTGGGAGAATGTTTCACCGTGAGAACATTATTACTTTTAAATATAAATATTATGAATTTTATACTTAATTCTAGGAGTATTACTTTTAAAAAATGTAAGGAGTGTAGTAGAATAATATTGTCTCCGTCCCATAAAATCTTTCACACTTTTCTTTTCGTTCATTCCATTATAAGTTTCACACCCTTAAAATAAAAAATCATTTATAAACTTTACCCTCACAATTTTCACTAATTTACACAAAATATCATTACTTTTTGGCTCACACATACACACAACCCAATAATTTTTTTACTTTATACATAAAAGTTCATAAAATTACCCTCAAAACCACGATCATTATTCTTCTTTCTTAAAGTGTGTGTCCTCCCTCCTATGAAAGTTTTTATGGGACGAAGGGAGTAGTATAGTACAAGTGACGTGATTGAAAAATAAAAAAGTAAAAGACTATTTGAAGTTTAGTGAATTAAGTGAGTGACAATTGGTGTAACTAAATGTAAAGTATAAAGATAAATATATGTTAGTGGTATAGAAAAAAAAAAAAAAAAAAGAAGTTTTTATTGAGACAGATTAAAAATGAAATAGATGAAGCTTTTTTGGGGATTGATGAAGTACATAAAATGAAATGACAATTTTTTACAAGTAACACTTTTACAATAAATAATTGTACTTCCACCGTCTAATAAATATTTCATACTTTTCTTTTTCATCCGTTCCACTATAAGTTTCACATTCTTAAAATGAAAAACTCTTTATAAACTCTTCCCCATAATTTTCTACTAATTTACGCAAAATATCATTACTTTTTAACTCACACATACACATAACCCAATAATATTTTTTTTTTTATTTTATATATAAAAGTTTACAAATTATCATTTTGAAACCCCAATTATTATTCTTCTTTATTAAAGTGTGTGCACTCCCTCCTATGAAAGTTTTTATGGAACGGAGGAAGTATCACTTTTCGAAAAATGTACTCCCTCCGTCCAATAAATTTATCCTCTTTTTTGGGCATGTGAGAATAAATTTATTGGATGGAGGAAGAAATATTATTTTAAAACAAAAATTTAAAAAGTAGTCCCTCCGTCCCAATATTACTTTCACATTTGTCTTATTTGGACGTCCCAACATTACTTCCACACGCTAAAAAAGAAATACCCTTTATAAACTACACCCTCACAATATTATTTAAATTTCAATAATGTCACTCTTGTTTAGCTAATTTATTCTACTTTATTCTCTCTTCACTTTATCTCATTCAACCACCCAAAATACCCCAACACTTTATTCTCTCTCCAACACTTTCTCTCCTTTTTGAATTATTGTGCCTTCCCCCATAAAAGAAATTTTGGGACGGAAGGAGTAATACACATTAAAAATAATAATATTTTATTAAAAATACAATAACCTCATAACGATCTTTTAATGAGATGGTCTCACATGAGTGAATTGCTTTAAATATGTTGTTGGAGTTGAATGTGAAGTTTAAATAAGGGGCAAATTGATAAAATAGTGAAAATTGAGGGGCATAATAGAATTAATGCCAATTTGATTGTGTCTTCCCTCCCTCTTCAACACTGCATGACGTCCGTTTCAAAGTGTTTTCAAGCAAAGATACCACCCTCTCTCTCTCTGGCATTATCTCCAAGGAGGGAGAGATGGCATAGAAATTAAAGTGGTTATCTGCAATTAATTCAAAGCCCGGTTATCTGCATCATCATACAAGTGTAACAAAACCGCCTCTCCTTTCTGTCTCTGTCTTTTTCTCCTCATGTCCTATATAACAACACACCCTCTTGAGGGTTTCTCAAAAAAAAAAAAAAAAAATCTTCTGAGAAAACAAGAAAATGAGCAAGAGAAAGATGGAGAGCAATGCTGCTGTGGATGAGAATGAGGGATCTTTGTATGCTATGTTTCGGAAATCAGCTAATCTTCTGTCTCAGTTCTACTCTCAATCTATCCATAATCAGAATTTGGCTTTTGAAGCTGGAGAAAGCTATGCCATTGTAAGAACCCTAGCTACACCCCAATTTCCCCTATTTTTGTCCATTTAACCAATTTATTTAATTTATGTGTTGGAAATTACAACTCGATCATGTTAATTTTATAAACCAGATTTAAGAAAAAAGTTCTAATCCATTTGCATTTGCTTTGTTGCCTGGTTAGAATTTGATTGAAATTCATGTGAAGTTTGATTTTATTTGTTAAGTTAGGATTTGTTGCATTTTTTTATCGGTAAATGTTAGTGTTAGTAGTTAGAAATTATTTCACCAAGTCTCCTTTACAATTCCAAATTTTCCAAGCCTCCTTATATCTCCCACTCCAATTCGTTCCCAAAGGGAATCGAACTCAGTCTCCCACTTAAGTGAGGAGCCCGGTGGCCAAGTGGGCTAAGCCCCTTGGTTGGATTTGCTTAATCTTGAAGCCACTATGTATAGTGTGTGCATATATGTATATGTAGATTGTTGGATTCCATATAAGAATTAAGAATACCTATTGGAAATGATATTCTTTTAAATCTATGAAGCGAGACCTCGTTGATCTAGAGACGCAATTACTAGAATTGCTTCTATGTTTTCACAATTTAGATGTGTCGGTATCGGTGGTGTCAAGAGTGGGATTCTCAGAGAGTGAAATCTTTCATCGGAGAAGAGCGTATCGATTTTACTGATTTCCAATCCCTTTTAACCGCATTATCAATTAAGGAGGAGAAGTTATCTAACTTCCTCCTTGTAATTATCCACTTCATGTGGATTAATTAAGTATTATATATATAAATAATATATATTAATACTTAATTATTTAATTACTTTATCTCCCACTCCACATGAAGTTAGAGGCTTAATCCCATTTGCTTCGTTCCAGCTTCACCATTCGATATACCTTTTATACGGACAAATAAATCGTGTGACCCTCGAGAATATGAGTTTTAATGTTATATACTTGTTAAGGATATATAACAACTCAATCGATTCCACAAGAAGAAAATCAAAACTCGTTGTAATTCTCTTTCAATTAACACAGAGTTGACATATCTCTTACAATCACTTGTAATTTACTTTAGAGCATATTCAACTTTTTTGTCAAAATACTTATGTATTCATAATCAAGTTCTCAACTTGATTGACCGGTCAATGAATCACAATAGAATGTGTTAATAAAGATATTCTTCCTTTCAAATAAAATCTCTGAGACTCCACTATCATTCGCTTTCCTAGACATGCATCGTATCACCGAATTGTCATGGCTATTGATAGCATGCTAAAGTAGCATCACTATAGTGAAGACTTAGAAATAAACTAGAAAGTCAGAGGGTACTTCTATGAGGTCGGCTTAGAACCTCAGGACTCATACTATGAGAAAAAAATTTAGGATTATATTTCTCATATCCTTGTAGTCATCTTAGCACATGTAGTATGATGAACACATGTTACAATGTCTTAACTTCCAAGGTGGAAGCGTATGTCATTTTAAATTTTAGACATTGTATAAATCACACGATTCAGCGTATCTACAACACTTAACTAAGATTTCCTCCCACTATTGGTCGGGAAATCTGATGATTTAGCTTTGAAACAAGTTAAATAGATTCGTAGTTAAAATCTATTACGATTATTTTGAATAATATAATCTCAACTTTGCACATTTTCTAATGTCAAAGGTGATTGCTCGTATGAGAGAACCAATCATAACTTGTGACATACTTGATATATGAATTCCATATATTTGTGATACATAAAATGTTATTTCTATAATAAAAATTATTAACAAAATACAATATCCACATCGCATTACATTATATCCTATATAAACCAAAAGCCTTAACATGTCAGGAAAAACATCTCTAGGAATGGCTTTGGTAAAAGGATCTATGACATCAATCGTGTAGAAATGTATTTAAGAGTCACTTTCTTCTTCTCTATAATATCTCTAATAAAATTATACTTAGTATCGATGTGCTTGGTCTTTCCATGATATTTGGGATCTTTTGTGTAAGCAAATTCTTTGCTTGATTATCACAATGCATTGTGACTGCCCCGGAGAATTCACAACTCCCGAATGTTTCAAAAATCTCCTCGACCCGAATCGATTCTTGTACATGATGCACATGCCACAAATTCGGCTTCCATTGTGGACAATGCAATGCAAGATTGTTCTTGCTACACCATGAGATCGCTCCATTGTTGAGCAAAAAGACATAACGGAGGTCGATTACGTTCATCTAAATCACCACTCCAATCTGCGTCTGTATACCCATTTAGTGTCACATTATTTCCTTGGTAACAAAGATAATAATCTGCAGTTCCCTTTAGATATCACGAGAATCCTCTTTCACGCAATCCGATGCTTTTTACCCGGATTAGATTGATACCTACTGACTAGACGTGACATAACAGATATGCGGGCGTGTACACAACATTGCGTACATTAGACTTCCAATTGCATTAGCGTATGGTACTTTGGACATTTCGAGCTTTTTCTTGGAGTCTTTGGACACATATCACGGCTTAATGATCGCCTTTAACAACGGGAGTATCCACGGTGAGCATTTATCCATTTTGAATCGTTAAAAGTTTTCTTATGTAAGTCTCTTGAGACAAACCAAGTAGTTTTCTTGAGCGATCCCTATGAATTTTACACCAAGTATGTATTCTGCTTCACCCATGTCTTTCATTTCAAAGTTTGAAGATAACCATTTTTAATGGTCTCAAGATACTCTTTATTGTTTCGACTAACAAAATATCGTCTACATATAAAAGATAGAATCACAAAATTTTTCATTTGTTAGCATAGACACGGTGGTCTTCGTTTATCATGACAAAGTTATATGAGATTATCGTTTTGTGAAATCTCAAATACCACTGTCTTGAAGGCTGCTTAAGTCCGTAAATTGATCTTTTCAATTTACAAACCTTCTCTTCTTGACCTTGAAGAATGAATCCTACAGTTGTTGCATGTAGATTTCTTCTTCTAATTCTCCATTGAGAAAGCGGTTTTAACGTCCATTTGATGTAATTCTAAATCCATACTAGCAACTAGGGCTAGAAGTAGACGAATCGAGGCAAATCTCACTCTTGGTGAAAAGGTTTCTTCATAATCTATACCCTCTTGTTGAGTATATCCTTTGCCACCAAGCGAGCTTTAAACCTTTCTACTGATCCATCGGCCTTTCTTTTAATTTTGAGAATCCATTTATTCCCAATTGCTTTTCGTCCTTTAGGAAGATCAACAAGTTCCCAAACTTGATTTGATCTCATAGACTCCATTTCCTCTTCCATTGCTTTTTTCCATTTCTCCTTTCACGGGACAGGATAAAGCCTCTTGTATATTTCTAGGCTCCTCCTCATCTCTTTGGGATTTCTTCCCCATTTTACTGGAGAACATGAAGAAGACGTGCCCTTCAATGTCATAATGCCTCTTAGGCATATGTTTTCTTGAACTTTTCCTAGATTGACGCAAAGCGTTGTAAGATCTTCTCGAGATAAAATGTTCTCGTCCAAGATCCATCCGATCTTCACGGAAAACTCTTATCAAGATCCACATTCTTTATTAAACCACTCCCACTTGGATCGATGTAGAGTGATTTTCGAATCGATCTCAAAAATTGTTCAATGTTTGAACCCCTTCGATCGGGGAATTCGGTTTCGAAGAAAAATTGCATTACGTGATTCTATTTGGTCACACTCCCATCTCCTCCTTGATCTCAGAGAAACACGTACCCTTTAGAGTGATCACGGTATCTTATGAAGATACATTTCTTTCCTCTTGGACCTGAACTTTCCATCTTGATTCGTAGAATCATGTGTACAAAAGGCTGAGATCCCAAGATCTAAGGTTACTTAAATCGGGTTTTCTACCCGCCCGAGTTCGTATGGAGTTGAAGCATTGACTTTGAAGGCACTCTATTCAACCATAAGCCGCGGTAAGCAACGCGTCCCCCAAAGAGGCAGTAAATTAGCTTGTGCCATCATGGATCTAACCATTTCCAACAATGTCTGATTCCTTCTCTCAAGAACACCATTTTGTTGAGGAGTGTAAGGAACGAGTTAATTGCCGATTATTCCTTTTTTCATTACACAATTCCTTGAATTGATCGGAAAAGATATTCACGTCCTCTATCGGTTCGTAGAAACTTTACAGATTCTCTCTTTTTGATTCTCAACCTCATTTAGGTAACGTTTGAAACAAGCTAATGCTTGATTTGTGAGATATCAAATAGACATATCCATAACGTGAATAATCATCTATGAAAGTAATGAAATAAGAAGCTCCATGACGTGCCCTCACATTAACAGGACCACATATATCGGAATGGATTAATTGCAATGGAAAATCAGCTCTAATAGCTTTGCCAAAAAGGTTTTTAGTCATTTTACCAAAGAAGACAATGTTCACATCTGGATAACTCGACTTTCGAAGATGAACTTAAGAGTCCTTCCTTGTGACAGTCGATTCATCCTATCTTGCCCCGATATGACCTAATCTAGCATGCCAATGTTATTGTCTACACAAGCATCACTAGAGGAACAAACATTTAGAAAACATGAATGATCTTCATAATAACTAAATGTAGTTCTATTACAATCTAAAATCATAAAACCATCAACAAAGTGTCCAACGACCATAACAAACATCATCCTTGCTAATAATAACCATGTCTTTTGAAAAAAGTATATTAAATCCTAAATTAAGAAGAATCACATTACGAAAGCGAGATTAGTGTGATCTCGGGCAAATAAGACATCATGTAGGATAAAAGCACGACCATTGCCCAACTCAGTTTGCAGAGTCCCAACTCCTTTGACTTCAAGCTCGAGCATTATTACCCACATATATCCATCTCGTCCCCCTCGGAACCACGACGGTAATCCACATATGCTCCTCTGTCCCCACTTGTTACGTGATGCAGCCCGAGTCTATAATCCACAAAGGATAAGATTCGGTCAATAACACGAGTACTAGAGACATAAATCATGCTCAAAATAGAATTCTTATGAATTACCTTGTCCCTCTTGGGCTCGGGGCATTCACGCAGCAAAGTGGCCAAGTTGATGACAATTATAACAAGGCATTTTACTCTTATCTTTCTTCTTTTTAGCATGCTTTTTCTTCTTCTCTTCTTTCCCTCGGATTGTTGCAAATTTGTGGAACATTGGCGGGATTCCCGGTCTTAGGTTGCTTATTCTTTTTCCCTTTCTTCCAGTTCTTCTTACGTTTAAAGCCTGAAGCTTGTTTGGTAGATTCAGCAAAAATAAGCACGGATGAAGGCTTGGCAGCTCCAAGGCGTTCATCTTCTAACTCTACATGACGGTCATCACTAAAAGTCTTAATGCTCTCGTTGTGAGTTAGATTGACCTTTAGATGTTCCTCTATCGGGGGAGTGACCGAATTAAAGCTTGAATTTGTTGCTCGTCGGAGTATGTGACCGGCAGGACTTAAGTTCTCCGATCATATTAGACATTTCCCGAAGGTGTTGTCTTATGGTATGATCACCTTTCTTTGTAAGTGTCGAACTTAATCGTCACCATTTAATCGGTAAAGTCGATGTGCCACCATACTTTTCCCAGAGATATACCGAGATATCATGGGCGAGGATCTTTCACACTCGTGAATCATGTCATCAATCACCGAGCTCACTAAAATCCCACGAGCGGTGGAATTTTTCTTTTTCCACCTTGGATAAGCTTCTTGGTCCCTCCTCCCTTGAGTTCCTATCAATTCAGGATCAGCCATCACATGGTTTATAGCGTCAAAGCATCTTGTTCGTCAAGACATACCATATCTTGTGACGCCAAGTATCATAATTGTCTCCATTGAGTTTTTCACCCTTGTTCAACTCGTGATAATTGACTTGGATGCCATTGTCTTTTCATAGAGAAGTAACTCATTATGTTAATAATATTATCACCGCGTTTAATCAACTTTTTTATGTCAAGTCATAAACATCTAATAAATTGATACAAGACTTGATTTGAAAAATAACTTAAAGTATCAATCATCAATCAATGTCAAATATCTCAATAAAGATTTCATACTTTATAACATAAAAAAATATATATATGAGTTAAGCAATAAATAAAAACTCATAAAACCACATCAAGTTGAATACAAACATTTTCAAATAACCACGTAAGAAAATGTATCAATATTCATACAAAATAGCGACCATTTAAACGTCTAACAAGGACATTCTCTCGACGTTTGTCAACCTTTTTAGTGCATTTTCACATTGAAAGCAACTTGTGCTAAAGGATCTATAAGAGGGTTCTTAATCTTACTCTTAGATCTACCATTTAATCTAAGAACATCAGAACATCTAAGACCTCCCATCCTTGAGCACATCATTTTAATAGCTTGTTTTTATCGATCTCTTGCATTCTTTAGCCATTAATCTCATTGTGTCGATGCCGTAGGCTTTTCTCGAAAAACCACGTTTGCTAGAGAGACCGGACTTGTCCCAAAAAACCTTCCGTAAATCGGATCAAGAGTCCTCGCCCATGTATCCGGACTTTTAATCTCATCTTAAATACATTGGCAATTTTCTTTTTGCACTGAAAGAAAATGTAATTGGACATATAACTCATTCATATGAAGTTCATGGTCTCTTATCTTTGTGATATGGCTTCATCTTACAAGTCATGAATTCTTTAAGTACATCATCCTTAGTTTGGATGTCTTTCGTACTAATAACTCACAATGACTCCCATATTTACGAACCATAAATTACCAACGGGGACTAAATTAGTTAAACTTCATCATAATGAATTTAAATAAACTTTTTAACACATGAAATCACAATTTCAAGTGGAATAAGTTAACTTCGCTATTAGTCTGAGAGTGTAACCATAGCTCCCATTATCATATATGAGGCATTGCATGAAAACAACTATGTTTCAATATAGTCCAAACAATAATTTGAAGAGATAACAAAAACAATCATACACTATTATAATGAACATAAGGCATATTATGAAAACATGCTTGAGAAAAAAAGGATTTGAAAAACTAGTCCATGTACTTTAAAAGCTTGATTATATGTCAGAAAAGACTTTTAACACGTAAAACAAGATCCGAAAAAAGCTCCCACTTGCCGGAAAAAAGTCTTCACGCGCCCGTACGCGCCGGAAGGGAGCCGTTTGAGCTCAGCGCCGCTGCACCAGCGCCTCCCGGGGAGGTCCCACGCGCTTCCACGCGCCGCCACGCGCCTTATGCCTGACTCCAGTAGCGTGAGTCCACGCGCCGTTGACCGCCGTTGACCGCGCGTGGGTGACACCATGCGCCGTTGACCACCGTTGACCCCGCACGTGGCAGCGGTCTCACGCGCCGTTATTACCGCCGTCCGCCGCTTGCCGCCACCGCGGCGTTGCTTGCCACCGCGTCGCCTTTGTTTCTGCGGCTCATTCTGGTCGGAGTGCAGTCAGTCCGGTTCGGTCGGTCAGTTCAATTCGAGTCTGGTTCGGTTCAATTGAGTCGGTTCGGTCGAAAGCAGTTGGATCGGTTGGTGAGTCGACGAGTCAACCGGTTCGGGTTTGACCCGGTCGAAAGACTTCGAAAGGAGTTTGAAATAATTTTCAAAAAATTGCAAAAAAGTCCTTTGAAAATATTCAATTCTCAGAAAAATCCCACGAAGTTTGAAACTTTGCAAAATGGCCCATTTGAAATTTATTTTAAAAAATCATAACAAATTCGTTTCAAGGCCAAAAATTCAAACTTTATGTCTACGGAATCCTCATTCAATGCTCTACAACTTAGTGTAAACATAATGTGAAGATTAAGTAACATACCAAAGTCGATTTTTCTATTTCAAAAACTTTCTTACAAAAAAAAATATCAAATGCTTAAAACATGCACTCTTAAACATTCATGCATAGAACATGATGAAACAAGTTCTAAAAAAATATCCCATAAGAGATCACATGATTTACATAAACATTACGATGACATAGCATGGAATAAAACATGATTTTATAAAAACACAATATTCTCATTCAATACTATAACGTCACTTATGTAAACAGAGAATATATCAAGTTTTCACAAAAATATATTCCACATATAAAATACGTACCATCATATTTAAACTCATGTCATCATATTTAAACTCATGCCAACATATTTAAACGCATGCCAACATATTTAAATACATGCCATTAAATTTTAAACACATGAATGGAAATCCAACTTGCTGCGATACCTTGGATTCCATATAAATTAAGAATACCTACGGGTGGAAATGATATTCTTTAAATCTATGAACTGAGACCCGTTGATCTAGAACGCAATTACTAGAATTGCTTCTATGTTTTCACAATTTAGATGTGTCGGTATCGGTGGTGTCAAGGTGGGATTCTCAGAGTGAAATCTTTCATCGGAGGAAGAACGTGCTCGATTTTACGGTTTCCAATCCCTTTTAACCGCATTATCAATTAAGGAGGAGAAGTTATCTAACTTCCTCCCTTGTAATTATCCACTTCATGTGTGGATTAATTAAGTATTATATATATAAATAATATATATTAATACTTAATTATTTAATTACTTTCATAGATGTCACAACTTATAACTATATCAGACTCTTAAGTGACAATAATTTTTGTTTCTGTATTGTTTGTTTGCTTAAATTTATGAAATATATAGAAATCTTCGGATTACCATCTGTTTTGGTTTTCCTTTCAATTATGTTTTCTGTCATGTTGATTTACATATTTTTTTGGATGTATGTGAATGTAATATATAATTGTGCTTCTTCTTTCCTTTTATGGTTGAATTATAATCTTTCTTTTTCTAATTTTGCACATAGATCGTATCTTCTCTGTGATTAGTTTCGGCAGTGTTGGTAATTTTTTCCTGATTTTTCTTATCCAGCTCTATCTTTTAAGCAGTTACATAGCTGATGGAGAAATGAAATCTGTTCTTGTTATAACGTATGGTAGTTGTAATCATGATGTGGTATTTATTAAAGACAACTTTCCATTTGCATGTAGATATAGATATATTGATTTGGTTAAAGATTAAATGATTTTCTTACGTGTCCTTTCCCAACAATAAAATTCAAACCGTTAATAGTTAAGCTCCGAATAATCTGGGAAAGGCTGTGTAACAATCGTAGTTTTGGAAGTGTTTAACTTAATGGCTTAATCTTATGTCAACATACCAAACCATTGTCTTTTCCTGCAGCCTTTATCGTTTTAGCATTATCAAGAAAAATCCAAGGGACCGAGTCAAAATAAGTGATGTAGTTAAGGTTTTTGTCGTGATGTTTACACTTGTCAATGATGTGAATGGATCTTTTACTAACACATTACTCTATACCTTCATTGAAAATTGATTCGAGCATTGACATTTCTAAGGAAGTAACAACAAAGTCAAATGTAGCATGTTGAGTAGTTAATTAGATATGATTCTTGCGTCCTCCTTAAACATTGAATTATAACCTTTGTTTTTACTCTTGCATGCACCCTCTTTGACAGTTTTCATTGTATTTTCTTGACTATGTTGCTTCTGTGCATTTTGATTTCTTATTTTGCTCCTTTTGTAGAAATGAAATTTATCCTTGCTATAAGTATGGAAGTGTGAGTTGATACTCATGAGGCAGTAATATTGATGTAAAAGTGATGCTCATTGGGTTGACAGTTGAATGCTAACGCGTCCTTTATTTACAATAAATTTCTAATTGTTAATAGTTATTTGTCGAAATAATCTGAACAGGTGGTACAAGCCATTAAATAACAGCTTTAAAAGTGCCGAACTTAATGCCTTGATCTTTAAGCCAATGTACGTATTCATAGGCAGTTGCAAACCTTTAACTTTTGGCTGCTTTTATTTTGTCCTCATTATCAAAAAAATCAGATAATCCTATCTAATTAAAAATGCTGCAATTGAATTTTTTTTTTTTTGTCGTGATTAGTACATTTCCAAGTTGATACTAGTGAATCTTACGAACACATGAATCAATTTCCTTTATTGGAAAGTATTCTGACATAACAATAACCTCAATATTTTTTACAATTACACAATGTACACATTCCATCTATGTTCTTGTCAGTAATCCCTCTGGCACTGCTTCTAAGTTCTTACAAGAGGCCATATGGATAATTTCTTTGGTGATAATTTTGTAAGACTCTTTGCTGTTTGTGTTATGCAAAGATTTTGTACGACTTTTTGCTGTTTGTGTTACGCAATGAGTTTGTAAGACTCTTTGCTGTTTGTGTTATGCAAAGAGCTTGCCTTCTATGGATATGACACTACCGTAGATACCAAAGTACTTATGTAATAATTTCCTGAATTCATCAGTAAATCCTGAATAAAATGTACCGTAATTTTCATTCATGGATAGATATCTCCATTTCTTTGTCTCATGCCTGGTGTCATACCTATGAATCCTGTACTTGTCTTTAATTTTAGCATTGGGCATAAAAAGGCTATCGTCTTGGCAAAGTATGACAGCACTCGATCAATCTTATTTTAACATTTTTACGGAACTTGAAGTTCCAGCAAGTTTTCTTGTGATAATGCTGGAAAAGATATTTAACTTAGTTTTTAATGGATTTTAATTTCTGAACTGAAACTCCAGGATTGCTTTGGATTTTTTCAAAGTAATATACAAGTCCAGTGGCAGTGGATCTCTCTATTCATATTTCCGCATAGAAAATTGTGTGCTTCTCATTCTTATTAAGTCTTACTGAATTATTTTTATATTTGGTTCAAGATGAGGAGACGGGAACTTACAGCGATGCTCGATGAGGTTTTGAAACGTATATGCTATAGTTTAGATTGACAGAGCTGAGAGTAACTGTTTCGTTACACCTGTCAGAGCAACTCATCCGACAAATGTTGACTAACAGCAATGCTGATATGATATTTCTTTTTTCAGTTGGAAATACACGAGTGGATGCTACGAAAGATGCAAGAAGGAAGGATGATTACTGTTGCTGATATTCTTGGTTATTTAAAGGTTCTTTCATAATCACAATTTGTCCTGTCATTTTTTGTCTAATCTCTCGACCAACAGCTCTTGTAGATGATCTGAACAAATGCATAGATACACTAAACTCTGTAGCTTATTGACCTTCTTTTATCCACTCTTCCTTTTATTTTGAAATGAAACTTACAATTGCACTTGGGGTTTGTACACTACATAACCGAAAAATATCAAAATCTGTGAAACCTCCTTGTAAAACCAAAGTTTTTCAACAGTTTGAGGATGTGAAAGTGTTTAGGCTTTGTTGGGATCAAGTCTTATCTTTCTTAGAAAGGCTGTGAAGTAGTTTAAGTCATCTTTCATCCACCTCCTTTTCATTATTTTCCTGTTATGTGTTCCTAATTCGTAGGCTAAGATGGATTCTTTGACGCTGGGTAATGGGCTGCCAGCACAAGCGGCTAATGCATCTGGACAGAACAGTGTATCTACTGAGGGGATGGCAGCATCTTCAGTTGCTCCTTTGAACCAAGGCTCTTATCCGAGGATGGCAGCCTGTTCATCTGCGGAGATGGCAGAGTGTTCGTTTGGTCCTGAGGACCAAAACATTTATGACATGGCAGCACACTTATTTGCTCCTGAGGACCCCAACAGTTATCTGGAGATAGCAGGAGTAGGTTCATCTGCTCCTCAGGAGCAGGATAGTTATCCTGATACACAAATGGATGGAATGTAACAGTACTGGGTTCTATCCTATGTCTGTAATGTACGACAACTATGATTGTGTATTTCATGATTCGGTTATGCTCATTTGGCTACTTTTCTTGGACGTGTCAATCATGCTTCCTTGTATCAATTGCTCTTCTGGTACAATAAAAGCTAAAAAATTGAGCCAAGTAATTGAATCGAATGTGCTTTCTGGCCATCACTTTCTGCTGTTGTTTATTTCATTACCCCTTGTTGTTACACTGCTTAACAGCATATCGTTGAAAATATGACCATCTTTTTAGATATGATGCAACGAAACGGCCGGGTTGGATTGATTCGAGCAACCTTTTACGTTGCTTTATTTTCCAGATTTTATGCCTTAATTATTCTTTCGTCGAGGTATGACATTAAAATAAATCTCTTTCGCCCCGAAAGCTACGAATTTTGGCTCCATCCATGATGGTCCTCAATACAAATGATTCCCCACATGCTTGTATTGCTAATATTGGATGTAGGTCTAAGGAAAGACAAGGAGGGGCAAGAGGAAAGAAGCTTTGCCTCCCTATATAAGATAGTTGGGGTGAAAAAGAGCATAAACATTCTCAAACTCTATGATAACTAACATCCACTTTTTTCCTTTTCTTTTTATTTCCAAGTTAAAAATGAGGCTTTTTGCTGGGATTTTCTTAAAGTACCAGTTTTATTGGCTTTTTATAATAATGTGATTCCAACCACATTTCATGCTCCTCATCAGTAGCAGCCCCACCATTTTTCCAGGCATGTGCAACCCTCCCATGATTGATGCAGTTTTGTAATAAAATCTTGACAAATAGAATCCAAAATTGATCACACCATGTAATCAACTCTACTCATAAGTGTTTTTTTTTTTTTCTTCAGGTAATGACAAACTTATGTGTAGATTCAATTCTTATGTTTCTTTATTTGCCTTGCAAGGAGCAAATATGTTTAAAAAAACAGGCGAGGGTGAAGGGGGTAAAAGTGTAGTACAAATCAGGAAAAATTATACTTTTCGTGTTTCACTTTCATAAAGGTGAAAAAGAAATCGATTGTTTGCTTTGGCATCTTAGGTAAGATAACAAGTTAAAGCATGGTGATCAGAATAAGAACAGATGTAAGAAGCATTTGATACCTTATCATTAAATTAAAAAACGATATTAGGGTCCGTTGCCGATCTTTTTGTTTATTAGTAATAAACAAACCACAAGAAACATCCTTAGAATATATGCCCACTTCATGTATAACATAAAATACTGGTACAATATTTACAAACTTGTATCTAATGTAACCAGATCATTAAGAATGTGATGCAGCTGAGGGCAAAGAAAGGAAGCCTTTGGTCTACAAAGGTTATATTTGATTAATTACAGTTATAATACTAAGTAGGTAATATAAAATGTTGGAGTTTCTGGCTAAGCTTTCCCCTTCTTTTTGTTCTTTCTTACCTCTTCTTACACCTTCCAATATTTTCAGCTTTTTCCAGATATGGGGTCGTTATCCTCCCGCAGATGAATATATAGATCTGTCTTGAAAGTTGAATATATGTTGCTGCATTTTGAGGAGACAAGATTCCTCTCCTCTGATCTCTTATTACAGTAGCAAAGATTGAAATTGAACTTGAGGAAACACTATGTTATTTTCTTGAAAAAAGCAAGGATTTGGCAAAATGAGCTTGCATAGGTAGGTGATGAAGGAGACGGTTTTCATGAGGGTTTTGTTTTGCAAGATTCACTGTCCATTCATGTGCTTCTGTAAGTCTTCTGCTGCTCATCTTTACACTTCAGGGCCTTTGAAATTGGAAAACACTCCACAGATTGTTGCTCAAAATTCAGCAGCTTATGCTGTTTGTAATAACTCATCTTCTGAGGTGAAAAGCTGTATGAGAAAGCTTCCTTGTCGGCCTAATTCGACCAAAGACGTTCAGAAGAAGAAGAAGAAAGTACAATGGATGGATGACTTTGGGAAACAGCTTGCTGAGATCAAGGTGTTTGAATCCAGGTGAATCCTTAAAATTATCAAGTTTTTTTGAGTTGTCTGGATCATTAATGAATAAGAAAAGCACTATCCAGTAGAGATTGTTTTGGTGTATTTTTCAAACAACAGAAGTTGCAAATGCTGACAGATTTCTGCATATTAATTACTATATGATGGATTTTCTTATCATAGAGAATTCTTGTTGGTTTGGTCATGATCATGAGAAGTGATTTGTTAATATAAAAATGTTGTCTCAGTGAAGCAGGGGATACTGATAATGAAGAAGAAAGCAGCCGTTGTGTTTGTGTCATTCTCTGAAGCTGCTCTTCTAGTTATTGGTTTCGTTTTCACCTCATTCGAATCGAACCAAGAATCTGCACGCATACTGATGAGGTGAACATATTTTCTGCAAACAACTTGTAATCATCCATCATTGATTCATTGTTATGCGACATAAATGATATTTAGTAGTATTCCAAATAGTACGGCCCCCAACATTTGAAAGAGGGCAGAAAATGGTAAAACTCTATGCCTCGACTTGAAACAAACAACCAGTAAAAACGATTGTTCAAAAGCAAGTAAATTGTGGTGAATTTTCCACAGAGCTAGGCCTATATGCAGTAAGTAATGTTTTGCATCTCCAGCTTTTTATTTCTTGTTGAATCCAAATATAGATTTGAGAGCGTTGATTGCATTTTCATTGATAAATGATTCGTCGAATTTCTTCATAAGAGGCTCAAATTCCTTCGATTTTCTGATATTCTCAAGGTCCGGATCTGTCCGAATTCTCTGGCAGCCCACAAAAACAAATTCAGAAGATAATCAATCTAAATGTGATATACCAAAAATAACCAACCTTATAGTCTTCGAATCCTGCTGCCATAGCATCCTCAAGAGCAGAAAGTCCAGCTTGTATCTGCAACAAGTTGGAAAACGAGGTAAATCCCTAGCTAATACACGGGGGTGGATTCGAGGCCATTACCTGATCAAGCTTCGAGTAGCAGCAAGCTACATTATAGCTTGCAACAGCAGATTCATTTGGATCTGGTTTTGACCCTAATACTGACTCAAACTTTTCCAAGGCATCTTCATACTTGCCAGTCCTTGTTGCAAGAAAACGAAACATCAGTGTCCGTCTTATAAGGAAGTGATGAACTGCAGGCAGGGACTTACTTGTAAAGCTTCAATCCTTCTCGGAGGTCTTTCTCTCTCTGTTCCTTCTGTTCTTTTTTTCTCAAGTAATTTTGCATCTACATCACATACATCAATCATTACTTGTTCTATCTAGAGCAGAAGATGGCCACCCAAATAAACTACTCACTTGAATTTCCCTAACTTTGTTGCTGACAACACCAGAGTTCCTTTCAAATCTGATAATTTCCTTTTCCGTCAGCTCCCCCATGTAATCTACCTTTCCTGATTAAATATGGAAACTACTTATTCACATTTCCTTACTCATATTCATTCATAGCAAGTTAAACAGATTGATTGTGCATGCATTCTTGCAAATTAACCACCAAAACTCACCATATCTCTTCTGCATTCTCATGAGCAACGGCCCGATTCTCTGTCTAATGGTGTACATTGTTCTTCCATATTCAGCAGCAGGCCATATTTCTTCCCCAAATACAGCACTGCAATACTTTTTCACTAATCAAATCGAATCACAGGTATAACACCATATCCACTCCATATTTAGATCAAATATACAAACCCAAAATCCTCCAAGAAAATAAGACCATAAGTTGATTTTAAGCCATGCAATTTTAGCAAAACTTATCATAAAACTGCAAGTAAGATAAAAATCAAATTACTAGTGAAGAAAACTCCTGCATACAAATCTTGGAGATTATATTAACAAGAAAGGGACGTTTGGCTCAAACTATTTCAATGGGAATGGTAATGAGAATAAATGTGGATAATTAGAGTGATTAATAAAAATAAAAGATGATCAATTCATCTTTATCATAACTGAAAATGAGTTAATCATTATTCCATTTTAATTAACTATCTCTCCGCCTTTAGTCATACACTATCATAAATGTGGGTTGAAAGAAACAAATGGATTAAATACTTTAAATATTTATTTAGTTTAATTATTTCAATGTAAATATAATTTTTAAAAAATAATACTCTCTCCGTCCTATGATTATTTGCACACTTTCCTTTTTTATCCGTCCCAAAATTTCTTTCACACCCTTAAAATGGAATACCCTCCATAAATTACATCTTCACAATATCATTTAAATTTAAAAAATGTCAATCATGATTTATTCTACTTTATTCTCTCCTACACTTTTATCTTATTCAACCACCCAAAATACCATTACACTTTATTCTCTCTCTTACACTAAATTGAATTTTCTTAATAAGTGTGTCACTTCACATGTGAAAATCATCACGGGACGGAAGTAGTATAATATATGTATTATATATTTCCTTTCAAACATATTTTTATAACTTAATTTATAATTTGTGTGTGTGTATATATATATATATATATAGGTGTAGATTTTATTTTGTTGGGGTGTATAGTTCATTCCAATATTTATAAAAACATATTTAACCTAAAAACATTATGAAATGCCAAAATTAATTCATTTTTAAATCAATGGATTGCATTAAATGTTGAAAAAAATACTATAAATAACACCTATTCTAGAATTGCACTATTTTGAAATAGTGGATGGAGATGAGTATAAGATATAAGATCCTCAAGTCATTCCCCTATTCTTCAATAAACGTTCATTTGTGTCTAATTATTCATCATTCTAAAATTAGAGCAAAACAATAATAATGTAACCACCAATATATTCCTAATCCCCTTATGGTGTGTTTGGTTCAATGGATAGAGGTGGATGGAATATATAATCCACACTAATCCGATGTTTGGTTCAATGGATATTGGCCGGGAAGGATATTAGGCCGGGCCAAATTTTAGTTATATCCCAAAGCAATGCGGGATTTTTTTATCTAAGGGGGTGTTGGATTTTTTTATCCATATTGCAAAATTTACCATATTGTCCCTTCATATTATAAAAAATAAGCTATGTCTCATTTTAATTGTCGTTTTTAAATTTTCGCATATTACAAAATTTATTAATATTAACGATTATAAAAATAATAAATATATTCTCTTAAAAGTAATTAATGAATCGTTTACCCTACTTGTTATAAAAATTGAGAAAATGACGAAGTTGGAAAAAATTATTTAATACTAATATTTTAGAAAATTAAAAGCAATAGATATTTTGAAATATTTTTTCACTAAAACAACGGTAAAAACACAATGAAGATATTATCTAACAATTCTCAAATTTTTTGACAAGTTTTCTTTTTCTAGTGCTTGTTATTTTTCAAGCCGAAAATTTATATAAAAATAGTACTTTTTTCATCTCATATTAGATGATACGTTTATTGAAAAAATTTCATTTCAAACTCTATGTTACATTTTTTAAAGGAAATAAAGCAACATAATATATATACTTCAAACACCTAAAAATTACACACAATGTCATTATTTTATTTATACTAATTAAAAATCTATTTTTGCAATAAGTAAAATTAACTATTACACCTCTATTTTATTTAATTTAATATTAATAAACAACTTTTATTTAATAATTTTGTAAATAGTAAATTTATCATTGAATTTGGGATGAAGTCAATACTCCCTCCTATTAATAAATAGTTACGCATTAGTGCCTTGACAAACATATTAAACTTCAATCAATTTTGTGCTCTTCTTAGAACTTTTATATTAACTAAGTTAGGATTAGTATGGTTAGTGTGGAAACAAAGAAATGCAAAAGTCTTAAAAATGAGGAATTTGTGGCGGAGAAAATTATACAGGAACTTAAGGCAAGATCTTGGAGTTGGATTACTACCAATGAAAACATTGTAAATTTTTATATTTCTTAGGCGGGAGGCGAATCCTCGATTAGCTTTGTTGTAAGAATTATTATGTGGAGTTGCTGAGTCTTTGAACTTGTATTTTCGGGACAGGGTATATCTTATACCTATTCCTTAATTAATAAAATTCTTTTGGTGATCAAAAAAAAAAAAACTAAGTTTGATTCTAATCTAATAACGAATTCTTCATTATGCTCTTAACATTTTTGTTCATAAGATGAGAGGGCAAAATTGTCAATTATACTATTTTTGTTATTTATCTCACAATTCGAACATTTAAAAAAACTTATCCTGCAACAATAAAAATTATAATCCATCAAACCAAACATATCACCTAATTTCAAAAATTACAATCCAAACCGTACAATCCTGACTAATTTTTGTCCTGAGTTATTTGTCCCGTCCATTGAACCAAACACACCCTTAATAGACATTCTTATGTTTAATAGTAATATTTAAATGAGACAGAACATCAAATACCTGGTGGCAAGGACTCTATCCCCAACAGTAAATTTTCCAGTTTTATCAGCTGATCCTCCGGGTGCAATGGCGTCGATATAAGTGCCTCCATCTCTACCCTTTGCGAATTTGATCCCATAGGGTTGCACTACTTCTACCTCGTACTCCTCGTACTTTTCCTCTTCGTCGGATTTAGATGCCTGGGCGTCGGTTTCGGATGCTTTTAGTATGAAGATGGACGGTTTTGACAAATAGGCGTTGCTCAAAGTGTTGAGGAATGCGTTGTTCTTGGTGTGGTGGAGCTTCAGCGTACAGCAGAGAGATGAGATTTGGTTGGGAGGTGATGATGATGATGATACTCTGGTTGGACACAGAGAAGCGTAGCTACTTGACGCCATTGACATGGAGCTCCTCTCTCTCTCTCTCTCTCTGGTTGTAGAGTCAAGTTTGTTGAATTAGGATGAGAACTCGAGAAGGCATAAAGATTGCAGAGAAAGAGAGAGAGAGAGGGGATGGAAGGAGGGAGGGAGGAAGATTAGTGGCTCAAGTAGGCCAATTCAATTTTGTGGAGCCACGTGGCACGTTATGGGATTGGAGCAGGAGGTCTCAGAAACCAGCACATTCTTAAGAATCATAAACTAACGCAAAAAAAAAAAATTAAATTTTAAACTATAAAGTAGGATATCAAATTTAATAAATTTTGTGAATTGAGGAAAGAATATTAATTATAATAAAATGAAATTGCATAATTTTAGGAAATTAGTATCATTACACGATATTCAAAATTTTCATTTATATTAGGAATTTAATATAAATTTGACATATAGACAAACATATATAACATATTGACACATAATTAAGTAAAATTAGCAAAGAAGACGACACATGTCGAAATGAATCAAAAGACGACACGTAAGTGAAATCAATAAAAAGACGACACCCCAAAGCAATTTTAAACTCCATATTAGTATAATAGGGGATACTAATATTATACAAAAATTTCGATATATATATATATATATTTTATCGGGCGATTTGAACCTAAAACCAATTGAGCTAAACAAAAATTCTGATAATAAAATGTGTTTAAAAGAGTGATGGACTTTTTTTACATCTGTCACTCTAGTTTGTTGATTCTTATATGAAACATAACACTTTTGTATAATAATTTCGTAATCACAAAATCTTGCACAAAAATATAATACTCTTGCATATTTTTACAATACTCACACCATAAGGTTTCTTCTTTAGTAATTGCTTGTTCTTGGCCTTGGCAGAATCAATGTACCTGTTGGAAGTTGGTTTGGAATTTGGGTGTTGACCCAAGTTTGATCAATTTTATTGTGATGATACATTTGTGAAAAATGAAAATAAATTACAAATTCATAAACTATGTTCGGAGCAGATGAATTTAATGTATTCATTTGCTCAAAACCAATTTCGGGTGAATGAAATATTAATTCATGAAGTTAACAATTTATTACTTTATTTAATTGAAAATTGAGGAGTTTAGGGGAAAAAAGTTTCCTTCTCCCAAATAGAAAAATTGAAAAGGAGATTCTTCTATATAAGTAAACTTGTGAGTCATAAATTAAAATTGACTATAGTGTATATGATGGTGGTGCTAAGGTCCATTGATCACACCGGCACGGTACGCGCACGCCGCACTTAGTCGCATTGTGGGCTCTTTAGAGGCGCACTTTGCACTTGTATTCCAAATCACTTCAAAGACCGTTAAATTAAAATTGTTGTATCTTGGGGACGATTGTCATTGATACCGTATTGCACCACGGAGAGAGAGTCAAACTCTTGCCTCGACTTTCTAGTCCGTGTCAATCATTCATCATCTTCGTCTACACATACACACCACCTCCAACAAGATCTTTATCCCATTTCAGGATTCAATATCTTATTTATTGAGGCTCCGCTTGGTAGCCTATAAAAAGACCCTAAGACTTTGTTTCAAACTTTATCTTTCCTGATAATCTATACAAATAATATGTGATACATTTTTTTCATCTCGACCCGATAAAACCTGGCACATGTTACGACCAATTCACTATTCCTCTTTAAACAAATTATTTGCGCCCCCAACAATTTTTTACAGCATTGTACTATACATTTCTTCCGATCATAGCCCCCACCAACAGTTTTTCTTCTCCTCTCTACCACGCCCACGGCTGTCGTGGTGATACCCGAGAGTCTCACTACTCATCGGCCAATATATTTCATGCATTGAGTGCATTTTAATTAATTATATTCTACTTGTGATTTTTAATTTTTATATTGCATTATTTTATTGTGCTTTTAGATATTGAATTAATTAAATATGTCTTTATATGTTTAGTGGTGAGAAAATTAATTTATAAGTGATTGAGATTTTCATGGCGTTTGAGTACTAATACAAATTATATAATTATTAGTGGTATTAATGGGATTAATTATTAAAATAAATATAATATACTTGTAGTTAGTATATATATATATATATATATATATAGTATTAGTAAATTAGATAAACAAAGCTGATAAAGGAAAACAAATAAAAAAATAAATTAATTAAGTTAAACTAAGGCGGTGGAAATATACACATATTCTTATCAATTGGGAAGGATCAGCATATATTCGCCCGTACTCACGCTAGAGAAAGAGAGAAGGTTGGAGTCGTGCGAGACTCAAGCGTTTTGGTAAGTATTCGATTTCCGTTAATTGATAAATTTTATACCGTTTGGAAGCTCGTGATGAGTATAGCAAAACCATATCCTCAAATTATTAATAATTGTTTTTATTTGATAGTGAAAGCGATAACAAGGGTTTAAGGGTTTGATTTATATCGACGTTTTGCGGACTTGAGGTTAGTAGAAATTCATGTGCACCTACAATGCATAAACATAATATTTTATGAAGTATTTATGCTTAATTGACGATATGTGAATATTACGTTAATTGTGATACTTGATTGATATTCAATGGTTATCGTGAAAGAGCCTATGAGCCTATGATATTCAATGGTTATCGTGAATATTACGTTAATTGAGTACGTGATAATGTTATACCGTTTGAAAAAAAATGAAGCAGGTTTTCTTGGTTGCTTTAATGTTTAAGTTCATATTATATTGGTTATGTAAATGTGGTCGAGTCATATCGCTTCGCAGCTTCCTTGCTCCGCCGCTGGCATTGCTCTGTCATCATTGTCTTGCGTGTGCGTCGCCGCTTTTTCTCGCTTGCTCTTGTGCGTCGCTTCTTGCTCCGCCACTGCCTTTCGCGTACAGCCGTTGCCGCTGTCGCCGCTCTCTCTCCCTTACCTGCACACCATGCCCCTCTCTATTCTAGTGGTCGTTGCCCATAAGCAATCTTTGATTTATGGGTTGATTTTTCTATGCAATTGAATTTTCATATAGTACTTGCGCCTAGATTGCTACAACTTCTTCAAATTGCTCTCTGCAAATGCACTGAAATTGGATTCTGAATTTTGGTTATAAATTGCTTTCTACAAGTGCATTGAAATTGGATTATTTTTTGTTTTTATATGTTAATTGCATTTATGTTCACTTTTAAAATATTAGCGGTGTTTTTTAGAATTCAAGTTCTAATGAATGATGACGGTAGTGGGCAAAAAGAGACATGTATTTTAATATAAAAGGGTAAAATTGTATTCGATATTTTATATCCTATAATAATTTTATATATGTTTTATTATTCGTACATGTTTTCAGGTTTTGATTAAATTATTATGATTCTAATTTTATATCACACCATATAATATAATAACACCAAAATCATTACTAAATTTGTACTATCTCACCTTTAATAATAACCCCAACCGATAGCCTTACGCAATACTCACTTTTTTAAGTGGTTTACATTATATAATAAAAAAAACAAAACCGGACATGGGAGAAAATATGGACATCATCTTCATTTCATTTCTTTCTTGCATAAAAAGTAAACGGCAAGCGTTCATCATCATATCAATGTTTTATCATACAAAACAAATATCATCAAATTGAAGGTTCAACTTACATTTGGCCGCATGGATTTATCTACTACCTTCCTCTCCCTCTCTCTCACCCCTACAACTTATTAACTAAATTCCAAAAATTCATCAGGGTCTGGCCTAGTCTACCCGTCTCTCCTTGAATTGGATCTTTCAGTTTGCTCATCAGTATCCATAGCCTGATAAAAACACAAAACAGCCATGACTTTTGAGAATGTATCCCTCACATTATAACTACCACCATATCATTTAATCAATCAATCTTACCTGAATTGTCCATGGGGTTCGCAAGTGGGGCTGGTTCCGCTTCTTTAATCTCAACGACTACACAGTCCGACATCAAGAATGTCTTGGCCACCGAAGATGCATGCTCTAAGCAACACCTTACCACCTGTAATTATCAACAGAGTTTTGCTTAAGATTGGAAAGAAGACTACTTGCTTTAATCACCAAACACAAGATTTTATAGGTGAAATTAGCCAAGGGAAACTTCTCACCTTAGTTGGATCAATTATTCCTGCAGCCATAAGATCTTCATACTTTCCAGTAGCAGCATTGTACCCATATTTTGGATTATCACTAGATAGCACCTGCAAGCAAGCACGTACAACATTTTACTTTCAACTTCCCCATACTAAATCACAACGCCCTCAAGAAATATGATATTCAAATATTCACCCACCTTCTCACTAACAACGCTACCGTTAACACCAGCATTCTTGGCTATCAATTTAAGGGGATAACTCAAAGCTCTTTTCACTATGTCAGCTCCAACCTGCATCTCATATAATCCCAATTATTGCTAAAAACAAATTCCGGTCATCCACTACCAATTTCATGATTAAAGTTTAGACAAGTGTCTTACCTTCTCCTCGTCATTATCAAGAGTTTCCTTGATTGCATCAACTTTGGCCGCGAGCCTCAATAATGTACATCCACCTCCAACAACAATTCCTTCCTCAACAGCTGCCTGTAATCAGTAACAATTTCATCATCAGAAAAACCATCACCCATCCACCACAAACTCAAACAAGATGATGATGCATACACTGCTTCAATTTGTAGCCTACCTTAGTGGCATTCAGAGCATCTTCTACTCTAAGTTTCTTCTCCTTCAGCTCTGTTTCAGTTTGCGCACCAACCTTTACATTTCATGAGTGCAAATGTTAATGCCTTCACACCAATATTACTCGATAAATACATTTTAAGAGAACTACATAAACATTAAATTACCTGAATCACAGCAACACCTCCAGATAGCTTTGCAATCCTTTCGCTTAATTTTTCCTTTTCATAATCTTGGTCAGCCGCCTGCACAAAAGTGATGCCATCACTCATGTTCTTTAAAAACCTCTGAATTTTTCCACCAACCTCCACACTAGTGTAAGAATAAAGTTGAAAATACACACCTCAATAAGATTTTTAATTTGTGCAACACGTTTAGAAACAGCATCCTGGGAGCTTCCGTCTCCAACTATTGTCGTGGAGTCCTTGGTCAACACCACCTTGGCAGCATGGCCCAAGACTGACTTGTCAGCCTTGTCCAAGGTTAGCCCAACCTCCTCCCTGATCACCGTTCCTGCATACAGAGGAAGACTTATCTTAATAACAGACGACCAAAAAAAGTAAGACAAGAGATGATCGCCAAACCAATAACAGAAACAGAAGTAACATATAAAGATACACAAAGTCAATCAGAAAGCCCATCAGAAAAGGAAGGAACCAACAAATTACCTCCGGTTAATATTGCAATGTCATCAAGATACTGACTCTTTCTTTCACCAAACCCAGGAGCTTTGAGAGCGGCAACCTTCAGTGCCCCCTCAGCTTGTTCACAACAAGCGTTCCAAGAGCTTCTTGCTCTATATCTTCAGCAATTATCAAAACAGGATAACTACCTCTAATAGCATCCTCCAGGATACTAATAAGATCTCTTGCATTGGTTATTTTCTTGTCAACAAGCAGCAACTAAACGAGAAATCCACTTGTTAGAAAGAACAAAATTCTTATGCATCTCCTTGGAGAGGAAAAATATATGATTACCTTGCAGTTCTCATATTCAACAGTCATTTTCTCACTATCAGTTACAAAATAAGGAGAGCTGTAGCCACGATCAAATTGCATTCCTTCGACAACATAAAGATTGTTTTCTGCACTTCTGCCCTCCTCAAGAGTTACAACACCTTTCCTACCAACTTTGCTCAAAGCTTCTGCAATCATGTTCCCCACTTCATAGTTGTTCCCTGCACTTACAGCAGCAACATCCGCTAGTTCACTATCTTCAACCTGAAAGTTTAACACAGGTTATTCCATTGCATAATGATCATTACAAGAGAATTCATGTGGTGTGCAACTTAATAAACAGTATAAGTACATCTTTTGAGATTGCTTTCAGTTCAGCCACCAACGCTTTGGTAGTCTTCTCAATGCCTCTAGTGATTAGGACGGGATTTGCTCCAGCTGCGACAACCTGAAAACATCGATTATTGCATAGACAGGCATCAGCATGTGTGACATTATACATTGTATTTGATACAGACGCCACATACCTTGACACCTTCGGCAATAAGACCTTGTGCAAGAACAACAGATGTTGTTGTCCCATCTCCAGCCAAGTCATTGGTCTTTGCAGCTGCTTGTCTCACCAACTTAGCTCCTATATTCTCAACAGGATCCTCCAACTCAACCTATGTGAAAATCAATAAAATTGATATATCACCAATGAAACTCAATATAAAGGTGATGAATTGCTCCAACAATACAGAACAATTAATATGCCTTCAATATATTCGCTAGAGAAACTTTATTCTCGTGAAATCAAGAAGGTGCCCGCTACCTATCCAATAAGCACATACATAATACAATTCAAAGTAGTAGTTATTCAGCATACCTCTCTGGCCACAGTAACTCCATCATTGACGATTTTGGGGGCCCCATACTTGCTTTCAAGAACCACATTTCTTCCTTTGGGTCCAAGGGTGACACCAACTAGATCTGCAAGTTTGTTAACACCATTCTGACACCAAGAAAATCACACATCAATAATCTACTCAGAGAAAGGTGTCTTTGACTATCAAGAAATCATAAATCAAAGTTAGACACCTGAAGTTTCTTGATAGCTGAACCATCCTTGTTGAAGTACAAATCCTTTGCCGTTGCTGTTATTTGAGTGGAACGAGACTTCCGGAGAACAACATTCTTTCTCCTCCCAAGTGAACTAGAAGATATTGCAGCAAAAGAAGACAACTTATTAGACGAAGCTGCAAATTTATCATCCATCACCCTGCTGCCAGGGGCAGCTAAGGAAGCAGCTGAGGACATGCCAGCAATAGTTGAAGCCATCTACTCCTTATACCTGAGGGCAGCAGCAATTAGTTGCAATAAATAAGTTATCATCTCTAAAATATACTATAACATATTGCATAAAACTGCAAATAACGATAACTGAATTCAACATTCCAAGTATCATCTATACAATCGAGATTCTTGGACTTGGACTATGCTTTTGACTATGGAGTTCCAGTTCTAAAGATTAAAGTTCAATGCGGGAATATTCACTTTCCAGCCATCAGTAAATCTCCGCATCAATCTAAACAACCTACGGAGTATCACTGTATCACTAATCTCAAACGCAAGAGGCCCTTTCCATTTTCAAATACATACACTAAACACTACGACTGCTACAAGCATTAACCAAGCAAAATAAGTTAAATAACATCCATCACAATAAAGACCACAATCTAGAGTGATGCATTTTTCCCTAAAAATAGAGGTTGACTCAAAAACACAACTAATAAACTCTCAATCTTCTATCTTTAGCAGGAAGGAACGCACAGCCGGTCACGTCCAAGCTCTATATCACGGTGACAGGATTCGAACCTATGGTCAGGTTGTGCCATTAACAATTGCGGCCCCGGTCCTGTCGCTCCTGACCTAAGAAGAACAATTATCCTAATGACCAATAAGGACCAGCGAATTCTCCAGCCATAGTTCCACAATCTCGACCTGCAACTTGTTGGGAGTAGAGGCATCATAGCTTCACACAAAATGTAACGATAGAAAGGCTAGAACTCTACATCCCAATAGTAGAAAAAAACATTTTCTAAAACAGAATCCATACAATCACTAGAAAATTGAAAATAAACAGGGAAAAATCCGTGTAAGCAGCTCACCGGAAAACGAATGAAGATTAGGCAGGCGTAGCAGAGGAAGTGGATGAAGTAGGAGAGGGTTTATCTAGAATGAATTGATTAGGTTTTAAGTAAGAGGGACAGTGTGTGTAATGTATTGAAATCAAGGGATCAGTTTGGCTCTCGAAGTTTCCACTTCATATCAGCCGTTGGATTGGTGTTTCTTCACTGTTTTGGAATGATCTAGAACTTCGGCACAATATGTGAAATACTCTATTCTCTCTCACGCATCGGAGGTGTTATTTTTTAATAAATTATACCACTCATTTATAAATCATTATCATTTTCTCATAAATTGTTATCATTTCTATATTAATTTGTATCATTTTTTAAAAAGTGATAACAATTTATTAATTAATAAGTTGTTATCATTTTTTCATAAATTGTTATCACTTTTCAATTTGTTATCACTTTTATACTTAATTTGTATCACTTTTTAAAAAAGTGATAACAATTTATTAAAAAGTCGATTAGATATTATGCATGAGACTCATACAAGTTTTTGCCTTCAAAATATATATCTTTTGGATGAATGCACACATATTAAGAAAAATGATTTATTTTACTATATTCTTAATAAATGTTTGATTTTGTGCCCAAAAAAATAAATAAATGTTTGATTTTTTCATAAAAGAACACGTTATCTAAATATTTTAATTATTTCAAGAGTAAATTTTGAAGAAATGTATTTGAAAAGTGCAAAACGTCATTTATTTAATATGAAAGGTTAAAACGACATTTATTTTGAATTTGAGTGACTACTAATTTAAATTTCTGGAGCAATGTAAGTCCGATGAAAAGTTAAATTTAATCTTATACAAATTCCCTGTAAAAAAAAAAATCTTATACAAATTCAAATTTTATTTATATACTCTGAGAAAATATTTTTAAATTAAAAGCTAATTTAAAAGCTTATATTTTTCCAAAAATAAAAATAAAAGCTTATAATATCTCAACATATAAATTTTATTTTAGAGTAATATTATTTTCTTATGATAAACTTAAGTTTGATTATTTTAGTTGTAAAAGCATTTGAATAAATTTAAATTAAATATCCTCTTAAATTAAGGGTTTGTATTTATCTAAAATTAATAAATATTTGTCCTCCTCTTCTTGTATTATGTTCAAACACATTTTATTTAATTAAAAAAACACACACACACACACAATTTATGACTTCTTCATTAAATTAAATTAAATAAATAAATAATAATTGAGAGGCTACATCACAATAATTCCTGAACTTGGTTATACTCTTCCTAGCAATAGGATGCCTATTTTCCCTTCTCCATAAATACATTCAACAAACTTCAGTACAGCTTATTTAGAGCATTAAACCTGAGCAACATCTCAATTAAACTCAAAAAATAAATTAAAACAAAAGAAGTGTAGTATAACAAAGGTTTGCTCAACTAGTATTGTGAGTATAAAGAGTGAGAGTGAGGTTGTTAGTTGTAGCATCATGAGAAGGAAGTTGAAGAGGGTCCAAGGAATCTACAATGTCTCTCATAAGAGGCCTTGCTTTAGGGTTGCGGTTCAAGCAATGATAAGCAAGCATGGCTGCTTTGTGTGCACCCTTCTCCGGATAATCGCCCCCAATCTAGGATCAACGATGTCGAGCACCTTCTTCTTTTCTCTCAGCAACGGGACAGCCCAGTCCGTCAGATTCTGTTCACGTGCTGGTCTTGATCTGTCCAGCGACTTCCTGCCTGTCACCAGTTCAAGAAGCACCACTCCAAAGCTATACACGTCGCTCCTAGGACTTAAAATGCCCTATAAAACTTCTTATTACAGGCATGCAGTGAAACAACTCTAAAAACTTTAACTTGTAGAGACGCGTGAAATCAATTTTCATTTAGATTTCATTTGGATGGAGTGGATTTGAAATCAAGGGATTTGAGGATGTATTCACACAAATTAAAATGGAAAAAGTTAAATGAATGGATTTGATTCACTCAAATATTAAACATAAGTGGAGAAGTGAAAGAATTTCAAATGACTAGGTTTTGTTGGGTATTTGAAATCCTCCTACTTATAAGTAATATTTGTGTGAACCAAATCCGCTTCATTTAGTTTTTCTCCATTTTGATTTATAAATATATGATATATTATCCTCAAATCCTCGATTTCAAACGACTCGAGCCTTATATTAATTTCATCAATTTGATCTTATTACAGAAACTAGCTAGTTGAGGATTGTAATGTACCTGTCATTATATATTCTGGTGCGGCGTAGCCATATGTTCCCATTATACGAGTAGAGACGTGTGATTTGTCTCCTTCTGGCCCGTCTTTTGCTAGGCCGAAATCAGAGAGTTTCGCATTGTATTCCTATTCAGATTCCATGTGATTAGATATCATGCATGGTACATACTATAGAGGGGCCGGAATATTTTTTTTTTTAGGTCCGTAAATGTAGGACATTAATTTCGGTAGGCCAAATTGATAATTTGGGTGTAATTTGGCCTAAAGTGCAAGAATTAAGGGGGCGCTTGGTTGTACATTATTCAATGGGAATGACAATGAAATATTTTTTTCCTCTATGTCCTTAGAGTATTGAAAGAAAAATTATTTCAATGATGGTAACATCACAAGTGTTGTGCTCCAATTTTGAAAAAAATGATGCAAAATAAGGTTGTAGTGATATCAAGGAGAATGATTGAGGAGAAACCATTGTAGGAAGAGAAAATTGTCAATCAAAATTGGGTAATGATTACCTTATTTAGGAGGAAAAATAGTGACATTAATAAATTTTTGTTCTCATTAATCACCATATTTGCTCTATATTCATTTTCATTTCTATTCTCATCAAGAAATTTTCAACCAAGCGTCCTCTAAACTGTGAGCTCGTAAACATATTATCTCTAAAATAAAATAATGATTCCCTACCAATCCATAGAGTGGTGATTGATTCACATGAAAGTAACTAAGCAAGGCACCTGGTCTAATAAGATGTTGGATGTCTTGAAATCGCGATAGATGACGGGTTTCTGAGCTTCGTGTAGAAAAGCGAGGCCCTTGGCAGCACCTAAAGCTATCTTCATTCTAGTAGACCAAGGAAGAGGAAGCAGCACTCCTGCATCCACCACCACAACAAGACATATATGTTAAACATGTATTTGATCCAGGTTGTAATTAAAAGGATAGATATTGAATGTATAGTTACTAGAGAATAGATTGTTTTCGACACTGCCACGAGACATGTACTCGTATATGAGAACCCGATGCTGGTCTTCACAACAATATCCAATCAGCTTCACTAGATTTGGATGAGTAAGCTGCCCCAGAAAGAGTACCTCTGCCTAAATAAATAAATAAATCGTTAATCAAGAATCAACAAATTTAGGGGCACTTGATTGTGAATTTTTCAATGAAAATTTGAATGAAATATATTTTTTCTCTATGCCCTTAGAATATTGGAGGAAAAAGTTATAATGATGGTTACATCACAAGTGTTGTGCTCTAATTTTGGAAAAAAATATGAAACAAAAGAAGGTTGTAGTGATGGTGGAAGATAATGATTGAGGAGAAACTATTGTATAAAGGAAAAATGTTAATTAAAATTGGGTAATGATTACCTTATTTAGGAGGAAAAATAGTGATATTGATCATTTTTGTTCTCATTAATCACGCCTATATTCATTCTTATTCCTATTCTCATTGAGAAATTCTCAACCAAGCGCCCCTTATTTAGTACATAGGTAGCAAATTTATTTACCAGCCATTCTCTATGACCTTGAGAGCTGTTATCTCCATCATGAACCTTGACAGCAACTGTGATAGGTTCTCCTATGTCTTGAGAAATATACCCCTTGTACACATTCCCAAATCCTCCTCCTCCTAACATGTAATCTTGTCTGAAATTTGATGTAATTTTCCTCAGCCTGCCGAATGTGAAGACAGTAAGGGGTTTCGATGAGGTACAGCGACGCAGGTCTTCGACTTCTTCAGGATTTGATGGCAGTTTTTTGTCATCCTTTGGAGATTCTACATTAATCAATTACATCAATGGTTAATGTTATCTCTTGGAGAAATTCTGCGAGAGAAATTTTTGAAGTATTTGAGTTAGGGGTGTATCTATGTGTGTTGTGCACTAAGCTCGAGCCCAATGCGATTCTTTTCCAAATTATATGTAGTGTATGTATTATTTATAATTAATTTGGATGGTTATGTTTTTAGCCAATCCAGTTAACTTAATTTATTTTAATTCAATTAAATTTATTTCTAAAATTAAACAACAAAATCAAAATCAACACACTTATTTAATTCAAATCTCAATTTCAATCTTTTTTTCTTTAATTATGTGCAATCCATGTATAATTAAGTACAAAATCTAGGGTAAAACAGTTTCGTAATATAAAATTAATACTATTATATTTATTCATTGATACCATTGCACTTATAAATTAATATCACAATATAAAATATTATGATATCGCTGATCGAATAAAGTGGTATCAGCTTCATACTATAAACAACTTTCATAAGAGAGTGACTCAACTAATTAATCAAAAATACAAAATATAATTAATTTAAACGCACTTTAGATTAATTAATTTGTATGTCGTGGTTGTACTTTTTGCTTTGACAACCAAATCTACTATGTGCAACTTATTGATTTTTTAAAACGGTACAATCTATTGAGTTAATGTATAGTACTTAACATGTTTTGAAGGAAAATTGTATTTGTTTCACACATAATTTAATTTTCAACCATCTTTTGGGCGTTATTTAATTTTATTATTGGAGTTTTATGATTTTGTTTTCTACTTTTTTACCTATTGAATTTATCTTTAGAATTTATATATAAAATATAAATTATTTAATATTTTGTTATATATATATTAAGTATATAAAATTATATTTTTCTAGCCCACCCCTCTATCGATTTCTAGATTCGTCCCTGGTTTGAGTGTTTGGTGAACAATTACTAACAACTAACAAACTAATATTTACCGATAAAAAAATATATATCTGGAAATTAAGCAGCTGTACTATGATGATCAACACCTTGAGTTACCAAATTAAAAAGTGGAGTATTTGAGATTGACTTGAGGGAACATTGTGGATGTGATTATTTATACAAACCCTTTATTGTTTCATCAAATCAAATAAATTATGAATTGCAGCTAAAAAGTGAAAGCATGGATAAGAAAAGCTGACAAAAAGTGGTAAACTTTTGAGAAAAAATAGGCTTGCAATTTAAAATGAGAAAGAAAAACTGGAAACAAGCAAGAAACAAGTAGGGGGTTTTGATGATATGTGATCACAATTGGCAGAAAAAACAGTAATCAAGATTTAGAGACTGGGAGTTGAATTATAATGAAGAACAAGAAAACTCACCAGATTTTGCATTGGATGACACTCTGTATGTTGAGGGTTTCCACACACACCAGCAGCAATTCCCATTATACCCCCAAACAAACAAGACTTATTTACTTAATTCAATAGAAAATACACTAATAACTCAAACAATAACTCCTCACCAGTCACCATAGATAGGAAAAGGACAAATCCCAGAATTAATATGGATATAAGAGTGAAGGAACAAGTGGAAGAAGGAAAACAACTCTCTGAAAATTAGCAGGTGATTGGGAATATAGAAACGTAGAGAAATGGAATTTCAATTTGGACAGAGAAGAGAAGAGAAGAGGACATGGAGTTCCTTTTGTGTTAAGTGTGGTGTGTTGTTTTCAAGAAATGTTGATAGTGCGCTTTGCATTTTGATTTTTGATCACCCATCCACCCACCCACCAATCAAATAAGTCCTTTTGTTTCTTGTTTCTAGTGTGCGCATGCTATTGCTATTGCTGTTGCTATTCATTCCATTATCACCTCCTCCATAGGAATGGATTCAGGATTTCATCCCAACGACGAATTACTTCATACAGAAAGGAGAAAAAATTTTTAAAATTTAAGAGGAAATAATAAAATATTACTAATTTAAGGTATAAATAAAAAAATTCTATACATATAGTGAAAAAAATTTAAATCCAAAGGGGACGACCGTCTCACTCCCCTAAATTCGTCCCAGCAACTACCTCCATCTCCTTTTCTTTTCTTTTCTTTTTCCCACCTTCTCTAATTATACTCCGCATTTTAAGATTTTCTTTTTTTGGTTTATGTAACCACTTTACCTACTCTTTTTCTTTTTACAAGGAATTGAACTAACAGGATTTGTGTAACATGTGCATTTCATAACCATATCAAACTGAACTACCCCAAAATCTAATTTGAATCAGTTTCATATTATAAAATAACTTAATTGCATAATTATCATATTTTTGAAATTGTATTTTAATCTAAACTTTTAAATCTTGCAAACAATGCTTCAATTTAAAAACTTTTACAATTATAGCTTACAAACATATTTGTCTCTCTCCGCTGCTTACGTGACGTCCACATGATTGTGAAAGAAACGACATCGTTTCATTTAAATAATATTTAATTGCATATAAAATCACCATCTTTTCGCAAATTGCAATCTAATCAAAATTTTTAAATCTTATTAAACAAAACTCTAATTTAATTTTTTTTTGTGATTCGAGTTTTCGGGCAAATTAGTTTCTCTGTTGCTAATGTGTCATCAAAATTTGAGGCTTTTTATTATCATTGTTTATGTGGACGTTATTTGTGATTTTAATTTTTATTGTTTATTCAAATCAAATTTGAAAAACCAAATCAAAATCTCGAATCATAAATCCGTGAAATAATTTTGCATCGAAATTTGAGTTTGAATCCACATTTTATCATGTACGGAGAAGATCGACATTGCTATTTTCAGCATGTACCAAACATCTCGTGATAAGTTCCCAATTTTTTTTTTTGGTTTTTCTAATTTAATTGATATAATGTGTTCGAATTTAATTTTAAATTTTTTTAATAAATTAAAATACCTACCAACATGCCGCGCATATAAAAATATTTCATCATCCGTTTTTGCCAGATTATGTGCGCACGTGACCGACATGTGAGCGAAACGACGTCGTTTAATTTGTTATTTCTAATTTAAATAGAACAAAATTAGTAGTATAATTTTTAAGTTTTAGTTTTGATTTATTTTTATACAGTTTATTTAAAAATGTATAGTAAAAATAGAATAAAAAATTAAAATTACAATCGGTATCCATTTAAGTAAAGAAAATAAAAACCATCAAATTTCAACAATACATCGATTACGGGAGAAAGTAATATGTCTATAAGATCGAAATGCAAATAAAAATATTAATTGAAGTTTTGTTAAAGAAGATTCAAAAGTTTAAATTAGATTGCAATTTGTTAAAGGTGGTGATTTAATTTGCAATTAAACATTTTAAAATGAAACGATGTTTTTTTTGTAGGCACGTGACCCACGTAAGCAAGGCGAGACAAACTCTGCTCATAAGTTATAATTGCAAAAAAATTATTAAATTTGAAGCTTTGTTTCCTAAGATTCAAAAGTTTAGATTAAAATGCAATTTCGAAAAAGATGGTGATTTAATATGCAATTAAATCTTATAAAATTAATATCATTACATTCATTCGCTAACACTATAACAATTCATTTAGTGATACTATTACCGTTATAACCAGACTATCACCGATGGTATTTGGAGTAGTTAATATTTATATTTGATGTAGATTGAATTTTAGTTTCAATGAAGGAAAACAGGGATTAATGCTTGAGGAAATGTATTCTAGTTGATTGAATAATAGAAATAGGAGGAGAAGAATTAGTTATAAGAAGTTGGATTTTTATTTCTAGTTACTACATTACAAGGCATGAACCTCATATATATATATAGATGTATGATGTCGGTCTATATGGCTAACCGACTTATTTGGAAGCTAGTCTAGAGTATTCTAGGTACTATATATAACATGATCCCTATTTTTTAATTAGATTCACTTTGCTTTTTAATTTTTCTAGAATAATCTCTAATCTTACTCTCTTAACTACAACATTCTAGAATGTCCTTTTTATTTCTAGTTGTATTTAGTATATTCTAAGACAAGATCTATCTATTAATTTCTTATGCTAATCCGGATTATTCTAGAAATTTTCTCCATCTTCTAATAATCACTAAGAAAACGTGATCTCCCTGAAATAACAACATAGTTGAGAAGTAACTTTTTCCTTTCAAATATGTCATGAGTGGATTTTTGCTGTGAACTTGTGATTGTGTGTGTTTTAAGTAGCTTTGGTCATCCTCCTACTTTAGTGGGGTTGAATTGTATTTTTCGTGCGATGATGTCATAATAATATTATTCTTATATTTGGGGATAGTGGTAATTTTTTCTAAATTTTTAAACAGGTTAAGATTGGCTGAAATTAAAATGTTAAACAAATGGTTTGTGATTAAGTTCAAGTGTCATGTGTTAAATCAAGCTATTTTATGTTAACCTTGAGAACTTTTAATTAACACCATTTTATCTACTTTATAGAACTTTGAGCATACTGTTTATGAGGGGAAAAACACCAAAGGACTGAAGGAGTTGTGTTTTGATGGGCTTAAACTTTATATCCTAATTAGTTGTTTACACAATTCTCAGAATTTATTTCCTTAATTTCTAATTCCATTCATTGAGATAACAAGCTCTTTGTGAGAATTTGTGGTTAACTGGAAGTAAAATGCTGGGAGGAGAAAGTATAGCTACTGGTGTGTTGAACACTTATTCTTTTAAAAATTTACACAAGATTTCTTTAACTTTGCTGGTATGTGTTTGATTAAATACGGACGGAGTCTTTGTTAATTTTATGCCTTTTTGTGGTGTTTATGAATGATTAGGATCAAATGGACGTTTGGTTGTAGATTCTTCAATAGGATCCGTAGAATATTGGAGGATAAATTGTTTCAATGATGGTAACATCATAAGTGTTGTGATTCAATTTTGAAAAAAATAATGCAAAAGAAGGTTGTAGTGACGGTGGAAAAAAATAATTGAGGAGAAACCATTGTAGAAGGGGAAAATGTTAATCAAAATTGGGTAATGATTACCTTACTTAAAATAAAAAGTAGTGATATTGATCATTTTTTGTTTTCATTAACCATCTTATTTGCCCTAAATTCACTCTCATTCCTATTCCCATTAAGGGATTTTTAACCAAGCGGCCCCTATGTGGAAAAAGTTTTGGGTTCTTCTTCTTCAGTTTGTTTCTTTCTAATGTTGAGTTATATTTATCTTGTTACACAAGGGCAGAGGATGTCTAAATTTTGAGTTGCTTCATTGGAATCTGCAATAAGGCAGTAGAACTAATGATTATTGTCTTACTCATTTGTCTCAGCTTACTGATGGGCTCTCTGCTTCCACCTGTTGTGAGATCATGTCTATACATTCTATTGTGTATGAATTTTCCTTCACTATCACATTCACAGGAAGGCAGGATATGAGGGAGGTAGAGACTTGCGAGAAAGAATTGACAGCTATATTGCACGGGTGCGGGAGTGCAAGTGCGAGTGCGGAAGCTATACGATTTAGGTACGGGAATACAATTTATTTAAAAAGTTAGAGTATGGATTTATGAAGAATACGTCTATTTATTTATATTTTATTATATATAAAAATATATATTTTAAAAATGTATGTAATTCATATTTTCTCTCGTTCAAACATATTTAATAATTTAATCTAATCAAGTAACGAAACAATAATTCAATTTTTCCGTCCAATACATAAGTCATAATAGTGAATTCAATCTAAAATAATTGTTAAAATGTCAATTTAAATTACATTACATAATAAAGTTCAATTGAAATAATATATGTAATGCTTAATTGATGTCGCCTATGTAATCACCAAGTTGGATTCGTGCACGATTCGCAAGTGCGATTTATTTATTAACAATTTGTCACGTGGCAATTGGACCCACGGCTTTGCGAATTTCACTCCTTTCGTGAGGCGGGTGAATCGATATTGTATTGTAGTATTTTTAGAAGAATCATGCATAATAGCTTGGCAGGATGCATTCTCCATTGCACAACTCACTGGAAGACAAAATACCAAATTACAAGGCATTCTTCTCATGGTACGTCGCGTAGATCTTTACATGTGTTCCTATGTGTTCTGGCCGTCTTCACTTTTGTTCAAATAAATTTACAGGAGATAGTCTTTGCTCTCTTGGAAAAAGAATGTGAATTCATTTGAGAACTCTTATTTAGTACGGATGGCTAGGATGATATTATAGATCGCATCTAGTATGTTTTAAAAATATATTTTGCTTTATTTCTCAATTGATGTTTATGGAGCCTTATTTTGTGATGGGACACTCTTGTGTGAGACATTTTAATAAATTATTATCATTTTTTCATAATTTGCTACCACTTTTTCATAAATTGTTATCACTTTTCATAAATTGTTATCACTTTTTAATTTGTTATCACTTTTATACTAATTTGTATCACTTTTTTAAAAAGTGATAACAATTGATTAAAAAGTGATTCGGTTTCACATTGCATGCCTCATACAAATTTTTGCCTCTTGTGATTACATGCTATATATGCTAAAGTTGATTGTGAATATCACTAATTTACTACACTCAAGTGTAAAATCTAGGAAGGATATTCTTTAGAACCACACGTTTGTGTTTGTCTGTAGATGTGTGTGCATGTATAGAATTATAATTTCTTGTTTTCCGCATTCTTTGCTCTTGTACAACTATTTTAGTAAATTATCTCTTTATTCTTCCTTCTTCTTTTTTTTTTTTTTTGAAAAGCTTTATTCTTCCTTCTTGAAGAGGCTAAGGGATCTATTTTGTTGTCACACCACATAAACCAAAATAGCACTAAAAGTTACATACTCCCTCCATCCAATTTTAGTATGCATATTTTCTTTTTTGTCCGTCCAATTTAAGTATGCATGTTCTAAAATAGAATACAATATTTTATTTTCACCCTTATAATATATCTTTAATTACTCAAATTGTCATTGACTTTATTCACAAATAATCATTTTATTCATAAATGGACCCAACAATACCCTCCAACATATCTACTTTACACACAAACTATTAATATTTTTTAAAACCCGTGTAAAAAGTTTTATATATGCATACTAATATTGGACAAAGGGAGTAGTTATTAAGGTAAGAATAAATTATAATAAATTATTTATGACTCATGTTTCTCAACACCTGCTATTATATTATGTTTACAAATTTTAAATAGCCTTGTTTAAGCTGTTTGGTCCTCAGATGAGTTAGTACTTATGCAGACATTTACCACTTAAATCTCATGTTTGGTGGTTATATTAGCCAATTGAATGATGGTGAAATGAATTCCTCACCGCACAGGAAAGATACCCATATGAACTCATATAGCCTTTTGGAAGTTGATGCAGCACTATCTTTTTGTTTTACTACAAAGATACCCAACTTTTCAAATAATTTATTATGTTTGCTTTTATTCTTCCTGATTCATGTTGGTTTTAATGCTGAAGAACATTCTCTTATTTTAGTCTTAGCACCACAAAGAAGTGGGCCAACTTCTAAATTATTTTATTAACAAGTTTATTGTCTTGTTCACATGCATAAGACAATTTATTTTTACAGGTTGAACAATCTATTACTACCTCCGTCCCAAAAATTTATTCACACTTTTTGGGACACGAAAACTAAGAAAAATTAATTTTATTGACTTTTATGAAAATAAAGGGTAAGAAAGAGAATAAAGTGTAAGAATGTTTTGAGTGATTTAATGAGATAAAATAGGGTAGAGAATAAAATAGAGTAGAATAAAGTGATATTTTTAAATTTAAATGATATTGTGAGGTATTAATATTGTGTGATGTTTTCCTTTTAGGAGTGTAATAACTTGTTGAGATAAACTAGAAAAGGAAAGTGTGTATAACTTCTTAGAAGAGGGAGTACTATTTTCAGCAAGTACAGTTGGGGTAAGGACTGAAATTGGTAGAAGTGGAGTGGAAAGGCTTCCTCAACTAACAAATTTTCCTAACGGATTTGTCACCGATATATTATTAATTTATTAATTAGTGGCGGATTTATGATGGATATATTATTAATTTATTAATTAGTGACGAATTTGTGATGGATATACGTACTTATGGATTAGTGACAAATTACTATTTAATGACAGATTACTAACACATTTTAGTAATGATGTTCGATGGATTTATTTAGTGACGGGTTAGTGACATATTACTTAACACATTTTAGTGACAAATTTTCGATGAATTTATTTAGTGATGGATTTGATAAAATTGACCAACGTTTTCCTAATGGATGAATCACATACTAATATGGATTCTAGAGAGAGAAAGGGAGAGAGCGGGGAGGAGAGTGGGTGAGTGTTAACCGTAGGAAAACCGACCATATTCCGAGCATTTCCGCGAGGCAAATACCTTTCCCTAACCATAGAGTAACCCATTACCCTAGTAGCCTCCAGAGGATGAGATAGGTTTCGGGTAGTGAACGGTGATACTTGAGCAAAAAGAATGAGAATGCTTCTGGCGAGATAAGTAATTGGAGATAAAAACAAGAAAATCGATTTCTTTCTTGTTTAGAAACTTCCCGGAGAATGCAAATGGCTAGATTGAGGTCCAAATTTGAGAAGATTGGTAAGGTGGTCGATCTTTTCATACCAAAGAAACTTGACAAAGTAGGAAAACCATTCGGCTTTGTTAGGTTTCTTTGACTACCTTGATGAGGATGAATTACTAAAGGCTGCGAATAACGTTTGGATTGAGAGCTACAAAATCAGAGCTTTCTACCCGAAATATGACCGAGAAAACCCGCGATCGACAAGAAAGAGAAGGTTCCAGTGATTCGGAAGGATAACTTGCGAGTTGATGAAAAATCTTATGCATGCATCGTGGAAGAGAAGGAAAATGATAACGGAAAACATATTACAGCTCGGAGAAATCACAATCAATCTTGACATTCAAAACTACGAGAGAAGAAACAAAATGGTTGGATGAGTGCATAACCAGGAATCTTTGAGATCGAAATTCTCTTGGGAGGAATACGGGGAGGAATTACAAGAAGAATGTGGGAATTTTTTTCAACATCGATATATGGGAGAGGATATATTGTATTGATTCAAAATAATACTGGGAAACCTTATGAAACACTCTCACGTGATATGGACGAGTGGTTTTTGCAATCGGTTTGAATGGCATAGAAAATGGACACCAAAAGATGTGTGTCACAAGAGATTTGTTTGGACTTGGTTTGGAGTTCCGTTACATACTTGGACTTAACGTTGTTTTGAGACCGTATGTTATAAGGTGGGATCGTTTGTGAAGTTAGATGAATTCTCAAAAATAAATCACGGCTGGAATTTGCTAGAGTTCAGGTCTCGCCTCTTCCCTCAAGGAGATTAATCAAGTTATACAGTGTGTGATTGATGATATGGAGTTTCGGATCGGGTGGTGGAGGAATTTGAGTTCCCGGTGGAGGATATCGATGGAGACATTAATGAAGGATCGGAGAAGGACAACGTCTCCCAATGGTCGGCCGACGGCGATCGTCGTACGAGATGAAGAAACAAGAGCGGCAATAATCCGTGGAAAATCAGCATCCGATGGTGGAGAGAATTCAAAATCGGCGTCGGTTCATCTCCACCATGACGACAATTTCGATAACCTAAATGATGATGGTGATGCTGTCTACGAAAAAAGGGGCCCACAAATCAAGATTATTGACGGCGGTACATTGATTGGAGTGAATTGATACATGTTTTTAGGGCTATTTTTAGTGCAAAAGTGAGCTAAAGTGTGATTTTTGTGCTCAAATGTGAAAAGTATCACTCTTTTGCCTAAAAATATTACTTTGTGAGGTTTTGATGTATTTCGCCTGCTTTGCAGGTAAATCGGTGGAATTTTGCCAAACCGAGAGTACCGGTATTCTTAGAATGAAAAGACGAACATACGGGACGAAAACGGGTCGGGACAGAGCCGCTTCTCGATAAAAATTCCCGATCTCGGGTTGGAGTCGAGGTGCATAGACCTCGACTCGAGGCCCAGCCGGAGGGAAATATTTTCAAAAGGCACAAGCCTCGACTCGAGGCATGACCCTCGAGTCGAGGGACGAAAAAGCAGGATCCTCGAGTCGAGGGCCGAGGCTCGACTCGAGGCGAGTGATAATTTGAAGAAACGTGTTAGCGACTCTCGTGGCCTCGACTCGAGGGCACGAAGCTCGACTCGAGGAGTGCCCAAAACCGAAAAATTTAGTTTTTAAGCCATTGAAAGCCAAAACAGAGCGAGAGATTGATTCTAGCGATTCAGAGCAGCTTTCTAGGAGTTTCTTTGAGCGAATTTTACATTTTGTAGCTTGAATTTCCTTGTAATTGCATTAGATTGTTAGAATTGAGATAGATTCCACATTTAGTTCATTAGATTAGTAGATTGGTTGGTTGTAATTGAAGTTTGCAGCTGAAATTGGGAAGAATTGAAGTTGTAGTGAAGCATTGTACAAGATTAATCATTCTTATTTTTGCCTATTGAAGCTTAATTGGTGATGTTCTTACCCTTTGATCTCTTTAATTCATTGCTTGTAGTAATTAGATTGTTAATTGCTTTCTTAGATTTTATAGCCATGGTTTTTGCTTGTAGCACCATGGGCTAATAGTTTTGTGCTTGGGATAATTGAAATTAGGGATGAAGTGTTTGCCTCATGCTATGATTGTTGATAATTGTGATCAATTGAATTAGATTGCTCCCTAATTGTGATTCTTAATTGTACTTCATGAAAAATTATCTCTTTTGATTAATGGTTGATCACCCTAGCAATAGGCGAGAGTTGAGCTAACGTGATTAGGTGTTAATAGGGTTTCAATTTTGCATGATTGTATGAATTGGGGTCTTCTACATTGAGAGATGGGAAGAACTAAGGATACTCACATTAGGCATTGTGATATTAATGGAGTGATTAATTTCATGATGGTTTATGCTTTCTAATTTGATTGATTTGCATTTGGATACAATCATAGCTTGTTAATCATGGATTCCTTGATGGAGATTATCCCTTGCACCTAATTCCCCCATTGATTTTAGTCTATTTGATCTTGCATTCTAAGTGTTTGATAGATTGTTTGCATCAACTTGCCATTTAATTTCTTGCAATTTGTAGTGATTTAGTTCAAGAGCTTGTTGCAACTTTAGCCATTTCGAACTCTTATCCTTGAATTTCGTTTGCATACTTTCTCCCTTGGGTTCGATATTTTTGTTGATTGGTCTTAATAACTCTTACCCTATACACTCCAATCATACATCTGCGTTGAACGTATCCCAAGAGGAAAGGACGGAGTATGGGGAGTCTAAAGCGGTTACAAATCATGAGTTTGTTGGAGAGAATAATGCAGATTTTGATTTCATTGGGGCCCTCTTGACCGATTCACATGCGGGGATTTGCCACCTCTTGTGGACTTTAATTTTAATTGTGGAATTCTGGTGGGCCTTCAATTTGTAATAATGGGCCTGTTCCTAATAACAAGCCCACTTGTTTGAGAAATCAAGAGATTCCAATTAATGAAGCCCATGGTGTGGAGAAGCCCGTAATTCTGAAGCCCAAGAGGTTGAAAAGCCCGATAACATCTCTTCTATTGAGATACAGCAGATTAGTAATTCACAAGATACAGACTGCGCCACCCATTAATACCGATCACCGTCCCCCCGACGTCAATCAATTATGCCGTCAAAGCCAACTTTGTCGCCGAAATCGAAGCAAGACAACAAGAAAGGAGTAAGAAAATTGGTCATGGAGGATCCTTGGCCATCTTTTGTGAAAGAAATTGAATGCGAAGAGGATAGAGTCACAGGCTGGGGATCTTGAAGCAGAAAAAAAAAGGAGGCAAATAATCCAAGTAAGTTTCCATCTTCTTCATCCTTAGAAGCGAAACCGACTTGGGGTATGGGTAAACATTTGGGATTGAAGGCAAATGGTCCAAATGAATTAATTGAGCAGAATTGGATAAATTAGAATCACATAGGAAGAAAGATTCGAGAGAAGAGTTTAGGGAACCAAAACAAGTTAATCAATGAAGATGCTCTCAATAAATATTCGGGCTTGGGGAGTATTATTAAGAAACAAGAAGTTCGAAGTTGATACGTGATAATATATAGTGTGGGAGGAGGTTATTGATTCAATTTGTAGAATGGCTTGGGGAGGATAATATTGAATGGGTACATTAGAGAAGGCTGTAGGAAGATCTCGGGGTATTATTTCAATTTGGAATAAACATGTTTTTCTTGTGTAAGTGCTTGGCATATGGATGGCGGCGTACTTGTTAATGGCTTTTGGGGTCAAGATAGGACCCCATGTTGCATTATTAATATCTACTCATCATGCTCCTTATCAAATAAAATTGATCTGGGATCGGGTTAACACAATGGTGGCACGAACTCGGGATCCACGTATTTGTATTCTTGGAGATTTTAACTCAATTAGATGTTAAGCGGAGAGAGAAGGAAGAGGATTGGTTATTCACCGCAGAGATATAGATGAATTCAATTCATTCATCACCAATGGCGGACTCATGGATTTACCGCTACATGGGAAAAGATTCACTCCAGTACAAAGGGGATGGAAAATGCAAGAGTAGACTTGATAGGATGCTTGTTAATAATGCCTGGTTACAAAGAGAATTCGAGACTTAAAGGGCTTGATAGATCTATTTCGGATCATTGTCCGATTCTCATGGAAATAAAATCAATCGATTGGGGCCCGAAGCTTTTAGGAGTCTAAATGCTTGGCTAACTCATCCTTTTTCAAAGATTTTGTCACGAGCAAATGGAATCAATATGTGGTGCAAGGTTGGGGCGCTTTTGTCATTAAGGAGAAACTCAAATTATCAAGACCGATTTGAAAGAGTGGAATGAGCATGTATTCGGTCTTATGGATAGGAATATCACTTCTTACAGGAAGAGATTAATAGACTGGACATGTTAGATGAAGTTTTCGGTGGAGGACCATGAAATTATTAGGAGAAATGAATCTGCTGCACTTCTCATGAGGGAGCTTAAAAGAAAAGAAAGTCTTAATTATCGAAAGCTAGATGCAAGTGGATCAATGAAGGAGATTGCAATTCACGTTTCTTCCACAGCTTCATTAATAAAAGGAGAAAAAGAAATAAGATAATTGGAATAAAAGTAAATGGAGAATGGAGGGAGGAGGTTGTAGATGTCAAAAATGGATTTTGAACACTTTCAAAATCACTTCAAAAAGGAGAATGCTCAAAGACCAGTTCAAAGCAGAGAACTTCTCGAAAAGGAAAATCTCGAGATTGAAAATGATTATCCGATTGCTCCGCATCAAGATGAAGTTAGAGAGGCGCTTTGGAATTCCGATAGTTCGAAAAGCCCGGCCCTAATGGCTTCAACTATTCCTTTACGAAAGACTCTTGGGAGATACTCAAATCTGATGTGATGAGATTAATGCAAGAATTTCATTCCCATGGACGGCTAGTGAAGGGTTTTAACCCTACCTTTATTGTACTCATCCCAAAAAAAAAGGAGGCAACAGAGGAACTTGGTGACTTGGACCGATTTCTCTTGTTAATGGCATCTACAAAATTGTGTCAAAAATCTTAGCAAGAAGATTGAGTAATGTACTACCGACCATCATCTAGGAGTCGCAGAGTGCGTTTATTGGTGGGAAGAACATCCTGGATAGTGTGGTCATCTTGAACGAGGCAATTGATGAGGCTAAGCGAAATCGTATTAAAAGAATATTTTTCAAAATTGATTTTGCCAAAGCCTATGATTCGGTGGACTCGGTCTTACCTCAATAAAATGATGGAGAGCTTTAACTTCAATGAGAAATGGAGGAGATGGGTGATGGAATGTGTGACTTCAAAGATCTCGCGCTTTTGGTAAATGGTAGCCCTTCCGGAGTACTCAAATTGGAAAGGGATTAAGACAGGGGACCCCTTATCCCCTTTCTTATTCCTTATTGCTTACGAAGGGTTGAGTATTCTCAAGAAAAAGGCATCCTCTTTAGATTATTTTTCCAGAGCGTAAATTGGAGCAGATAGAATTGACATATCTCATTTACGGTATGCGAGATGGCACAATTCTCGATGGGGACAACAACTCAAGAGAATGCAATGGCTATTCGCGAATTCTAAATATCATGGAAATTCTTTCGGTCTAAGAATTAATTTTGAGAAATGCAGTTTGATGGGGGTCAATGTTATAGATTCTAAGTGATGGAGATGGTCAAGTCATTGGTTGAAAGTTGGGCACAATTTCTTTCTCTTACTTGGGGATCGAATGGGTGTAATCACGGGAAAATACTGAATGGTCTCATATTGTGCAAAGAATCAAGAACAGATTACGTAAATGGGATGAAAGGAAGATCTCAATGGGAGGCGGGATCACTCTTTGAACTCGGTTTTAACTTAACTACCGATTTACTATCCTGTCATTTTTTCCTATTCCAAAAATGACTGTGAGTGAGATTGAGAGTCTACAAAGAAATTTTCTCTTGGGGGTGGGGGTGGTGGTTCTAGGAAAATTGCTTGGGTAGGTTGGGACAAGATTTGTAATTCGAAAATAGAAGGGGGGCTAGGAGTCGAAAACTTAAATCTTTTTAACAGAGCTCTCTTGGGGAAATGGGGATGGAGGTTTCTCACAAGTAGGGGAGTTTGTGGGTGAGGTTTCTAATCTCAAAATATGGAGAGAACTCGGGAGGGAATCGGGTAGACTACCGTTAGGAAGAACTCGGGAGAACTTCTTTATGGTGGAGGGATATTTTGAAAATTATCCAAGAAGGGGAGGGAGTTTGGTTTGATGTAAATCTTGAAAAGATGTTAGGTGATGGATGTAATACATTTTTTTGGAGTGAAAATTGGTCTAGAGAGGGAGTCCTCGGTTCTAGGTTTAGCAGATTGTTTGCTTTGGTTTAGATAAGGGAAGTGATAGGGAATATGGGGGCTTGGGTTGGGGGAACTGGGGTTGGTCTTGGAGATGGAGAAGACCGTTGTTTGAACGTGAAGAAGTAATGTTGAATGATCTTGTGAGTTTAATTGATGTGTTTCAAATCAATACAGGAGTGGAGGATTCTTGGAGATGGAGACTTTCATCAAATGATGATTACTCAATGTTGGTTCTTGGTTTTATAGGTATTGATGATGTTTCTAAAACCCATATGTAATAGGACTAATTTGAACTGTTAGTCGGTGATGATCTAGATAGGTTAGTATTTGTGCTAAGGTAAACTTTCTAAGATATATTCAGATGGTTTGTAGATGTATGAGAACTGAAGACGAAGACTTTGCACGAGAAGACTTTGAAGACAGAAGACTTTGAAGTCGAAGATCTTGAAGACGAAGACTTGAAGGCAAGAGACTTGATCGAAAACCGACAATCGAAATGTATAAAGGTCGCTACCAAGAAGACCTAGAAGGTTTCTTATATTCGTAAAGGTTGTCACTAAAGGACTAGAAGACTTATAACACGTAAGATGAACACAACTTATGAAGGTCAAGTAGTCAAGAAGACTTGGACAAGAAGATAGCAAGGTTGAGAAGCTTGCTAGGATAAAGATAGAAGACTTGATTGATTCAAGGTGAATCCATCAATCAGATATTCTCGTATCAATCAGACATCGATTGGAAGATTGAAATCTCAAAAGTCTATCTATCAAGAGATAATTGATTGGATTCAGACAATCAATCATCTAAGTAAAAAGATCTTCCTAAACGACTACATACTATTTCGTCAAGACTGTTACTAATCAGCCTAACGGCTTGTTGATTTCGGGAATCTATAAATCGAATGAAGGATTTCAAAAGCGACACGTAAAACTACGCGCGAAAATTTCAAGAGAGAAATTCTATCACCAAAGCAAGACACACAAATTCATTCAAATCTCGAATCAATACACATAATTGAATCTAAAGATCTGATTACTGGTTTAAGAAATGTAAATCACCTTCCAATATCTCGAGTACGAGAGAAGGTTGATCGCTTTGATTAGATCTAAGAGTTTGAATAAACTCAAGGATCATCTTTTGTAATCAAGGGCGTGAACTTGTAAAACCTCCCGTGGTCATAACCTCGAAGACATGAGGGAACAAGACCGAAAGATTTGGTGGATAGTATGACCCCTGTGGAGTCATGCCACACGTAGGATCGTTATATCCGAACCACTATAAAAATCTCTGTGTCTTTATAAGTTTTCTCGCATACATATTCTTAACTCGCCATTCATCATCATTTTAATAAACCTACACTAAACTTGCTAAGTATTTATCAAGAAGGTTTTCATTCAAAGGGTTTTTCAAATACACACACGAGATTAGCTTCCGCACCATCGAAGACTTTGACTTTCCAAAGTCTGTTGATCACACTTAGCACACTCGAGTACTTATCTCGTAGAAGACTAGTAAAGCCTTCTAACTTCACACTCACCACAAAAAGTTGTAAAAAGTTTTGAGTGTGGGAAAGTCTATTCAACCCCCTTTTAGACTTTCCACCTCCTTTTAAATCTCGTCCGGACCAACAAGTGGTATCGAGTAGTGGTTCAACCGACCACCGGCTTTGGTTACCAATAATCTTTGAGGAAAGGCTGTTGTGGTCACTGAATGATCTTTTTGGAAAACCATTTTCATAAATCTCATTGCATACTTTGCATAATTGTTTTATTACTAACATGAGTTCTCATAAGAAGAGCAATAAAGCCGAGAAAGCTACCGAATTCTCTATCGAAGACTATGACTACCGGAAGTTCCGCATGGAAAATTACCTTTGTGCAATACATGATAGGATGCTTGAAATTCTTGAAGATGGACCTATCAAATTCTCTGGGATCCAGTGAGTTCAGGAAGTTGTGGAACCGAGACTTCAACTCGCCGTAAAACAAAAGAAAAGAAGCGAATTGTCAATGAAGAGAGAAAACTGTTCAATCTTGATCAATTTGCTCGCACAAAGATTATAGAAACGTTAACGAGAGAGCTTCTTGAAAAAGTGAAAACCTCGCAAATCTGCAAAGGAAATGTAGGAGACATTGGCACTAATGTGTGAAGGATCGTAACAAATCAAAGAAAACAAGTGCGATCAATTCTTCATTCTTTTGACACTCTCAAGATGAAGTCGGATGAAACTATTGATCGAGTTGGACTTGAGGTTGACAAATATAATCAATAAAGCAAGTTCCCTAGGCAAGTCATACACCGAGAAGGAAATAAACCACAAAATTCTCGGATCATTGACTAGCAAATGGAGAGTGAAGATTATCGTGATCAAAGATACCAAGGATCTCAATAGAATAAGTCATCATGAATTGTTTTCTCATCTTAAAGCTCATTAATTCGACCGAAACAAGAAGAAGATGAGGATGAAGGAAACTCAAACTCTGCAAGTAAAGAAATGGCTTTCAAAGTTACACCTACTACGTCATCAAAAGAACCGGTAGGAGAAGATCTAAGTATAAAAGAACAGATGACATTACGATAGGGGTGGGAATAGGCCAAAGCCGGCCGAGGCCTTGCATAAGAAAGCCTAGGCCTATTATATAATTCTTAGGCCCGAGCACGGCCTATTATCTATGGTAGGCTTTTTCAAGGCTCGGCCTGGCCTTTTTAATTAATAGGCCGAGACTTGAAAGTCTTTTAAAGGCCTGTTTGCAACTTTTTTATTCTTTATTAAATTTTAAAAATTCACATTTTTATATTACACCGTATATACTATAAAACTCAAAATACAAATAAAATTAACATACCGAAAATTATCAACTAGTAAAAGCAATAACAAAATCTTATGTAAATTAATGTGTTTAAGTTATTTTGTTTATTATTAATATTTTTATTAATACCTTTTACTAATATGTAAATTTATGAGATAAAATATATGAGTATCTCACAATTATGAAATTAATTATATATTTTTTTAATTATACACTAAACTCATTATAAATATTATTTTTGAAAAAAATATTAATAATTTAATAAAGTTATAAAAAAAAATTGATTACTTTAATTTTTTTAATAATAATAGTTTTATTGAATACTTGATTACTTTTTAGATGATTTACTAATGAAATATTTATTTCTATATATACAAGTTCAAATCATGAATGGTGGAGACTATTTTAATTTAATAGATGAGAATGATTTCTAACATTTCACAATTCTCCACATAAATAAAATATTTAATAATCATTCCAAAATATTGTAAAATGTTATTATGTTATCTAATATAATATATAATATATATTATATACCATATATTACATATATATTATATATATAAATATAATATATTATTTTATTATTAATATATATATATATATATATATATTATAGTTAAATAGGCCGGCTGTTAGGCTTAAAAGGCCTACAAGAAAGCTTAGGTCGACCTATTTAATTAAATAGGTCTCTTAAAAGGCCCGAGCCTGGCCTATTTATTAAACGGGCGAGCCGAGCAGGACTTTAGTAGGCCAGGCCGTAGGCCACTGTCGGGTAGCCTGGCCTATTCCCACCCCTAATTACTGACTAGAAAGTTTGACAAGATGAATTCAAAGTTTGGCAAATATAGAGGACAATTGGAAGAACACTAGGCGAACGAGGTTTTAAGACCGATACAAAGTCTTCTACCAAAGACAGATAGGAGATCGAAGAGTCTAAAGATGAAAGAAGATATAGAACCCCGAGAGAAGAAGAGAGGGAAGTCCCAAAAGGAAAGACTTCTCACCTAGAAGAGATTCGAGTCCCGAGAAGATCGACAAGAGATGACAATTGTTTTACATATCATAAACCTGGACACTTGATTATGATTGTCCGAGAATTAACTCCTAGAGAAAGAGAAGAAAAGAGACTTAAGAGGAACAGGAAGTTTCTTTGATAAGAGAGCCCTAATAGCTGGAGAAGAAGATTCTTCATTGAGCGACACAACCTCTTCATCGGATTTTTCTTGAGATAATGACTTATGTCTTATGGCTATTGGGTGATGAGGTAACTTCGACTCTTGCTCTTAAATGCGCTTCTCGCACCTCTCTAGCGAAGAGTTTGACTATAACTTTGTTGATAAGTTAATGAGAGATCTCAAAACTGCAATAAATACTTATAAGCGTGTGGAAAAGGAGAACACTAGCTTAAAGGCTAAGATTGAGCTACTTACTCAAGAATCTACTAGCAAGCTTTTTGGAATACTAGCAGACTCTAATCAGACAACTTCAAAAGAGTTGGACACTCTTAAATTGAAGTATCTTGAAACGAGTCAAGCTGGTAGAAAGGTTGCTTCGAGAATCTTGAGAAGACCGATCGATTGAAAATCCTACAAGTAAAGTTTGATGAACTTTTCCATCAGCATGAGCGTGTAAAATCAAGTGAGGAACGTTTAAGTTTTAGATTGGATCAACTGAATAAAGCCTCTCATCTTTGTTCAAACAATAGTTAATTCGTCTCAAACACCTAACGTAAAGAAGGGAATTGGTTTCACCTTTGCCCAATCCTCACGAGTTCAAACAAGTGTACCTAAGAAGAGTACACATGTTAAAGGTAATGATTTGGTAGGAGAAGGTTCCAAACCTAAACCTATCGATAAGGGTAAGAAGGTTCTTGACCAGAAATCGGTTGAATGGAAAGAAGAGTAGCTATACTCAACAATCCAAACAAGCGATGAGGTATCAAAGGAAGGGGAATCCGACTTAAGAAATCTCAAAGTCGAGAAAAGTAGACATCGGCGAAACCATCTCTGTGGAGACAGTTTGGTGAAGACTACACAACCTAAGCAAGCTTCAAAGTTTGCTAAATGATCTACTAAGCCTTTTGTGCACTGTAAGATATGAATCTTTTGATGGCTCAAGTAGAGCGTACCCTTATCATCGAACCCTAGAACCATTGCACAACAAATGATCACTTCAACCGAGAGGACATCGAAGCATCGAAGTCTTACGGAAGAAACACAACCGACACCCATAGACATGTATCTAAGAAGGCACCAATTGATGAAATTGTTTATGTTGATATGTATGGAAGGAGGATAAGATCTTACGAATACAATGAGAAGGATCTATTCTGTGGATTCCTAAAAGATGCTCTAACCCTCAAGGACCCAATTCTAAAGGGTACCTAAAACTTAACTAAACGTTCGGGACTCCGTGGATCAAAGAAGAAGAATTTACGAAAAAGCTCATTGGTACATCGGCAGTGATTGCTCGAAACATATGACTGGAAATAGGCAATTCTTGGGCTCAATGCAAATACAAGATGGTCCACGGGTGGTGTTTGATGATAACAACTTTGGTGTTACCAGAGGAGTTGGAACCTTACACATTGGCGATGTACGTGTTGAAGAAGTTCTCTATGTAGAAGGTCTAAAACATAACTTGCTATTTGTATCTCAATTTGTGATAAGGGATATTCGATTAAGTTCTCTAGCTCCTCTTGTGTTGTTTCTTATGGTCAAGATGATCGGATACTTTTGACTGGCTTTGAGAAAGGGCAATGTTTATGTTGCGAGAATTTCAAAGCTGTCCTAAGAATACATGTTTGGTTGCGAAGAGCACTCAAGAAGCTAGCTGGTTATGGCACAAGAGATTAAATCATCTAAATTTCAAGACGCTGAACAAAATTGCTAGAAAGTCTCTTGTGGAAGGTTTGCCTAATGAAGTTTTCTTAAAAGATCAAACTGTGATTATTGTCAAAAAGGAAGCAAACCAGAGCATCGTTCAAAGAAGTTACATCCTTAACAACAAGCAAAGTACTACGGTTACTTCACATGGACTTATTTGGACTGTCTCTCCCATAAGTTTCAGTGGAAGGAAGTATACACTAGTTGTGGTTGACAACTATTCAAAATTCACATGGGTGGTATTTCTATTTAAGAAGAATGAAACTATCTCCAAGATACCCGAGCTACGAAAAGACTACAAAATGAAAAAGAAGAAAACATTGTGAGAATCGAAGCAATAAAGGAACAGAGTATCTAAACACACATATAGCAAACTACCGTAAGGAACATGATATTCAACATGAAACATCTGCACTCGTACTCCGCAACAAATGGAGTGGTGAAAAGACGAAACAGAACTCTCAAGGAGGCTGCCGAACAATGCTAGCGAGAATTTAATGTTCCTCGAGATTTTGGGCGAAGCCATAAACACGGCTTGCTACACTCAGAATCGAAGCCTGCTAAACAAAGATCATGGAAAGACACCTTATGCATTGTGGAAAGGTAGACTTCCTCGTGTTTCTTTCGTGTTTTTGGGTGTAGGTGTTTCATCCATGACAATGAGAAATCCAAATTAAAAACCTTTGATGCCATATTCTTGATGGAATATTCTTAGGATATTCTAGCACAAGCAAGGCTTATCGTGTTTTTAATAGGAAGACTCTTGTGGTGGAAGAAACACCACACGTGGTATTTAACGAATCTTTTTGTGAGTCCAAGGCGGGATATGAGGAATCACTAGCAAAAGGATTGGAAAATGCGAGTGTAAAAGAAGTTCCAAGATATGTCAAAGTACATTTACCTATTCAGAATTGAGACTCAAATGACGATCAACAAGGTTCAAAGTCTCTTGAAAAGAGAAAGTTATCTCTACTGATATTGAAGAAACATCCCAAGGAGAGTCGGATAAGGAGACTTCAATGCACAGTGAAGCATCTCCAAAAACACCGATTCTTTGAAGTATCAAATTCGGGGGAATCTCGGAAGATAATCCACGAATACAATTCGAAAGAGTTGGGCACGTCTAAAGAACACCAAAGAAGGAATTGGATGACTGACCATTCCAAAGATTTAATTTTGGGAAATCCTCTTGATGGTGTAAAGACAAGAAGAAAAATGAATTTGGATGGATTGTTTAGTTGCTATGTTTCACTTCAAGAACCAAAAACTATAGAAGAAGCTCTTTCGGATGCAAGCTGGATTGAAGCAATGCATGAAGAATTGAATCGGTTTGCCGGACAAGATGTATGGACATTGGTTGATAGACCATGACATCGAAGGTTATTGGTACAAAATGGCTATTTAGGAATAAGAAAAATGAAAAGGATGAAGTAACAAGGAGCAAGCAAGGTTGGTCACGCAAGGTTACTCTCGGTCGGAAAGGTATAGACTACGATGAGACCTTCGCATCTGTAGCAAGACTAGAAGCTATTCGACTATTTCTAGCCTATCACGAGAACATATGAGATTCAAAGTTTATCAAATGGATGTAAAGTCTGCGTTTTTAACGGAGTTCTAGCGAAGAAGTTTACGTTGAACAACCTCCGAGGATTTGTCCAAGGAAACAAAGTATATCGTCTAAAGAAAGCTTTATATGGGTGAAGCAAGCTCCAAGAGCATGGTATGACACGCTTTCACAATTTCTTCTTGATCATGGATTCAACAAAGGAAAAATAGATAGAACACTCTTGAGAATTGAAGAAGATCAAGACATTTTGTTGGTTCAAATTTACGTGGACGACATAATATTTGGATCTCCAAATAAGAAAATTTGTGAGAAGTTCGGTGAGTTGATGCAAAGCAAATTCGAGATGTCCATGATGGGAGAAATGAATTACTTTCTCGGATTACAAGTGAAACAAATCTCTAAAGGAATTTTCATCAACCAAACAAAATACCCCAAGAATATGTTAGAAAAGTTTGGAATGCGAGACTAGTAAGGAAGCAAAGATTTCAATGATGACTAACTACAAAATGGATCCAGATGAAAGTGGTGAAAGAGTTGATCGAGACGGCATACGAGAGGATTGATAGGATCCTTGCTATACCTAACAACAAGCGAGACGGATATATCTTTATTTGTAGGCGTGTGTGCAAGATTTCAATCGAATCCAAAGAAAAGTCATATGGAGGCAGCAAAGAAGATATTGAAATATCTCAAAGGAACAACAAACTTAGGTTTATGGTACCTGCTGATGATAATCTTGAATTAAGTGGATACTCAGTTCGACTATGGAGGATGTAGAATTGATAGAAAATCAACTCTTTGGTACATGTCGGTTTCTAGGTAGTAAGCTAATATCGTGGTTCTCAAAGAAGCAAACTTCGGTTGCTACTTCAACCACAAAAGCGAGAATACATGGCTCTTTGGAAGTTCTTTGCTCACAACTACTTTGAATAAGTCAGCAGTTGAAGGACTATCATATAGAAGCCAAAGAAATACCAATCTTTTGTGACAGTACTAGTGCGATTGCAATTACTCAAAATCTAGTACTTCACACTAGATGTAAACACGTGGATATTAGACATCACTTTATTCGAGACCATGTAGAAAGGAAAAATATTCGTATGGAAAAGATTCACATTGATCGACAGAGAGCAGACATTCTTACTAAACCTTTAGCGAAGCAAGGTTCGAGAGAACTATCAGTGGAACTTGGATTGTTGGATCCAGGAGAGAACTTTTCAAAAAGAGACCGTTGAAGAGAGTAGAAAGCTTATGAAGAAAGGATGAGGCGTGCTAAAAGATAAATTCTATAATAGAAGGTTTTCAAATCCAACCTAGAAGGGTTGCAAACTTTGCTTAGAAGGTTTATCAAGCTTGCGTAGCAAGGTTGTAAACCTTCTTTGCTTCTGATACTCGACACATCTACGTGGCATTAGCTATTAGATATGTTCTCTCTCTCTCTCTTTCTACTATTTTGAAAAGATTTTGATTTAAAATATTCCATGTTATTTGTTTCTGAAATCTTTCGGAATATTTTATTTCCTAAAAATATATCCTCAGCGCATTGGCTTATTAAGGGTTCGCGATTTTTCTAAAATATTTTATTACCTATTTGTGGATCCGAAATTCTTTTAAATTTGGAAAGTTTATTTTCGCGTCCATAAGCCGAGGTCACGCACTTATTGGAATTTGAACCATTGCATCCATAATCGTTCGATCCGATCGTGCAACATGCCAATCAACGATTACCCATTATTTCGCTATTTTAAAATTTGTGGTTTCCTTTTCGGTCTCATATAAATACTTCATCATCCTTACTTTTTCATTCTCACTTTCTCTAAAAATCTGCTCTGAAAATCTCTTAAATCTTTTCTGCATTCTTTGTGTTCGTAATATCTTACTTTACAAATGGCTCCTAAACATTCTTCTTCTTCTAAGAAATCAGCTAGCAAGGGCAAAAGCAAGGCCATGGATGCTCTAGCTTTATCGTAAAAGATGCGAAGTGAACTCTTTGTGGATTTCTACTCAAACCATCGGCGCGAAGCAATGTAAATCATGAATCTTCTCTCGATAGAGGTCTCGCAAGATCGTTTACTGCTCATTCGAGGGAATGCGAACATTCGATGCTTATGCCGTATAATTTTTGATAAGGGTAAAGTTCGGAGATGATGGTGCGATGACAAGGGTTAACGACCAATCCTTGGCGGTCACGAGGAGCGACATTCACACATATCTGGGTTTGTCCCTTCTTGGTATTGATCCAGAAACTTACATGTGGGATAACCATCTTCTTGCTTTTCGATCGCCGGCGAAAACTTCTTGTCGCCATTTCATCACCGATTTGAAGAATGGGTACTTAAGGCGAAAATACAGGTTGTTGTTTGACATTATGGTGAAGGTTATCTTTGGGGAGCGTTAGAGTATGGATTCTCTGAGTCGGCGAAGGCTGTGTGCTCTGAAAGCTATCGTTGATGGGGTTGCATGTGGTGGGTGACGAAGTTCCTGGATATCTTGAAAAAGAAGAAGAACAGATTCTTTCTAGCGATGATACAAATCATGCAGGAGTGAAAATGCAGGGTGTGGAACAAGGTATGTATCGATGTCTAACAAGATCACCGTCTTGTTGGAACGGATGTTACTTGGTGTTGATTGGGATCCAAAGTGGACTAAGTCTTACACCAAGGCTAAGTTCATGCTTAATAAGGATGAAGATTTATCCGGACCTCAGGATATCGATGATGAAGGCGTTGGACCAATAGCTATAGGCGAGGGGAACACACCGATGAAGAATATGTGGACTCTTCGGGAATGAGGATGGTTCCTCAAAGGAGGAGGAAGGAACTCGAAGAAGGAAATGAAATGGATGTTTACGTGTCAAGTGATGAGGGAAAGGTTGCTGATAGCGAACACGAGAAGGAGTCTTCTAAATAAGCAAGTTCAAAGAAGGAAGCGAGTTTAAAGTCTGCTAAGTCGATTCGAGAAGGCCTTAGGAATTGATTCTTGCGGTGAGGATCAAGTTCCTATCTCCAGATTTACCAAAGAAGAAGGCTCGGAAACCATCTGTGGTGCCCAAACAAGGTTCGATCGCGAATCGAACCAGGGGAGCACGAATGTCCGAACCCATTGTTTCGACTGAAGGGAGCATCAGCTATTGATGCAATGGAGATCGAGGACTCCTCATCCAAGGAGTTGCAGAGTCTGCTGGTGAGGAGAAGGTATCATTTCCCTCTTCTCCATCTTTTTATGATGCTCCTTCTAGTCTTCAGGAAGACTTGTCTTCGAAAGAAGTCGGCGATGAAACCGCGGAGTTGGGTGCCGCTACTGGAGCCAACCACCGGAGTTGCTGAGGTGAATCCTACTGTCGAGAACATTCAACCAAGCTCTGCCTCAACAAGTCGTGGCCCATTTGAAGATTGCTTGATAGTGGAGGCGATTTCATGGGTAGATAACAAGTATCCAAGATTGCTTTGGATCATGATGCCGAGAGAAAGCTGTTGATAGAAATTATTTTGTGGAGAAATGCTCGGTCGGGAATAATTGATGATCTAATTTTCTTTGATAGAAGAGATGGGTAGGAACACATTCTCCGATTGGGAGTATGATTTGTGTAGCATGGCTGGTGTGGGACGAGCTTTTGATCTATCTTCGGATCATCGGAGTCGATTGTCTAGTAGCAAGATTGTTGGGGAATCGGAACCTACTGAGGAGAGCACTTTGGACCGCATCTGTGTTGGCCGCGAAGTCGGGAAAGTTGTGAATTCTCCTCCCTCTTCTTTACGATTTCTCTTAAATGCGATTACCAAAATTTTTGCCTATTGTTGTCCATGATAACTTGTATAAGAAGTATGCTCCTAAATTTGTTGAGTTGAAGGATCGGTATGCTACTATGTTATGTTCTTGATGCCAAATATGCTCCATTAGCTTCAAGTATTGAATCGTCCAAAGCATACATCGATCTTTGTGATTCAAATGGCTCCACAAATGATCCGAACGACGGCCGAGAGATGTTTGTTGAGCAGTAGCAAAACATCATTGATACCCTCGGTGGAATGAAGTTGAACAATGTAAATCAAGTCGGATTCAGGTTGAGGCCATGAGGGATCTGAAGGAGAAAAGTGAAGAAAAATGGAGACTAGTTGTCGAAGAAAGGGAAGCACAACCGAAGGAGGCCGAGGTTAAGGCAAACCGTCTGATTGACATGCAATTACATCGATGCAAAGGATGCGGCAAGCTTTGAGGGATGGAATTGATCGAATGAAGTCCATCCGATTGTCATTGCGGAGATGGGGAAGCGATTCTCTCTTGTTATGCAATGTAACAAGGACATCTTTGAAGCTACATCTACTGCTGCTGCGAGGCGTTGCTGCGGCCGGCAAAGCATTGGCTCGATGTGGAAGATAAGATTGCCAAGCCTATAACCGCGGAATCGGCGGAGTTGAACAAGTTTGTGGAGAAATTCGATGTCTATCGGAAAGACATCTTCGACGCACTCGAGCTCTGGATGCCAAGTGGTCACCCCTTTTGATGGATGTTAAAAGGGAGAATAAGAGTTGAGAACTGATTTGAAAGGAAAGGAATCCGAATTTGGAGTACAAGAAAGGTTGAAGGCGATAGAAGACTTCTTCTTTGGAGCGAAAGGAGAAAGCAGGCGAAAGAGGCTCTCGGAGTCGGCGGTGCTTAGGGACACCGTAGGTCTTGTTGCTATGATCCCTACAATCTCGTCGGATGTTGCTATTGGAGAAACCTCCCAACCAAGCAAGAGAAGAAGGTTGGTTAAGATGGCCGAGAAAGAGAAGGCTGCTGCAGAAGAGATTGAAGCTCTACATCAGGGAAGCTTATCTGGCGAGATCTTGAGGCGAAGAATGACTGAAAATATGACTCGGCAAGGTCTTAAATTCCTTGCGCATGAAGATAAAATCTTGAAGCGGAGCAAGTTCAAGGAAGAAAGTGTTTGTTGCTTTAGAAGGTTTGCTTCCAAACCTTACGGATCAAAGAAGAAGTCTGTGGTAAGAGTAAAAAAAGTCTGCTTGGAGGAGAGGTGATATAGATTTCATCCTTCCTCATAACACTAAAGGATTTGTGAAAGATTGTTGTCGATGGAAAGGATAAATAACTAGAAGGCAGCAAAGAGAGACTTCATCTGCTCATTTTATGTCTGCGACTATTGGCGTTAGGCGAGCAGTAGATGAGACTTTCTTCGCTTGGATGGAAGAAAAGCATGGAAGTCTGTGGGCGGACATTCAGAAAGCCTCATTGGAGTTTAATCTCAATCTTCATGCTCCTGAATTTGAAAAGATTCCTACCACTGTGACGGCCAATGGTAGTTTGGATCGGTGAGTATTCGAAGGACAATCAAGACTGTCTTGCGGAGGTGAGATCTCCAATGGGTTTAGATAATAGGGGATTGTATGACAGGGGTGTATGACTGGTTGTATGTGCCGAGAAAGTCATAGGAGATATGACAAAGGAAGAAGGTTGCAGCTAAAGAATGTTGGGTGAAGGAAGGGTGAAGGAAGAAGGTTGTTGTTGAAGGAAAGTTGATTTTTTTGTCTATCTTTATATTTTATGTTTGTGTTTCTATTTTGCGTTATCAAGTAAATAGGCACTGATGTAATATGTACCGATGTTTCTTGATATTAATGGAAAGTGCTTCTTTTACGATCAAGACAACTTCTCGTTGTCTAAAGTTTTTCTATGAGATCTGGTTTAAAGGTCTTTGTGTTTGTTGTGTGCATTTACATTTACTGTTCTCAAGAGGCTTTAACATCATAAAAAGCGGGAATTTGTTGGTTCTTGGTTTTATAGGTTGTGATGATGTTTCTAAAACCCATATGTAATAGGGCCGAAATTTGAACTGTTAGTGGTGATGATCTGGATAGGTTAGTATTTGTGCTAAGGTAACCTTGCTAAGATCTATTCAGATGGTTTGTAGATGTATGAGCGAAGAGAAGACTTTGCGACAGAGAAGACTTTGCGACGAGAAGACTTTGAAGACAGAGGACTTTGAAGTCGGAAGATCTTGAAGAGCAGAAGACTTGAAGGCAAGAGACTTGATCGAAAACCGACAATCGAAATGTATAAAGGCTGCTACCAAGAAGACCTAGAAGGTTTCTTATATTCGAAAGGTTGTCACTAAAGGACTAGAAGACTTATAACGCGAGAAGATGAACACAACTTTATGAAGGTCAAGTAGTCAAGAAGACTTGGACAAGAAGATAGCAAGGTTGAGAAGCTTGCTAGGATAAAGATAGAAGACTTGATTGATTCAAGGTGAATCCATCAATCGAGGATATTCCGTATCAATCAGATTGCGATTGAAAGATTGAAATCTCAAAAGTTAATCTATCAAGAGATAATTGATTGGATTGAGACAATCAATTATCTAAGTCAAAAAGATCTTCCTAAACGGCTACTTGTCATTTATTTGAAGACACGATTATCAATCGGCCTAGCAATTTAGTTGATTTCGGGAATCTATAAATCGAGAATGAAGGATTTCAAAAGCGACAAGGAAAACTACGCGAAAATTTCAAGAGAGAAATTCTATCGAGTTAAAGCAAGACACACAAATTCATTCAAACCACGAATCAAAATACATAATTGAATGCGAAGATCGATTCTGGTTTAAGAATTGTAAATCACCTTCCAATATCTCGAGTACGAGAGAAGGTTAATCATTTTATTAGATCTAAGAGTTAGAATAAACTCAAGGATCATCTTTTGTAATCAAGGGCGGGAACTTGTAAAACCTCCTGTGGTCATAACCTCGAAGAGATAGAGGGAACAAGACCGGAAGATTTGGTGGATAGTAAGACCCCTGTGGAGTCGGGGAGAGTGAACTTAGAATCGTTATATCCGAACCACTATAAAAATCTTTGTCTTTATAAATTTTTGCATACATATTCTTAAGCTGCTCATTCATCATCGTTTTAATAAACTGCACTAAACTTGTAAGTATTTATCAAGAAGGTTTTCATTAAAAGGGTTTGTCAAATACACACACGAGATTAGCTTCCGCACCATCAAAAGACTTTGACTTTCCAAAGTCTGTGATCACGCCTAGCACACTCTGAGTACTTATCCGTAGAAGACTTGTAAAGCCTTCTAACTTCACACTCGGCTTGCAAAAAGTTGTAAAAAGTTTTGAGTGTGGGAAAGTCTATTCAACCCCCTTCTAAACTTTCTACCTCGCTTTCATATCTCATCCAGGACCAACACTCAACGAAGGAGACACATGACTTCTTGGTGAATCAAGCCGAGATCGGCGCCATTGGATGGGGACATAATCAAATGCTTCAAATTGATATGGAAAAGTGGAGTGCCTTCAAAGATCGGAGCACATGCATGGAGACTGATTTGGGGTCTCGGTGAAAGGTTTTTAAAACAACATACAAGATTCAAGGATTGGTTGGAGGACCCTACTTGCCGCTTGGAGCTATAATTTAGGCTTTCTTAACAATTGCTTATTTTATCTTTCTCATAATTTTCTTATCAAATCTTTCAAAACTTTGTAATTTTTAGGTATGTCTTATTCCTCCGTGGTTTAATAATATTCTCTTTACCGATCAAAAAAAAATCACATGCTAATTTATCGACGGTTTATGTTTCGTCACATGATTAAGCAGATTGATAGCTTAATAACCGCACTCACCCTTCAAGTGTAAAGGGATCGTGTAGCTAGTAAGTTACCGGTTAAATATCGTCTGTGGGAATCAAGTGGGAGATATCCCTAAATTTACTAGTCTAATCACAATTATAGCACTGAAGTCATTCAACAAGATTTCGATAATTCAAGCAATAAGCAACAATGGAAAATAACAAAATTAAACTAATAACGAGATGTAAACAATGATAAAAAGGTGCTCGCGTGCTTATCAACAAATGGGGAATAAATATGCAATGAATTCAAACGAGATTTCTCATGTCAATTAATCAATAAGAGCAATCTTTTAAGCATAACATAATTCCGTACTTGGTAAGCCTAGGGATTACGTTTCAATTAAAGCACGAATGATTGAATAGGCGAAGTTAACTTTCCTCGACGAAAACACGAGTCAATAGGTTTTCCTAGCGTGCCCCCTTCGATACTAAGGTCCCTTCCTTTGGTCTCTTCACTAATTACCCGACTACTAATCTAAGCAATTAACGTAGAATTGATGTATTTCTAATGGAATTAATCAAGTCTCCTTGCATTAAACCAATATTGAATCTAATCTACCCAATTAAATCCACCACCTAAATAAGTAAATTAATTATTCAAATCTCCTTGCAATAACTAAGGCACTAGACAAGGATTAGGAGCAATTAAACAAATAGATCATTCAAACTTCATCAATCCAATCAATTAATCAACAATTAAATTATCCATGAGAATTCATCACAATATTCAATCACCCTTATGCATCAAAACACCCAAACACAAAAACTTAGCCAAACATATTATGAAACAAAAATCCAAGAAATGGGGAGAAGAGAGATGATCAACATTAAAAATTAAGCAACAAAAGCTTAAAATAAAGGAGAAATATCACCTAAAGGTGTTCTTACAACTTGATTAATCCAAAGTATCTTGTAAAATGCATAGAAATTAAAGAAATTGAAAACTAGGCTAACTATCCTAACTATGTGTTTAATTGTGTGTTTGGAAGTGTAAAGTGTGCTAATCGCTTTTAGAAATCTGAAATAAGGGTATTTATAGTGAGGGACTAGGGCAAAATCTATTAAAATTGCATAATGGGGCATTGAAAATATTAAAAATGCATTTTTCGTACGAAATAGGGGTTGACTCGGTCAAACTCGGTCGAGTTGACCGAGTCAACTCGCCCGAGTTGGAAGGTTTGAGAATTGGTTGTGTTGCTTACTCGGCGAGTACAAAAGAAAGCCATGACCGAGTGGGAACGGAGAAGCAAATAGAAACGCTACTGTAAGTTTCGCCACTCGATAAGATTACATCACTCGACCAAGATGAAAATGGAGTTACCCGAGTCTATTTGGTGAAAAGCCCAAGTGAATTCAACTGGCGATGAAATTTCTAGGATTGCGACCGAGAACGATGATGGCAACAGCGATTATATGTTGCAGGCGGCGAGACGCGCGACGCTGGAGGGCTTCGATACACGGCGAATGGTGGCGCGATGGTGGTTGTTGGAACCAAGAGGAGGGGCCTGTAGGCGCTGCTGTTCCGGCGATGATTTGCGGCGGAAAAATGGCTGCGGATCTGTGGGAAGAGGTGGCGGCGTGGCCGACGGTGGTGGAGTGGAGAGATGGTAGGCGGCGCCGGCGATGATTGGTGGTTGTCGACGACGGTGGCTGTTGGTAGGTGAAGTTGCAGATGATTTGGGGGTGCGCAGCGATGACGGATCTGTGAAGAAGACGATGGGTATACTAATCCGAATGGTGGGTGTAGTGGGTGGGTGCACTCCCTAGTCCGATGGGTGTATCAGCTTGATTTGCCTACCACAACTTTGTTCGATCATATCTTTGCGTCACGAACTCCGATTTGGGTGATTTTTTTGCTACGCGAAACTCTCTAGGCCCTCTTTCCAACAATGCAATTATTCTCTTAATTTGAAAACATTGATTGCCCTGAATTTGTCCTTTAAAACAACAACTTCCCTACAAATTAAAGCACACAACACCAAATCAAACAATCAACTTCAATTAGCCAATTAATTATGAATTAACATAAAAATTATATCAAATTGAGGCGATTAAGAACACAATAATCATGCAATTTTCACACTAATCACAGATTAGCGACATAATACTTAATATTAAATTATCTGTTGGCATTTCGTTATTAACTTATACCTACAAAAAAATTTCTATTGTAATATTTAGTGACGGGACTAATAGTTATAAAATTTTTCTTCGCTACTCCATTACTAATCCGTTAGTAAATATTAATTTCTTGATTTACGATGGAAATAGCTCAAACAATAAATTTCTTATTTTATTTATGTATTCTTGATTGTATACAACCTCAAAATTATCATAAAGGTAAAAAGAAGTGCATATAATCATAGTTCAATTTTATAATTGAATAAATGATTAGAGAATGTTTTAGTATAATATTATTAGAATTTCAATTATTTTTCTTATAAAAGTAATAAGTATATGAGACATGATAAAGCGAACGAGATTAGGATGAACATGCCCATGTACATACTCATGGGTATTTTCATCTGTCGGGCTTTGCTTCAACCCCGCCTCCTTTCCCACTTTAAATTCGATTACGTGAGGGTTCCTCTTGAACCAGAGACGGTAAATATCTGTTATTCTTGTAACATAAGTGTAATTATGTATTCATTACGATTAATCCCATTCTTAGTCTTTCGGACATGTTGTGGCTGCCGAAGGTCTGGAGGGTCTGAAGACTCCTCCGACTCAGCTCCTCCTTGATTATCTCTCAAGGTGATACTTGAATGTACCCCCTTCTTCTCCCGATCAGGCTCCCGTGGAAGATCCAGAGATTGATGCTCCTCCCCCAAAGAAGTCCAAGACCAACAAAGGTAAGACCTCTGCTAGCAGAGCTTCCTCCTCAAGAGATACTTTCTGCTTTGCAAGTACCCCACTAGACGCAAGCCGTGGTCTCTCCTCTACCCCGATTGACGTGGATACCTACTCCTCGGGTCAAACCGCTAGCAAGTTTTTCGGTGAGTCGGTGTCTGTCCAAGATTGTAAAAGACTATTAAGCCTTCCCCGATCGGCGGCAGCGATCGCCGCGAGCCACTTTGCTCGAGTGATATCACGTTGCCTTATATTTCTTTATCTATTATACTTTCGCTTTGAATTTTAATCATAAACTTTAATTTGTCACAGCTTGGTGTTCTACTCTCACGGCCTTTGGGGCCCTTCCAACTCTCTTCCTTCCTCCCAATTGAAGGACTAGGAAGATTCTCTCTTGGCCGAGAGGAAGAAAGCCTCCTCGCCTCTCTATGTCAAGAAGCTAGAAGCCGATCTATCCTCCCTTCATGGGGAGTTATTAAAAGTCCAGACAGCCCGTGAGGCCGCGAGAAAGAGACCAATGATCTATCCGTTCACTATGCCTGCAAGAGCTTCAAATCCATCAAAAGGCCACTGGTGGAAGGGCGAAGTCTTGTTTGAAGACTCTCTTCTATTCGAGTCACAGTCAACGCTTTTACACGCTTTATGGCCCGGTCACGAGAAGATGCTATCTAGATCATCCGAGCTTTCTTGGGGATATGGGCCCCTACATCGAGGTTTTTCTACGAGTATGGCTTTGATGCGGTCGTGCGGCGAAGGCCGATCCTTCCTTCACAGGGGAGTTTGATAAGACCAGCCCTCCGCCGCGATGCCCACTCTCCCACACTTCAAAGGCGACCGCTTCCAGGTCTATCGAGGAGGGCTGGTGGTCCCGGTCTTGGATCGATCGCTTTTGATCTCGATGAAGATGGAGGTGACCTCTGCCTAGATGCCCCCTATTGCACAACCTTTGTGCCCCCTTACCGCCGAGATTCCGGCTCTTCTCGGAGGAGGCTTGCATGCAACGAGCTATGGAGATAGAGGGGGCCAGGATGCAGCTACCTCCGAGACGAAGGAACCCGTAACTCCCCACCGACCATTCCCAGTAATCATTTCATGTATTAAATATTTATACTCTTGTTTCATGTGCTTTGGTTTAGCACTTTCGGAGTCTGTCCTCCCGGTTGGGAGTTTTACATTTTGAACTCTGTTGTTCCCTATCTAGGAGCTTTTTGTTTTGTTTTGAATTGATGCAATCCTCACTTGTCGGGAGTTTATCTTCAATGCATAATGCTTATCCTCCCTTACCGGGAGTTAATTTCTTGTTAAATAGTTTATGTCCTCCCTTGCCGGGAGTTATATTTACAGTGAATAGCTTGCATATCTGCCCTGTAGGGAATCATGCATCTTTGGTTTCTTTTGCACTTTTTGTATCGATTTTCTGCATGTTTTCAAAGCTGTTTAGCTTCTAAGTTGTTGCTTTGAATGCATGACTTAGGTACTAGGAACATCTTCCTAGCTATAGCTTGAATGTATGCTTTTTCACATAGGTTGATAACCCATCTCGCTTGGAATTCCCCTTTTTCATTCCTAGGGGTTAATGTCTTAGGTTACGCTTGAACCCGAGACTCTTAGGTTTTCCCTTGACTTTGTAGTCGAGGGTTTTTCTAGACAACTTTTCTAAGCTTGAAGTTACCCTTCTCTAGGTTTCACATAGTTTCCTTTCGAGAAAAGCTTTTCGGGCTTTAAACTAGTTAAGACCCCTTTTAGAGGTTTAATCTAGGCTTCCCAAGGCCATATCTCGGATTCTTCCTTCATGCAATTCTTCTAGCTAGGGCTTGAATATACTCAAATCCTCTAGACAACTTCAATTTTCATTTGTGAAACCCTTTTTTTTTTTTTTTTAGGTTTCCCTTTGAATTGAACTTCTTTATAGGTCTAACTTAGTTTCTCCGAGAAAAGACCCTTTCTCAATTTGGGTAAGTTTAAACCTTTTTGTAGGTTTAACTTAGTTTCCTTCAAAGCTATCTCTTAGCCTTAATTCTAAAAACCTTATCTGGTTAAAGCTAGTTAAACCTTTTCTATAGGTTCGGCTCGATTTCATGAAGCTTACTTGGCTTCTTTCTCTAAAAACCTTTCTCTAGGTTTAGGTTAACCAAACCCTTTTTGCGAGGTTTAGTCTAAGCTTCATCGAAGCTATATTTTAAACAGAATCTTGCAATCCCTTTTGAGTTTGGTAGACCACTTATTCATGGGCTCACCTTGTATTTTCGTAGTTATCTCCTAATATTTAACTCATTTCTATAGGTTTAACTTAGTTTCCTCAAGCTATCTCTTAGCTTTAATGCAGTATTACATTACGAGTTTAGATTGGTTAAACTTTTATAAGTCTAACTTAGTATTTTTGAAGCTTTCTTAGCCTCAAATCACGTAATCCTCTGCGAATGTAGGTCTAGTTAAACTCTGTAGGTTTAACTTAATATTTTTGAAACTTTCCGTAGCTTCAAATCTCAAACCTTTTAAGGTGTAGGTTTAGTTAAGCCCTATCTGTAGGCTTCACTTAGCGTTCGAAGCTATTTCTTAGCTTCAATTCTCGGAATCCTCTCGGGGCTTAGGTTAGTTAAACTCTTTACTGCAAGTTTAACTTAGTTAAACTATCTTTTAGATTTGCCCTTCATCCCTAGGGCTTCTTAAATTTAGTCAAATCCTTTCTATAAGCTCGACTCCATAACTTCAAGGTTATATCTCGGCCTTTACTCGTGATAGCCTTGCTTACATGAGTTAGAAAAATCCTTGCCGTAGGTTTAACTAAATATTTCAAGCTATCTCTTAGCTTCTTTTCTCGTAACCCTCCTTGGGTTTAGGTGGGTTAAACTTTTTCTCGCAGGTTTGACTTAGTTTTTCGATTCTATCTTTTAGCTTCTTTTCTCGTAACCCTCTCTGGGCTTAGGTGGGTTAAACCTTTTCTGCAGTTTAACTTAGTTTTTGAAGCTATCTCTTAGCTTCTTTTCTCGTAACCCTCTCTCGGATTTAGGTGGGTTAAACTTTTACGGAGGATTAACTTAGTTTTGAAGCTATCTCTTAGCTTCTTTTCTCGTAACCCTCTCTGGGTTTAGGTGGAGTTAAACCTTATCTGCAGGTTTAACTTAGTTTTTCGAAGCTATCTCTTAGCTTCTTTTCTCGTAACCCTCTCTGGGTTTAAGTGGGTTAAACCTTACTGCGAGTTTAACTTAGTTTTTCGAAGCTATATCTTAGCTTCTTTTCTCGTAACCCTCTGCGGGTTTAGGTGGGTTAAACCTTATCTGTGGTTTAACTTAGTTTTTCGAAGCTATCTCTTAGCTTCTTTTCTCGTAGCCCTCTCTGGGTTTAGGTGGGTTAAACCTTATCTGCAGGTTTAACTTAGTTTTCGAAGCTATCTCTTAGCTTCTTTTCTCATAACCCTCTCTGGGTTTAGGTGGAGTTAAACCTTATCTGCAGGTTTAACTTAGTTTTTTGAAGCTATCTCTTATCTTCTTTTCTCGTAACCCTCTCTAGGTTTAGTTGGGTTAAACCTTACCTGCAGGTTTAACTTAGTTTTTCGAAGCTATCTCTTAGTTTCTTTTCTCGTAATCCTCTGCTGGGTTTAGGTGGGTTAAACCTTATCTGCAGATTTAACTTAGTTTTTGAAGCTATCTCTTAGCTTCTTTTCTCGTCAGCCCTCTCTGGGTTTAGGTGGGTTAAACCTTACTGCAGGTTTAACTTAGTTTTTGAAGCTATCTCTTAGTTTCTTTTCTCGTAACCCTCTCACGGGTTTAGGTGAGTTAAACCTTATCTGCAGGTTTAACTTAGTTTTTGAAGCTATCTCTTAGTTTCTTTTCTCGTAACCCTCACTGGGTTTAGGTGGGTTAAACCTTTCTGCAGTTTAACTTAGTTTTCAAGCTATCTCTTAGCTTCTTTTCACATTGATTGATGTCAATTCAACTCGCGAATATTCATCATGTTTGTTTTTCTCATTGAATGTTTTCTCGGAATTTTACTCGTTTCATGTAACTGCGAAAGTTATCAATTCTCATACAATCGATCGTGTGTTGTGATACAATTGTATTAAATAGTTCGAAATCATATCATCTCAATCGTAATCAACGAAAGAATATCTTGGCAAACTCATGAATAATGAAGAATTTCTTTCATTAATTGATAAATGATTTGTTCCATTGAACATAATCGATCAACACAAGTTAAGAACTAACTTTCGGCCGGCCTCTTTAAAAAAAAACTCTCTCTTGTAAAACCTAGTGGGAAACCCGCAGACAGGGAAAAAGAGTACCGGTGGAACGAAATTACATCAAATTCAAACAACATAATCAAAGTAACTTTAAAACGAGAAAAAGGACCACCTACTTGCAAATGAGATGAGTATTTTCTTCAAGTGTAAAACTTCTTCAATCGACAGGACATTCCGAGTCTAGCGGTCGATTTCTATCCATATCCTCGCAACTCATAAACTCCCCTCCGAGGACTTTAATCACTTTGTATGACTCTTCCCACTTTGGATCGAGCTTTCCAATGTTTTTCAATGCATCTGACTGTCTCAACACTGGTCTCCTTCTTCAAACCTCCGACTTATGACTTTACGGTCATAAACAGCCTTTATGCGATTCTTGTATTTCTCGGCTTTCGGGTGGGCTATTTCGCGCTCCTCCTCTAGCATGTTCAGGTTTTCTCTCATCAATTCCTCATTTCTACCTTCTGGGAAGTGGGCTAGACGATGTGCCTCCATCCCCACCGGAAGGTATGGCTGCATTTGCCCCATACACTAGGTGGAAGGGGACTCCTCTGTTAGCTCTCTGGGGGTGATTCGATAAGCCCATAGGCGACTCAGGCTCATCTACCCACCTCCCTCCGGCTTTGTCGGTCGGGCTCGTATTTCGCTTACAATGGTTACATTGGTGACTTCCACTGCCATTGGCTTGGGGGTGTGCCACCGAGGTGAACCTCTGAATTATCTTGATTGTCACACCATTCTCGTACCATATTTCCCATAAAGCTGGGTCCCGTTGTGCGACACTAGGATTACGGGTATGCGAAACTATGCAGCAGATATATCTCCATAAAAATTTAATTATAATACCTTCTTGATCCTCACTAGAGGTACAACTTCGACCCACTTGCTAAAGTAGTCCCACTGCTACCACTAGAAACTTCGGCCCACTTGCAATCGGGAATGGGCCCACCAAGTCTATCCCCATTTTGCAAAGGGACATGGCGAGTACATGGCCCCCATCTCCTCTGCGGGGGAGGTGGATAAGGCAGCCATGCTTTGGCATTTCTCACACTTCTTTACTCGGTCTTTGGCATCCTAGGTCATGGTAGGCCGAAATATCCAGCCCTCAAGGCTTTCCAAACTATTGCTCGAGCCGCATGGTCAAAGACAACAACCTTCATGGATATCTTTAATAACGTACCTCCCTTCTTGAGGGATAAACACCTCAAGTAAGGCTGCGTGAAGGACCGCCGATACATTTTATCTCTCGATTATCGTGTATCGGATTCTCCATTTCTAAGCTTTCCTTTTATCTCGGGCGGCTCTCTGCGGGTTGCAACACTTGGTAAATTCTGGTTCTCCAATCATCTTGACTTTCCGATGACCCCTGCCGAGGAAACCGTAGCTTCTTTCTGCAGTCACCAGGTAATCTTCCCCCCTCCAATGTAACTTCGCTTGACTTGGATAGGCTATCGGCTCTGAAGTTTTTCTCTCGAGGTATTTGTCGACCTCAAAAGAAGCTGAATCTTCCTGCAGGCTCCACTACCCATGGAGATAGGCTATCATTTTCTCGTCTTTTGCTTCGTACCCCCTGTAACCTCTTGGGTTACAAGTGGGAATCCGAAAATATGACCACTCGACTGCTCCCAGACTCTGCGGCCATCTCTGCTCCTCGAATCAAGGCCTCGTACTCGGCTCCGTTGTTCGAGGTAATGAATTCAAACCTCATTGCAACTTGCATTTTACGGCCTTTTGGATCAATAATCATGATCACGGCTCCACAACCTTTCATGGATACGGAGCCGTCCACGTATACTCTTCATTCTCCTTCTGCGGCGCACGTGTACCTTCTGAATAAAGTCGGACAAGGCCTCGTGTTTTGATAGTACTCCGTGATTCAAAATCCACGTTATACTCCCTAGCTCGACGGCCCACTTGACCATCCTCCCCGAGAGATTAGCTCTGTCGATTACCTATTTCAAAAGATAATTAGTCCGAACGATGACCTTATGTGACAAAAAATAAGGTCATAACCTCCGGACGTGACCATTATAGTCGTGGCTGCCTTCTCTATCTCTCGAGTATCTCTCTTACGCTCCTTGAATCGGTTCTTGATATAGTAAGCAGTTTTAGGTTGACCCCTCCTCCTTCACCGACTGAGCTAAGTGAGACCCCACCTACAGAGAGGTAAAGGTAGAGTGTCTCCCACAGATGCGGCTTCGTTGACGTAGGTAAGCTGGGTCAGTCTTTGTTTAAGCTCCTCGAATGCCTGCCGCATCGCTCATCCCATTCGAACTGGATCCCTTCCTCAAAATCTGAAGAAGGGGTGGCTCCTCTCTGCAGATCTGCTATGAATATGCTCAATGTTGTGATCCTTCCATTTAGTCTCTGCATCTCCTTCATATTAGTGGGGGATGCATATCGAGCACTGACTTTCACCTTAGCGGGGTTGACTTCAATACCCATTTGGTCACCATGTATCAGGAATTTCCGGACCTCACTCTAAAAGAACACTTAGCGGATTGACTTCATGTCGTTCATACTTAGCACCGAAAAAGCTTCCTCCGTGTCGGCCACATGTCCATCCGCCTTCACACTCTTTACCAAAGCATGTCATCTACGTAAACCTCCATGTTTCTCCCTAGCTGGTTTTGAACATCTTGTCAACCATTCTCTTTGGAATATCTGAAGGGAAAATTTGTATTTGATGGTAGCCTTGGTAGGCATCCATCATACTTAGCAACTCAAATCTAGATGTAGAATCGACCATCCGGTCGATCTCGGGTAAGGGATAATGATCCTTAGGGCATGCCTTGTTCGGATCTCGAAAACCTATGTACATTCTCCATTTCCCCCTGGTTTTGCCACCAACATTGTATTGGATAGCCAAGTGGGAAGCTGGATTCGCTTAACATGTCCTGCATCCAAAGAACTTCTCCACTTCGTCTTCGTGATGACATCATTTTCTCGTCCGAAGACTCTCGGTTTACTTGCTTTACTAGCTTAGCTTTAGGATCCACGTTGAGGTGGTGAGCGGCCACCTCCTCTGGAATACCTATCATGTCGAGGAAGAAAAAGCAAACACATCTCGCATTTTTTCGTAAAAGTGTTATCGGCTCCTTCTCCAATTCTGGCTCCCGGGCCCCAATCCTCATTGTGTACCCTTTCTTGTCTGGATACGGTTCGACCATCATCAATTCTTCTTGACTCTCATTTTTGGAGCATCGGCTTTCTACTGTGATCTTACATCTCTTGAATTCACGATCCACCTCCTTGCTTCTTTTCAAGGCTGCGATGCGGCTCTTTATCGGTCATATTTCGCCTCCACGTAGCATTTCCTAGTGCAGTGGTCACTGACTACTTCACCCACCTCACTGGAAACTTGAGTTTCATGTGATAGGTTGATATGACCACTGAAATAAATTCAATACTAGCCTACCAAAGATCATGTTATAAGATGAGGGTACATCAACAATAAAAAAATTTGCCATTACTACCCTCCTCCGTGGAGCTTCGCTGACCCCACGGAGAGTTACATCCCCAAGAGGGTGGCGCCCCTCACTGTAAATCCATATAGTCTTTGTATCCACTGGCTGCAGTCTGCATTTAAATTCATTTTCTTGAAGCATTCCAAGAAAATGATGTCCGTGAGCTCCGTATCTACAAAGATCCTCGTAGCAGTGTATCCGGCCACATCTATTGTGATGACTAGAGCATCACCGTGGCCTTCCTTCCCGAGACCTCCATCCTCTGGACCAAAATGAATCCGGGGTGTATGGCCTACTCCCTTCCGATTCACCTCACTTGACATTTCTCCCACCTCTCTCCTCGGGATCCTCTCTCCAACTTTTAGGTACGGCAGCGAGTCTCCCTCATTTGGACCTCCTACTATTATTTGGATTAGTCCTCTCTTCGGGAGGGCTTACGGGAGGGCTTTTCCTCCCGCCTCCCTTCGATCATCTTTTCCTTCTCTTTAGCTTTGTCATCAGCCTCCTTTCTTTTTGCCCCACAGGAATCGACTCCGATCTCTCGTAAACAAATTCTTTAAGATGACCCGCTTGGATCATCCTTTCAATCTCATCAAGTAAGTGAAAAGAATTATTAGTGTCATGCCCATATTCATTATAGAAACGACAAGACTTATCGACTTGGGCCTCATTGGCCCTCTGGATCGTGTCCAAGGAAACTTCATTTCGGGGTGGTTAGGCCTTTACCTCTAATAGCTCCACAGGTTTCAGCTTTAGGGGGTGTATTTGTCAAACTGGAGCGAGGTCTAGATTTCGTTGTCTTTTCCGGCTTCGTCGTTGAGCTTTTCTTTCTTGACTCCTTCTTCTTCTCGAGTCCACGGCTTGACCTTGGCTCTCTTCGCCTTTCTAACTTCCTCCAGGCGTGACGTACTTCTCTGCTCTCCTAAAAACTCATCAAACCGACTTCTTTGCCGGAGAGGAAAACAGATCTCCATCTCGGAGATTGCTAGTGAAAGCATTAATTTTAACCACGGAGTGGCGGTTGGAACCTCCAAGGTGCCGCTGGTTGAATCTCTTCATGAAGGCTCGCAAGCTCTCACTTTCTCCTTGCTTCATGTTGAACAATGTCAACATAGCTCTAGGTTGTCTCCTCGCTATTTGGCGGCAGTGCAAAAATAGCTCTCCAAATTGCTCGAAAGAGCCAATGGAATTGGGCTTAATTTGGCTAAACCAGCTATTTGGGCCGCTTTAGACAGTGGTAAGAAAGACCACGCACTTCACACCTTTCCCATATCGATGGAGGAGGGCCGAATTTTCAAATCTCACCAAATGGTCATAGGGGTCAGTCATACCATCATATTCATAATTAAGAGATTTAAAATTGCTAGGCAATTCATCATGTAGGATGTTCTTAGTAAATTGACAACCTATAACGGGTCTAGGCATACTAACCCGGTTTTCCATCCGGTGTTCCATGTTATCCATCTGTTTTCTCGGGGACCTGGTCCTTCATGGCTTCCACATGGGTATCTCCTGTACCCTCCTCCTCGTCCTCGATCTTACTCCGCTGGCCGCTGAGGCGGTTTCCCTCCCCGTGCGGCCTTCTTCCTGGACCGGCCTCCCTTGGTCGAGGAACTATTGATCTTCTTTCTTGGACTCCTTGCTCCCGGGACCTCCTCCTGGTTTCTCGGACTCCACTTCTCTCCTTCGCTCTACTTAATGCTCGTTACGCCTACTCCCAGTGCCGGGATCGAGCGAGCAGTTTTTCGGTCCCGCTTCTCTGTCCTTCCTGCGGTGGGGGTCCTCCTCCGTCATTGCTCTTGCCATGGCTCGGGCTATCATATCATCCACTGCTCCCGAGTGAGAGTGATGGGGGCAAATGGTTCTAGCATTCTCTCGAGGTGTCCCCTCGATGGAGCATTAGTAGTTTACGAGACCCCAACTATAGGGATTCCTGGAATCGCAGAGGAAGAAGCAGGTAGGTTAGCCCTCTCTCTCTAGCAGCAACTCCTACTCCCGGGTGGCGCCGACTGGAGTTGAGTTTTTGTCTCGTACCACCGTAACAAGTGGTGTTCCTCCCGAGTGTTGGGCACAGCAGCAGTGTGGCACGGGGTTGGATCTGACTTCGCCACGAGTTGGATTCTGTCCTTCCCCGAGCCGGTACTAGTGCAATCGATCTCATGGGTGTACGTTCACGGTCATGATATCTTTCTTTGAAATGATAGAAAAGAAGTTGAAACTCATGTCTCAGCTTTTCTTTCCCACAAACGGCGCCAATTGATGCGTAAAAACTAACACGGGCCCATTTTCCCACCTGGGTTCCACGTGAGTAAAGCCTTCCCTAGCTCTTCTCGAATAAACGTACCTGCAAAAATACGCCGGAGGGTTCTCCGGCGAGGCACTCCGACGCTCAAGTCGATTACCGTAAAACACTCAAGAAAAGAATAGGCAAGTACGTAAGAAGTAGCTAAGTAAGAGTGATAGTTATTCGATACCGTTACCTCCTTTTTGGGTGTATTATTTATACGTACATTTGGAATAATAACCGTTATCACGGTTTCATGGCATTATTCCGCACGTTCTCTCACGATGTCGTGCGTTGATTATCTTTTCTCTCAAGAAAATTGCATAGTGCCTACGACTTCCCTCCTCGACGGAGGTTGGACCCAGCCAATGAAGAATATAGGGAATATTCCTTGACTTGGGCCTTAATCTTCTCAACCGATCGCCGCTTCCCACGTTTCCTCGGTCTTATCGGGTAATTCGCCCATATGGCTTGATTAATATCACCTATGGGCTTCAAATCTCGGCTGGGCCTCACGGCCTACTGCCCAGTTAGGTTTGGGCCTCGCGTCCCACTTACGGTTAGGTTTGGGCCTCGTGGCCCACCTGCAGCTTAAGCTTAGGCCTCGCGGACCATCTGTACCCGGGCTTGGGCCTCGTGGCCTCGCCTGTAGCTGGAGTTCGGGCTTTGCAACCTCTCTGTAATTAGTTTAGGCCTTAAGCCCACCTCGGATTCGGCTCCCTCTCTAGAGGGTATTCGGTTATACGGTTGGGTCCTATTGGGCCGAATATCCGTGGGCCCTACGTGTAATTGGGCTTGTCAATTTTTATCTCGCATCAAATAGATTGATTGTGTTACATGTTTTTAAATTAAATTTGATGGGTAAACTAAAAGGAGATAGTTGACAATACATAAATTGTAAAATGTGGTCGGGGACGAATTTAGGGCGCGAGCGATCGCCCCCTTTGATTCAAATTTTCAATAGTTATATATATATATATATATAATTTCTCTATTTATATCACCCCATTTGGATAAAATCCTGAATCCGTCCTTGCAACTTGGAAGCTTCCTAAAAATATTGCAACATACCATCTTTATCGCTGGTCTTCCACGACCAATCACACTAAATGACAAAAAATAAATAAAAATAATAAATGGAAATTGAAAAAGAACACGACACAGGCGCTCCACAACCGGTTGATTGTGGGGATTATACTCTTTAATTTTGCCAACTGTCGGTATATTATTGGAAGGTTTAATATTATTTAAATAATATTTAAAATTTTGGTTTAGTATATTATTTGTAAAAAAATTATATTAAAATTCGTGATTTTTTTCTCTATAAATAGAGATCAATATTGGGGTATTTTAAAATACAATTTTTTTCTCTTTATAAATGGAGACCAATATTGGTGTGTAAAAAAAAAAATTAATTTTGTTGTAATTATTTTTATAATTTATTTCTTAATTTTGTTTTAATTTTTTAATGTATTATAATTTATGTTCTTATTATAATTACAAATTTTGAATATAATTAAAAGATTGATTATAAATAATATGTAATTATTAAAGAATGAAAAAAATGAAAAAAGAATTTATTTTATAAGTTGGGTTGGGTTGTTGATAAAGTGGAAAAAGAGATGAAAGAGAATTAAGATTATGTTGTATATGTGGAGGAAAGATAAATTAATTATTTATTAAGAGGAGGTTGGATTGTGGGTGGTTGTGATAAACGTAGTCTTAGTGAAAGCTGAGGTCATGAGTATTTTATCTCTTTCATTCATAAATACTTTAAGTTGCATTCCCAAAAACTTATATACATTTAAGTTGAAGAAACGTGTTACTAGATCAAACATCAAACTCAGAAACGTGTTTCTTCTTTTTTGGAAAGTCAACTTAATTGCCCAAAGCTGGCAGAGATCCAGAATCAAAAGCTGTCAAAATTATAAAATTCTTACATGGACCGACTATTTATTTTTAGTAAAAAGTGCTTCATTTTTACTGTTTTCCTTCCCTCTTTTATGTCATGTTATGCACCTAGCTATTAACATTTTATTAATACATAAAAACTTGACGGTAACATGGATTTCAAGTTTTTTCAAGTGTTGCATAATGATCAAAGAGCAGCACCAAGACATAGCAGTAAATTTTTTTTTATCGGTTAAATGTTGACTCGAATTCATAACCTTTTGGACATAGTTAGTGAAACTCTGGCCACTTGTGGCCACTTGAGGTATAACACTTCGTCTAGCAATAAACCTTTTTTACTAGTTATAAAACTGTAAATGCACGAGCTAGTTCATTCTAGAGTTTTCTTTAACACAAGGAAACAACAGTTTGTAGCAATAGAAATATCATACTGTCTTTATTAAAAAAAAAAAAAAAAATCTTTTCTCCCATTGTAGAAATGTAAAAACATGGATGTGGGCCTGAGTGGAAAATGCAAACCTTAAGGTTGCAGTAAAAATTATTGCTCACACTAACTCATAGCATAATCTCAATTACATCTATTAAATGATGATGTATTAGACTGCAATTACATCTATTAAATTTCATCTTGAAAAGGTCACGAAGATAAGCGTAGCGTAAAAGAATACAATATCGAGACTTTTCATCATAATCTTGTAACTTTGCACCTTGATTCATGCAACTTTTTGGAACAAAAATTGATCTAACTAGGCAATGATTTCTTTTAGTGGACAACAACATTATGAACATGTAAGCAAGGTTGAAAATATCGGTATTGGTAAAAATATCGGTACCTTAAATTTACGGAAATATCGGTGGAAATGTCGATGTCGAATATTGGTATCGGTAAAAATTAAAAAATTGATGAAAATTTTAATAAAATGATGAAAATTTTATATGAAATTTTAGAGAATGTTCCTACTAACTTTAATACATAAATTAATCATACATTCACAACAAATTAAATTATTTGTGACAAATATATATCAACGACAAAATACATAAGCGAGTCTAGAGAGATACAATAATTGTTTATACTTAGTTAATACAAGATAACTAATATCATAATAATGACCTATGAGGCTCAAATGTAAAAGAAGAAATTGATACCAACTTAAAATTGCATAATTTTGTCCTTGCTCATCAGTTCACCTTTATTCTACTACCATTTGAGTATTAGTTGATTCTCATTTTAAAAAATTAAAAAAAAATACCGATATTTTATTGCCGACAACCGATATTTCACCGATATTTTCGACATCTTGGAAAATTTTAAGCTGGAGTCAACTGATACCGATATCGATACCGATATTTACCGATATTTTTACCGACATTCCGTAAAAAAATATTTTCGGGGTGTATCCATGTCGAACACCCCGGAAAACCGAAATTTCGGCGAAATGTCGGCCAAGATATCGGCGACATTTCAAACCTTGCATGTAAGTATACAGCTTATGCGAGGTAATTATGTATCTTGTTCCTAGGATAAATTGCATTTTTGGTCCTAAGAAAATGAGTGGTTTGCAAAATGATCATTTTTGACACTTTTGGTCCCGTAGTTTTTTCGATATTTTTAGTCCCAAGAGAATTGCAATTTTGGTCCCAAGAAAATGATAAATTGCAGTTTTAGTCCCAGGAGAATGAGATAAAATTGCAGTTTTGGTCCTAAAAATAATAGTCGGGACTATTTTTGCAAAAAAAAAAAAAAGACCAAAAAGAACGTTGAAAAATTCTCATGAGACCAAAACTACATTTTTCGTTGTTCCTACACTTTACTACCTATGATTGTTACCTATATGCAGAGCATGCCTTAGTGTTGTAGTAGAGTTAATCTGTATAATATAAAGCGGAAGTTTCAAGGGGGCGAATTACTTCATACGGAAAAGGAAGAAAAATTTTAAAATTCATAGGGCGAAATGAAAATATTACTAATTTAAGATATAAATAAAAAAATTATATACATAGAATGAAAAAATTTTAAATCCAGAGGGTGGTAGCCGCGCCCCATAAATCCGTCCCTGAATATATACTTGTTGAGATTAATAATGGCCTCATGAAGTAGACAATCATTTTCTGCTTCCTAGATACATTCATGCAGGCCACACTTGACAATCTAATATATATACTACTTATTACATAGTCTTTTTCCTTATTAAATATTAGATCCACTAATAAAGTTCTTCAGCATTCAAATATAGGTGCTGTGCATGTGCCTCTATTGATTTTTTTTTTTATATAATTTGATATCCGGCCCAAGAACCGATTAATATGGGGGCTAATTTCACCGTTCACTAGTGGGGCCCCAATTAAAGCGAGCAAAATTTTGTATGGAGACTCATCTCAGAATTGCTCGCACCTACCGGGTTTTAAACCTTGGACCTATAGATCATCACTCTAAACTTCAAGTTCTCACCATTACGCCAACCCACGAAGGTTATGTGCCTCTACTGATATTTATTTCTTTGTCAAATATATTAACCACATGAGGTTAAAATAATTTGTGAAATGCAAGGTGAATCATTCATAATTGTGGATCACACATAGTTGATAATGGTGTTGACTAACATAATCAATTGTTTAGTCATTGAAAGAAGTGTTTAGCTATCATAATCACTAAAAAATATATTGAAAATTTTGCAGACTCTTGCTATTTAGGAGGTAATTAACACGAGTAAACACTTAAACAAACAAATTCCTTACTTAATATGGAATCCACCACAATGTTTGAAGCAACTCGTTGCCTTGAAGAATCCACCACAATGTTTGAAGCAACTCTTAAATTGTGAATATCATAGAAACAAATCCAAGATAATAATATCTGCCACCTTCCAGAAAAAAGGACATAACTCTCTCTAGAAAATTCCAAATGTCTCCGTTTTTGAGTTGGAAACTAGATTAATAGAACGGATCTAGAATTTTGAATTTAGGAGTACGGAAGATAATAATAAGTGAGAGGAAAAATATTAGGAGTACATAATTTTTTTCATTTTACCTAAAATAATTTTAAAAATAATAATTTGGGGGTACAGCTGTACCCGCCATGGCAAGCGATAGAATCTAAGGCTTTCCAACCATGTATGGCTCACTGGCTACTTCAATTCCAATTAGTATTAGTTCACGTTGAAAGAGACCCTATTGGCTGAAACCCTTTCGGCATCAACTCTAGTAATCTTTTTATTTAATAATCAGAGTCATCAGCAAAATAGAGGACTAGCTAAAAAGGTTGTCTACCATTTTTCCTTAGATAAAATGATGAAGGTCACATGGTACCTGTGCATATAATATTATTAACAAAGCTTCACAGAGGTTGTTCCTAGTCTTGCTTCATCGTAGAATACAGATTATTCCAAGCCTTGTATACGATGAAAATGAGAAATACAGGGAGAAGCCTGCAGAGGTTGTATTTTTGTAGTAAATGATATATTCCACTTAATTTAAAAGTATGAACTTGTAGTATCAACTCAATAGGAAGGATTGAGAAGGCCCAACAAGTATATAATTTTAAATTAATGGAATTGCTTTCTGCAGGATTTGAACATTTTGCTCTAATACCGTGAAAAATTTCGCCTCATATAAAAGTCTGCACTTGTAGAAAGATTAGAAATCAATCAATTTATATCAATATCTTATTAATACTCTCTCCGTCCCGGCCTAAGTGTCCCATTTTACCATTTTCGTTCGTCCCACAAGTGTCTCATTCTTTTTTATTCATACCCTACTTTTATAATTATTTCTATACTACATACATATTTATACAATATGTCACTCATTTTAATATATTTAAATATATATTTTTATCTCTCTCCATCACATATTTATACTATATTATTATTATAATATCTTTCTCTCTCTCTCTATCTATCACGTTACATGTACTTTATTATTATTATTAAATATTTCTTAATACTTGTGCCCAAAAGTGTTGGGACACTTAGAACGGGACGGAGGGAATAATATATATATATATATATATATATATATCATGGCCAACTTTTTGCTCCCTATATTTATACTGCAAAGTTCCATGCTTATTTTTGTCGATTAAGGGAATGACTAACACTTTGCGTTGTTTTTGGGGGCTGTCCCTCTCATTTTCACTTTATTTGTTTCAATCAATTTCCACTACTTCTCATGTAATTTCATTAAGTCTTTTGGTCTCCTATCTAATTATCAAATTTTTATCCTACATTAATTCTCTTAATTAATTTGTTTCGTGCAGCGGGTTTACATTGTCTATCTAGGCCAAATCCACAAGAATCACACCCACGACCCTTCTCTTACATCTGAGTTTCATCTTCAGCTTCTTAGCAATGTATTTCAGAGGTATCTAGCTAGCTATATATATTATCTCTAACATGACTTTTTATGTCACTTGGCAACCGGGTTCCTTACTTTAGTGGGAGACCGGGTTCGATTCCCTTTGGAAACGAATTATGGAGTTATAAGGTGGCTTGATGATCTAACAACTAACAAACTAAAAAAAAAAAAAAAAATTATGTCCCTACAATGCATGCATGCAGCGTGACATGTGATCATTTTTTTTTTTGAAATCATTGTTTAGCAAAGAAGAAGCCAATCAAGCCATGATGTATAGCTACAAGCATACATTCTCTGGTTTCGCCGCGACTCTTAATGCAAGCCAAGCTGCTATCTTACAAAGTAAGACTTGAAGAATATCATTCGGGTTAAATGCAGACATGGTCTCTAGAAAATTTTTAATTGTACTTTTGATATCATATTCGAAAATGGTCCTTTTGTGTGTATTTTATTTACGAAATTGATCCCACAATACTTAGTGTTTACACTTTTTTATAAAAAAAGACTGTTATTGTTAATAAATAACCACTTTTGCAAAGATATTTTTCTCGTGGGACTGCTCCAATATCATTCATATGATATTCTCATGTTTTTAATTAATATTTAGGGAAAATTGTAATTTTAGTCCCATGAGAATTTTTCAACGACGATGTTAGTCTCACGTTCTTTTTGGTCCTTTTTTGCAAAAATAGACCCAACGATTACTTTTTTAGGACCAAAACTGTAATTTTATCTCATTCTCTCGGGACCAAAACTGCGATTTATCAATCTCTTGGGATCAAAACTGCAATTTTTTGGACTAAAAATGTCAAAAAAACTACGGGACCAAAAGTGTCAAAAAAGATCATTTTGCAAACCACTCATTCTCTTGGGACCAAAAATACAATTTACCCTTAATTTTTAGCAAGGAAATTTTTTTTTGAAAGGGATTTTTAGCAAGGAAATTATGATTAATGCAGATAAGAGAGGGGTGATCTCGGTATTTGAGAGCAAGGTACTCCAATTGCACACTACAAGAAGCTGGGACTTTATGGGTCTCACTTTGGACTACACCCATGGAACACCATTGCAGTTAAGTCACGGCGATGACGTCATTGTCGGGATCCTGGACACAGGTACACGGACGGATTTTTAAAAAACATTCACTATACATATAATAATCTTTTATTTATTTTTTGACAAGAATTTTCTTTTAATTTACTAGTATACGATGTTCGGTTTTTGAATGAGGAGAGTTATAATAAAATTTTTAATTAAATTTATCATGTTGATGTACACATGGATCATTATTAAATTCTGTTACTAAATTTTTACTAATATATAAATTTTATGAGATAGTATATATATATATATATATATGAATCTTACAATTATTAAATTAATTATATTTTTCTAAGTTATACATTAAACTCATTATAAATACTATTTTTATTTAAATGATGTTAAAATTTAATAAAATTATACAATAAAATACTGTGAATATAAAATATTTGTGGATTCGTTGAAATTTAAGAGGAGAATTTCGACTTTGAGATTTGAGTGATTGAACAAATTCCTATCAAATTCCATTTTTTCCATTTTGATATGGAAATAAAAAATTTAAAGGATACTAAAAATTAAGAATGGACAAAGATTATATGGTAGGGCAAAAATATATACGAATGTAATAAATACATTTGAGTTGGGGAATAAATTTGAACACATATATATATTTAATTATTTACAGGAAGTAAATATCTCGATATTTATTCGATATATCTGTTTTTTTGGGATTCTCGATATAGATATCTACTTGGAGCGATAAATTTTTTAAAATATCGATAAAATATCGGTAAATATCGGGATATATCGATATCGGTGAGTTGTAGTTCAAAACTTTCTGAATATCGGGATATTTAGGCGAAAATATTGGTGATATATCGGATTTTTCAAAATATCAATTTTTAAAAAAATTAAAAAAATATATCGGTACTATTTAGACAAGATGACATTTCACTCTTTTACATTTGAGTCTAATAAGACATCATTTTAATATTAATTGTCTAATATTAAATAATTATGAATAGTTATTGTATAATTTTACACTTTGCTTATGTATTTTTTTATTGATATGTTCATCATACAAAAATTATTTTGTTGAAATTTTAAGTTAAATTGTGTATTAATGTTAGTAATAATATTATATAAAATTTTATGTTAAATTTTCATCAATTTTCTATTTTTCGATATTCAATATCAATATTTCCACCGATATATCCGTAAATTCAAAGTACCGATATTTTCACTATCCTTAATTATTTAAGGTATTTTGATGGAAACTTGTTGGAGAAGCTGGGTATAAATATAAATTTAGACTATAATATATAAGAATTTAGAATTCGTTCCCTTGAATTTTCAATTATGTACATTATATTATTATTATATTATAATTACAACTACAATGAAATGAAATTTTAGGCGTATGGCCTGATTCGGCTAGTTTCAGAGAGGAGACAGGCATGGGGCCCATACCCAAGAAGTGGAAAGGAGAATGCGAAGGCGGTGAAGAATTCAATCCCAAAACAGCGTGCAACAAGAAGGTGATAGGCGCAAGATACTACCTGAAAGGGTTCGAGGGGCGTTATGGGAAGATCAAAAGCCAGGAGGAGTACAAATCGGCACGTGACTTTCTTGGGCACGGTACTCACACGGCGTCCACGGCGGCGGGGTCACGTGCTGAGCATGCGAACCTCTTGGGTTTTGCACGTGGCGTTGCTCGAGGTGGGGCCCCCAGGGCGAGGGTAGCAGTGTACAAAGTATGCTGGAGTAAGGATTTGGATGGAGTTTGTACGGAAGAAGACGTGCTGGCAGGTTTTGATGAGGCGTTGAGTGATGGGGTACACGTTATATCTGCCTCTTTTGGGAAGGCGCCACCCTTGAGGGCGTTCTTTGCGTCAAGTTCTGATATTGGGTCATTTCATGGCATGCAATTGGGAGTGAGTGTCGTCTTTTCTGCTGGTAATGACGGCCCTGATTTATCTACTGTTGGAAATGTTAACCCGTGGAGCATTTGCGTCGCTGCTTCTAATATGGATCGGATTTTTCGGGCCAACATTTTGGTGGATCGGACCACCTTTTTGTGGTAATTATATAATAAAATTAATATGTTTTTGCAGGGATTTAAATCATTTTCATCTCCTAACTTTTTACTTTTATTAAAATGGTTCTCTAATTATTTACTTTATCAATTTAGTCCACTATATTTATATATTTTGTTAATTTAGTCCAAATTAGCCGGAAAACACATTAAACAATGGTATTTTGATTACGTGCGACCAAATTCCAGCGAACGTTGATGAGTTAGCTTCTTTTTTTATCCACATGGCGCTAACATTTTGGCAATTTTTTATTTTTTTATTGCCAAAAATGCTACTTGAGCCATGTGGATAAAAATATCAATTCATCAACGATCGCTGGAATCTAGTCACACGTGATGGACACATGATCAAAACGTCATCGTTTAATGTATTTTTCGCTAATTTGGACTAAATTGACAAAATATGTAACATAGTGGACTAAATTGATAAAGTAGATTATTAGAGGACCATTTCAATAAAGATGAAAAGTTAGAGGACGAAAATAATTTAAATCCCAATATTAGGAATCCATGAAAGTTGAGTTTTTATCAAGATTTTGATTTTGGTTTCATGTGTGCAGGGTGAAGGTCTAATAACCCGCTATATAATCGGAACCCTCGCAAATGCTAAGTATTATTTTTCTGGGGGTGGGTGCATCATTGATTACACACACTCTCACATGCACACCACGCGGCTACCATCTTGTTTATTTTATTTACAGTTAATTTCATAAATTGTCTTATATTAGTCCATTGTTTAAATTAATTTTGATTTTGATTTTTTACAAATTTTTTATTTTTTTGCGTGTCAAAGGTTGTGTCATATACCAAACTCATCCATCTTGTTCTATTGCACCTCTAATTTCTCAATTTGTTGTGGTGGAAGACTCTTTATTATTATTTTTTTTTCAATTTAGCTAGAGCACATAAAATTCTCCAAATTGATTTGGAAATTTGAATTTTCCAATTGATAAAGTAAAAAGACTAAAATTGGATGCAGACAAGGATATGAAACACATTGCAAGAAGATTAATTGTGTGGTTGATGATGCAGGATTTGCAACACCAAGAATTGGAATAATGTTTCACTTTGGGGTATGGTATTGGTTTGTTTCTCGGGGATGGAGGGGTGATGATGAGTGAAGATGCTGAATACGCAGCACATAGAGCAAAAGCAGCAGCACTCATCTTTGTCCAGCCTTTAACTAGGCCTGTTGCTGCTCTTAGCATCATCCCCCTTCTTCGCATCGACTCTATTCAAGGGACTAAATTGCTTCTACTACCCAAGTATATATATAGATATAACCTTATAAACATGAGAAAAATAAATTTCGTCTCATAATTTATTGGGTCTCCAATTTTGGTCCCAAAAGTTATCTCTCCAATTTTGGTCCCATAACTTTTGAACTTGTCCAATTTTGGTCTCATTTTCGTCGGAAAATCTAAAACGATGTTGTATTGGTCATGTGACATGCGCCTGTTGGCGAAAATTGGGACCAAAATTGGACAAATTCAAAAGTTATGGGATCAAATTGGACAAATTCCCATGTCACGTGACCAAAAACGACGTCGTTTTAGATTTTTCGGTGAAAATGGGACCAAAATTGAGCAAACAACTTTTTTAGACCAAAACTGGAAATCCAACAAGTTATGGGACCAACAAACTTTTTTTTCTCTCATAAACATCATTTTATAGTAATTTAATTTCTCAATTCTTAAATGAAATAAATGAATGAGTGAATGCAGCTGCACCAATGTACAAATCTTCCCAAGTGAAACAATCTTGAAGAGGTCATCGCCTGCACCCATGGTCTCCGATTTTTCATCAAGAGGACCCAACTCTATTTCCCCAGATTTTCTTAAAGTACCCACAACTCTAACTACCATGCTTCTATTAATTATTTTCCAATATTTTGAAATAATCATTTTTGCAGCCGGATATAAGTGCACCAGGAATAAATATACTAGCAGCATGGTCACCAAACGTCTCTCCATCGGTCTTTTCAGACGATGACAACAGGTCTGTTTTTTTTTTTTTTTTTTTATCGGGCAAGGGTGACTCGAATCCATGATCTTTGGGCGATGACAACAGGTCTGTTGATTGGAATTTAATCTCTGGCACGTCCATGTCTTGTCCTCACGTCTCTGGCCTCGTCGCCCTCCTCAAATCTGCACATCCACATTGGTCCCCTGCTGCAATTAGATCTGCTCTCATGACTACTGGTAATTTATTTTTATTCTAATTTTAAAAAATTCTTATCTTTATATTATGGTATTATTATGTATAGTTTGATTTAAGAAGAACAAATCCTTATGAAATAATATTTATTATTGGGGAAAAAGTTTTTATAGTCTTGTAATTTATCCTAATTTTGATTTTAATTATGTCAACCTTCACAAATTGAATATTGTTCTACAATTTTCACATTTTTGATATTTTGGTCGATGATGAAATTTTGTAAGAGGTGGAACATCCGATTCACCAATCGGATGTTGCACCTAAATCGATTATATATGTCACACCATTTTCAAGGTATAAAGTTTTTTTGGTCCCATAAATTTTTGCCTTTTTCAAAAAGGTCCCAAAATAGTTAATTTTTTCGATTTCATCCCAATTTTTACTAAGTGTATAATTTATGTCCCAAAACCGTCGAAATCACCAAAACGACGCCGCATTTTTGGCGGAAGCCCCAAATTTAGCGAACACGTGCACGACACATGATGTAAAGCGACTGCATTTCGTTTTATCCGGTGACTTTGGGATGTAATTGTACACTTAGCCAAAAATTGAGATGTAATCGAAAATTACTAACTTTTTGGGACTTTTTCAAAAAGGTGAAAAATTATGGGACAAAAAATAAACTCTATCCCCATTTTCAACTTGATGTTTTACCTCCTATGCACTGGACCAAAATATTAAAAATTAGAAGTTATAAGACTATTTTCAATTCGTAAAAATCAACGTGACTGGAAACTAATTGAAATTATAGCAAACTAACTAACTTTGTTCATATATATAGCTTACAACATAGACATGAATGGTGATGGTATACTAGTAGAATCAACACAAAGGCTAGTGACCCGTTCGACATTGGATCCGGACACGTGAATCCAGTACACGCGTTTGATCCAGGCCTAATCTACGACATGAAAACTCGAGACTACATTGTATTCCTATGCAATAATGGATACTCAGAAGAAGAGATAGAAGCATTAATGATGGTGTCCAGTGAAAGTGTGGATGCATGTCTTCAATGGCGTGAGCCTGATTGGAACATAAATTATCCTTCCATCACTGTGTCGGACCTGAAGTGCACCACCACTGTTAAACGGACAGTTCGCAACGTTGGACGCATGAAGACGGCTATCTACTTTGCTAGCATTGAGAAGCCTAATGGGGTTGAGGTTTTTGTTTGGCCTAAAATCTTGTTGTTTTCACCTTTGAGGGAAGAAGTGACGTATTATTTGACCTTAAAACCTATGAAGATATCTCAAGGGAGGTATGATTTTGGGTCCATTACTTGGTCTGATGGATTTCATAAGGTGAGGAGCCCTTTGGTTGTTCAAGTTAACAATGGTGGTGAAGAAGAAATTAATGATCAAGACGTTTAATTTGTTTGGGATCGAGATGTAATGTTGTCTATCTTATTTTGTTTTATGTTGGTTTGTTTGAGATTATGAGTGAAGAATAGATGTTTATCAAGTTTTAACCATGCATTTATAATTTGCATTGAATTGAATTAAGATTAAATATTTACTATATTTTTGTGTTAGTTTGATTAGGATGCACTCATTTATCAATTATATTTTTACGGTCTTGTGTGAGACCGTCTCACAAATCTTATTTCATGAGACGGGTTTATAATTGATTCACAAAAAAATCCAAATTAATCATTTTTCTTAATAATATTAATTAAATAGAATTTCGTCTCATAAACTCATTGTGCAAGGCGGTCTCACACTCGTCTTTATCGACAAATTTAATTTTTTTTTTTTAATTTGCAAATAATATGTCACGGACACAATGAAGGAAGGATTGAAAAATTATGAAGAGTCAACAACAAATGAGGAAGTAAAACAATTGAAGAAGAAAAGAGATTTTGCAGAGGAAATTTATGGGGTTTGTGAAAGAGGTTCGAATGAGAGAGAGAATAAGATTTACGGGTTCTTGACATATCCCAAGGAAAATATATCTATAATGGAAGGTGAAAGTGTTGTTTATAATTCAACGGTTGAGAAAATTTGATCAAAGACATACACTTGTCAAAGTTGGAAAAGTGGAAAGTTGATTATAATTAATATTTATCCCTTAAGTTTTAGTATTTACAATTCAACATTTTATTTCCCTAAATTGTAGTTGTGATCATTGGTCCCCACTAGGCTCTTATAAGTGGTACCATTTACCAATTTGAGAATCATGCAGAAAATATTCTAACTTTTTCTCTCTCCAATTCTCTCTCTCTCCCTCACACGTCTTCTTCCTATTTTCTTTCTCTCATGTGCTTGATTTCAAAACATTCATACACTATCCTTGAATTTGCATATTGTTTTTAATTATTAAACCCAGAAAAATACTACAAAAATATAATTTAATTTACAGTGGTGTTATCACTACATTTGGTATTCAGAGACAGACTTTTTCTTTCTTCTCTTTGATTCATGGCGGATGGCACAAGACTCAAGGATCTGCAAGAATCTAAAAAATTGGAGCAATTCATTAACACTCGATTCATTAAAGTGGAAAGCAGCGATGACAAATTGCACCAAAAGTTTCTGCTCTTACTTCTCGGGTGGAGGAACAATTTTCGAGGATGACCGGGAAGTTAGATCATGTCACTCAAACTTTGGTAGCACTTACTGGCTACAGCTCCTGCAATTTGATAGAGGAAAGGGTCGAGATGGAAAAAGAATCCTTGCTAGGAGACCCTACTATAGGCTCTTCCGGTGGAGCTTCTTTTACCTACCCTACCGATACCCCCATTTTCGGCAGTAACAAACCCTAATCCCGTTGTTATTCACATCCTATACCTAAGGTGGAGTTTCCCAAATTTGATGGTTCTAATCCTATGGGTTGGATTTTGAAATGTAACAACTATTTTCAACTCATTCCTAATATGTCGATCCACAAAAATTAATCTAGCTTCTATATATTTTGAGGGTAAAGCCGCTTTGTGATTTCAAAATTTCACTATTAAGTGCATGATTTGACTTGGGGTCGGTTCTGGAGGTTATTTCTTTGAGGAGATAGGGGAAACTTCTATCATTCTTTGAATTTAACAATGTAACACCGAGAAAATTACGATCACCACATGTTGTTAAGAGTGCATAAAATATTTAATTTAAGGCTTGACAAATATTTAATTATGAGAATAGTTTTTAATTTAATAATACTCATTAATTGTTAGACCTTTTATTTTAGAGATTAGTAGAAATTCTATAATTTGAATACTCTATTATAAAGGTCTAAAATGTAATATGTTATTTATTTTATTTTATTTTAATATATTTTTTTATCGATATTTCATTTTAATATTATAAGGCCTAATTATGTTAGTGATAATAATATTAATTTTACAATAAAAGATTTGATGTTTTGAATTTAAAAATAATAATAATAATAATAATAATAGATCTGATTTTTATTTATAAAGGTTTAGAAATATACTATTATTATTATTTTTATTTGAAAGGCCTTTCTGGAGAGCCCAAGCCCGATAAATCTAAACCTTAGACATAAAAATATATATATATACGTATATAAGTCTTTCTTTGGTAAACTTTCTTTACGCAGAAAAAAAAAAGAAAAGAGAGAGAAAAAAAAACTGACATTGTCTTTCGGATCACGTGGAAAAGTTTTCGATATAAAATTGGTACGAATTCGTTCCTCGAATGGTTTTTATTAATTTATATATATATATATATATATATATATATATATATATATATATTATAATTTTTATTTTCCTAGACTTATAATCTAGTTCCACATTTTTAACACCTTTTATACACATGTTTATTTATTTAAACTAGATGAGCTCCCGCGTATTACGCGGTATTTTCGTTAAATAAACTTTACAATATAATATATTATATATAATATTTTCAAATAATAATATATATATTAAAATAATGTATATGTATAAAAAAATTATAATTATAATATTAAATTTAAATAATGGTAATATTAATTGTATGGCAATTCATGATAGGGATTAGAATTATTATAATTATGTGAAAGAATTTACTATAAGATTTGTTTCAATTTTATTTTACAATTAATAAAAAAAAGGAGACGATTAATAGAATTTTTTTATATAATTGATGCATAAATATTACTCCGAATAATATATATATCGTATATTTACAATAAATATCATATATGATTATATTAATTTTTTTTTTTATAAAAGTTGATACAACCACAATTTTTCTTACATACATTTATAGGCCGGCTTAAGTTATATATAATTTTATTTTTAAAAATTGTCATATGATAACACTTTTTAGATATAAAATAGATATTTAAAATATTTAAAAATTTATATATTAACTTACTTATTAAAAAATATACATATTGTGCAAGAGGTCTAAGGTTCAAACCTCCATAGAAATATATTTTTAATTAATTTTTATATTAAGATGCCACATAGATGTCATATATTAATTATAAATCAATAGGAAAGTGACACATAAATTATTAACATATATATGCATTTAATAAGAATGTGACACCTCATCCAAATTAACCTCATGACGACACCTAAGCAAAAACAAATTCCCTATTAGTAATATAGAGATTAGTGTTACACCCTTTACACTCATAATAGATTTAATGCATTTTTCTCACTCATAATAGATTTAAGGTATTTTTTCACTCATAATAGATTTAAGGCATTTTTTTCACTCACAATAAATATAAGGCATTTATAATGTATTATTTATGACTCAATAAAATTTTAGGACTTAATAAAATTCATAAGTTATTAGGTTCTAATGATTAATTAAATTAATATTCAAAGATATGTATTTAATATTTTAGGTGATGGGATTCCTACTCGCTTAAGCCTATTAGTACTCTCGGACTTCCAATCCAAGAACTTTGAGGTGGGGTTTTTCTTATTTTACACTCGTATTTGTCACATTTAAATGCTATGCATGATTGATTATGTTATTTACTACTATGTTACTATGACACTATGGTTAGTTGTGCTAACAAATCCTATGACTATGGTTGGCTTTGCCAACAATCATTATGAACTATGTTTCGGTGAAATGACCGAATTACTATTATTATGAATGTGCTATATTACAGCGGAAGGGTCGTGCTAATGTAGCCTATGACTATGGTTGGGTTGCCAACAAACACTATGATTATGTGGTATGTGAATACATTTTTAATTATGCTTGTTGTTTAAGCGTGACAAATGGGACCCCACCGAGCTAGTTGGTTGCTCACCCCAATCATTCTATTATTATTTACCGTTGGTCCCGATTAGTTGAGTTGATTATAAAACTTTGAGTTAACCTTCTAGGACAAAATCTAGAAGGGGGTTGAATAGATTTTGTAGATTTTTCAAATCTTTCAAAACTAATTCAAAGTACCAAGTACACAATGGAAATTCAAGATTAGACTCAACTTTAATAAGATCAAAAGCAAACTGATATTCAGATTTTAACTTTGATTGAAATTAACCTTTCAACGATAAAATGTAAATTGAGCAGATAAGTAAATAAAGCAAGAAAGAACACTGCATTTTATAGTGGTTCGGATTATAACAATCCTACATCCACTCTCCTTCTCCAACTTGAAGAAGTGTCTCCACTATCTCGCTACTTACTTTACAATCTTACAACTTACAACTTGATCTTCAATTCTTCAAACTACTAACCAAACTAATGAAATCTAACTCTAACTCAAAGAAAAAGAAGTGTATTTGAAGATGTGCAATGAAGTGTTCTACAAACACTTAGAAAAATTTATGAAGAAATCTTGGAAAACTATTTTGATCTTTTTGAAAACTTGTGATTTGAGAGAATAAAGTTCGGAAAAAAAAAAAACTTGTGAATTCTGTGGTATTCTCAGATGCGGCGTATGCTTAAAGAAGTGCCTAGACCTATTTATAAGTCTGAAAAGACAGTTAGTTTGTTAGTCGGTTCTAACAAACTTAAAACCGCTTTAACAAACTTAATCTTGAAAACCGCTCTAGACCTCGGCTGATTTTTTTCTACTGCATAAATGTGACTCGTTGAAGATTCGCCTTTCTTATTCTACTCGGCTTGTCTTGACCTCGTCTCGAGCTCTTCTTGTTCGTCTCCTACAGATGACTAGACTCAAGCTCGTCTCCAGACGACTTGTACTCTTCCGGACCTCACCGACTAGATTGGTTCTTGACCGTCTCGATCGGCTTAGCTTGTGGTCTCAATCTCGGCTTGTTCTACAGGTCGTCCGATCATCTCGAGCTGCTTCTTTTAACTCATCAAAACTTCTTGATCCAACAATTTCCCTTTTTGATGAAGTTAAAACCTATAAGGAAGAAACACACTCACAATTGAAGTTAGTACTAGAGTTAGTTAAGATATTGAGATAGGTATATCAGAGCACTTATTCTCATTACAACAAATTCATTCACATTAAAACACTTAAGAAAAATTAAGTCCTTTTAGACTCATTTAGAAATACTTAAAAAAATGAGTCTTAAGACTTAGATAAATTTTTAGGAAAAGTTTTTAAGTACCGAGAAATAAAATTCTCGATGATTTATACTTAGAAAAATTTTAAGTTTTTCTTAAAGCAAAAAAATTTTTAAGAAAATAAGACAAGTAATTCACATAAGTCCAGATATATTTATTCACAAATTTACAGTATTTACAAATAGATGAACTGATAGAAAATAAAAGATAAGGAAAGAAAATCATGTTCTATCGATTCCCCATCTGGCTTTCCGGAATGTTCAGCCGGTTGAAAATTCTTGCTCTTAGGCTGTTTAAGCTCATCCTCGTCTCGTGAGCTCGGATTCCCTTTCTGCTTTGGCTATGGTGATCTAACCCATTCCATCGGGAGAGCCGTATTCTTTAGCTTGGGGGTAACTTGCTCATATGTTGGTGCGACTAGATCGCAGTTGAACACATTATGTGCCTCATCAAGCAGTTTCCCATAAAGATCGGCATCCTCCTTTTCCATCCATTCATGCTACCATATCTTCATCACCGCTCCAGATGGAGATGCCTTTAAGATGTACCAGTAGTACATCGATCCGGCATCCAGTGGCCTGCTTCTTATATTCGCCGTGTACTTCCTCAAACCATCTTGGGAGGAGCCGACGTGCGGTGGACAGGCGGAAGTCCGCTTCATCTGCCGCTTTGGATACCCACTTCCGAGTATCCTGTCCCCACTTCAACTCAACTTTCCCAGCCTTCTTCAGCCTCTTCTTCTCCGCTTCTCATACTTCTCCTTCTCGGCGTGGATTCTTTGATCTGCTCGGTGATAGGTTTGAGAAGTCGCTCCTTCCTTTGCGCTCGGCTCTAGGGCTGATCGGTGCTCGGTGATGAGGACTTCTCCTGCCTTGCCTTTACCCTTGCCCTTGGCCTCGGGTTTTTCTCGACTATTTCATCTTGGCCAGCGGTGCCTCGAGACTTCTCTTCCTCCTCCTTCCTCCTCTTCTCCTCATCCTCTCGGATGGCCTCCTCTATCTGGGTCACCCTCGGTTGCAAGGCACCAGCTGCCGATTTTATTTTGATTTACGCCTTGGCTGCCTCCAACTCACCCGAGTCTCGCTCGAGTCTACCTTGTCTGTGAGTGACAAGACTCCGGTGTGAGGGTGTCCATTCTTCCTTCAGCTCCTTCCCCTTTTGACTTCATCTTGGAGGGTGCAGGCTGTCTTTCAAGAGCTGAGCAACGAACCTCAAGTCATTACGATCGGATGTGAGTGCATTGACGGGATTTCGTTGTCACCGCCACCTTCGCTTAAGTGCCTTGACCTCCTCCTCCGTGTCACTCAGAGAACCAACAGCTGATCTTTGAGATTGGGTGATAGGTTGCGTGAAATGTTGACCTCAAAGCAATCTGCATGTTGGCGAGCATTGTATCGGTGATCGCTCAAATCACCTTCCTCGTCTTCCTTTCCATCAGCCTTTGGACTTGGGATATTATCTTCTTGTGCGGATCCTCAAAAGCCGACGAAATGGCAAGGATTGGATCGGCCTTCTCCTCGAATCGGATGAGGAAGAGGTGGTGGGAGAAGTTGGACTGGGGGAGCTCATGTGGATATCCCCAAAGATGTTGGAGGTATCCACCGGTGGGGTTCGAGAGGGTGGGATGAAGTCGGGGTGTCGATGGGGGTGGGGGATTTACGGTGGAGGTGAAGATGGAGGGGTGGAATTTCCGAGGTAGTGGGTGGTGGAGATGGGGTTGGGCAGGGTAAGATGGGTTGGATTGGGCTAAGAGTGAGAGTTTGGGAAGATGTGGGTAAATTTGGTGGGAAGATGGTAGATATGGGGGTAGGGCGTACACCGGTCTGTGAGGAAGGACATCATTTGAGATGGGGATGGTGGAGGAGATGATGTTTGGATTTGGGGAGGGTAGACGCAGGTTGTGGCTTGGACTGTTTTGGGAGTATTTGCTTTGGAGGCTCGAGGTGCCGGCTGGGTCACCTCTTCATCGCCAGTGGGGTGGAGAGGAGGGAGGGAGAATTGTATGCCGTGAGTGGGGGAGGGGGTCCTCTCGTAGCTTATATCTTGAACCTCCTCTGATTGGACCACACTGGCCGCTATCTCCAGCGTCGTTGCCTCTTGGGCGAAGGCTCGGGTGATCGGCAGACATTCCCCCAAGCTCCGAGGTTTTCACCAACCTCCTCCTCCTCGTCGCCTTCTCCTTCACTTCATCGGGTGTGAGGCCTCGGGTGAGCTCACTTGTCGGCCGGCTCTTCCTCTCTTTCCTCTTCTTCCTCCTCCTCGGCTTCCTCGATGCCGGTGTGCAGGCTCCGACCTCGGCTCCTCCTTCATCCGAGTCATTTGGAGCCCCAAGCGGCTCATCCTTAGTCGGGATCCCTTTTTGTTTTGTGTAGGGCTCGACTCCATCAATTTATTTCGGTGACAGCGGAGTCCTCCAGATCACCGTCACCTTATTGAATAGGGTGGTGATCGACCTCGCCGCCACTTTCCGCCTACCACCTCCCGGCCTTTTTCTCTCCGTCTCAAGCTTCTCCGAAGCATCCCTGATTGGCTTGAACTTCGTCTATTATTGTCCTCATGGCCACCGGCTGGTGCAGTCGGCCCGTCATGGGAACTTCTGTTCCCAAGAATCACTTTCGTCACAATTCGTCAAGAAGACGATATCTCCGCCTCGGAGCATCTTCTTCTTCGACTCCGATCGCCGGTCCCTCATCGAATTCCGGGCAATCATCTCAAATGATTCCACCGGTCATCGGACTTGTATGTGAGGGTTAACTCCCTCACTGCTTGTCAAAATGCGGGCTACCTCCGCCCAGGAGTAACAGTGAGAACCTCGCCGTAGACTCTAGTCTTGAATACTCCATTCTCAAACGCCTGCTAACGTAGAACTCGACCCCTCTCATGTCCAACGTTTTATTGGAGGGGGATTTCTTGGAACACAAAGTCCTCAATCCTGCCCTCTCCAATAACTCGAGAATCTCCCTTGATTCACCGTCGGTGAGTCGTCTCAAAATCAACGTACATCTCCGATTTAATTTTCTTGTTATACGTATCATTGTGAACATCCACCATCGTTGATGTAACTCCAATTGGTTTTTGAGAAGAACTCATAAACATAAAGCTGAAAGTTTTTGAAAATTTGCAGAGTGTATGTATGAAATTACGAAAGTGAAAAGGTTTGATTGAGGAAGAAAACATATTTATAGTGAGGGAAGATTGGAAAGAGAAACCGCCTTTTTAGAAAATTTGAATTGATCTAAGCCATTTATTTAAAAAGTTTTTTTTGTGCATGAATCAACGGTTAAAAATTAGGATAAACGATTGGGATTCAGCGCGTGGATGTTACTTGCCTTTGGAATGCGTAAATAGTTACTTTATAGACTGTTGATTTGACGGATGTAGGTTACTTTATGCAGGAAGTAAGTATACACAGCGTCGGCCTAGGGTTACCTTACTTCGAATAAGGGTTTGCGAAGCAGATGGGTTTATAAAGTCATCTCGATAAAGTAACTCGTCTGATTTTAAAACGACTTAGTTTTAACTTTTAGCAATCTTAAAACCACTTAAATAAACAGGCTCAAACTTAATTTTTTAAAGATGGGTTTTCCAACCAATCAATCCAAAGAGAATTTTATGAAGAATATGAAGTTTATTTTAGAAACAAAGGTGTCGAATAAAAGATTGAGGAAAAATGAGGTGAAACTTGATCGATCTTGTGACCTATTCTTGAAAAGACAAAAACTTAAGGAAAACCATTAGTAGCTTGAGGTAGATCGGATAGGGTGCAGATAGTCATCTGCTTTCTTCAGGAGATCGGTGACTATTGTGCCCTCATCTCGATTTACCAAATGTCGATAAGTAATTATCATGTCGAGATAAGGTCAATATGATTAATCCTTGATTCTTGATTCCTAAGAAGGAAATCAATGATATCACCTACCGATTGTCCTTTGACTCATATCTAGTCGATAATTCTTTCTAGACATTGATTTAAAGAAATAACTAAAGAAAAGGAATACATTAATCGAGATGCAAGCAATTTAGAAATCGAGATAATGATGCATCAAGTAATCCTAATTCTAAGCATAATTCTTTAAACCTAGACTCACCAATGATTTTGTAAGAATGTCATTCTTTGTGACTCGGTGGCTATCTTCTCAATTCTAATGTCATTCTTCTCAACATGATCTCTAATGAAATGATGCCTAATGTCTATATGTTTACATCTAGAATGCAGTAACGAGGATTGTAAGTCATTGCTATTGCACTATTACTATCACGGTAAATAGGAGCAGTGATGTCTGAATATTATAATCTCTAAAGCTGTTGACTAATCCAGAGGAGTTGAGAGCAACAACTTCCAGCTGACCATGTATTCAACTTCGGTTGTGGAGGTGGCAACAGATGTCTGTTTCTTAGATAACCAAGAAATTAATTTGTTGCCTAAGAATTGACAAGTTCTGAAGTGGATTTCCTATCAATCTTACATCCTCCAAAGTCCGAATCGAATAACCCTGTCACCAAAGTTGTCATCACTGGGTACTATAACCCTACTTGCAAGGTTCCTTTGAGATATTTAAGAATTTTCTTAGCCGACTACGTATGAGTTTTCTTGGGATTAGACTGGAATCTTGCACATACCCTAACCGCAAAGGTTATGTCCGCCTACTTGCGGTGAGATAGAGAAGAGATTCAATCGGTCCACGATACTCCGTTGCATCGTGGGTATTCCCTGCTCATCCGAATTCATAGAAAAGTTAGTTGCCATAGGTATTTTAACTTCTCTCGCTAGTAGTCATTCTAGATTTCTCAATCGGATCCTTTTTAGATCGATGTATAAATATACCCTTACTCATTTGTTTAATCTGTAAGCCTAGAAAGTATGTTAATTCACCCATCATTGACATTTCAAACCTGTTTTCATGAGAACACTAAACTCTTCACATAATTTGATTAGGTGAACCAAAGATTATGTCATCTACATAAATTTGAACTAATAAGATGTTACCATCTACTTCCTTTCTAAACAAAGTTCTATCAATCTTGCCTTTTGAAAAACCATTTGATGTCAAGAAATCGAGATAAGGTATCATACCAAGCTCGGGAGCTTGTTTCAGTCCATATAGAGCTTTGTTGAGTTTATAGACCTTGTTATTGATCTTAAACCCGTGAGGCCGCTCCACATAGACTTCCTCAAGCAACACACCATTAAGAAAGGCAGACTTAACATCCATTTGAAAGACTTTGAAAGATTTATATGCAAAGAAATGCCAAGAACAACCTTATTACCTCTAACTGAAAGCTGGAGCATAGGTTTTATCATAGTCTATCCCCTCGGTGTGAGTAACTTTGTGCAACCAATCTAGCCTTATTTCGAACAATAATGTTGTTCTCATCATGCTTTATTTTTAAACACCCATTTGGTGCCTATAATCTTTCTATGTAAGGGTCTTTCCACTAATTCCCAAATATTTTGCCTTTCAAACTCGATGTAGTTCCTCTGCATGGCGCTTATCCGATTTGGATCGAGATAGAGCTTCCTCAATAGACTTGGGTTGAAGCGACACATAACATTTGAAAAGACTTTCAGAGTCCCGGCATCATTCGTGTCTGCACACTACTAGATGGGTCTCCTATAATCGATCGGATGGATGGTAGCTTCTCATCCTTTTGCCTATGTGAGGAGAAGGATCCTCATCTTGAGTCTCGGTGGCGACTCCTCCGACTCTACCTCTGTTGGCGTTCCCCTTCATCACCGACCCCTGATCGGTGACGTCAAGTGTGTGTCTCTGTTTCGATGGAGTCTCGATCGAAGTTGTCTTCTGATTATCGATGGGGATTCTTCTTCATCTCGATTCGAATCAAGACTAGGTAGATAGACAGCTTCTATGTTTAGTCTTGAGTGAGTTCAATTTTATCTAGACTTTCGAAATTTGATTCACTTTTTCTCAAAAGAATACAACTCATCAAAAACAACATGAGGGTTTCCTCCACACAAAGGGTTGTCTTGTTAAAAACTCTAAATGCCTTGGAAGTGTTAGAATATCCCAAGAATATTCCATCATTGCCTTAGCATCAAAAGTTCTCAACTTAGATTTTCCATTGTTATGGATAAAACACTTACAACTAAAAGCTACGAAATATGAGATTCTTGGAATCTTACCCTTCCAAATCTCATATGGAGTCTTACCCTTGTCTTTAACAACCAAGCACTGTGCGGGTATAACAAGTTGTGTTGATGGCTTCACCGTAACTGTGAGGGGTTTCATACTCGCTAACATGCTCTGGCCGCTTCCTTCAAAGTTCTATTCCTTCTTTCAACCACTCCATTTTGTTGAGGAGTTCTTTTTGAAGATGTCTCATGAATAATTCCACACTCATTGAAAAAGTTAGATAAACAAGAATTCGTAAATTATGTGCCTTTATCACTCCTTATTTTAATAATATTAACACCCTTTTCATTCGAATGCATGCAGACAGATCGGGGATCTTGTTTATAGTCTCATTTTTCTTGAAAAGAAATATAACCCAAGTATATCTAGAAAAGTCATCTACTATAACAAGAGTATATTTCCTTCCACCTAAACCGAGAGGAGAAACAGTCCAAACAAATCCGGATGAAGTAGTTGTAAAACTCTTTCGGATGAAGAGGAGTTAATACTCTTAAATGAGTGTCTAGGTACATTTACCTTTAAACAAGCATCACATTTAAGATCAGTGGATAAAAAGTTTCTCAGTAATCCCTTGACAAGATTCTTTTTAGCCACTTACTAAGGGTCTTGAAATTCGGATGACTAAGCCTCTTGTGTCATAGCCGGTGAGGCCTTCTCCACCCTTAGCTATCGACGGTATCTTTGGGACAACTATTAAAGTTGGCCACATAGACATTACCATGTACGAAGCCGATTAAAAGTACCTTATCCGAGGAATTATCTAAGATATCACATTTATCCTTAGAAAATTTGACAAGAAAACCTCTATCACAAAGTCGGGAAACAGATAGGCAGTTATGTTTCAAACCTTCAACAAAATATACCTCGAGATACCTGAATATCCTTGATAATGGAGTACCTACTCCTTTAGTCGACCATAGTTATTGTCTCCAAATAATACTCTTGGACCATCAATGCTTTGGAAATTTGATATGACCTCTTGTTATAAGTCATGTGTTGTGAACAACCACTATCAATGTACCATATAGAAGCTAAGATCTCTTCCTTGAGTGATGATCCTGTGAATCCTAAAAAGCATTAGTTATAAGGTACCCTAGTGATCTTGGGTACTTGAAGGTCAAGCATCACTTTAGGTAACCAGATAAAAATCTCATCTCCGGATAATAAATCGACTTGGTCTTTCTACCAAATTTGTCTACAATTGTATCACTTTTGAATGATAACTTGTTGTATTCAGATTTAGTAATTTTCCTAAACTTAGGAAATGTGGGATAACATTTGCTTCTCCCATCAAAAGGATTATAATAAGAATTTCTTCTTATTTTGGTTCTTGGATTTCTCTTAGTCGATAAGGAGTCCTCACCGAATTTTTGTTTTCAAGCCGGGAGATGCGATCCTTACTTGACTAATTGGTTTCCAAGGACCAATTTTAACTTCTTTTGATTGATCGGATGCTTTCACAAATTTCCTAGGTTTCTGACATCCGATTTATTATTTCTATTATAACCAAGACCTGTTTTGTCATGGAATTTTTTAGATGTATTAAAGATATGATCTATTGCATTGTGAATTATTAAGTTGACTAATTTTGAAGACTAGCTTCTCATTGTCTTTCTTAATTAATTCATTTTCAAGATGATTGATTCAAATTTGTCTTTTAAAGTTTTCAATTCACTTTCTAATCTTTCAGGTAAGTGGTGATGTACTAGCCTCACTGGGAAAACATTTCCCTTGAATGTTTCCTCGGTTTCTAAATAGTTCATCATCTGCTTTCCTTTAATTAGAATCTGAATTTGATCCTTTAACGCCAAATTCTCTGTCTCTAGCTGTTTATAAGCAGCCAGAGATGTCTTTAAATCTCTCAATAATTCATGAATAACAGGTTTGATCATAATCGATGCAGATCGACAGAATCATTATCGAAGATGAATAATAGACTACCTCTTTAGCAATGAGACAGATTTCATCATCCGATCCGAAATCAGATGAGGATGATGATTATGATGATTTCTTTGACTCCTTTTCTTCACCAATGAGAACCCTTTGATCTCGCAAATCTCCTGTCTCTCTTTTTCCTTTTCTCTTCCCTTTCTTTAGGAGTCGGTTGAGGACAATCATAGCTGAAGTGTCTGGCTTGTTGCATGTGTAGCAAGTATCACTCTGTCTGATTTAGAGAATTTGGAAGGATTTCTTTTGACAAGTGATCTCGAATCTTCTCGTCGGCTCTGCTTTTGTCATCATCTCAGTAGACTCATCTTCCTTTCTTCTTGATTTGGATCTTGATCTATCCTTACCTGCAAATCTCAATTTATTTCATTTATACTTCATTCTTAATTTGTCATACCTTTTGGTGAGCAGAGCCGTCTGCTCTTTCAGAGATAGGTCGGCTCCCTCTGAGACTCGGTCGATATCTTGTCTTCTTTCTTTGACAAAGGCAACAGACTTGGATGAGGTGCTCGACTCCATCTCATCCTCCTCATCTTCTATTTGAATGTCATACTCTAGAGCTTTAAGATGAGAGAACAAAGTATGGTGAGTAATAGAAGATAAATTATGAGTTGCTTTCGTGATATTGGATTTCTCTCTCCATCTCTTGGTTAATGATCTCGGGATCTTGTTATTAATCTCCTTCTCTCGTATAGTTCTTTCCAAGGTCACCGCTTTGTTGAGAAGATTCGTCAACCTTACATCTAACTCGATCAATGATTCATTTTCCTTCATTTTGAATGTATCAAATGCGTGTAAGACCGCCTCGCAGCTTATTCTCTTTTACTTGATCTCGATCCTTCACAGACATTTGCGAGTTTGCCACATTTCTTTGGCTGTTTTGCATCTCTTAACCTTCTCTATCCAATCTTTACTTAGAGTCTCAATGATTTCGGTTCGAGCTACTTGATCGAGATTGTGGATCTCTCTTTCATCATTTGTCAATTGAACTCTTTTTCTCTTGTCTGCAGTTCTCGATTGGTGACTCAGCGTCTGCTAGTGCCTCCATGATAAAATTTTATAGGTCCTTCTTCAAGAACCTCTTCCATCCTATCATGGATGGCCTTGAGGTGATTCTCCATCCTGAATTTCCGTAATCATAATCTTCAATAGAAAATTCGGGTAAATTCCCTCGGACTTCTTGCTTTTTCCCGATGACATGATGAAATAAAGAAACAAAATACTCCACAAAAACTTATTAGTAGCAATGTTAGTAACAATAAAGAGAATGAAGAAAATCAAGAAAATTTGGAATCTTAGTTAAGACCTAAAATCAATATCGTAATGACTTAACACCGCTCCGATACCACTTGTTGGTCCCGATTAGTTGAGTTGATTATAAAACTTTGAGTTAACCTTCTAGGACAAAATCTAGAAGGGGGTTGAATAGATTTTTCAAATCTTTCAAAACTAATTCAAAGTACCAAGTACACAAAATGGAAATTCAAGATTAGACTCAACTTTAATAAGATCAAAAGCAAACCGATATTCGATTTTAACTTTGATTCTAAAATTAACCTTTCAACGATAAAATGTAAATTGAGCAGATAAGTAAATAAAACAAGAAAGAACACCAGATTTTATAGTGGTTCGATTATAACAATCCTACATCCACTCTCCTTCTCCAACTTGAAGAAGGGTCTCCACTATCTGCTTACTTACTTTACAATCTTACAACTTACAACTTGATCTTCAATTCTTCAAACTACTAACCAAACTTATGAAATCTAACTCTAACTCTAAGAAAAAGAAGTGTATTTGAAGATGTGCAATGAAGTGTTCTACAAACACTTAGAAAAATCTATGAAGAAATCTTGGAAAACTATTTTGATCTTTTTGAAAACTTGTGATTTGAGAGAATAAAGTTACGGAAAAAAAAACTTATGAATTCTGTGTATTTTGTATGCGGCGTATGCTTAAAGAAGTGCCTAGACCTATTTATAAGTCCGAAAAGACAGTTAGTTTGTTAGTCGGTTCTAACAAACTTAAAACCGCTTTAACAAACTTAATCTTGAAAACCGCTCTAGACCTTAGTTGATTTTATTCTACTCGTGCGGTGACTCGGTGAAGATTCGTCTTTCTTATTCTACTCAGCTTGTCTTGACCTCGTCCGAGCTCTTCTTGTTCGTCTCCCGCAGATGACTAGACTCAAGCTCGCCTCTAGACGACTTGTACTCTTCCTGCACCTCACCGACTAGATTGGTTCTTGACCCCGTCTCGATCGGCTTAGCTTGTGGTCTCAACCTCGGCTTGTTCTACAGGTCGCCCGATCATCCGAGCCGCTTCTTTTAACTCATCAAAACTTCTTGATCCAACATTTACTGATTAAGCATGGTGTTCGGTGGAAGGCGGGTGGACAAGGTTTTCATTGTATGAGTACTATTTATTTATTTTATTTTTTTGCAATTGTCGTATAAACTTGTATTGATTTGTTTTGGAGAGTCTTATGTAGGAATGTTTCGATTATAGACTATTTGACACATGAACATGATTTCTATTTCATGCCTTCATTTTATTATTTAGGCATCTTCTCGCAACTTTATTGATTCAGTCACTACTTTTTCTTCCTTTCATGATCTCGTTGTGAGTATGAATTTATAAACTTATGATTTTTCGCATTCCCTTAAGTTTTGTTGGAAATATTTTATGGGTTTGATGTATCTATTTTTACGCCTTAAGTTCTAAATGTTTTTATTTTTCTAAATCTTTGTTGGTCGAGATTTAGTTAGAACTTCTAAAGATAATCTAGAAGGGATTGAATAGATTATCCAAACTTCTTTCGAAATTCATACTAGCTATTCAAATAGATCTTCTAAATTACCAAGAGTACTCAACGGAAACTTTTATACTCAATCTTTTTATACGGATCTAAAAACTTCTTGATATGAATATGAATATGAATTAACAAGATAAATCGAATGAAAGTAAATGCAGAAAGTAAAGAACACCAAGTTTATAGTGGTTCGGATTATAAAATCCTACATCTACTCTACTCCTTCAATTTGAAGAAGGGTCTCCACTAGCTTACTTCCTAACTTTCTTCCCTGCGTCGATTACACGTACAAAGTTGAAGATTCAACTCTTCAATCTATCTATCTTTCTTTTAATCTAATCTCTAGACTAGGAATACGGTGCATAATTATTTTGAAGAAAGAATTACGGTGAAGTGTTACACAAACATTTAGAAAAATATGCTATCTTTTGTGAATTACTAGCTAAGTGTGCTTCGAGAAGTGTAGATTACAAGTTCTGCCAAAAGTTCTTTTTAATCGTGCTAAAGCTTATTTATAAAGAATATAAGACGGTTAGTTTGTTAGAACAAACTTTAACCGCGTAACAACTCTTCTTGAAAAGCTGCTTGACTTCATGACTTTCTCGAGTAAGTCGTCTGACCGACTTAGTTGAGATTCGTCTTTCTTATTCTACTCATTGATCTCCACCTTGTTTCTACAAGACTATCTTTAGATGACACTGAATGTAAAGAACCTAAACCTGACTTTCTAAGCTTACCTAGTCTGAAATTTTAACTTACGTACTACATTACTTCAGTTGTTCTAAACATCATTAGGTCATCTTACTTTTATAAGAGTTATCTATCCTATATATTTTAACACATGAAACTGACTTCCTGATCTAATAATTTTTCCTTTTTGATGATGTTAAAACTACAAGAAAGAAGTGAATTCAACGGTGGTGTTAGTCAAGGTTATTCAAGTAAGGTGTTTCAATTTAACCACTTTAGGCACATAAGCATACTTATCATCGGATGAATTCACATAAGAGCAACTACGTAGACTTTTAAAAAAACTATACTTAAGTCTTTTTAAGAATTATTCTAAGGCATGTAATTTTATCGAGTACGAATCACTTAGAAAATTGATAAGTGGAATAGTGTGTATATTTTATGTGGTTAATATAATTATTTTATTATTAATTAAGTGCCACTATTTTATTATTTTCACTTATTTTATTTTTGTCGCCTTTTTACTGTGATATTCTATTTTTTTATTAAATACGGGTAATTAGGCAATTTTGGGAGCCGAGAGAGGAACCGAGAAGTAGAGAATCGGAACCCGCGCGTTCAAAAGGGAAATGGAGTGATTGTAGAGAAAATTTATTATTTTCTTGCAAAAGTCAACCTTGGGAAAGGGGGACGAACCTGGACGTTGGAGAGAAAGGGAAGCGTAAAAGAACGCAGCAAGAGAAGCGAGAAGGTTATTGGGAATTTTCTCGGGAAGAAAACAAGAAGAAGAACATTTTATTATCATACTTTTGTAATTCTTACTCGAATGTTTTTTCTTGTAATCGTGCATACTATGGCCTCGCGTAGTGGCTAAACCACTTTCTAATCCGAGGACGCGAGTAACCCGAAATGCTTCGTCGTTTTTAATAGTAACGCACCTCTATCTTAATTCGTTTTCTCGTTATTTGTTTAATTGCTAGGCGTAGTTCGAATTATTATTTATGTGAGTCTGATCATCTTGCATGCCTAATATTCGTTCGTAGCTAAATTACATGCTATAATCCGTAATTATTATTTGCGTGTAATTGTGGTAGCGAATAGAGTTTGTAGCTCTAAGGACAACGAAGTTCTAGATTGTATGATTCAAACATTTTGTTTTCATAGTCTAGTTCGCTCTATTAGTTTGGCACGTTAATGCATTGCATGAATTGAATCCTAAATACATGTTTTGGGGTTATTCGTGGGATAGATTAATTAGGGTCGTACTCACTAATTAATTAAATTTAAGAACTAATTCGAGCTAGTTTGGTCGTACCACTAGTTTAGGGCGAGATTCGAGATAAGATAGAGGTATTAGTTGCTATCACGAAGAGGTATTTCGGGGGAGGTTATCCTTGGGTTAGATAATTTTCTCATCGATTGTCGGTTCCATTGTATTGCTTTTTATTTTATTAATTTTGCTTGAGTTACGTTAGTGAAAAATTATTCAATCCCCCTATTTTACTTGTTTTGTTACACGAAAATATTTAATATAATTAACTAGTCCTCGTGGGTTCGACCCCTTACTTACCCTCTTTGCATTAGTAAGTTGGTTGGGGAATTAATTTAATTTTGGGTGCGTGACAAAGACACCAAATTTTGACGCCATTCAGGGGACTTGTTAATTTAATTGAATATTTTTCGTGTCTTTAATTTGTGTTGAAAAAAATTGGAAAAAGCTTTAAAAAAATTCTCGGAAATTTCATTATGGGAATTGTTTGCGTCTTTCTTTTTCCCCGAGTTTAACATTGACCCTCTGTCTTGGTTTGTTTCTCGGAAAATTTGTGAAAAAAATTTTTGCGAATCGTAATCGTACATTCTAGAACTTTATTTTACATTTGTCTCCTTGCTAACACTTTGGACCCCTCGATGTCTGCTCAATTTTTATTGCGGTGAATGATCACTCGTTCGGATCGAAGTGCATTACTCGAGTTTGATCCAGAGGTAGAAAGAAGAGCTAGGCGGTGAAAAGAGAGACTCGTTTGCGGAGGCAATTGATTTTGCATCAACGGGGGATACAAACAGTGACGAAGGGGGTGATTCTAGTGAAGAAGTAGAATTTGCATTTACGTTCACTAACATGGCTGCGAGGAATGAAGAGATGATGATGAATGAGTTGGCAAATCCGCCACAAACCATCAACCTCTTTGCATTACTATTCCCGCTCTTGCCGCTAATGTTAATTTTGAACTTAAATTCGGGTTAATTCACTTATTGCCTTCTTTTAATGGTCTTGCAGATGAAAACCCACATGCTTTTCGAAAGAGTTCCACGTTGTATGCTCAAGCATGAAGCCAACAGGAGTTTCAGCGAGCATGTCAAGTTGAGTGCATTCCCATTTGCACTAAAAAGCACCGCACGAGGCGGTTATATTTCTTGCCTCCAAGATCGGTTACTTCATGGAATGAGATGGAGAGGTTATTTCTCCAACATTATTTTCCAGCCACCCGAGTGGCAGTCTTGAGGAAAGAAATTTCAGTGCTAGACAGGGCCGGGAGACATCGTATGAGTATTGGGAGCGTTTCAAACGCCTCATAGCTTCGTGCCCACAAGATCAAATCGATGATCAACTGCCATCCAATATTTTTATGAAGGTCTCACTCTCACCGATAGAAACATGCTCGATGCGGCCCGGTGAGGAGCTTTGATGAGTAAAACACCGACAATTGCACGAGAATTGATTTCTTGCATGATAGTAAATACCCAAAGAATTTAAAGTACGTGATGCCACGAGCAGACCTATGGAGCAGCCTAAAAATGATGTCTTAGAAAAAATTGCAAGCATGATGGAGATGATGATGAAGGTCAAAACTCCAGTAAGTCCGCCCATGCAAACTTTGCCACACTACAGCATTCTATCGATGATTGTCGAGTCCCGAATGATAGGTTAGAGCAAGCTAATGCGGTTGGTTATGAGAATTTTCAAGGTCAAAGGTATGATCCATATTCCACCACCTACAATCTGGGTGGAGAGATCATCCCAACCTTCGTTATGGGAACCAACAAAATAATCAACCAGAGACAATTACAGACCTCAATATCAGGAACAAAAATTTCAATTATTTAGAGGGAATGATAGAGTCTTTGAGAGCTCCGGGCAACACATGAGTGAGAAGGATTAAGGACCTTCTTTGGAGGATATGATGAAAGCGTTGATATCCAACACCATGAAGTTTCAGCAAGACACTCAAGTGGTGATAAAATCTCTAGAGGCTGGTCAGCGAACTTTAGAGTCTGGTCAAAGGAATTTGAAGGCCCAAATAAGCCAAATAGCCACTACTGTCACCAACTACAAGCACAAAATAGTGGCAAGCTACCTTCTCAACCCGAAATTAATCCTAGGGATGTTTTTGCCATCACCTTGTGGAGTGGTAAGCAATTGGAGGAAATTTTGCCACCCACACGTCAAGAAAAAGGTGAGGATCGGAATAGGGAGGATGAGAAGGAGCACCTATGGTGCATCAATTGTTGAGTGTGTTAGTGCATCCAAGAGATAGTGGTCGTTATTCCCCCTTTACGTTGGTACTTGTGCATGTTACCTCGTTTACCAACATAGGTTTATTGAAGTGTCATTAGCGTAGATGTCTTTGATACTTTGATTTACTATTGACGGTGTAATATTTTGTAATAATACACTTAGCCGTTTAAGAGTCAATAGGTGATATTGAGTCTTTATTTTCCGTTGTAAAGGTTCTATCTTGGAAACTCTTTACACAAACTTTTGTATTCACTCTCGAATTAGTGAAACGTTACGCCGACAGTGCATCATAGACTTTAATTAACAAGTCTATGAAAAATTTACTCCTTTGCATTGTAGTGTTTGTCTTCCGCCGTGTTTCACATTGATATTTAGATGTTGTAGTGCATGCCATAACATTCAAGACAACATCATTCTCATTTACACTACACGCACACTTTCAAGAACCAACCTTCTTTTTGCTAGGTTGGGAGCCTTCTCCTTTAGCAAATGTTCCAAAGTAGGGACAAGAGCAACAACACCTACCGAGTCCCTAAGAGCCGCAGATTCTCTAAGAGCTTTCTTGATTCAGCCTTCTCTTTCCTTTCTAGCAAAAAATCTTCAATCACCTTCAACCTTTCTTGCACTCCAAAGCAAGCTCGATTCCTTCTCAAAGCAAACTTAAAGTGGTAAATTTTCGTTTCCCAAAGACGTCTTTTGTCATGATAACCCATTTTCACTCGGACTTGCCGCACGAAAAGTTTAGATCCTTATTGATCTTCTTTAGTCTACTCCGCTCCTTTTCACCGTACATCCTCTTCTCCTCCTTAATTCGCTTGATCTCGGCTTTCTGTGCAAGTTGGAGTAGTCGCCTTCCCTCTTGCCCTTTGCCTTAGCAACTTTTGGAATCACCTTAGATTGAGGAGGTTCCTCACCGCTTTGCCTTTCCTTTGCCCTTGACCTCGGCTTTCTCCTTTTAAGCCTCCTTCATTTTGGCAAGCATCCTTTTAGTTTTCTCCTCTTCCTCCTTCTTCTTCTTTTCCTCGTCTTTCCTCGGGGCTTCTTCAACTGGGTTCACCCTCACCGCAAAGCCGCCGGCTAAATCTGCTTTCACAACTACTTCCTTCTTTGCTTCTTCTAAGGTGGCAGAGAGGGTGTCCTTCATTTCTTTACGCCCTTCTTCCCCCTTTTTTAACAAAGATCGGATAAATCCTTGGTGTACTTCTAGGGAAGTGCATTGAGCTCGATAGTCATTCTTGTCAAAGACGATCTCATTCAGACTATCTCATTGCCCTTTGCAACTTCATCTTTCACCTTCCTCAATTCCTCCTCCAAGCCCCTTTGCTTTTCGACCAATGAAGTGTTAGTCGAGTGGATAGATTATTGACAATGTTTACCTCTCGCAACCTTCATGTTGGCAATCATCATCTCCGTGATAGCCTTGACTATCTCCTTAGTCTTTCAAAGACTTATTGAATCGGCTTCTATTTTGTGCTTCACTTCTTGAAGATAGATGAGAAGGCGAGAAGTTGGGTTTGTCATCAATATCGTCATCCTTTTGAGAGATATCAGATTAAGAGGGAGTTTCCTCGAGATGGGGTTTGAGGAGGTGGGGAATATGTTTGGATATTTTCGGGAAGGAGTAAGAGGGTTTAGGAATTTGTGGAGATTGGACTGTTGGGATAGATGAGGTGGTTGTTGTAGGGATGGGTTGAGGAGTAGATGAGGATAGTTCGAGATAGGATGGGAAGATACGTGGGTTAAGTGGGTGTGGGTTCGGTGGTGTTTGGACTGTTTTAGGAAGGGATTGGATTTGTGGGGACGATGGGCATTTTAGAGGCTCCTTGGTAAGGTACCAAGCACACGGAGGTTAAAAAAACCAGAAACTATTTAAGTGGATAGATAAATCCTTGAAATATTTCAAAGCTAGAAATGAAAATTTGGGAGGAATTAAGTTAGTGAAAAGAAATTCACTAAGAAATTCTTGAAAGATGATTGATTAAGAAATTTTTTTATGACGAGTTTTTAAAGGATCTATAGAGTCCCACAAAGTTCAGTCCTCAAGGTCCATTAAGGGGAGAAGTATCCCCTAGATCATATACCCCTAGTGCGAGGGCAAACCTAACAAGTGAAAAGCATTTCTTCTTTCACTTAGATTATTTTGAAATCATGAAAGATGTACGTCATTATGACCTTGAGCTCTGAATAGAATTAGCATAAGAAAGCTAAAACCAATGAACTCTTAATCTCAAATAGGAATATGAGTTCGAAGCTAGCATGCAATTCCAGTCTAAACAAGAATATCACAATGAATATAGGCGAAGTGATCATGAGTATAAGTAAAAGAGGCTCCTTAGAGCCAAACTATTCAAGGGTCCTAGAGGACCTACCATATTCGAGAAAATAAAGAGGCTTGTTGGGACACAAACAACCCAACAGATGCATAATTGTTCATCGGGACACAAACGGCCGGTCGAGATAAGTATGCGAGAAAAAGTAAATAGTTTGAGAAACAGAAAGTGTAAATAATTTAACTAGGAGGAGAATTGATAGTCTCCTTGTCTGAATGATGGCTATAATCACCACCTTCATCTTCTATCACATTCTCATCAGCGCTACGGCATCATCCGTAGGGACCTCGGGTGGATTAATAGGATAAGGGGAGCGGTCATAGGAACCAAGCTTTCTAGAACAATCTCGGCTCCACGGAGGCTGCAGGACAATAGTGTTAATATTAGGGATCCACGAGGTCATTTATATTACCCTCTCCATCACCCGGGAAGTTAGGTGGAGTCTTTAGAGTACGAAGGGGGCCTCTGATCGTAGTGCCCAGAGAAATTAGGACTTTGGTGTTGACGGATAGCGACATCAAACCCATGATCTATGAAGAACGGTATATACTCACCCATATCGCCTAGGTAATTGGGACTCCGCTTATAGACTTCCCGGCTAGGAGGTGTGGAGGGTGCCCAAGAACTGTTGACCTACAGAGGAGGTGAAAAGAGAATTCAAGCAGTGCCTTATCACTTCACCTCTTAGCTCCACCTCTCACCCCTCGGTTATGGCGAACTGTTTAAGCTCCCACATCGTAGTGGTGGCTTGAGATTTCCATTTTTCGATATCTGGACAAGTTGATCATGTTACGTTGACAACTTAGCAACCTTGGCTTGCTCGAGGGCTAGGAGTGACTCCAACCATTGTTTATCGAGGTCGAGTGAACCATAAGAAAGGGTGGCCAAATCGAGAATAGCACACCAAGTGACAAAAGGGGAAAACATATTAGAAAAATGCCACGATAAAGAAGATGTTATTATCACTAGGAAAAAGAAGAATTAAGGAATACCTTAGAAAAGGTATTTGCGGCACGATCATGCTTTTCTTCCAAAGGTAAACCAACGAGTGATCTAGAGGTACCCACAGAGACATATTACGCAGAAACGGAAATAGGGTATTCCTCTGCTAACTCTTCACTCTCCAAATCCACATGGAAAATGTGCGATGCTGCACCTTTCTTCCATTTTGATTATTTCCTTCGGCTTTCCCAGGGTGGGTATAGGAGTATCCGGGTACTTACCGTCTTTCTTGAAGCAGCGTGGTCCTCTTAGATATAGAAGAGTGAATTGTAACTTGATTGCGGCGAGGGTAGGTGCTTGAGAAGTGCCTCCCGCGGTGGAGATGGAATTGGTGGATGAGTGATGGTGGAACCGGCGGGTTTCCGCACACACTTGGACATCCAACTCATCTCTACGAAAAGAAAGGATTACCATCCTATGACCCTAGGGATCTCGGGTTGGATAAACCCAAAATAAGATAAGAAACGAGAATTGTTGTAGAGGGCAATGGAATTAAGAGGCCATGCTCATCGGAATAAACATTTAGCTTTTCTATAACTTAGCGATTCAAAATGGACGAAGAAGCGAGGAGAAGGTGCGACATAAGAGGGTTGGCATAAACCCATCCATCATGAGGGAAATCCCATGGACCGAGAAGGAATAACGAAAAAATATTCATTATTCCAATTAGGTTTACTATCATGAGGCTTTCCCGGGGAAAGAGCAAAGACCTTTCACACGGGCGGTGGTGTAAAAGAAAGAGTTGAATAATTTACGGTTGTGGTGGGTGAAAAACAAGTCTCCATTGGGCTCTTCTCCAACACCCTTTATGAGCATGAAGAAGGAAATCATCATGCTTAACCCGTTTGGAGAAAATTGATTCAAAGGAACTCCATAAAGTTACGAAATACGATAGAGATATTGGGGAGCAGGGAATCGGAGCCCACTCGAAGTTGTTCACCCCAAAGGCCATAGTATGACCTTACGTGAAATTAGTAGAGCCGACAATTTAGGCCCGGCCCACCCGCATATTTACATAGGCGGGCGGGATAATTGTAGGCCCGAAAATCGGGCCATTTTGGCCCGACCAATTGGCCGAGATAAGCCGCGGCCGGCTTTGTTGGCCCGTGAAACTTTTTTAATTATTTTTTTAGTATTTTTTTCATATTTCAGAGTATAAATAAATCGGTGTTAATATATGAAATCAATATTAAGTTAGTAACTAATACTTATAATTTATAATTTATAATTTATATGAGAATTTTAACAAAAAAAAAAAAAAATTATATGAGAATGTGTTGTTTGGTTAATATGCAAGACATGAAATGCGATCATATTTCGTAGCGAAACGAGAATGTGAGAGAGAAAATTATGAAAGATCTTTATTCAATCTAAATTTGTTAAGAGTCAATTACATGTAAGTGCACTTTACAACCTCTAATTACATAGAGGTGTATGAATAGTAAAATCTTTCAAAGAGGTTCAAAAAGATGTCAAAAAGACTTCAATGCCCTTTATTTCAAAATTCAAGATTCCAAATTACATTTCAAAATTCAAATACATCAATCACATCACACTAAAAACAAAAACATCCCTAATAATTTAAATTTCAAATTCCTAAAATCACTCATTTAAATCACCGGTTGTTCTTCTTATTCTTCATTTTCTACCTCTTCTTCTTCAAATCACAACTTTTTTCTTCAAATCTCTCGGTTCTTGCTTTTTTTTTCCAAATCTCTGGTTCTTGTTTTTTCTTAAAATCTCCACTATTATTGTAAAAATAACACCTGCACAATTTTAAAAAATATTTGCACAATTTTAAAAAATATTTGCACAAGAATGAGAAAAAAATTAAACAATAATAAAATCTCAATCAAAATAAATTATCACTCAAATTTTTGAAATATATTTGCACAATAACACTTGCGAATGACATAAAAAATTTGAACAATAACATAAAAGTATTCGCACAATAGAAAAATTTGAACAATGATAGAAAAATATTTGCACAAATTATCACTCAAAATATTTGCACAATATGAAAAAATTTGAACAATGGCGTAAAATACTTGCACAATAACCAAAAATATTTGCACAATGAGAAAATATGTGCACAACACTAGAAAATATTTGTTATTTCAAAGTGAAACATTTCCACAAAATTTGCTAAGTATGACAAAACTCACAATATTGAGTGTCATTTTTACATATAAAATTTTGAAATATATTTGCACAATAGGAAAAAAAAATTAAACAATGGCGAAAATATTTGCACAATAACCAAAAAATATTTGCACAATACGAGAAAAATTTATTAAAGAAAATCAATTTCAAGGAAAAAACAAACAAACAAACAAAAATAACACAAAAAAAGAAGCAAAATTATTTTACCAAAACTTTGCCTCATCCAGTCCATTTTGTATTTCAGCAATTTTTTGCTCTGCAAAGAGATGACACTTGGGTCATTCATATATATGTCCCATATCTAGTTGTATTAGATAAACTATATTCAAGATCTTGAATCGAGAAAATGTAAAAGAAAAAATATAAATTCGACATTCAATTATTGTACTCATTCAATTTTTAATTCCTACTCTTTACCACCCAATATTGCCTATTGAAATCCTTTGGATTAATTTTAATAAATTGACAGCTAGCTTCCTAATATATCCATAAAATAAGATAGAATCTTTCCAAAAGTGAAAACGCAGAACCACTCACCCGTAGATCGCTCAATTGCTTTCTTCAAACTGTTTTAGAGAGAGAAAACAAGAAATGGGAGAGCACCGAACAAAGTGAGAGAAAGAGAAAATTAAGAAATTAAGGATTCGGAGGGGAAGAAAGAAAGGGAGATGGTCGCCGGCGATTCGACACCGCGGTTGCGACAGCCCAAGGCTCCGACCGATAAATCTCGGCGGCGAGCAAAGTATATTGGGGTTTTAATTTTATTGTTATGTCCATTGATCAAAAAGATACAACAAATATATACAAAGTATAGAAGACTCTAGAAGTTAACAACCTCCTAAAATCATGCTAATTAATATATACATGGCAAGTGATAAGAAGGAAAAGATATACACACGTGAAATAATATTCAATATCGACGCCTACAAGGCACCCACCGAAGAACGCTTGGACATTCTATTTCGATAATCCTTCGGCAAAATCCAGACAGGCCGCTTGGGTTCTCCTCTGTCGAAGACTTCGAGATAGAGAAGAGTATTTTGAATTTACGCTTTAATTTCAATTTCGTGTTCTGTGATTTCGAGAGTATTTTGAATTTTGAAATTTGGGGATGGGAGCTGGTATTTGAATTGGATAGTGGAGAGAGAATTTGATGGGATGTGTGAGATGTGGAAGAGAAGAAAATTTACGGATATTGAAAGAGAGAAAGAAAGTAATTTTTTAAATTTGGGAGGAGAGAGAAAGAGAAGAAGTCAAAGAGAGAGAGTTACGAATATTGAGGTGAGGGATGATAGAGAAAATTAACATTTGCATGAAAATAGATTAAGGGTATTTTTGCCAAACACACACCCCTAAAAAAGTGTGCACTCCTTTGTAATTAGATAGGGATGCTTGCACTTCTCCGTCATTATCTCATTTGTTAAATACTGTTAGTGGCATTTGATAGACTAACATATATATTTTGTATAAACTGGATTTTGACCTCACGAATATCTCTTGCTTGAACCATTTTAGTTTAATAAAATTTCAACTTTTGATCAAATTTTTTTATAATTTATAATATTTTCAAATTATGAAAGTGAACCCTATCACATCAATATTCAATTGAGTCATATATACTTTTATTTGGACTTGTGAATTTTAATGGACTAATATTATGAGCTTATGAATTATGATAGTTTATGTATTCTACATTAACTTAATTTTATATTCTTTTTGTATAGATTTATTAGTAATGTGTAAGTGGTAATTAAACTTATTTTATTTATAATAAACATTATATGATCACTATTTTAATACAATTGTTATATATAACTTTTTAAATTTTAAAAAATAATAAGTAATGGGTCGAGCCGGCCCGATAACACGGCAGCCCATACAGGTCAGCCGGGCCTCCATTTTATAAGCCCGACCCAAAAATTTTGTTTGGCCCGATGGGCCGGGGGCTGGTGGCTCGACACGCCCGATTTGCCACCTCTAGAAATTAGGTCTCTTATTCATGCCAGGGACCCTAATGGTGAAAGAGGTGTCTATCATTCCTAGCTCATGGAATTTGTTGAGGGTTTCTCGAGAAATATAAGAGGGACAAGAAACTGATTCCATCATTCTCGTTGATCAAGGGAAATGTGAAAGGAATAGTCGAAGGGCCAAAATCGGTACAAGATGAGAAGGTAGAGTCCATAGGGATTACTACCAAAAGCAATAAAATACCAAAGATTGAGAAAGGGCAAATACCTAGAAACACTAATGATGACTCGAAGAGTGGGAGAGATGAGGGAGATTGTAGTTCTTGGGAGAAGAATGTTCTCCGCTTCCAAAGACAAACAAAGGAAAAAAGGGAAAGCGAAAGAGTCTTCGGGAAGAAGGGAAGGAGGAGATCTCCTTACCTACAAAATGGGGAGTTTAGCGTGTCACTTTAGCACTAGCCAAGACAAGTGTGAACTCCTCATTGACATTCCGGGAGGTGCACAAATATTATTGAAATTACATCGACCATAAGAAGAAAAGGGGCTGCGTCTTCCACGAAGCCGAGGTGACCCCTAACAAAGTGGGATGACTTAAGGAGATTAAGCAAAATTGTAATTCTGAAAATTAAATATAGAATTATACTACCCTCCGGGGACACGCGTCCCAAGAGAGTAAGGGAGCGGTGATGTGACATAAAATGGATTATTGGACTCTGTATCTAAAATGGGCCTAAAAAGGCCCATTAGAAGCCCAAATAAGGATAAAATGGAAAGGCCCGTACGTATTTGATTGGGCCTAAAGATACGATTATTGTGGAGGTTGTTAAGATATCAAGTGACTTAAATTCCAAGTAATTAGCTAACTCCCGAAATTAATGGGGTTAGCCGAGGGTAAGTGTTGAGCAGAGTCGAATGACCTACATAGATAGGATAGGGAAAGAAGGTTACGGAAAGAGGAAAAGCAGCTTACCTCCCGAACCTTGAGAAGAATGAGGGAGAAAATGCAGGAAGTGGGAGGCACACGATGGAGAGTGGAGAAAGCTCCGTTGGAGGGTGGTGATAAGCTGCTCTTTTAGGTATTATATATGTGAGATCATTATAACTAGAAAAGGTATGTATTCACACTAATACACACTACACTCGAGCACAATATTTTACGTGTTTTACTATTATCCGAGAGTTATTCTCTAGAATCACAAGAGGTTCCTTACTTGGTATTAAGGTCCCTCCTTATCCTTTTGAGGTTTTACTATTGTCCGACTTAAGCGTCGGAGTGCCTCTGTAGGAGACCCCTCGGTGTGTTTTGTAGGTACCTTGATCTTCGGTGGAGGTTCGGATCGCTGTGTCCGATTGTTGTGCTTGGAGGGTGTTCTATCGAATTTCAGTACGAGATTCGATTCATGCTAGTGTGTCCATATTGCACGAATCAAATTCCTATCTTTATTTAATTTATATGTTTTGTTTGATAATTATTATGTTATTCAAGATTTTTTTGACCATAGAGTATGACTATCGTGAACCAAGTTTCACGGTGAAACTTGATCCATATTGAAAAAAATAAATCAATTTACTTTTCGATTATCCCGACTAATACCTTTTAGTAATATAGGTAATACTCTTCCGTTATCATGACCGATACTCTTTAATAATATAGGTAATACTCTTGATTATCACGATTGATACTTTTAGCAATATATGACATACTCTATCGGTTATTACGATGAAACCTTTTAGTAATATAAGTAATACCGTTCAGGTTATTACAACTTATACCCTTTAGTAAATGATCAAATTTCACTGTGAACGCTATTCACAATAGACTTTGCCTATATTCTTTTGATATGCATAACATTTATTATTCAATATATTATTATATTCTAATCCTTTTTAATTTATAAAATTTAGTCTTTTTTTTTTTGAAAATTTTTGTGATAGTTACTTTATTAATCGTATAAATTTTCAAAATAATATTTTTAAACAATTTTTAAACATTATAATGAAATTATAAGTCACTCTTTTTCTTTATTTTAAAATTAAAAAAACATATATTGATTAAAACTAAGTAAATAATGTTAAACACAATGCGAAATACAATTACGGGCAAAAACTAATTTTTCTTAAAAAAATGTATAATTTCCAAATAAGAAGAGTTTATGAGGAGGAAGATAATATTTATAATCAACGCAATGAAGTTTAAATGAATTTGAATTTTGAAGTACTTTTAGTCACGTTCCTAATACAGAGCAATTTAAATTAATTTAAATTCAATTTTCAACTCTAATTATCGTTCATATAATTTTCCCAATGTATTAATCAAACATTCAATGAGTAGGAGTAGGTGCACTTTTGATCCTAATATGACGACGTTAGAAAAAAGGGAAGAATAATTAAATAAATGCATTAATCAGACATTAAATAGGCTGCTAATTGAAATACGATTTGGAATTTTCTTTTATTTTATTTTTCCTAAATCCCCTTTCAAAATTTTTTTTTCCTAAATTAATATTGAGGCTGGTGTCCTGCCTCGAAAGGAAGATATTTATGTTATTCTTTTATTGTAATTTTGGTACAAATTTATTTCCTTAAGAGCGAAGAACACCGTAGAAGTCCACAATCCTGTCATGGGAAAAATCATACCCGATAGGGACTTTTTTGTCCTTTTAACTATTCTTCACCACTTAACCTACATCTACACACAAAGCCATTAAAACGCGTCACACATGACACAGCCAGACTAATAAGCCGCTGCCACGTGATAGATCTAGCCAATTAGAACGGACAAATAGAAAAACCGTGTCACAGGCGGGTGAGAATATCATATGGATAGATCTGCAAATATGAGGAAATTGAGGGACTGCAAAGAAAGAACAGGTGGTGGCATTTGAATCACCAATTTAAGATGAATCAAAACCCTCGACGCAGCCCCCTTTCTCCCTCTCCCCAAAACCCAAACCCTTTATTTGCTTCGCTCGCTCGCTCTTTTGTGGCGGCTGATACTCATCTCCACTCCCGCCTCTATCTCTCCGCCTCCGAGTGTTCCTCCCCCTCTCCATAGATCAAGAGATCTGTTAGTCTATCCTGAGCTCATGGCCGCCGTTGTTCCTCCGGCAGATCGTATCCTTATCTACTTTTCCCGTGTGGTGTAGCTGTGAATTGTTTTTGTTGCCTCTTTTTTTCAAGGTTTCTTATATATGTTTTATTTAATGTTTTTATGCTTGTGTAGATCTGAGCTTGTGGAGTCGGCTGTTATTATATGTGTGTGCGTGTGTGTGTGTGGGGAGGGGACGAGTTTTTGTAGCTCAATTTGTGTTTGGATTCCAGAGAGGACTTGCTTCGTTGCGTTTCCAAAATTTGCTGCTTTGCTTGTTTATTTGTTGGGGTGAAATTGATTTGGTGATACTTTTGTTATTTGTTATTAATCTAAATAAAAAAGACTCGGATTTTGGTTTAATATACCTATAAAAACACCTTAAGTTTGTATGTGTGTGTGTGTGCAAATTTATTTATTTATGGGATTTCTGTGCCTGTTGGTATTTTTATGTTTACTGTATCATCTTCATAAAATGTTTTAATCATAGTCTTAAACTGTTAAGTTAGGTGATTTTGATTATTTTTGCTTCCATTTTATGAGAAGTGTTATCGAGCTTGCAGGGTGAGAGGTGCTCTTCCAGTTTGAATTGATTTTGAGTTTTAAAGGGTAGTGGGTAGCAGTCCTTATTTTTGCTGGAATTATTTAAGTATTTGGCTGTGCCACTTAATTTTTATTACTGAAACAGAAGTTGCTTTCTTTTTATCTTCTGTTACTGTTGGTTAATTTATTTAAATATGAAAAAAACACTCTGGTTCTTCTTCATTAAATGGTTCAATCTTTTACTATAACTTTAAACAGCTAACTGATAGCTCTCCTTGGTTTCTTTGAAAATAATTTGTGTTTGCTTAATGTTTATGTTCCAGTATTTGAAACAGTTATTCAGTGGGAACATGTATTCCTTTACTTTTTCTGCTATAGAAGCTACAGAGCTATTGCAGAAGTTATCATTGGACTCCCAGGCAAAGACGATTGAAGTACCAGATGCCACCAAGAAGGTTAGCATAAGTCTATTTGGAAATTTGGACCTTGACAGGGGTTTGCATTTCTAGGACATCTACATGTTTTTCTTGTTACCATAATTGGTTTTGTGATTTATCATGCAGCCTTCAATTGATCCCAGTAATGTTTCTAATGGGATTCAATCAGATCGATCGTTGACACCTCTGATTCCTGATTTTATGGACCCAGCAATGTGCTACCTTCACAATGGCTATCCTTCGACTGCATACTACTATGGTGGTAGGTCTTTTATTTATATTCTGACTAATGATTCCATTTGAATGTTCTCCAGTTCATAGGAATTGAAAATCTTAAGTTCAATGTTATATGTTGTATGCTGCTCTATGTCCGTAGGGCTCTTTATACTTGTCATAACTGGTTAATTCTGTGTAGGCTATGATGGTAGTGGTAATGACTGGGAGGACTATGCCAGATATGTGAATCAAGATGGAGTTGAACTGACTCCAGTAAGTTCCTTATTTCTGTATCATGTTCAAGTTCTGTACATGAAGTTCAATCCCTGTGGACTGATATGCACCATATACTAATACGTGTCTTTGTGTTTCTATTACTTTATCAATTTCAGGGAGTTTATGGGGAGAATGGATCACTCATGTATCATGGTTATGGTTATGCTCCATATGGCCCGTACTCTCCTGCTGCTTCCCCTGTCCCAACTTTGGGACATGATGGTCAGCTATATGGCGCACAGCATTATCAATACCCCACTCCTTATTTCCAGTCATTGACACCAACAAGTGGTCAGTTCCCTACTGCAGCTGCTCCTGCTAAAGGTGAGATTGCCACTGCCGCCGGTACTGACATAGCAAAATCTAATGGCCTTGCCAATAAGCGGGGTGCAAAGGGAAACAATGGTACAGCACCAGCAAGAGCTACGTACCAAAATTCATCTTACAATATGAATGGATCTTATGGAAGGGGTGCTTTGCCTGGAGGAGTTCCTGCTTCTGGTTATCAGGACCCAAGATATGCGTATGAGGGTTTGCATTCTCCAGTTCCCTGGTTAGAGAGTCCATACTTTTCAGATGGACAGCCGAGGCCTGTAACTAGTTCTTCAATGACCACGTCAACTGGAAATGGTGTTCCTTCATCAAGGAATCAGAACTATCGACCTCATATGATGGTACTTCTGAAGTACCCCTTTTCTTTATATTATTAATTCTGTTGATCTTCAACTTCTGTGTGATGAATTTCTACAAGGCTTTGCATTTTGGATGGTTGTATAGAAGAATGGATTGCCATGCATGTGTCCATTCTGTTTGCAATGAAGATCCAAATGCGAAGCTGTTCTCTAATGAAATTGGTTGGAAATTCAGTGGAGCATGTTCTCACTAGTAGTTTTATGCCATTAAATTTGATTCTATCATTTGACACTAATACTAGATGTACTTTTTTCTTTTTCAGGGTCTGCACCATCCTAGGCCGATGTCTGGAATAAACTCAGCTAACGGGTACATAAATAGAATGTATCCAAACAAACTATATAGCCAGTATGGGAATGCTTACAGATCTGGGCTGGGCTATGGTGCAAATAGCTATGATACACGATCCAATGGACGTGGCTGGATGGCTGTTGATAGTAAATACAAGCCCAGGGGCAGAGGAAATGGCTTCTACAACTATGGAAATGAGAGCATAGATGGGTTGAATGAACTTAACAGGGGACCAAGGGCAAAAATTCCAAGAACTTGAAGAGCTTTACACCAGTGGCGCTGGCTGTAAAAGGACAAAACATCCCCTTGATTGGGACAACTGATAATGAGGAGAAGTTGTCAAGTGGGACACCTGACCGGGAACAATACAACCGATCAGATTTTCCGGAGACCTATGCTGATGCCAAGTTTTTATTATCAAGTCATACAGTGAGGATGATGTTCACAAGAGTGTGAAGTACAGTGTCTGGGCTAGCACTCCGAATGGTAACAAGAAGTTGGATGCTGCTTACCAAGAGGCCCAACAGAGATCTGGAGGCTGTCCCATCTTCCTTTTCTTCTCTGTAAGCATCTGGTATTGAGTTGCAACAGCCTTCGTTGATTGATATTTTTGTACTAATATTTATATTTTGTTTAGGTCAATACCAGCGGTCAGTTTGTGGGTGTTGCTGAGATGACTGGGCCTGTTGATTTCAACAAGAATGTCGAGTACTGGCAGCAGGACAAGTGGATTGGTTGTTTCCTGTCAAGTGGCACATTGTGAAGGATGTCCCCAACAGTTTGCTGAAGCATATTACCCTTGAAAACAATGAGAATAAACCTGTTACTAATAGCAGGGACACCCAGGAGGTGTGCTAATTTCTTGTACATTTAGCTTTCATCTTTTCAGTTAGGCAGTGTATAATACTTATCGTATGAGTTGGGTTTTATACAGGTTAAACTTGATCAAGGCATTCAGTTGCTCAAGATATTCAAGGAGCATATGAGCAAACAGTGTATCCTGGATGATTTTGATTTCTATGAGGATCGACAGAAGAGAATTCAAGAAAAGAAAGCCAAGTTTCAGCAGTACCAGAAGGTGTGGTGATTTTTTTTTTTTTCATTTTCATATTGTGCTGGTTGCCTATTATTTTTTTATGTTCCATTTATTTCTGACGTGTTTTATGGGGTTTTGATTGTAGGTTTGGGAAGGAAAACCTGCGGAAGAGAAGACAAAGGAAAGTACAAATGGTGAGGTAAAGCCTCAAAAATCGGTTGAAACAGTACTTGATGCAAAGGATCTGTCTAGTGGGGATACAAAGACCACAAGTGTAGAAGGAAGTGTTGTATTGAAATCAGGAGAAGCAGCTAAAAGTTTAAGTCCAGCTGCTGCTGTTTCTGAGAAGAAGCTTGCTGATGGGGTGTCAAGTGTTTGCTAAATGGAGGCCGTATGCTGAAGAGCGGCTGAGGTCAGACAGATGCGCGATAAGATGTGACGATGGGGGAATGAATGTGGAGCTGGGAGGGGGACACCGAGGCCCATTTTTCCTCATAATGGGTATTGTTTAGTTTCTCAACAGGTTTTCTTGGGGTTTGGGTTTTTAGGATTGAACCCTTTTTTTCCTTTTCGTGTTAATCTTGAAAATCTTTTTATTGTTGCTTTTGTTGGTGGTCAGTTTAATTTTTGCTCGTTTCTTTTTCTCTTTTTTTTTTTTTTTTTTTTAAAGATTGTGGGATTATCTTCCAATCTTGTAAAACCTAGCTAGCTAGAATCAGCAAGGGGGAAGGCGACAATATAGTTTGTTTCGAGGTCTTTTTATAGTCTTTCTAATCTTTCAATTTCGTTTTACTGTGAATTGCTTGGGTAATGTAATCTTGTGATGTTAAAAGTTGGAATTTTTTCGTCAAATCTGATGCCCAAAAGCTATAGTAGTCCAAATTGCAATATCTAGGATAGTATTCTGGCATTTGGGAAGTAAGCCTTTAGTTGGATAGGGTCTGGAATTTAGTTCTTTCAACTTCAAACAATTTCCAAATCATAATTAAGCACGTCCCTTAAAGGCTCTTAGATATATTTTAAACACTCGGTGAATATTTTATGGATTTAGGGTTTATAAAATTACTCATAAACTCGCAGATTTTAAGCGGGTTCAATCACGTGAAGGTGAAAATAAAACTTGTCCTACCTTATATATTTAGTATTTTTGATCCTACCTTATATATTTAGTATTAAGGTCAAAAATGAAACCTGTTATTAGTATTAAGGTCAAAAATGAAACTTGTCCTACCTTACATATTAGTATTATATTAGGCTTGTGAATTTCGAGGTTACAAGATATGTATATATATTATTGAATAATTATTTTACATATTTATTATATAATATAGTTTTAAATTAAAAAGAAAAAGAAAAAATTCTAACTATATATTTGTTACTAAATGATATAAATGCAGGACAAAATAAATTTATCATTTCATTTATTTAAAAATATAATTTATAACTAAAACTACAAATTTCGAGAAAAATTCTTTGTCAACATTGGTGGCATACTTGGATGGTTTTCCATCGGATCCAAGTGAAATAATTTTCAATCTTTTTTTGCTTTTACTCTTGAAAATGTCATGTAAGTTGTCCATTTGTGAAAACGAGTTTGGGAAGGTACAACCAACGCGTTTGAAAGCGATTGACCTTGACTTTTATTTGTCATCATCGCAAAACACAATAGAATTGAATATTATCTCATGAAAATTTACGGGCATCGATGAACTGAATTACTAAGTGTCATTTTAGGTATGAACATTTTATTCCTAATATTATTTCCGAGATAATTTATGCTCCAATAATGTGATTTCCAAGCTTTTTGATAATTAATCTTGTTCCATTGCACAATGATATGGCCCTTGTCGGACCATATTAACGAAGGATAACGAATCAAATGATTGATACCTCAAAGATAGTCTTCAAGTTGTTGGAGATAACGAGATCTTGTCTTCTTCACTCTTGTTCCGCGAGATCCCGCAAAGAAAACCAGAGGGGAGTGCTAGGCGTCGGCCCTCGGTGCTTAAGTCAAAGACGGTGATCGAGAATTGAGAATTGTTAAGTATAAAAGTGAAGAAGAAAGCGTAGAATTGAAAATGGTGAAGATGATGAAACTGGTTTAAAAGAGTAAAGCTATATATATTGGTTTGCTAGGAGGGCAAACCAGTCATTTTATCTAAAGTAATCCAATAGAAATTGGACACGTCATTGTATGGATCTCGAGATTTGATAGATTATTCTGACAAAGGTGGTTACAATTGTATTATGCTTGCAGAGCTCAGATAATCTTTCTTTCTCTCTTTTCTTTGAAACTTACTTGCCTCCTCTGGTTTGAGGTCGATCCTGCGATGAGTGATAGATTAGATTCGATCCTCGAGATCTCTTCTTGGTTACACTGCACCCAGACCTTAAGTGACATCGATTACGAGATGAGAGTGCGGATCCTTATCCTCACAATTCGATTCGTTCAATCGTAGAACTCGAGATCTGCACGACCCGAGAAGTGGAGATAAGTCACCTGCGATCTTTTATCCGAATCAATCCTCTCCATTCGGTTCATTTATCCATAGAATTCACTTCATCAAGAACAGAAGCGGAGATCGATCACATCCATTTCTTTTCGTGGTTGAAGGACCCATGATATATTGAAACAGATAGATAAAAAAACCTTTGATATCTTCTCAATTTGGATAATTAATCATTACTTCTAATCCAGTCCACATCAATCGACCCCGTTCCAAGTAAAGTTTAGGAATGACATCTTTACTTGGAATGAGTAAAATCTTCATCATGACTGTACTATCTATCTTGTCAACAATCCTTTCATATTCAGGCTTTTATGGTGCCGAGGCTTTTCCGCTTTTCCAGAAAATCTTGAATTTATAAACGATCCTGCACCGTGGATCTTAAGATGACCCTTGGTCTCCATTCATCCTATCCTTACACGTGTCTCTCAGGCGAGAGTCAACTTTTACCTTGCCCTTATATATATATAAGGGTCTTTTTATCGAGTCACTTTATTTCTTCTCCTTGACATCACTCGGCGCTTTCTCTCTAAGATTCCGATCGCCTTCCGCAAAAGCTTTTCATCCTCAACTATCTTTCTTTCCCAGGTAAATTTTTGTTTTGTCTTCTTCTTGTCCTCTAGTTTTTCCATTCTACATTCAGCCATGCATCGGTTGCGAAGGCCCTTAAACCACCCTCTAACGACCTCGAATTAGAACCATTAGAGTCTTCAAATCTGCAAACCTCCGAATTGATTAAAATTGTGAACCGTCTAGGTCATCCTCGCTAATTTTGACATTAGGTTGCCCTCTCGAGAAGAGCGTCCGAATAGATAACCTTTCCTTCTTCGGCTTTCTCGGGAGCTCATGTCGAGGCCGGCCTTCGCTTCCCCATCGCCACTTTCTTGGCGGGGATTTGCAGCTCTTCCGAATTTCTTTAAACCGAGATAAATCCTTACTGCATTCGTTTGGCTATATCTTGGTATATACTCCTCGAATACTATGGCGGAGAGCCCTCCTCCGATCTTTTTTTCAGATATGCTATGATTTAAAAAGAAATTTCACTTCTATTATTTTAGTTCTCGCTCCAACGGTCCCTCCGTTTCTCGGGCAAGCCTCCCGGTGTTTTTGGGAAATGGCAAAGGAAGTATTTCATTGTTACTCCCAAGTGGGGATTGGCCCTTCCCGATGACGGGTGGCATTATAGAACCGCTTCTGCCTTGTGACCTTCCTTGAGTTTGATTTCGATGAAGATCTTTCCGTGCTTTATAAGCCGAGCGATTATGTAGATATTGATAATAAGAAAAGGCTTTTTAATATAACTAACATAGTCCGAAATGAAAACTTACGTACTACTTTGGATTTTTCAACCAGGAAGAAGCCCCCTCCCCTTATGGCCAGTGCGTTTTCTTTTTGCCTTCTTATCTCGGTTATTTTCACGGCCTTTTGCCTCTGTTTTAAGCTTGCTTTTGACGCACTATGGATTTTGAGGATTTCGTTCAAATTTCGATGATGAGGGCTGCTAGAGGGCACTCGAATTCCGAGAATCGGGGGTTACCCAGGAGGAACATCCCTCCGTCACCAATGCATCCGGATCATCACCTCGATCCAAGAACATGCGTCTCCCATAAGTATGGTGGCTCCATCTCGGCGCGGTGTCTCAAAAGAGATCTAGATCCGAAATAATCATAACCGAGCCTTCGGTCGCCGCCCCAAGGCATCTTATTCTCGAGAAAGGGAAATAAAAGTACCATTCGCTCCGCCATTTGAAAGAAGAATATTTGACTTTACAACTTCCGCAGAGCATTCTACAAATGTCTACGCCCGAGAGTTACGAGTTGATAGGGGCCCCGGTCACCGTAAGTGAAGTGCATTCGGCGAGTCACTTAGACCTCACCCACTTGAGGAATTGCAATGCAAGCGTTTAACCCAGTTTGTCTTCTCTTATATTCTTTCATAGATTTTGCCTTCGTAATTCGGACAAATGAGCCCCTTCATTTTCTATTTGTTCTTTAGTTCCTGGCCCTTAATGGGGTGATGAAAGAGCGGATCCAAGCTATTTCCCGATCGATTTCAAATCGAATTGAAAAAGAATGATACAGAGCTAATGCGAGTGTGGAAGAGTGAATAAAGCTACTATCAAGCTTTTGATTTGGAGAAAGAGCTGACCTCTTTGAAGATTAGCTACGAGGCTTCCATAAAGGCTTTGTCCGCAAGAGAATCTTCACCTTGGCTAGGGGATTTTTTCGATGGGTTTATTCAAGGTGTCCGTCTCTGTCAACAACGACTTTTCCTTACCACTGCAGTCGGAATTTCGAAAACTGCTTCATCTAGGCCTTTTGGAAGCCTATAAGAAGAGTAAACTCTACGTTCACGAAATGGGAGTTCATATTGGACACTTTGTGAAATCTGGTTTCAAGATAGCTCAGGGCAAGCTACCGCACAAGGTTTTCAAGGAAAGTTGGACCTAAAATCCTCCCTTTCCGAACCGACTACCTCTCCTCACCGGAAAGGGGACATTAATGAAGCCGTCGATCATCCCTTTTGGTTTCTGTTTTGAAGGATGCCGTTCGTAAATTAGCTTCTCGCGAGGACTTACTTCCCCATTCCCTCCTAGTCCGTAAATTTTTATGATGTAGTTCCAAGACCAAGCTCTTGATCCGATGCTTCCTCCCTCCACGGCGATAATTTCTAGCAATACTTTCCCTATCCGTTATTTCGATTCATCATCTTCTCTACCTCCCGCTCGTGGAGACTTAAGCTCCCGCTTTAAGATATTCATCTCTTCCCATTTTGATTTTCCCGTTAGTCGGGGACTTAAACATTTTGCTTGCTTGTAATTTCTATTTCGAACGACTTTTATCATTCCTCTCGATGTTTATCATGAATGTTCTTTTCATTTGACTCTTGTTGCTTCAATGTTTTATTCTAGACTTGATGGATATGCTTATCCTCCGTGGTTAATTTTCAAAGTACACACGCTTCTTAAAAAATTTCAAAGTTCGAGAAAGTATCACTCTCCAGAGCCGATGCTAACGCATACACTGCTACCGGTGTTCACTTCAGATCGTGAATGAAGTGAAATCGATATAAAAATCTTGAAAAATTTGATTCGACAAAGTATCGGCTCTTTAGAGTCGATGCCGACGATACTCCGCTACAATGGGTATTCACTTGGATCGTGAATGAAGTGGACTTAGCTCAAAAGGTCATACGAAATATTTTGATTTCAACAGAGGAGTTAATGTTGGCATATATTTCTCTGCTAGCGTTTACTTCATATTGTGAATAAAGTGAACTCGGCTTAAAAATCATAGAGAATTTAGACTTCAACAAAGTATCGGCTCTCCGAGCCGATGCAAACGTATTGGCCGGGTGTTCACTTCATATCGCGAATGAAGTAAAACCGACATAAAAATCTTAAAAAATCTCGAGTTCGATGAAGTATCAGCTCTCGAGTTGATCTTTGACATATATTCCTCAGCTAGTATTCACTTGAGATCGTGAATGAAGTGAAACCGACATAGAAATCTTGAAAAATTTCAAAGTTCGATAAAGTATCGCTCTTCAGAGCTGATGCCGCATATTCCTCAGCAAGCAAGTATTCACTTGAGATCGTGAATGAAGTGAAACCCGACATAAAAATTCTTGAAGAAATTCAAAGTTCGATAAAGTATCACTCTCCAGAGCCGATGCCGCGCATACTCAGCAAGTATTCACTTCAGATCGTGAATGAAGTGAAACCGACATAAAAATTCTTGAAGAAATTCAAAGTTCGATAAAGTATCGCTCTTGAGCTGAGGCCGGGCGCATACTCCGGTGGCAAGTATTCACTTCGGATCGTGAATGAAGTGAAACCGACATAAAAATTCTTGAAGAAATTCAAAGTTCGATAAAGTATCGCCTCTCAGAGCCGATGCCGACGATACTCCTAAGCAAGTATTCACTTCAGATCGTGAATGAAGTGAAACCGACATAAAAATTCTTGAAGAAATTCAAAGTTCGATAAAGTATCGCCTCTCAGGAGTCGATGTCAAGCGCATACTGGCGCAAGTATTCACTTCAGATCGTGAATGAAGTGAATCTCGACTAAAAATGTCATAAGTGATCTTCGATTTCATAGAGTATCAACTCTTTAGAGCCGATGTTGATATATATCTCTGCGATGTTTACTTTAGAACCGATCGCCAATGAAGTGAACTCGGCAAAAAGACATAAGAAATCTTCATTTTCAACAGTGGTATGAGTTCTCAAGAGCCGATACCGTCATATATTTTCGTCTTGGTGCTCGCTTCATATCGCGAATGAAGTGATCATTGTAATTTTAAAACTTGTAAATTTTCAATTCGAGAATCGTGCTTGTATTCCATCACGCGACCTTCACACCGGGTTCCATCAAGTTCGGGAGCCGGACCAGGTTCCATTAGGTCGATCTTGAGTCGAGACAGTTCCATTAAGTCTAACCTGTGACCCCCTGCATCAGGTTCCATTGGAGTGCGGGGAGCCGGACCCGAGGTTCCATTAGGTCGGCGCGGGGGTCGGACCGGGTTCAGTGGAGTCGACCTGTGACCCCCAGAACCCGAGTTCCATTAGGTCTGGGGAGCGGACCAGAGTTCCATTAGGTTCAAGCGATGGGTCGTACCAGGTTTCATTAGGTGGAGAGCGGACCAGGTTCCATTAGGTTCGGCGGGGTCGACCCAGGTTCCATTAGGTTCGACTGTGACCCCAGACCAAGTTCCATTAGAGTCTGGGGAGCGGACTGTGTTCCATTAGGTCGACGATGGGTCGAACCAGTTCCATTAGTTCGACCTGTGACCCCGTGACTAGGTTCCATTAGGGGAGCGGACCAGTTCCATTAGGTCGGCGATGGGTCGACCAGTTCCATTAGTTCGACCTGTGACCCTGCATCAGGTTCCATTAGGTGCGGGGAGTCGGACCAGTTCCATTAGGTCCGAGCATAAATAAAATCCGGCTCGGGATGATTTGAGACTTATAGGATGTATATCGATCCGGCCTCAGGATAATCTGAGACTTATAGGATGTATATCAAATCCGGCTCGGGATAATCTGAGACTTATAGGATGTATATCGGATACGGGCTCGGGATAACTGAGACTTATAGGATGCATATCGATCCGGCTCATGATAATCCGAGACTTATAGGATGTATATCGATCACGGCTCGGGGATAATCGAGACTTATAGGATGTATATCAGATCCGGCTCGGGATAATCTGAGACTTATAGGATGCATATCGATCCGGGCTCAGGATAATCTGAGACTTATAGGATGTATATCGATTCGGGCTCGGGATAATCTGAGACTCGTAGGATGCATATCGATCCGGGCTCGGGATAACTGAGACTTATAGGATGTATATCATGCTTGACTTTTATAGATTTACCACTCACATTTTAGGTCATTGCTAGACCTATACCAAGTACATTTCCAATGAGGCATAATATGAATTGAACTCCGACACGGATACAGATCATACGAGCGCATGCAATCCAGGATGTCATTCATATATATAAGTTCGTATCCGTGACACCATAACCATATGACACGCTTATAAGATCATCAAAGTAATTTATTCACTTGTTCAACGCTTTTTCCGAATTCCAAGCTTTCATCTTCGTAACAAGATATAATATAAAATTCACATATAAGAATTAGTTCTTCATATGTCGATTATACGTCCAATTACGTTGATGCGAATGAGGACCGCGAGTGAAGATCGCTTACGGTCGATTCGACGAGCATAGTTGAAGAAGGCTATCGAAGAGAATCAAATAGGCTCGGAAATTAATTATATTGATTGAGCCCAATTTGTAATAAAATAGAAAAGCCCAATTAAAATAAGACCCACTTGGAGAGAAGCCAGAATAGTTGAAATCCCGGGATTGTAATTCCATATATGAAAGTCATGGGAATTATTAATGAGAAAGATATTTCTTCTATTAAACATGTTCCTCTCGACGGATTCGCCGATCTCGAGTCGGAAGTCCAAATGACTGTAAGTATTTCCAACATATGCTTAAAACTTAACCAATTCTTGAATATGCTCTATTAATCCACTTTTGAATTCATCATAACGACAAACTTCCTCGAGCCGTTTAGGCGATATAACACAATTTCACTAATTAATCGATTCGAGATGTGACATGCTAAATTTTTATTTTGCTCATAAAGTAATAGTTTCGCAATTATTTTTAGGGAAAGTTTGAGATGACTATTCGATTCCGCTTTCAAGCAATATTTAAATTTCAAATTAAGTAAAGAAGTGAGCAGTGGTTACCTCCTCGAGTAGTTGAACAGAGGTCGTCTGGGTCCATTTAGTGGTGATCCCGATTGCTTGTCCTCTTCTTATAATTGACCTCTTACTTCGATCCGGAAAATGACCATTTCTAACTTCTCAAACTCGATTGCGATCTCATCTTCTATCTTTTTCTCCCATTTTCTCTACTCGAGTGGCTTCTTCCCGCATTTATATATCTCTCGGCTCCAGGACATCCGAAATGGCAAAGAACCGAACTCCTCAAACAAATGCATTAGGTTGAGCGAAAGCCGACCATCTCTTCTTTTAAGTTGTTTTTGCCGGTGTAGTGAGGAATATTCGACACTTAACTCTGTTGGAGAATTGATGCGAAGTGCTCCATCATCAAATCGGAGGAGATGATCCTCGTAGATCATAAGTATCCTCATATCCATACGCTGATGTCTTAAACTTAGCCAAAAGAAAATCAATCGAGATTTGTCCGTAAAATAAGATCACACTTGTATATGAGCGGAACACATATATCCCATATCTTTCTTTTAAGAGCTCTATTCCCTTTCTTAAATTCTTCCAACCGAGGGTCGAGGCCGCCTAGCGAGGTGACTTACATCTTCTTCCTCGAATCGCTCCTCCTTCCTTCGCCTCCTTGACTACGAATCATCCTTGACAGCTTTATTACGTACTCAAACCAGTTCCTGGACGTGATTCTCTCTTGATGCTTTTCCGCGGAGGAAGATATGAACTCGATCGGTTGGCGATCTAGCAGATTTGACTATCGACTTCGCCTCTGCCCTTTTTCGCCGTGTACTCCTTTCCCGAGTAACACTTCCATAGCTCTAAGCCGTGATACCTCGTAAGAGAACACCGGTTCCCTTAATCTTTCCTATTATGTAGTTTATTGGGACTTCACATCGAACACTCTTGACTCAATCATAGAGGACTACTAGAGAGGCGAATTGCTTCCTCAAACTCCAAAGCCAGATCTCGAGATGTTTTTTCAACCATCCAAGACATTATTAAGCAAAATATTTTTAATAAAGGGGGAAAAACTTTGCATAGTGAGATCAAGGATAATTTATTGCTTTGCCGATCACCTATGATCCTTTAAGAAAACCAATAAATCCCTTCGACTGATTTTTATCCCAAACACGCAACGATTGTTGAACATGCTAACGAAAAAATAGGCATAAAGAATGCATTTAAAATGAAGTGAACCTCACATCCTAGCTCAGGAAGTAACTTTCCCACGACGACGACGCTTGATATGGCCCTTGTCGACCATATTAACGAAGGATAACGAATCAAATGATTGATACCTCAAAGATAGTCTTCAAGCCGTTGGAGATAATGAGATCTTGTCTTCTTCACTCTTGTTCCGCGAGATCCTGCAAGAAAACCGAGCCGGGAGGGGGTGCCGCGTCGGCCCTCCGATGCTTAAGTTAGCACAGTGATCGAGAATTGAGAATTGTTAAGTATAAAAGTGAAGAAGAAAGCGTATAATTGAAAATGGTGAAGATGATGAAACCTGGTTTAAAAGAGTAAAGCTATATATATTGGTTTGCTAGGAGGGCAAACCAGTCATTTTATCTGAAGTAATCGAATAGAAATTGGACACGTCATTGTACGGATCTGAGATTTGATAGATTATTCTGACAAAGGCGGTTACAATTGTACTATGCTTGCAGAGCTCCGATAATCTTTCTTTCTCTCTTTTGCTTTGAAACTTACTTGCCTCCTAGTTTGAGGTCCGATCTGCGATGAGTGATAGATCGATCCGATCCTCGAATCTCTTCTTGGTTACACCGTGCCCAGGACCTTAAGTGAAATCGATTACGAGATGAGAGGGTCGGATCCTTATCCTCACAATTCGATTCGTTCAATCGTAGAACTCGAGATCCGCACGACCAAGTGGAGATAAGTCACCTCTCGATCTTTTATCCGAATCGAATCCTCTCCATTCAGTTCATTTATCCATAGAATTCACTTCATTAAGAACGAAGCGGAGATCGATCACATCCATTTATTTTCGTGGTTGATGGACCCATGATATATTGAAACAGATAAATAAAGAAAATCTTTGATATCTTCTCAATTTGGATAATTAATCATTACTTCTAATCTAGTCCACATCACACAAACTTGCTTTCCGATCAATATTTCTTATCGGAATTATCGGCACACCTTTCTTCAAAATCAATCGATGGTTCATTAGTCCGTAACACCTAATAGAATTTAAAAAAATTGAAATTAATAAATATCAATGTCAACATGAAGTAATTAATAAATTATAAAAGTTCAATAATAAATAAATGTAATGACATAATGCATAAATAATTTTAATAAACATGTAATTTTAAAAAGATTATTTAACTTATTTGTCTATAGAATAGTAATTTAGATTGAAAAATATTAAAACTACTATAAGATTAACATAATCTTTAAATCATATTTTATTATTTAAATAATAAGGTTAAAATTTATTTTTCTTAAATTTTAAATACTAATTCATGATTTTCGATAATTATAATATAACTTTGATTGACTCGATTTTTCATAAATAGCAAAAGCCTTTAAATTAGAACTCTATAAACATATTTAGAATTATAAATCTTTTTAGAACAGGTTGATAACAATAATTTAACATAAATTTAGAAAAACATGATATGTGTAAATTAAAAATTATTTTTATACTAATAATTAAAACTTACAATTATGATAAAGAAATTATTTATACTTTTTACCTATAAAAATAGTAAAAGAAACGTACATATACATATATACATACAAATATATACCTACAGTTAACATATTAAAAATTAAATAATATAATTTATCTGCACATAAATAAATTTAACATAAATTCAAAACTTAGAATTAACGTTGATAATTAAATCTAATAATAAGAAGGTAATTAAAATTAAAATTTTAAACATACAACCAATTTGAATTAATAATTGCATAAATAATCAAATGCAATTGATTTTCAATTTCTAATTAAAGGAAATAAATTTTGAAGAACAAATTCTATAATTAATATTTCTCAAATTATCATATTGATATATAGACATATCGGATTTGATCTTATGCCCGCATGTGGATATCAATTTATATGTCCACCACCAATCATGTGATGCCACATAAGTAATTAATTTAAAAATAGTGGACTCCCTTGTATATGTGGCACATGTGGACATATAAATTGGTGCCCACTGTGGGCGTAAGATCAAATCCGATAGACATATATGGTAACAAAATAATTATTGAAATTTGTCAGAATTAAATTGGTCGGATAATGATTAAGAAAATTAGAAAAGATTTAAATTAAGAAGTTTTGTATGACGCGTTCTAAAAATTTTAGTCTGACGAGAAAATTAAGCTAAATGATTTGATCGCTTAACTATGGAGTTAATATATAGACATATATGGTAATAAAATAATTATTAAAATAACTTTGTTTTAATTATTTTATACTAAAATTTCGATAGTTTGTAATACATTATTGCATGCACATAATAACTAAATTCAAAATTACTAATGTCTTATTAAATATATAAAGCAGAAAGTATTAACAAATTAAAATTGTATGTACATAATCTTATTTTTATTGAATTATTAATAAATTTTAATAATCCTATAAATTATACTAAAAAAACGTGATATTCTATTAAGTAAATTTAAGAACTAAGTTTAAAAAGTATAACAAATCATATGGAAGATTATAGTGAAATTAGTTAACTCTTGAAGTGAAATTATAATTTTTTAATTTACACGTTTATTCTATATAAAATAGCTTATTTGTCTAAAATATATTTAAATTTATCATTGCTTTAATATAATTTGATTAGCTAATACAATAAATGGTTTCCATAATAATTATTTTGAAGAAAATAAAAACATTGATAGAAACTAATTTTAGAATAATTGACAAAAATTAAATGAAGAAATTTGATTAATTTATTAAATTAGGTCAGAATTAAATATGTCGGATAATGATTAAGGAAATTAGAAAAAGATTTAAATTAAGAAATTATTTTAAGACATGTTCTAAGAATTATAGTCGTGAGCTAAAAATTAAGCTAATTGATTTAATCAAATTAATTATAGAACTACTTTTAGAATAATTGACCAAGTTAAATTTAAGAACTGTATGTATAATTATTTAAATTAAACTTGAAGAATGTTATTGACTTTTGAATGTATGTAGACAAAAATTAGAATGTATGTAGATAAAAACTTATAAAATATTTGGTCCGCGATTTCGATCTAGTTTTAATATATTTTTAGAATGAAAGAACAATAAAATAATTAAAATTGAATAATTAAATTATTTGATTTGACCATATTAATTATGAAGCTAATTTTAAAGGGAATTTTAGGACATAATTAATGTATATGCTTTGGGAATGTAAATTTACCGAATGTTATAAGTCAATCGAAGAATTAATTTGAAATTGCCAAAAATCAGGCTAATTGATTTGATCAAATTAATAATGGTTATAATTTTAAAATAATTGAGAAAGTTAAATTTATTAAATTAAACTTAAAGAATGTTATTAACTTTTGAATGTATGTAGACAAAATATTAGAATGTATGTAGATAAAAACTTATAAAAATATATGGTCCGCGATTTTGATTTCGATCTATTTTTTAATATATTTTTAGAATGAAAGAACAATAAATATAATTAAAATTGAATAATTAAGCTATTTGATTTGATCATATCAATTATGAAGCTAATTTTACAATAGTTGACCAAGTTTAATTTAAATACATTATTTAATTAATTAAATTAAAGGTAATTTTAGGACATAATTAATGTATATGCTGGGTATGAAAACTAACCGAATGTTATAAGTTAATCGAAGAATTGCCAAAAATTAATAATTATAATTTTAGAATAATTAACAAAGTTAAATTTATTAAATTAAACTTGCATAATATTATTGACTTTCGAATGTATGTAGACAAAAAATTAGAATGTACGTATGTAGATAAAAAACTTATAAAAATATATGGTCCGCGATTTTGATCTATTTTTAAATATATTATTAGAATGAAAGAACAATTAATATAATTAAAATTGAATAATTAAGCCATTTGATTTGACCATATCAATTATGAATCTAATTTTAGAATAGTCGACCAAGTTTAATTTAAATACATTGTTTAATTAATTAAATTAAAGGTGATTTTTAGGACATGATTAATGTATATGATGGGTATAAAAACTTACCGAATATTATAAGTCAATCGAAGAATTAAGTTGAAATTGTCAAAAATTAAGCTAATTGACTTGATGAAATTAATAATGGTTATAATTTTAGAATAATTGATAAATTTAAATTTATTAAATTAAATTAAATTTGAAGAATGTTATTGACTTTTGAATGTATGTAGCTAATTTTAGAATAATTGAACAACTTAACTTTTAGAACTATATATGTATAATCCTTATATATTACTAATAGGGAGTTGGTCTAATCCTATGTGTCACTCATACAAGAGTTTGACATAGGCGTCATAAAATTATTAAGTTGAGAACATGTGTCAAATTTTTTTTTTTTTTTTAGTATTTTTTCTTAAAAAAATGTACGTGTCATTTCCTTTATTTTCTCAATTACATTAATACTAATTATCCAAATTGGATTCTTTGTCTTTTACTTAAGTTGACTTCATTGCTGATTTTATTAACACCGATTGAGCGAAGTTTTCAATTAATAGATTTTATTAACACCGATTGATCGAAATTTTCAATTAATTGCATGATTGAGGATTACTATATAAGGTCAAATTTTCAGTAAAACTTTCCTTTTCAATTAATTAAAACTTTCATTTTATTTGATTCCTAATCATATTAATATTAATTAACCAAATTTGTCATGATTGATGGTTATTATATAATTTTGATCAATTTTTTTTTAAGTAAAACATTACATTTTGGTCAATTAAAACTTACATTTTGGTTAAACCCAATCAAATTACTATTAATTATTTAAATGTACTTTTTCTTTAACTTTTTTCTAAGTTCACACCATATTAATCTTAACTTAGCACGGACGAAAAACACGCTTCTAATTGATATCATTGCTATTGATCTTTGAGGTATATAAAGGCTAGAGTCTAAATTCGATTACCACTAATTATCTTAATTAAGCAATAAGCAATAAGAAATTCATTGCATGATTGATGGTTATTAATAATTTTGTTCAATTTTTTTAAGTAGAACTTTACTTTTTGATCAATTAAAACTTATTTTTTTGTTAAACCCAATCAGATAGTATTGCATGATCTTTGTGGTATATAAAGTCGAGGAATTTAAATCTCCTATATTAATTGCGCAATTTGGCTTCTTTGTCTTTTACATAATTTCATGTAGGAATATTGAAAATAATACATCCCACTAATGATAATAAGTCATTCGGATCCTACAACGGTCAAGTTTCAGAGAAGACATTTCTCAATTCTCTTGTGTTTTGCAATGACAATTAATAAAAGTCAAGGACAGTCTCTCTCCAACGTTGGTTTATTCCTTCTAAGACTGTATTTACACACGGACAACTATATGTTGCTATTTCCAAGGTGAAGAGCTCGGAAAGGATTAAAAATATCGAGTCTTGGAGAAGGTGGGAAACACTCTAAATCAACGATCAATGTTGTTTTCAATGAAGTTTTCCAAAATCTCAATTGAATTACAATAAAATTATTTCATCATTGTTTTGATTTTATAGTTATTTATGAGTTGTAATACAATAATATACCAATAATAGTTTAAATTTTAATTTAAAATATAAATGAATTCTAGAGAAATAAATTAAAAATTAAATCAAACAAAATTTTAGTTGTTTTTATAAATCGCACAATTTTACACATTAAAAAAATATTAATATTGATCAGTCACAATTTTACTTCTTTTTTTTTTTTTTTTGAAAAACACACAATTTTACATATTAAAAAATCTAAAATTAAATAAATACACAAATAATAAAGTATTATGGTGTTAATAATTGGAAAATCAATTTAAAATTCGCGTAACACGCGGGTTATGTACTAGTTAAACATAAATTTAGGACGACATAATGTATGTAGACTAAAAGCTTAGAATAAATAAGATATAAACATTAAAGGAAATTGTTGGTCCCACAAGTTGAGTATAACAAAGAGAAACTTGAAACAACTTTCTAGGGAAAATCTAGAAGGGAGGGTTGAATAGTTTTTCCAACTTTTCCAAAACAAGAAAATCAATTCAAGACACCAAAGTTTACGACAAGAAATCAATTTTAAACTCAACTTTAAACGGATCAAAAGCAATCGATAACGAGTCCGACCGTGAATTTGAAATCGTACTTGATTTAAAGTTGAAATTGATTATGAACAGATAAGTAAACGAAAGCAATAAAGAACACAACAGCTTTATAGTGGTTCGAGATCTAATCGATCCTACATCCACTCTCCTTCTTCAACTTGAAGAAGGGTCTCAAATCCACTACTCACTTACTTATTTTCCAACGTACAACTTACAACTTTACAATGATGATCTTCGATCTTTAATCTATCTTCAACTCCTAAACTTTTCTCGAAAATCTAACTATACAAAGTGCAAAAAGTGTGTTGAAGATGTACGGAGAAATGTTCTATAAACACTTGAAACTTTTTGAAATATTTCTTTGAAAACTTGTGTGAACTTTTGAAAAACTTATCAAAGTGAAAGTGCGAGAATGAATTCGTTGTGTATTCTTGTGTGTAAATAAAGTTATGCCTAGACCTATTTATAAGCTTGGGAGACGGTTTGTTAGTTGGTTGCAACAAACTAAAACCGCCTAACAAACTTAATCTTGATAAGCCTTCATCTTCACCGATCTTGAACTAGTCGTCATACCGACTTGGTGAAGACTTGTCTTTCTTATTCTACTCATCTTGTCTTGACCTCGCCTCGAGCTCTTCATAGTTGTCTCCTGCAGATAACTTGTCTCAAACTCGTCTCCGAGATGACCTCTACCTCTTCGATCCTCGGTGATTTATCCAACTCTTCCTAGTCGATCGGCTAGTCTGATCTTCACCTCACTGTTCTTGAAGTTGGTTGTTCATCCGAGTTGATCCTTTTTAACTCATCAAAATTTCTTCCGATCTAACAGAAACAAAAAGTAAAAACATCTAATATTGACTAAATATAAAATACATCATAAACAAAACTAATAATTATTTTACATTGAATACATCAAAGATACACCATAAATTAAACAAATACAATTGACCTAGACTAAGAAAAAAATAAACATGTAGATTAATACATGTGATATTACATTACATATCATCTAACTATTTATCTTTACTATTAATAAAGTCACTAATGGTTACAAACACCGAGATATTTGTCTTTAAGATCTTATAAAATACATTAATTTCCTAAAAAAAAAATACGAATGACAATGTCGGTTAATACGAATTAGAACAACAAAAATATTAAATTAAATGTGTAAATATATACGAAAAAGAAAAATTAGCAAATCAGAAAAAATAAAAATAAAGAAACATCAAATTGTAGAAAACACAAAATTAAAACAAAAATTTTAAATACATAAACCGGAATATAGAAATGAGATTACAAAAAATAGATAAACATAACATACAAAGAAAGAAAATTGATTAATATTATTGACCGCAAAACAAATGGTTAGAAAAAAGATAAACAATCTAAAAAACACACATTATAAGAAAAAATAGAGAAAAGAAGATGGATTAATATTGTTGACTGCAAAAGAATGGTTAGAAAAGAGAGAAAACAAACATGGAAGAAATGTGATGATTAATATTGACAAAAAAAAAACAAGGCTAGAGAAGAGAGAGGACAAAAAATTATATTTTGTGAAATGAATAGAATGATAGATGATAGATATTTATAACCAAATATAAATTAGATGACCAGTTGAGATTAGATTTTAAAATTGAATGGTATAGATCATACCGAAATCAAGAAAAATGATGAGTGAATGAGAGAGGAGGAAAATTAAAATAAAAATTGTGGTTAAAAGTTACCAAACACATATTAAATGGCTAAATGACACGTAGGATTAAAATTCTGGAAATATAGATAGGTAGGATAGGATAGGATAAGGTCAAAAATATGTGATTAATAAAAAAAGATTGACTTTTTGATCCTATTTAAATTGTTAAAAATGACTTTTTAATTATATTAGTGATGAGTTGTTGTTATGTGTTTTACATATAACAGTGTTACTTCTTTTGAAAAATTTGATTAAAAATATTAAAAATTTTGTTAGGAGTATAAAAATTAGAGTTAATGATATCATATTATTTTTCAGGAGTATCAACAATGCATTAATATTTTTACTATTTAAATTATTTATATTTAATATAAGAAATACAATATTATAATATTTAAATTTAAAATATCAAGTTTAAAAATAACTTTTAAAGTATCGTATTTCATATTTGACCAAAAATATAAAAATTGGATGAAAATTGAAAAGTGAAATACCGTAAGTTTACCGTGTATTATGTAAGAAACACATAAAATTTTGTCATTGGTGAGATGTAAAGAAAAAATAGAAATAAAAAATATGGCCTAATTGGTTGGTGTTTAGGCGACGATTAAGCAGTCCTAGGCGCTAGGTGGTCTAAATCTTTTCGATTTGCAATTTTTATTTACGAATCCTTTAAAAAATTAGAATGACTAGTCGTTTTGCTTAAAAAGAGTTGGAACAACCAATAGTTCCCGCATAAAAAAAGTTGGAACGATCGGCCGTTTGCCCAAAAAAAGTTGGAACGATATCAGTTATTCTTCCTAAAAAAGATTGAAACGACCAATTGTTTCTCCTAAAATATTGGAGCGACTAGTCGTTCAAAAGTGGGAGAGGAGTGTTGATATGTTTTATTTTTAGGGCATTTTGATTGAAGGTTGATAGTGGGAATTCTTTTTTTTTTTTTTTTTTAAATGAATGTAGGTATTCTTAGATATACATGATGTTGGAGAAATTTGGTTTTAATTAATTTAAAATCAATTAAATATGTATTTCATTATTTATTTAATTTAATTAAGTGAGGGCTTGTAGTTTAATTTTAGGAAAATTAAATGGGACGAGGTCAATCTACTCTTAGAGTAGATGATCATAGTATATTTATGATCTTAAAATCGTTTTCGGTGAGTAAAAATTAATATACGAAGTTGAAACATTAAAGTAACGTACTTTATGAATTAAATATAGGATTTAAATTTGAATTTCAAATGCAACGAACTGAACATCCATTTGTCCAAGTTCATGAACATTTCAAATAAGTGCAAAGATCTGGTCAGTAACAAATCTAACCTCATTGAATGTCAATTGGGTACATTTACAAGTTGATCTCATGAATGTCACAATTGACATAATTAGTCGGATTTAATTCATGACTTTTTTTTTCTTTTGGCTACACCATTTTGTTGGGGGTGTTCTTGCTGTTGATGCCTCGTGTTCTATTTCATTCTCAATACGGTGGTTAACAACATAAGCATTTAAGAATACCGTACCTCTATCGCTTCTAATATTGATAATATTAACACCCTTTTCTTCTTAAATTTTCTCGAAAAACTCAAGCATCCTGGTCATAGTCTCATTTTTCTTGTACAAGAAAACTACCCAAGTGAATTTAAAGAAATCGTCTACAATTATAAGGGTATATTTTCTTCCACTAAAACCGAGAGGAGACACAAGACCAAACAAGTCCATGTGAAGCAATTGTAGGACTCTATCTGATGAAAATTTGTTAATACTTTTGAAAGAAGTTTTGGTCTATTTTCCTATCCGACATGCATCACAAGAATGGTTTTAGAAAAGACTTTGTTGGGTAAACCGCTTTACAATAGACTTTACGACTAGTTTGCTAAGAGTTTTAAAATTCGGATGACCAAGTCTTTTGTGCCAAGCCATCCAATATCTTCATAACTCTTAGCTACTAGACAGATGTTTTTAGGACAACTTCAAAAATTTACAATATAGATATTACCTTGTCTAATACGGATAACAAGACACTTTCATCAATACCATTTAAAACATGACTTGCATCACATGTGAATTTAACACAATATATTTTATCACAAAATTGAGACACAAAAAGTATATTATGATTCAAACCTTCCACAAAGTACACTTCATGTACTTGAACATCACCTATTATTAGAGTTCCAACACCTTTGATTCGTCAAAAGTTGTTGTCTCCAAACACCATATGAGATCCGTCAATACTTTGGAAATTTAAGAGAAGACGTTTATCATAAGTCATGTGTTTAGAACACCCACTATCAATGTACCAGATGGCTTCCAACAAATCTTCTCTATTTTGTTGACATGTGTTTTCCTGCAAATAAGATCAAGTGTTAGGTATCCTAGTGTAGCTGGGTCCTTTGTGATCTGTTAACACTTTGGGAATCCAAAGAAATAAGTCTTGTTTGAACAGTAATATTTGAAGAGATCTCTCTTCCATACATATCAACATACATGATTATCAAAAGATGAGGAGGTTTTGAAACCGAGACTTGGTCAAGAATTCGAGAATCTTAATGACACTTTTTGTATAAAGGTTTGTAGGGATAAGCCCTACTAGATCCATCGAAACACTCATATCGATAAAAGATTGTAGACTTGAGAACATCGGATGACCTTTTGTGCTTAGTCGGATGAGATGTCCTAGTCTGATTTTTTCCTTGGGTTTGATCAAACTTAGGATCAATTATCTGCCTTTAAGGCTTCCATGGACCAACCACCCTTTTTATATCCAGGTTGCCCTTAAAGGTTGTCGGTGTACCCACATTCTTCTTAGTTTTTTCTCTTTTGTGTCAATCTTAACATTTCCAAAGCATTAACAAAGACTCTAGTCCGATTTTCTACCGTATCTCGATTTTGAACGAATCTTAGATCGGTCTTGTTATGTACTTATTATGAAGTACTGACTATATAATCCACAACAAATTGAGCGTTATTTAGGTGATTTTGAAGAAAGTTTCTCATTTGTCACTTTATAACCTCATTTTTTTAGCTGGGTCATCAAATTTAGATTTTAAAGAATAGAGTTCCTTTTGAATCCTTAAGTAGTCATCTGACATATTGTTAGTCAAATTTTCTTGTCTTTTACATCCATTACAAGATGTGACCACAAAATTTGATTCACAATTTGTTTGATTTTCCTTAAATTAAGAACCTTATTCTCTAAACCTAAATTTTCAGATAAACATGTTTGTATGAACCCAAAGCAAAAATATATTGTTGAGAGTTATTATTAATGAGTTAAATAATTATTTTAAACCCCCTACTAGTGAGTCATGTATTAGTTAAAATATCTACTGAGAACAATTATATTAAATCTGTTCCAATTTTTATGTTCTATTATATATTACATTTTCTGAATTTTAACACATGGACCTTAAAATGTGGTGGTTCGTTGAATTTTTTTAATACTCTATGTATCATTCATTTATACTATGAAATATAAAATGAAACACTATTTTTGATACAGGAGATATCATTTGCTTTGAGAGACCATGTTCTTGGAAAAGTAAAAATATTAACAATGCTGGTAAATCATTTGTCCGCGAAAAAGTGGTACTCGAAATTCAAAACTAAAGTACTAAACCAAGGCCTATAATTATAAATAAACGTCAGCGAATAATAAGTAAAAAAATTAAGAATTTTATATTAGAGCTTAATTTTTAGGTTGTGTCTCAATTTAAATTTTGAATTTTAAAGTATCTCAAATTAGGGTCTAATTTTTATTTTTTTCTCAATTTAAGATTCAATTTTTCTCTTTTGTCTCAATTGAAGATCCGATCAATTTATTTTTATTTCAATCTTTTTTATAAAAGACTCAAAATATAATAATTTTTTATAATCAATTTTTTAAATATAATATATTAAATTAAAAAAATTATAATTGTATATGACACCTGCGCTAGATTTATTTAAAAATAAAATTTCAAATTTTTATTTTTTAATTTAAGTTATTAATGTGAGTATTTATAATAAATGCGGTGGAAATAATATAAAAATATTCAAAATATAAAAATATATAAAATATATTTCAGAATATAGATAAGAAAAATTATACCTAATAAAATTAATTTTTATATAAAAAAATTAGCGGTGTATAAATAGAAATGAAAAAATAAAAGAATTTTGGGTCTTGAATTGAGATATAATGAATAAAATTGAATCTTAATTGAGAAAATAAAAATTATAACCTAACTTAAGAACACTTCAAAATTCAAGATGAGACTTAGCCTAAAAATTGAAACATAATTTATATATATATATATATATATATATATATATAAGTTATTACTCTAAGATACTATTTTTAACTTTTATTACTCTCCAATACCATTCCAAAATTAAAATACTATCGATACAAATCTATTTTTCATTACCAATTTTACCCTCAAATACACTTTATGAGGCTAATCTAATACCGAGGCCGCCTATTTCTCTCTCCACTTCACGTGTCATACCTATTCTTTCTCTCTCCCAAACTTCCCACAAAAATCTCTTTTCTCTCCCCACAACCAACTCCCACCGCAAATCCCTTTTCTCTCTCCCCGGATCCGTGGAGATCTGCAAGCCTCCACCCTCGCACGAAGGCTCCACGTGCAACGTGATGACGATGAAGTTGCGGCGGCGGCGATGGTGGTTGGCGGAGTGGCCGACGAGGGGGAAGAGCAGATCTTTGTGGGAGAACAAATGATCGGAGAACGAGGGGAGAGAACCGCCATCGGAGAAGCCATCGCAGTAACCGTGATTTTGGTGGTTACGAGAATAGCCATCGGAGAACCGCGATGGCGCGAGCGACAATGGAGGAGCTCCTCTCGTCGATCTCGCGATGGAAGCGCCGACGACTATTCCTCGTGGCGCGGCATGGTGGCCCTCACGAGCGGCGACGCCTCTGCTCCTCGCGGCGGATGTTGTGGACAATACGCACAATGGCTTCGAGATCAAGGAAGGATGAATCGTCTACGCTCCTCAATAGTTTTGATTTTTATGGGCTTTGATTTTTGATTTAGTTTTTCGTAAAAAATTTCTGCACATGTGCAATGAAAACTATAAATGTGCAATTAAGTTGCACATGTGCGTAATTATTTTTGTGAGAATAATTTTGGAAAGATTTTGATTGTTGTGTGGTAAATTTGATGTTATTTAGAATTTTGAATCACAATGTAGCGGAAAAAAAAAAAACGGAGGCTGCACATATTTCAAATTTTCGGAAAAAAAAAAATGTGCGAGAAAAAATTGTAGAACTATTTTTTGATTATTGTGTAATGATTTCTTTTGTGGAATTAATTTGGAACTATTTTATTTTTCATTGTTGTATGATGATTTCTTTTGTGGAATAATGCGGAACTATTTTATTTTTTGGTTGTTGTGTGATGATTTTCGGTGTTATTTTGAATTTTGAATCAAAATTTAGTGAAAAAATGACAATAAAATGATACAAAACCGAAAATGGAATAAGCGAAAAAAAAAAATGGGGACAAAATAGTGAAAAGTAGACAATTTACGCACATTTTAGAAGGAATGGTAAAAAGCTGGAAAAAGTAGCAAAAAAGTAAAAATATTGTATCTTAGAGTAATGGGCTCCTCAAAATTGTATTGAATAGTTACTACCCCATATATATATTTTAAAAAAGGGTCCAGCTAAATACACATCCATATTTCATAGATACACTTACCCAATACATACACTTCCCTACATTATTCTAATTTTATTGATACACTTCCCTTGCATTACCCATAATACCCTCATTGTAAAAAAATACTCAAATTAACGCTATAACATACACACACCAAAATTAACACGGTAACATACACACACCAACGACTGAAAAAAGGAGGCGACGTCTCTGCGAAAACGGGAAGCAGCGGTGACGGAGAGGAAGGTCGTGGCCGGCGAACTCAACCGCATTATCATGGATAAACGTCACAAACCTATTGAAAACGGTTAGTCTCAGAGCATTAATATTATTGTATTAAAAGGGTTCTTGGTTTAATATACGAATGTTTTATGATTCTTGGTTTAATATCACGAATTTTTTGAGTTTGATGTGTTCTCTACGAATGTTTAGAGTTCTTTGTTTAATATAAATTGTATTTTAGTGTTATTTGTTGGAGATTGATTTTAAATTTTTTTGAATTTGATAATAGGTATTTGGGTTGTTATTTTGTAGTTTAATGTATTCTATACTCTAAATATTTATTTTATTTCAATCATTATTGGTATATCTTGTCTTGGGTATTTGTTGTTTCGCGAAAATATTTACGGATTAACAATTTGAAACAACTAAATTCGAACTGGTTTGCCGTTCTTGTCATTCAATTTCGGCAAGTTGTTGCCAAAGTTGAAGCAATATTTCAAAATATTTTGCCGAAAAAGAAGTAATATTTCGGAAACATATTGCGAAAGTGAAGACATATTTCAAGAATTTGTTGCGAAATATGTGCAATATTTTGGTTCTTGCTTTACGAATTTAGTTATGTTTCTACGGTCATTAATCGAAAATTTACGCTGTTTTTATTCTTATATATCTTATTTCTCATTTCCTATTTCTCTACTTTTTCAAAGTGTACCACGTAACTAGGCCGACCGCTATTTAACTTTTTTTTGGGAGCATGAGGTGAGACCTTGCTATTTAACTTTTTTACTTAATATGTGGTAACAATTAATTCATTTATGTTTCTTACAAAGTTACTTGGAATCCATATCGACAAATGAGAGATCATTACAAGTTTAATAAGGTGACATATTTTCATGGTTGTATCGTGTGTGGTGATATAGTGGAGCCATACATGCCGGATCGAGTCCCGAGACAGTATGGATATGTGCAGACTATACCGGAGAGACCTCTTGCCGCTCGTATTCAGAGGGTGGAGCTAGTTCAAAAGACTAAGCTTGTGTGGGGTGCGTTAGCTGAATATTTTGAGACTTGGGATACACACTTGTTATCGAAGAAAGACTTGGTAGACCGGCCATGTTGCCATGGGAGTCTCGAGGAGGAGTACTTACCATGGTTTATCAAAAACTCTCATATATACATGATCAATCCCGCCATAGGACATCGGGAGAACCAGATATTGCTCCTCATTACGAAGTGTTAACTAGAAATCATGAAGCTCAAAACATGATCGCTAAAGGTCTTTGGAGAGATGGAGGGTGGAGACATGCCGCCAAAGTGGAGGAAGCAATGAAAGTAATGGAATCGGTTTTTACTACACTTGAGTGGATCGAATGATGCAGACCATCTACACGTTCATCAACGGGAAGAGGAAGGGGCAAGGACAGAGGCGTACATTAATCTTAAACCTAGTGGAAGGAATTGAAACTTTTTGTTGGAATTGTGCATTTGATTAGGAAGTTGTTCTATACTTTTGCAGATCGTAGTTGTGCATTTGATTAGGAAGTTGTTGTGTACTTGGGTAACTTTTTATTGATTTCGTATTTGGGTAACTTTTAGTTAATTCGTATTTCAAAGGTGGAAAAAATTCGAAAAATAACAAATGAAACTTGTGAAATATATCGACAAGAATTTTACAAAATTTGACAATATTTTCGAAAAATATTAGTCGAAATCGTATTTGGTTGCTTTGAATATTCATCGGTATTTGGTTCGTCGGAGTTGACACAACTTTGGGCATATGCTTTAGCAAAACTTTCGTTATCATATTGGTGATTATCATCTTCATCCGCCAAATTCTCAAGAAAATCAATAATTATCGAAGCTGCTCGGTCAATAGTTGTGGAAATATTGTACAATTTTCAGCTACCGATTGCTGAAATTTACATAATCTTCGGCTAATATCTTTGAAAAAAATTCAGATTTTGGCACTCTGCTTTCGATTTTTCTACAAATATTCATACATCATTTTCCGAAATATTGCTTATATTTCAATAGACCAGTTCGAAAGTATAGTGTCGTGAAAATTTGAAAAAATGTGCGAAAGACGTATACTACCATACACATCCTATTTTTAGGCCTAAACTATCGTATCTAATATCCAATATATCAAAATACACCTATTAACAACTTTCAAAGTTCAAAACATACCCAATACATAAAAATATACAAAAATCACAAATCCATTGAAATAACTTACATATGTATATTAAGACTCTCTAATGGGTACCATGCTTGATTACTCCTTCAATAAACACAACAATGATTTACTTGATAGACAAAATAGTAAAAAAATGACGATCTTAAAAATGGTGTTGAAGGTTTTTACCCTAGGTAAAAATCGGTAAAAATGGTGGAGGAATAAATGTGTGTATCTAAAATACAATTTTCTTTTTTTTTAGTAAGGGTAATTTAGGTATTTAATAATTATATTAAAATTATAAAAAATTAAGATATGTGTATCTATGAAAAATGGATGTGTATTTAGCCAAGCCCTTAAAGATAATAAGGAAAAGCAAAAGGCCCAGAAATTATATGGAGGACCATATAAGAAAATAGTATGAAAGTAGGGGTGTGCATTCGGTCGGTTCGGTCTATTCGGGCCGGTTTTGGGCGAACCGAATAGACCGAAATTTTTTAAAAATTTACCGAAAACCGAACCGATTATTTAACAAACCGACCGAATAGACCGAATAAATTCGGTTCGGTTATTTCGGGTTATTCGGGCAAAATCCTAAAATAAACAATAAATCCATAAAATTGAGAGATATAAAAGAAATAACATCCAATAGCAATAACATCTAAAATAAAATAACCAGATTGATCAATCATCTCAAGGAGTTTATTTTAGGATATAAAAGGGAGTTTCACATGTTTATAGTAATTAATTTGGATCTTGTTTCATTCTCGAAATAATAAAAATAAACACCGCTAAAATTCTTCATCGGCGAATTTGAACAGAGTAAAAAAATCCATAACTCCGTTGTGGCGGCCGGCGACGCAACTCCAGTGGCGATGAACGCGGCGCGACAAAGACTCAAAGAATGGCGATGAACGTGCGCGACAAAGATCAAAGAATGGGCGATTTAACGTGCGCGGCCAAGACTCGGCGGCGCGGCACGGCTGCGGCGGCTTAACGACCGGGAGTGGGGAGGCGTGAAAGGCGGCGACACGACGGCGACGAACGGGCTGGGGAGTGGGAGGCATGAGCGGCGATGAAGCAGGCTGGAGAGTGGGGAGGCGTGAGCGCGACTGATTACGAGCGAGGCTTAGCGCCGTATAGAAATTTAGGGAATTAGGGTTAAGGCAAGATAGTATTAATTTTAATATATATTATAATATATAATATTTAATTTTAATATATAAAATACATTTCGGGTTATTCTGCTATCCGAGTATTATATGACTAAAACCGAATCGAACCCGAAAATCGAAATAATTTTTTTTTTTTTACCAAAAACCGAATTTTACTCTCAAAACCGAACCGAATACCAATTTCATCGGTTTGGCCTCAAAAATTCGATTTTTTCTGTGATTCTCACGACTCTAATCGAAAGCCAAAAAAGCTCATTAAAAGACTTTTCCACAAAGAGATGTTTTCACAAAAATAAGGAAGGCAAAAGAAAAGAGACCAATGCGTGGCTGGGCCGGAACCAAAAAAGCCCAAATATCCACTCTTGTTTCGTGAGTATATATACACAAAAACATTGGAATTTTTCATGTCTCCCCTCTCCACACATATATATACACACACATTCATCATCCATCTCTCTCTCACAACATATACATATATATATATATATATACTGATTCCATGATACATATATATATATACCCAACTTCACTATCAATGAACATATATGTATAAAAGGCTCAATCTTTGAAATTCTTGCCGCTCCATTCCTTTTATTTTCCTTCCCCAATTCGTTCTTTTATAAACCCTAGATCCTCCCGATTCATCCCGTCCCCATATTTTTAATGTCTGGATGTCAAATCTGTTAGTTTTTGTCAATTACTTTATAATTTCTTGCTTTATCCGACTTTTAAACATTGGAGAGGATCAGGCTGGGTATTGAGAGTTGGTGTCTTACTTACCTTCTATGTTTAGAGGTAACTTGTCTTATCTAAGAAGACTGAATTTTTGGAAATAAGTTCAGCACGGGAGGGAGATAAATCAAGAATTAGTGTTCATTAATTTTCCCCATGTATTTAATTCATGCTACAATGATATTGACTCGATCCATTTTTCTCTTTTTATTATTATTGTTATATATAGTTATTACTGGGCAGGTGCTAAATTTTGCCTGGAATTCAAAAGGAAAGGTGTTTTCATTTGATGGCAGATCCACCGGGGTTGGAAGGAAGCCAACCAGTTGATCAGTCCAAGCATCCTTCTGGAATTGTTCCAACTCTCCAGTAAGACAACTTTTCATATTTGTATTCCCATAAAATAGTTACTTGTAGAGTAGGATGCATTGGGAGGAAAATGAGTTTTTGAGGTATGAGTATGAAACTTTTGAGGTGGCATACAAGTGGCACACATGTGTCAAATTTCTGCCCCAAAACTCCTCACTAGCATTCGTGATGCTCTAATATCCATACAACTGGGTGCCCTTTGTGCTTCTGGTGTTGTATTTTATAATCTGCGGTGATTGGAGCCTCAGAAGTTCCTAAATGACTAAATCCTTGCAGAGTTATATGTGTTGTGGAGTCTATTATTGGGTACACTGCAGAATGTATTTGGTCCCACTGTTTCAGTTAATTTATCAGCTAAGTTTTTGATGCTTGTGGAGACACAACTAGATACAGGATATTTTCTTTGCAATGAATCTAACAGTTGTTAAATGCACAAATTAACTCTCTTGCTAAGCTCTCATGTATTTGCTGAATGGTGCTCGTATGATGGAAGTGATGTCTGCAGTATGTAAAGATGTACCTTTTGTTCACATGAGTATAGCGTCCCACAAATTTAACTTAATAACCAAAATCCTTAGAAAATGGAGAGTTGATGTTGTGATCTAGAACAGAAAAGCACATTCTCGCTCCTAGCAAGCTTTCAATTCCAATTATTTTAGGGTATATTACGAAAAAACCCTGTTGAGGTCTGTCCAAATTACCAAACAACCTTGTGGTTTGGATAATTTCCAAATACCCCTAGAAAGACCAAGAAATTTTGTTTGATTAATAGAGCAATGCAAAATCACGAAACAATTAATCAATGCCAATAAGGATTTTTCATTTCTCAGATGGTGTAACCACGAGGGGTTTTTCCCATTATTTTGTGAAAGCTGCTTCAAGAATAAGTCTGCTGAAATCTTGTCAATTTGAATATATGCTGTTAGTATTTTTGTATCATTGGAGAGAATAATCTTAGCCCTTGTTATGGAAGTTAGGTGTATATTCTCAAGATTGTAAATGGTTCACAAAGGTGTTGACTGTATATTGAAAAAGTTACTTTCTTCAGTAGGACCAGTGATTGCAATTATTGATTGTCGGGACCAATGTCTGCATCTGTTATAGTTGCCTTGGTCTTTTTATTATCTCTATTTATTTTATTACTTTTACAGAAAAGAATGATAGGTCCTCTGAAAAAATTCTGAGCAATAGACGTGTTGTGACTTCCTACGTGCTGGCTGTTTATCATTTAATTGGTTTTATTTTTGGGGGCACTTGGTTCGTAATTCATCAATGGTAATGGAAATGAGCATACGGTATTGTGGTGGTTAATGAGAATAAAAGATGAATCAGTTCATCTTCATCATACTTCTAGGCAATGATTAGCTTATTTTGATTAACTACCTCCTTCTATAATAATTTCACAATTCCTCACATACCAATAATTTTTTATCCTCTTTATTCCAAAATTAGAGCTAACTAACAATGTATCCACCATTTGGATAACCCATCCTCCAACACATCCCTTTCATATGGGGCATAGAGGGCAAATAGATTTTCATCACCATTCCCATTGTAAAATTTGAACCAAGCACCACCTTAGCTTTTCTTTGGGAACTCAGCGTGACTTTATAGTTATCCTGAAAGTTTAAAAAAAAATTGTGCATTTTGTTTTCCATTTTACATGTTGCAATCATATGACAACTTGTCAACCGTATGCATTGCACCAAAAGCTACATGGGTTGTATAATAGTGTAGAAGTTAGTTTTATTGTTCTTCTGGGAGGTCTACTTGATCGTACATATTTAAATAGGGTTTGCTTTGATTTATATGCAGGAATATTGTTTCAACAGTTAATTTGGACTGCAAATTGGATCTTAAATCTATAGCGCTGCAAGCTCGCAATGCAGAATACAATCCCAAGGTATGGTACTCGTTTTGTGTCTGCTTTAACTGATAGCATGTTGGTTCAGACATCCTGTGATTCTCATGATGCTATCTAAGTAGTAAGCATTTTTTTAATAAGTTGTTATAATTAATGAAAATGGTACTCAATTGGGATCAAAGCAAAGTTTTCCTCTTATGTAAGAAGTATGCAGCAATGCCGAAACATCTCCACATATATGATCAGATATTTAGGTTTACCCTCTCATCTTTACCTAAGATGATATCAGGAAGTCAAGTCAAAATTATGGCATTCAGCTGTCTTTAGTTCATCTTTAATGTTCTTTCTGCTCTTGCTTAGTGGAGGCTGCAGTTTTTGCTTTCTATTGCATTTCACCATTATACTTACTTTAATTGTGTGTTAACTCTTAAGCATAGTAACCCAAGATCTACTGGTTTAATGTTTCTCGACATATCTTATTTGTGTGCCATTTCTAGTAACACTATAATGGGATTTCAGCGTTTTGCTGCTGTGATTATGCGGATTAGAGAACCAAAAACAACGGCTCTAATTTTTGCATCTGGAAAGATGGTACGTGCGAATTATTTTTTGGTGATACTCAGGCAACTTTTGGAATCTGCACTTTCATATATTTATATTTTTATTAATTACTGTTATTATTTGGTAGATGCATTTTATACTGATGAATGGTGATTCCTTCTGAACAATTTTTTCCGTGCTGCTTCAGGTTTGTACAGGGGCCAAGAGTGAACACCAATCGAAATTGGCAGCTCGGAAGGTATAGCATTTCACTAATGTGCATGCTTGCTTTAATAATTTCACTAAGGGACTTTCAGAAGGGACATTGACGAAGTTTTTTTATGAAGGATTTTATGTTTTTCTAATTTTAATTTTTTATTACATTATTATTGTTATTATTATTATTTATATATATTACTTAAGGAGTAGGTAGGTTGAAGAACATGATACATATGGATTATTTACTTGGTGTTGAAGCTATCTTTTTCTTCATTGTTTTCTCATTTTCAATGAACACCTTCCAATTTACTTCAGTATGCTAGAATCATTCAAAAGCTTGGTTTCCCAGCAAAGTTTAAGGTACTACATGCCCCTTTCCTCTTGACTATCTTTCTGTTGACATCATAGACCATATCAGCTATTTTTTCCATTATTGACGATAGAGTGTTGTGGCATTTGATTCCATATTATTTTGTTTACTTGTAGGATTTCAAGATTCAGAATATAGTTGCTTCCTGTGATGTAAAATTCCCCATTCGGCTTGAAGGGCTTGCCTATGCTCATAGTGCCTTTTCAAGTGTGAGTGGTTTGTTTTATTTTATTTTTCTTATATTGAAGGTTTTATGGTATTTATTGCAAGAATTTGGTTGGTACAGTATGAGCCGGAACTCTTTCCTGGATTAATATATCGGATGAAACAGCCCAAGATAGTGCTGCTGATTTTTGTTTCTGGGAAAATTGTTCTCACTGGTGCTAAGGTAGTCAATCAATGTAGCTCGATTCTTTGAGTCAGTTTTAAATCTCATTGTGTATAAATGCTATAATACCATGCTATTTGACGTTCAGGTGAGGGATGAGACATATACCGCGTTTGAGAATATATATCCAGTTCTAACTGAATTCCGTAAAATACAGCAATGGTATGGACGCCTTTTGATTCCTTTACCGCATTATAATCTTTATGAAAGTGCTATTGCATTCATTGGTTGATGAGTAGATTTCGAATAAGCTGGAGCCCACTAATAATCTGTGGGAATTGCACAATGCATTAGACATTAGGGTTCTGGTACCTGCATTATTACTTTAGTTATTGTAATAATTTTCATTTCATCATTCAAAAGCGTACAACTTAAAAGTTTGGTCATGGATGGAAACGAATGTCTGGAATTAGCTAAACTCAAGACCAACACGAAAGCAGAATGAGGGCTACTAGTATTTTGATCAGATTTAGGAAGCTTCATAATCATTAGCAGTGTTCTTTTGACATTTGAGGTTAAGAATGTTGGCTATCCAGTACAGTAACTTAGTTTCGTCACTGATTTGTTGATTATTTGTAATGGATGTTGATGCACATATTAGTTTTTTGTTTTGCTGCCTCTTTCATTTATTAGATCTTATAATATTATTGCAGATTATTGAGAAGTTGGGGACTGTATTCGTATGGATGATGCAGAGACTTTGGGGTTGCCTCTACTGGTATGGTGTTTACTTGTAAAACCTTGTAGTGATTGATTAGGGGCGTGGTTGTTTGGAAAAGATGGTGGTAAAAGTGAAGCTAAGGAGTTGACTATTTTTCACCTGCTCTTTGAATTGTAAGTTGAAACTCATATCAAGTGTGCATTGAGAAATAAAGAGCAGTTCTAGTCTTTTAACTTGCTTTGAACAAATACACATTTTTGTCATTTCAAGTAAGAATGATGCGCGTTTTTATGATTTTTTGGATTTGTTTGGTCATATGATTTTTGGTCGGCAGGATGCTTTTGCTATTTACATGAAAACAACTTTTTTCTTTTCTTCAAGAACAGAAATATTTCGAGCTTATTTTATTTATTTACAGGGAAATACATGTGTACTCTGTCAAGGTTTTAGTTTTGGCAGAAATTAGCAGATAACTAATGGCTGAGTTTTTTTTTTTTTTTTTAAAGTTAAAGAGTAAATATATTAAAACGAGTACAAAGAGTTGAGAACCCTCGAAATAATTGCAAAAGAACAACAAACAAAGCTCGAAAAGATAATAAACAAGTAGTGTTTACTTCATGTGTAATGGTTAACCTTGGATAACCATAGTGGGGGTGGTAAGGGAGTGTTAAAAATTAACCCAAGGGAAAGGTGAGTTAAAAATCATGGGTTTAGGGAGTCAAACGGGTCATAAAATCGGGTCGGATGGATAATTTTAATAAATTAATTCAAAATGTAAACATAAACTACACCTCTGTTATGAAGGTTTATCCAAAGTTAACATTCAAAGTACACACAATCTTAGAGAGTTTAGAATGGAATACAATCCAAAAGATTAGACATCCAACAATGGAAGGAGTAGGAAAAAGAGAGCAATTCATTTCTACGAGCAAAACTTGAGTGATCGCTTAAATAACTTTTCAAATACTCCGAATAAAGCATTGCCAAATCAAGGCATCAAAAATATGATTGTTGGCAAAAACTTGTGTGAAACGGGTGCATACGAAGAATTCTACTTTTATCCACTATCACTATCATGGATATGCACTATTATAAGCAAATTATGACGGTGATAGTGGAAGTGAATAACTTGATGATAAAATATGATTGTTGGCAAAAACTTGTGTGAAACGGGTGTTACGAAGAATTCTACTTTTATTACTATCAATGTCATGCACATGCACTATTATAAGTAAATTATGACGGTGATAGTACAAGTGAATGGCAGTGATAATAAAAATAGTTCATCATATGCATTTAATTCAGACAAGTGTTACTCTCAACTACAACAACATTGATGTTGAACCTGCAAACAATGTTCCATATTCCAAAAATCACAAAATTCAGTAGCATTAGTACATCTCTGCCATCTAAAAGACCACATCAAGACCCTCCCTCAAGTTTAAAAATATCTTTCTTTTGAGTTGATAATTCAAACAAACTCTAAACCTAGACCTAAATTTCACTTTACTATTCAACCAAGAATCTTCCCAAAATTTAACCTGACAACTCATTGCCTAAAGAGAAACCAAGATTATTTCAAAATAAAGCACCCTCAACACCGCTCAATTTTTTTTTTTGGGTGAATAACTGTAAGGTACAATTTTAGTACCTCTATGACTAATAGATACAATTTTTTTCCAAATTACTAAGAGATACAATTTTTGGTTTGACTTTCCAATTTTGCCCCTTTCTTACTTTTTGCAGGTATCTTGTCTTTTCACTTTGTTTTTGCAGTTTTCTTTTTCTTTTTAATTTCCTTCACATTTTTCAATTATCATTTCAAAAATTGTACAACATTAAGAATCAAAAAATCTGCACATTACAAAAACGCAGTAGATTCAACATTGAAATTCGTAAACTCAACACATTAGATTCAACCGTAAGTAAACTAAAGTATTCCGCTAAATTTTTGTTGCACATGTGCGAAGTAAAAATACGCACATTATTACAAAAATCAAGAAAGAAACCCGAGCAGCGACAACAAGAATCAAGAAAGAACTAAATTAAGAAAAATTAAATTAAAAATTAAAACACATCAAACCTTAATTTTTGTGTTCTTCTTCACCGATAATACAAATTTACAAACAAATTTACAAGACACCGATAATAATATATCCACTAAACAACCATAAAATTTCTACATTGATCAAGAACCGTGTTTTTCACAATCTCATAACCAGGATTTCTACATTAAAAATCTCTTAATTTACGCACATGTGCAACGTTATTGCACATTTGTAGCTTCATTGCACATGTGCGAGAATAAAAATTAAGAAAAACTAAATCAAAAGCAATGACAAAAAAAAAAAAATATCCTGGGACGGCTCCATGATTAATCTCGGTTCCACATCGCCCATTGAACACACTCTGCAGTCCATCCATTTAAACAAAAAAGTTGATATATATAAATGAATTTTAAATCTGTGCAAGAGTACTATAAAACTTGTTACCAAAAGCTTTGATGGCAAACCCCAACCGTTCTCGGCCGTCGATGAATAACCTTACGGTAGCTTTAGATCCGATCGACGCGGCGGGGCTTTAGATCGTGCGCATCGCCGTTGCGCAGATGCGTGCGGCACCGACGATCAATGGATCCGCCGATCTCGGGCCTTCGTCGGTGGTTTGCGCCGATCTCTCGTCGCCGTGCGTCATCGCCGCCATCGCGGTGGAGTGCGCCGCCGCTGGGTGAGTCGTCGCTGGGTGCGCTCTACGCCGGTGGCTTTGTGGGGGCATCGCCGCCGCCGATCTAGGACGAGTGCGGTGGTGCGGCGTCGATCATTCTTCCTTCTTCGGTGGTGGTGCGGTGGAGAGAGAGAGAGAGGGAGGGACGGACATATAATTGGGGAGGATGGAAACAGATTTCAATTTGTGGTTTTGGAATTGGAAAATGGGATTGGAACCTTGGTAGACACGTGATATAGGAATTGGAATTGAAAAGTGGTTTTTAAGGGTAAAATATGAATTGAAAAAATAGCATTGTATCTAATTGTATTTTGTTTTTAGATGGTACCCTAGAGTAATAAAATTTTAAAGATGGTATTTAAGAGTAATAACTTCTTTTTTTTTTTTTAGATGTCTCTCCACCACAGATAATATTTATTTTGTGGTACTCTACCTAATGACTCTAAACTTAACCAACCATATCTAGATCTTAATTGATTAACCCACAAAGGATTTTCATTTTTAGATCATCTTCAAAACTATTTATACAACAAAGACGCATTAAATAACCTCACATCTATAACACCAAACCGGATTTTTAATTAAATATAGTGATTTTCAAAATCACTTTCAATTTTGTTAGAGTTTTGGAATCAATTATCAAATTGTGGAGGCGCCCTCACGTGTGGCGCCCACCGATTGGAACAGCGGGAGCGCCTACGTGAAGGGCGCCCCATGGAGCATACCGACAACAACCTACAAAGACATAAAAAAATATTTTAAGGGAGCGCCAACGTGAAGGGTGCCCCATGGAGTGTACTGACAATCTTTGTCATCATGCAAATTATATATATATATATATATATATATATATATATATTTATTTATTTATTTAATGGGTATCATCAAGTTGACGCCCCTTGAATCAGATTTATTTTTTCCTGATTAGCTCTACATGCATTAGAATTTACACTGCAAATTAATAAAAAATATTTTATAGAGGCGCCTTAGGCGTCCCTTGAATTAATTGTTGCATGTGTCAGCGGTGAGAAGGTGTCAGTGGGGGTGGGTGGGTGAGGGGAGCAGCTTTCATGCTGAGGGCGCTCCTTTAAGCATCGGATTCCTTTAAGCGGATTTTTTTTTTTTTTTTTACTTTTCAGTTCATCAAATTCCTTTTTTTTTCTTTTCAGTGTCTGCATGCATATCTTTTAGAGAGCATTAATATAAAAAAATCGTGTGTACAATTGATAATTGAGGGTTGATGAGTCTAAATCATTTACAGTACAACTATATAATATATATGTGGGTATTGTTGAATCATCGCTCTATCATAGAGAAAATTAATCGAGAAGGAAAGTTGTGAGATGCATAAATTGTGAGCAAGTCCAATAGAAAAAATTGTGAACAAGTAGACGAAGAACATCACTGAAGGTGTGCCTGGGTGCTTTTGACACAATGTTGTCAAGAATATTGGCACATTTGAGTTACAACATTGACACAACAGAAGACTTAAATATTTTGCAAGATGAATTTTAAAATTTTCATAGACTATAAATAAATCTATCTTGTCTTATGACGAAATATCACTATAAATCGTTTAAGTAATACAATCGATTAAAGCATAAAGCTATCTTGTAAATGGTCTATGAATACAATGGATAGAAGTTAAACAACTAATCTATCACTTCTCTACAAATCGATCAAATATTGTGTGAAATGTGGTAACATTCATCAACAGGAATCGAGATGAATAAACAATAAACTCAATAATTTATGTCAATAGACTATGCTAAATTGCGTCTCTCACAATCTCTTAATTTATATCTTCATAGCAGCGTCATATTTATAAAATTCGATCATAAACTGTTAGATGACATAACTTCCACATCTCCTTCAAGTAACTTCCTTTTGTTTCTCTCAATACTCAATCTAGTGCTTTGTGACCGTCTGACTCATAATAAACTGCTATAAGTCTTCATTCTGCAAGACAAAGATGTTGAGAAAAACAATACGTGGGTTAAGGGTTAATGAAAGTAGAAGGACAAATTCGATGTTGTGACAATGAGTGTTGGCACACTAAGAGTAATATCCGTCACAACCATCAACAATCTCCCCAATTTTTTTTTCCACTATAACACACCTGATGTTGTACCAAATACTAGAATGTGTACATATTAAAAATAAGCAACTTAACATCAAATCAATGACATCTCATTACTTAGCCAATTTAAACATAAATTGAAAAACAATAAAGTAAACCACTAAGCATAAATCCAATGATTAGACCAAGTTCAAAAATTGAAATAGACAAGCATTATAAACTACTATAAGTTCAAAATACTTAAAAATTGAAAACAAAAATATAACTAAGTTACTATAAGGTTTTTAACAGAAATAAACAAGTAGGAATAAACATAAATGAGTCTTTACAAAAAAATGAGATAGAGCTGTAATGAAAAATAAGGAGAGGATTGGAATGCTGCATCTTCAAAGCTCTGCACAGATTCCCCCTACCTTCAAGCTCCCCATAGTGTCTCCTACCAACAACAATCAACCACCTCCTTCAAACATCAATACCTATTCCCCCTGTTGGAGTAGAAAACAACACCTAACAAAACTGTTTTTTTCTCAACTGACCATCAATAGTGTTTTGAATGACACATATCTGCTTAAAAATATAGTCAATAGAGAGAGTACCCAATAACACAATTATCCTAATGATGCTGATAGGAATGTTGCCAACATTGGAGCAACATTTGTGAATAGAAAGAAAATTAAAAAGATAATTAAATAAAATAAATATGAAAACTGAGTTCAAGTGATAATTTAAACTAAGTTAATAAAAATATCTTTCAAAATCTTATGCAATAATTAATTTCAAAGTATGAATGTGCATGTACAACATGTGATGAGAGAGGGAGAGATATGGATGTACGTATTAGGAAAATGCGTCAAAGTATGGGAATGGTGGGTCTCAGGTATTAGAGGGAATATCAGGAAAAATGGTAAGAGTGTGAATGATGGAGAGGGCAGACCATATAATTGACTTGAATTTGTTTTGATCATATCTATCTCTGTCACTTGTGGGGCTTTAAAAGATCGGTATTCATAGACTTATTTACAAAATTACACCACACAATTTGGATAAATTGCATTTTTGGTCCCAAAATAATGAATGGTTTGCAAAATGATCATTTTTTTACACTTTTGGTCCCGTAATTTTTTTCGACATTTTTAATTTCAAGAAAATTGTAGTTTTAGTCCCAAGAGAATGATAAATTGCAGTTTTGGTCCCGAGAGAATGAGATAAAATTGCGGTTTTGGTCCAAAAATAATGGTCGGGACTATTTTTGCAAAAAAAGGACAAAAAAAGAACGTGAGGCTAACATTGTCGTTGAAAAATTCTCATGAGACCAAAATTACAATTTTTCCCACATAATTTATTAGCTTTTTATTATTCTTAAAAAAAAAAAAAAAAAAACATGAAGGCAGAGCGATTTATAGGCTTGTATTCTTTTTATAAATATCATAATTATATAAATTTGTTTTTATATAAACTATCAAAGTCTGCCTCTCGCAATTCCAATAATATTTTGTTCGCATTCATTTCCATCATCTTATTAATGCTTCTATTTCTCGAGTCACCAGTCATCTCCATGTTGTCGGAGTTCTTTTATTCAGTTTGAAGGTTTGTATCTACAATGAAGAGAGAAGTTATGAGAGAATATGACAAAAATATTGCGCTGGAGAAGAAGATATGAAAAGGAAGGGAAAATGGGACCCACATCTTTTTATATTTGACCTATTTTAAAATCCGCAAATTCAATTTTATGAATCTTCTTGTGTTGGAGAAATTAGGTTTAATTATTTTAATCAATTTATTTGGTTGTTTAATTAAAATAATTTGAGGTTTAATTTTAGGGAAATTAAACGAGATTGTATTGGTTGTTTAGTTAATTTCTTAAAATCGAATTTCGGTGAGTGAGAAATTGATATAAATATTGAAATGTTAGAGTATCACACTTGAGTATTAAATGTGCTACATTAACTCAAGTGATAATTGTCCCACATCGGATAATGTGAGAGTTAATTCACCTCTTATATGTAAGAAGTGATTAAAAGAATTCAAATTATAAGTGGGCTATGTATATATAAATGGGCCACACGCGCGCGCACCCACCGCCCGTTCGGCCGTGCCGAGCCCGAGCCCGTGCCCTTGGACTTGGATCTTGACAATTGGACTTTGGATGGACTTATTTCATCCGAATGTGAATTTCGATGGAATTTGATTGAATCGAATTTCATTTGATTTGAATTTGAATTCAAAAGTAAGATAATGAATGCAGACAGACGGATGTCCGTGTCTCACTGACGGATTGACATTGATTGCCATCAATTCCAGGTCTCTTGGCTCTTGAGAATCTCAGTGCTCTGCTATAAATAGGAAGCATTCTCATCTGCATGCACCACGCAAACGCACCCTCGCTTTAGCTTATACACCCACAACAAAATTTTTGCATTTTACGTCCAGTTTTCAGCATACATTTTAGTATACGATCCAGTTTGCACGTTCTTCAGTTCATTGGAGCTCATTTTCAAGTGGTGCTACTTGAATCCGAGACGAAAGTCGTTTCACCTTTGGAAACATTACGTCGAACCGTGAGCACTAGCCGAGACGTATTTGTTTTGCGGGCAAAGGATCATTTCCTTGACTCGACTTACCTCACCGTTCGTGTTACTTGAGTTCATTGTAGTTGCGGTCGTTGAAGCTTGTTCGTGATTAAGAAAGTTCTAATACTTTTTAGTTAAAGAAGTATTACTATTTGTAATTTTTTTTTCTTTTGTTGTTTTCTTGTTCTTTATTTTGGTTATTTCCGTCCTTTATCTTGTAAAAGCCATCGTTGGTGCACTTATAAAACCAACAATCGCAAAACAAATAGCCGGATTGTGACGATGGCTTCGACGGAAATAACAATAACGATGGAAACGACAACCAAAATCCACCCGTTATCACCGAAGTTAGTGAACCTTCAAACCCTCCCCTATGGTTCCAACATCCGTTGTACCTCCCTTTATGACTCATGACTTCAGACCTTTTATGGTTCATGGAGAAAAATCCGAGAAGTTTTCGGGAAATAATTTTAAGAGGTGGTAGCAAAAGATGTTGTTTTATCTCAACTGCGTTGCACCTAGCGCGGTTCCTCCGGGAGGATCCGTCCGTGGTCGATGAAAATAATACGGACCTGCTAGGCGCATTGCTTTCAATCAATGGGGCCATTAAGATTTTCTGTGCCGGAACTACGTCCTTGGAGGACTAGTTGACGCGTTGTATAACGTGTACTATTCGGTTAAATCTGCGAAAGAGCTATGGAGCTCTTTAGAACGCAAGTATAAAACCGAAGATGCCAGAACTAAAAAGTTCGTAGTTGCGAAATTTTTGGACTTTATGATGGTAGACAAAATCTATCGTCGAACAAGTTCAAAAATTTCAACTAATATTGCATGATATCCTCTCGGAGGGGATGGTCTTACCGAAGGCGTTCCAAGTAGCTACGGTGATTGAGAAACTACCCCTAGTTGGAGGGAGTTCAAAAGTTATCTCAAACACAAGCGAAAAGAAATGTCACTTGAAGAATTAATTGTTAAACTCCGAATTGAAGAAGACAATCGGAAAATGGACATTAAATCTAAACAAGTGAACATGGAAGCTAAAACAAACTTGATGGAACGTGGTGAACCGTCAAAGAAAAGAAAAAGACCTAATGATGATAAAAAACCAGCTCCTAGAAAATCGAACTTCGGTGGCGATTGTTACAATTGTGGCAAACCTAACCATATGGCACGAGATTGTAAGGCCACTGAAAAAGATAAAAAGAAAGAAAAGAAAGAAAAGATAAGAGCAAAGCACAATCGAGTGCAAATATGGTAGAAAATGAGGCCACCGATATTGACATGTCTGCATTTGTCGTTTTTAGGCAAACATGGTGGATAACCCCAAGGAGTGGTTTGTGGATACCGGAGCCACTTGCCACGTTTGCTCCGAGAAGAGTGCTTTCTCGACTTATGCTCCGCTAATGGGAGAAAACTTCACATGGGGAACCAGGCTACGTGCGAAGTGGTTGGGGTTGGAAGTGTTGTGCTCAAGCTTACGTCCGGGAAAGAGCTTAAGGTGAAGGATGTGCCGCATGTCCGGACATCCGCAAGAATCGATATCGGGCTCCAAATTAATTTGTCATCACTTAGACTAGTTTTGAATCCGATAAAGTTTTACCGAGTAAATTTGGACAGTTCCTCGGTCGAGGTTATCTCGAGAATTGTTCAAAATGAATGTAATGATTGTAAGCCGTAAAGGCAAGAAAGTTATTAATGAAAACGTATCTACTTGTTTATATTGTTGAGTGTTCCTCTTTATGGCATTTAAGATTAGGACATGTAAATCTAAAAGCTATAAAACGATTCGTAAATCTTGACTTACTCAATATTACCAATATTGATGCGAAATATGCGTTGAAGCTAAAATGATTAAGTTACCATTTAAATCGGTGGAAAGAAACACCGCACCTCTAGATTTAATTCACACGAGACGTGTGTGATTTAAAGTTTGTGCAAACTAGAGGTGGTAAAAAGTATTTCATTACTTTTATTGATGATTGCACAAGGTTTTGCTACGTTTATCTTTTGCGAAGCAAGGATGAAGCTTTCAAGCCTTTAAGCTTTACAAAAGTGAAGTAGAAAATCAATTGAGTAATTGAATTAAAGCAATTCGAAGTGATAGAGGTGGAGAATATGTGGCTCGTTTGAGCGAGTTTTGTGCGAGAATCGGGCATGATTCATCAAACTACCGCACCCTATTCACCTCGGTCAAATGGTGTTGCGGAATAAAAGAACCGAACACTAAAAGAGATGATGAACGCAATGTTAATCAGCTCTGGTCTACCACAAAATATGTGGGGTGAGGCTATTCTGTCACCCAACCATATTTTGAACAAAATACCAGCAAGACTAAGGATCGAGACTCCTTATGAGATGTGGAAAGGAAGGAAACCTTCATACAAATACCTAAAAGTGTGGGGGTGTCTGGCTAAGGTTGAAGTGCTAGATCCTAAGCAAGTAAGAATTGACCACAAACGGTCGATTGCATTTTGTTGGGCATGCTTTCAACGGTAGTGCTTATCGGTTTGATTCACGGATCAAGTACTGATATGACAGAAGGCACTATGATTGAATCAAGGAATGCAATTTTCTTTGAAAATATCTTCCCTTGTAGAGACAAGGTAAGTGTGAGTCCTAGTAAGAGACCACTTGAAGATAGTATAGATGAAAGCTGCTGGTCCTTCCACTCGGGAGAGTGAAGAACCTAGACGCAGCAAGAGAGCTAAAGTTGCTAAGACTTATGGTCCCGACTTCGTCACTTATGTGTTGGAAGATGAACCATAGTCTATCAAAGACGCTCTGTCAAGACCAGATGCACCTCTCGGCAAGAAGCTATTAATAGCGAAATTGATTCTATTCTGCAAAATCACACGTGAGAATTGGTTGATCTTCCCAACGGTTGCAAGACCTTAGGATGTAAATGGATCCTTAAAAGAAAATATAAAGCAGATGAGTCACTTGACAAATATAAAGCCCGCTTTGATTGCGAAGGGTGTTAGACAAAAGGAAGGGTATGATTTCTTTGATACATACTCACTGTAACGAGGATAACCTCCATTCGTGTGCTTATCACGATTCGCTTTGCACAATCTCGAGATTCACCAAATGGATGTTAAGACCGCATTTTTGAATGGTGAACTAGAAGAAGAAATCTACATGGATCAACCCGAGAAGGGTTTGTAGCACTAAGTAACGAGAAAAAGGTGTGCAAACTAGTTCGGTCATTGTATGGTCTAAAACAGGCTCCTAAGCAATGACGTGAAGTTTGACAACATAATGATGTCGAACGGATTTCGCATCAATGAATGCGACAAATGTGTGTATGTCAAAGACACGCCTAAAGGGTTTGTAATTTTATGTCTATACGTAGACGACATGCTAATCATGAGTAAGCTGTTATGATGTGATCGTAGACATGAAATGCATGTTGAGTCAAAATTTCGACATGAAAGACATGGGGTTAGCCGATGTAATTCTGGGAATTAAGATCGAGAGGACTTCAAATGACATTACTTTGACTCAGCCTCACTACGCCGAGAAAGTCCTTAAGAAGTTTAATGCGTTTAAAGATCCACCGCAAAACGCCCATGGAACTCAATGTGCATTTGAAGAAAAATTGAGGTGATCCAGTGGCTCAGTTGGAATATACAAGGATCATAGGGAGTGTGATGTACATCATAAACCGTACACGTCCCCGATATTGCTTGCTCGATGAACAAGTTGAGTAGGTTCACGAGTAATCCAAACGAAGAACATTAGAGAGCGCTTAGAAGGGTTTTGAGGTACTTGAAACACACCTTCATTTTGGGCTTAATTACACAAGGTTTCCAACAAGATTTGAAGGGTACAGTGATGCCAATCGGATTTCGAGACACAAATGAGTCGTTCTCAACTAGTGGATATGTGTTCACTATTGGAGGCACGGCGGTGTCGTGGAAATCTACGAAACAGACTTGTATAGCCTGCTCCACAATGGAATCGGAATTTATAGCTTTGGATAAAGCTGGAGAAGAAGCTGAATGGCTTCGGAATTCCTTGAAGATATTCCTTGTTGGAACAAACCAGCACCATCGATAATGATACATTGTGATTGTCAGCTGCTATAGGTAGAACTACGAGCAATATGTACAACGGAAAGTCACGACATATTTGTCGTCGACACAATTCCGTTAGACAATAAATCTCAAGTGGTGTGATGTCTATTGATTATGTGAAATCAAAGGACAATTTAGCAGATCCGCTCACGAAAGGGCTAAACCGAGATCAAATGTACAAGTTACTAGAAGGAATGGGTCTAAAATTCACAAAATAAAATGGAAATAATGGTAACCCAACCAAGTTGATTTGGAGATCCCAAGATCTTGGTTCAATGGGAAAACTATGTTGTGGATGTTGGTTGAGCACACTTGATGATATGAGATCATTCTGGAAAGCACACTATCAAGTGTTAGTACTCCGTGAAGTTGTGGTAATAGGATAAGTCTCGACTTTTAATGACTCTTGACACCTTGAGGAGGTAGGGTATAACGGGATACCTATAAGAGGAGGTCACTTATATAAGTGAGAAGTGAGGGCCGCTTCAAGGTAACACTTATGAATCCAAAGGGTTGTCCATGGCCGAAACGGACACAAACGTGAGAACGAAGTGCGTGGAGACCTTATTGTGTTACTGTTAGCACCGTTGATGTGGTATACACTAAGGAGGACTAGTTCAAGGCATTGCGTCCACTAAGCCGCCGGTATACTCGATGGTGTTCAACTACGGAAGGTTCAAAGCTACAAGCTACCCGTCCCGATGCAATAATATTTCTCGAGAACTGGATCGTGGGTCTGCATACTATAGGCGGAATTTCCACTCATATGGGGGATTATTGGAGAAATTAGGTTTAATTATTTTAATCAATTTATTTGGTTATTTAATTCAAATAATTTGAGATTTAATTTCCGAGAAATTAAACGAGATTGTGTTGGTTGTTCGAGTTAATTTCTTCAAACCGAATTTCGGTGAGTGAGAAATTGATGTAAATATTGAAATGTTAGAGTATCACACTTGAGTATTAAATGTGCTACATTAACTCAAGTGATAATTGTTCCACATCGGATAATGTGGGAGTTAATTCACCTCTTATATGTAAGAAGTGATTAGAAGAATTTAAATTATAAGTGGGCTATGCATATATAAATGGGCCACACGCGCGCGCACGTCACCCACCCGCCTCGCCCGTCCTCGGCCGTACTCGTGCCGAGCTGAGCCGAGCCAATGCCCGTGGACTTGGACTTGGATATTGGCAATTGGACTTTGGATGAACTTTGAGTGTACTTGGGCTTGGTGGTGGTGTATATATAATTTTTCGAGCTCGAAAATTCTCGGGGCCTTATCCGAGTCGAGGCCCAGGAAAGTGAATTTCATCTGAATGTGAATTTCGGTTGAATTTCAATTGAATCTGAATTTCATTTGATTTGAATTTGAATTCAAAAGTCGAGAATGAATCGACAGATTTAATGTCCAGATTCATGGCGCTTTCAAGTCAATGTACAATAAATTTGGGTTGTTACCAAATTTAAACCACAAATCTCACTGACGGATTGGCATTGATTGCCATCAATTCCGGGTCTCTTGGTTCTTGAGAATCTCAGGTACTCTGCCTATAAATAGGAAGCATTCTCATGCCGCATGCACTCGGCAAACGCACCGCTTTAGCTTATACACCCACGTCAAAATTTTTACATTTTTACGTCCAATTTTCTGCATACTTTTTAGTATACAGTCCGGTTTGCACGTTCTTCAATTCATTGGAGCTCGTTTTCAAGTGGTGCTACTTGAATCCGAGACGAAAATCGCTTCACCTTTGGAAATATTATGCGAATCATGAGCACTAGCCGGGACGTATTTATTTTACGGGCAAATGATCATTTCCTTGACTCGACTTACCTCACCTGTTGTGTTGCTTGAGTTCATTGTAGTTGCGGTCGTTGAAGCTTGTTCGTGATCAAGAAAGTTCTAATACTTTTAGTTAAAGAAGTATTACTATTTGTAATTTTTTTCTTTTGTTGTTTTCTTGCTCTTTCTTTTGGTTATTTCCATCCTTTATACTCTAAAAGCCATCGTTGGTGCACTTATAAACCAACACCTTGTGCTAACCTAGACTTTGCCTATATTCGTATGCTTGATCATATGTGGATCATCTATTCAAGGTTACATGTTCTACCGTTCATTTTATGAGAGTGGATTCTCTCATTTTCATATAAATTTGAAAAATTTTGAAAAAGAAAAACATATTGCTAAAAAATACTATCATAATTTCTATTTTTGTGTCTTTTTTATTCAAAGTTTTTTTTTTTCAAAGTTATACCCAACACATTTGAGTGAATCCATATATATTATATGTATAGTATCTTAATTTTTTTGGTAAGTTTTATACATTTACTTAAATTCGGATTTTCGTCATATTTTACTTAAAATTAATATCACATTTTAATTAAATCTAGTGTTACATGTTTAGTCAAATTTAATGTTACGTTTTAATTATATTAATTTATGCGTTTCAATCAAAATTGATATCATGTTTCACTTATGTGCTTGACTATACGGTGCAACTAGCGCACCTTATTGGCTCTAATTTTAAACATGTACATGTATATTAAATATTTTTAAATTATACACGTACTTTCAGAGCGAGAATTTCGCGTATTAAGCGGGTTGAAAAAAATATATTAATTTTTTAATAAATACTTCAAGCATTTACTTAATTTAATTTAAATAAAGTTAATTTTTTAATATTATATATATGTTATATATTTCCTTTTAAATATATATATATATATATATATATATATATTTGATATCCATCTTGCAAAGTGTTTAAGACCTCCTTTGTGTTTTTACGTATTTATTTTTTTACGTGTTGTTCTTCGAATGTGCCAACATTCGTGACAACATTCTCACAAACACTCACGCACATTCGAAGAACAACACAGACAAAAATAAATACGAAACACACAAATGAAGTCTTAAACACTTTGCAAGATGGATATCATTTTTTTTTGTAAGCATGAATATCAAAATTTTGTACGGACTATGGATAAGTCTATACTATCGATCGGCGAAATATCACTATTAGTGCCCGTTTGGTAGGCATGTTTAGCAATAAGATAAGGACCTAATTTAGGTTAAATTAGATCCTTATCTTATTGCTAAACATGTCTACCAAACGGGCACTTAAATGTTAAGTGATACAATCGGTGAAAGCATAAGCTATATTGTGAATAGATCTACGTATATAGTGACTAGATGTTAATCAACTAACCTATCACTAATACAAATAAATATCCAAATATTGAGTGAAATGTTGGAACATTCACCAACGGAAGCATCGAGTATGAAACGCATACAATAAATTCTATAATCTATGCCAATAGACTATGCTAGATTGTGTTTCCCTCAACTTCAAGTTTTAATCTTTATAGCAAATTGGTATTTATAGATATTACGGATACTCTTAGTATTTGAAGATAACTTCCACATCTCCCTTGAAAATATGTAACTTCTAGTAACTTCCCATGATCTTTTCAACTCCTCACTCTTGTCTTTTCAAACGCATGACTTATATAAGCTGTCATAAGTCTTCAATCAGAAACCAAGACATTGAACAAGACATGTCGTGGGTTAAGGGTTAGTGGAAGTGGAAGGACGAATTCGATGTTGTGACCAGAATGTTGACACATTTTGAGTAACACTTGTCACTAACATCAATAATATATATATATATATATATATATATATATATATATATATATATATATATATATATATGACGAGAATGTTGACACATTTTGAGTAACACTTGTCACTAACATCAATAATATATATATATATATATATATAAAGCATGTTGAATGGAGTATTAATTATATAATTCTTTTTGTTTGCAAATTCATTCCAAATAAAAATTAGAGGTGTATATTTTCTTTTGTAGAGGTGAATAATTTATTTCATTAATTATAAAGATGTAATTAATTTTAGTAATTAAGTAATTAATATATATATATATATATATATAATTTCATCTATTATTTAGTCAAAGTTTGGATATAATGCATACATTTTTTTACATTTTCTTATATGAAAATATCGTATATATTGAACTTGTAAATTACATTGAAATAATATAATTGAGAATTAATGTATAAGTACGGTGAGCATAAAATTTATTGTTGAAAAGTATTACTAGAAAGCACTGATCTTTAATATAATTTTAAAAATTTGCACTAGATGCGTTGATTTATTTATTTATTTATTTGTAATTACAATATTTAATTACTTAAAATACACATAGTAAATTAATTAATTGCAATTAAAAAATCAATTTACAATTAAAAGAATACCACAAATAATTCTAACTCGTACAAATCTAAGAATTCTAAAATAGTACCCGCTCTGTCCCATAAAATATTTTATACTTTCCTTTTTCGTCCGTCCCACAATAAGTTTCACACCCTTAAAATGAAAAACCCTTTATAAACTTCGCCCTCACAATTCTACTAATTTACACAAAATTCTACTCCCTCCGTCCCGAAACTATCTTCACACTTTCTATTTTGGTCCGTCCCACAACTATCTTCACACCCCAAATTTGGAAATAACACTCAATATCAATACCCTCACAATATCAATTTTATTTCAAAAATGTCATTCTTACTTTATTCTACTTTATTTTCTCTCCTACACTTTATCTCATACAATCACTCAAAATACCCTTACACTTTATTCTCTCACCTATACTAATTTAAGTTTTCTTAATAAGAGTGTCTCTTCACATATGAAGATAGTTCCGGGACGAAGGGAGTATTATTTTTGTACCCACATACACATAAGCCAATATTTTTATACTTTATACATAGAAATTTATAAAATTATCCCTCTAAACCTCAATCATTAATCTTCTTTTACATGTGAAATCGTTTATGGGACGGAGGGAGTAGCTTATAGTCGAATTAATTATTATAAAAAAGAAAAACCTAAAAAGCCATAAGATCACAAACCGGTCCAGAGGCCGGAGCCCTCACTAAAAATCTTGTTAGGGTAAAACCCTCCTTAGGAAACCTAACCGAGGAAAAGGGAAAACTCCTCTAAAACAAACGATTAAACAATCCGAAAATATTCTTTATATCTGTCCTTAGCAGCTAAGAGCAAAATAAACTCCGGGATTTCTTCCCATAAAAAATAATCCGACGTAGTCTTATGCGTAGAAATAGCATCCGCAACCGTGTTACCTTCCCGATAAATGTGATTGGCCACGAAATCAACACCACTGAAGCTATTCTTTCAACCAAGCCCAAGAAGACCTAAATCTCCACGGAACAACCATGTCCGGACTCGAAAAAAGAGAAACCACATAGGTCGAATCCGACTCTAAAATTATTTTCGACCATCCCTTCATTAAAGTGTTGCCACTCCTTCAATTCTTGCCATAATCTCCGCCTCAAAAGCTTGCCCCTTACCCATTTTCCGCATAAAAGCAGCTAAAATAAAACCCATGGAATCCCTAAACACACCACCTCCTTGGATAAAGCCATTGATCTTCTACCATCGGTATTAATTTTGACAAAACCCAATGGTGGCGGAAGCCAACGCACGTAAATTGTAGACATAGGCGGCTTTGCATGAAACTTCAAACCCCAAGCTTTCATGCATTGCAAATCATCCAAGCAATTATTATTAAACCCCAGCCCAACATTATCCACCTCATGCACACAAGTGAATAGGGGATGATTCACACAACAAAAATAATATTATAAATTATAAATTTTAGATAATGTATAATAAGTCATTTTTAAGATTGTCTATTAAAATTACAGATTTATATTTTCTACTATATTAATATGATTTTTTAAAAATATATAAATTGAAAATTTAAATAAAAAAGTATATAATATATCTAAAATCTATGTTTAAACATTTAATGTGAAGAGAAAATGCATAGTTGAGATTTAATTAGAGAAAATGATTGATATAGATTAACTTCTAAAGAAATTAAATTAAAAATAGGAATAATGACCCAAGTGCAAGTCTAGACATCTAATTACAAAGAGGTGCAATCTTTTTAGGGGTTGTGATTTGACAAAGATACCCTTACTTCCTATTTTTCTCTTAGCCGGTGTCTCCCTCCTCTCTCCTTATTTTCTCGCTTCTCTCTCCTCTCACCTATGACTGCTTTCTTCTCTCTCCTCTCTCTTCTTTCAGCAATATTTTTCGCCGCCTCTTTCTTTCTTTCTCTAAGTTCCGGATAAATTGATTCAAAATTCTCTATTTTCTCTCTAAAATATTCAAAAACACTACTCTCTCTCAAAACCCCAATTTTCAAAATCCTCAATTTTCGCCGTCGATCTAAAATCATTTTCCGATTGGTCGAATGCGGGCTTGTAGCTCTATGGAGACCTTTGTGATCGAATTTATTGCGGGCGTCGTTGCCGACGATCGAGAACTCCGCCCATCGATGATCTGCTCTGCCGGTCATCATTGCGCGTTGTCGCGGCCCCGATCTGTCCTCATCATCTCCATCGACCATCTCCCTCTCCATTTGCTTCTTGAACTTTTCTCGGATGAAGCCGCATTGCTCTTTCTTGATGCTCATAATCCTCTTATGGTTGATAAAACCCAAGCTCGCCGCAACAATTGATTATTTATGTTCATAGTAAATTTTAATTATTAAATAAGTGAGGGTTATTTATGCAATTTATGTGAATTTTCCTTGTAATATAAATAGCTTTGTGAGTTACTGAACAAACATAATGCTTTGAATTATTAAGTAAGAAATAGGGTTTATCCCTTTTCATGTTATTCTCACCTCAACTGTTACACGCACGCATCACATTTTATGTTGGAATCTGCAAGCTTTTTGTAAATTTTTGTCATGAAATGAATTGAGATTCTTTGTGATGGATATGCTTATGATAAAATTATGGAGAACTTTAGGTTAAATGCTGACCACGTGTTCGATAAAATGTTTCAAAGAGAATTGATTCATTTTATATCTATTTGATTTCTGGGAAATCTTTTCCACGTTAACTTTGCTTAGGTTTGGAAGAGATTCCAAGTGTCTGCGTATCCACGCCAAGGAAAAATTTCCCATATCCTCCAATGCTATCTCGCCATGTGAATTACCGATTTTTATTTCTATCGAGTTCTTCTTAGATCGAATGAGGTTACATCACTATATATATTTAAATTAAAATTTACGATTGAAATCGTCAATGATTTATATGCTCGGTGGGCGGTGATTCCTAGCCTTGAGCTTTCTTATTTATTGGATTTTGTCTTACAAGCATACGAATTTTATGGTTAAATGTAGAATGATTTTTACTTGGTGCATTTTGTAGCTTAGGGTATTTGCATTTATGGATAAATTCTTAAATGAGAAGGGTGTCCAAATGTGTTTTAATTGGGAAGAATCGAATCCTATTCGATATGAATTTCCACTTGTTTGAAGAGTTTGATATTTCGTTTATTTCGTCTTAAGTTTTTTCTCTCGATTTTAGAAGTAGTCACTCTCTTGGAAATTATGGGAAAGTGCGGATGAATAGAAATGAGATTTTAAATGTTGGATATGTAATTAACATATATGATTAAACAATATTGATAGTTTGGGTAATGATTTTTAATCTTGTGCAAATAGATATTTTTAGGTTGTGCAAGTAATTTACTTAAACGTGCAAAATTAAATAAGTATTGTGCAAAAACAATGAGTAAGATCGGGTGCTACATTCCCTATAGAGATATTCACAATTGTGCAAATATGAGTAAAAATTAATGTTGATAGATTGTGTTAATCAAATTAAACTTTGTGCAAATATGTTGTTAGTTTGTGCAAGTAATTTACTTTAATGTGCAAATATGTCGTTAGGTTGTGCAAGTAATTAACTTTAATATGTAAATATATTGTTAGATTGTGCAAGTAATTTACTTTAATGTGCAAAATAAAATAAGTATTGTGCAAATTTTATGAGCAGCAAGTAATTTTAAAATATGTCTTTCAAATTTCCCTTTATTTCAAATTAAAATGATTTTAAAAATTTTAGATATGTAAATTTCAAATTTGCACTGAAAAGAAGTGTTTGAAATTTCAATTTATATGATGTTGCACAATATTTAAAATTTCAAGTAAATTACTTGCACAACCTAACAATATATTTGCACTATATTTAAAATTATTAACACAATCTATCAACATTAATTTTTACTCATATTTGCACAATTGTGAATATCTCTATAGACTCTTTTTGTAATATAATTTTTGCACCTAATCTTAACCATTGTTTTTGCACAATACATATTTAATTTTGCACGTTTAAGTAAATCACTTGCACAAACCTAAAAATATCGATTTGCACACTAGCGTAAAATATTTGCACAATAACGAAAAATATTAGCACAATATCATTAAAAATTGCATAGATATAAATACTTCCCAAAACCTCCAACAATTACGTAATTCCATTATGCTTCGTGTCTCAAAAATGAAATTATAGAATATATTATTGTTTTTCTTTCCTAATAAATGGCCTATGCACCATAGATGTAAAATTGTCTTCAAGTATTCTCTCTCTTTGATCCTCCGAATATCTCTTTGATCCTCCGAATAAAAAAGATTTAAGCAATCTCGGTAGAAAGAATGATCGATGTATTTTTAGTAAGCTTTGTCTTTGATGACGAGAGCATCAAGCTTCAAAGTTGTGCATGTATTTAGTGCTACATTGACTTGTTCAATTGTTTTAATTTGATCTCGCGTCCGCCCAACAAATCATATGACCTTCAACATAAAACACATCAAGAATAAGATGATTTTAAAAATTTGAATTACATGTCGGCTCCTCGCCTTTTCCTAATGCAAATTTCTAATCCACCAAAGTAGATTGTTCTAGTAAAAAATTGCACAACAACGTATTAAAATTTCTACAATAGCAAAAAAAAAAAAAAAGAAATTGCAAAATAGCATAAAATAATTTACACGATGAGCAGAAACAAATTACAATCGCATATATCTTGACATTCCAAAGTTTCCTTGTACGGAGGGTGCTCAAAACACATTAAAATCTAAAAGAACTTGTAAACCATGCAATGTAGTAAGATTCATCACAGATTCGACATAACTTTTTTATTAATTCAAGTTCTCCAATATCAAATTTCAACAGGAAATCTTTGTATTACCATGCTATCTAATAATCCGTTGACTTCTCTTTCAAATGACATTTTAATAGCATCCGCTCACTCTACATAGTTATTGAATATATATATATATATATATATGTTAACAAGATTACCAAACTAAATACTAGACAAACTGGTCCCGATCTCTTCCCTAGCTTTCCTAATAAGCGGTGCCTCACGACTATAGTACCGGAAAATCAACCTATTGAGCCAAGTAATTGGAAAACCTGAAAAAAATCAATAATGCATGTACAGAGTGAGACTATAAAACCTTAATATTATTTAAGGTCAAGCTAATGCGGACTCTCTTAGCTACGTGTAAAAGCGATTCAACACTCGGCTCCCTCACCATTTCCTAATACAAATTTCTAATCCACCAAAGAAGCGATTGTTCTAGTAAAAAATTGCACAATAACATAAAAAAAAATTTGCACAATAGTACAAAAAAAAATGCACAATAGCGAAAATAATTTGCAAAGTAGAAGAAAAAAATTACACAATAGTAGAAAATAATTTGCCTGTAGCAAAAAAAAAAATTGCACAATAACAGAAAATAATTTGCACATGTAGAAATACTTATTTGCACAACGACATAAATATTTAGCACAAACACATCATTTCTCAATCTCCATCTATCAAACTGAAGTACAAGAATTGCCCCATGAAAATATATGTTTAAAAAGTAGAGAATAATCGAGTTTTCTGCAAAAGGTGAATTTAAAAGCTCTAAGAAGACGATTATTCTCAATTACTTTGATTCTTGTACTCTTTGAGACAATTGCTTAATTTCTCCCAACCAAACAACATAATCATTAGGTAACCTGAATCCACAAATATTAGCAAAAGAGTATGAATCCAGTAACCTAAATCCACAAATATTAGCAAAAGTCATGAACTTAGAGAAATTATACACTTTTTTTAAATCTAATCAACCATCATTACCTCGATTCCCGATGAGACATCCCCATATAGTCATAAGCAACTCTGGAACTCTAAACGAGCTTCCCGTTTAGTCGTCACTTACTAAGAGTGAAATTTTCTCGAAAAATCTATAAATGGCGAACAATAATCCAGCGCAGAAGCAAGAGAAGAGGAGAAAACAAAACCAAATTGCAATAAATTTAGCGGTAGGAGGATTCCTGGAATAAAAAATTATAACAATTGAGGATAAAACATAAACGAACCGAGTAGAAGTGAGACCATATTTTTCTTAGCTCAACGTACGTCCAAGTACATGAAGAGCATGATCGAAAACCAATAAATGGGATTTTCATTTTAAATATTGTGATTTTGGAATTTTTTCAAAGCGTAGTGAAATTTTGAGCGTTTACTTAATTTAAGCGAGTCGCGTCCTTGGAACGCGATTTCTACAAAAAGTCAATGCGGATGTTGTTCCCGAAATCCGTGAGAATTTTCGTTCAAAAAAAAATCGCGGAAGAGTCGCTTATTGAACTCGCGATTTCGCGCAAATCGAAAAAGCAAATTCTCCTTCTCCATGCATTGACCGCAACATTCATGCATGATCGCATCCACCAATTTAAACCCACAACCATCACTAATAAATACTCAAATACTCTCCATATATGCCTATATAGTAATGAAACACGTGAGTTCCAATTTTCAAATTAGAAAGGAAGCAAAATTTATTCCAGAGATAGCAAAATTCTCAAAGCAGTTATAATTGTGCATAGGGTTAAGGTATTTTATTTTTAATTGATTAAAATAGTTATGCGAATGAGTGTTATCATAGGAGTTAAAAGTATTATTTAGTGATATGCTTAAGTTTTGTTTTGGAGTGGTTGTTGTATATTTGTTTCTTTATTTTATAGTTTATATATTAAATATTTGTATTTTTATTTATTAGTACTTTTTATATTGAATGTGAAATAATCTGCATTTTCGTGCATCTTTTTAAATAAATTAAACAACAAAGAGTTTCAATATGCTCATTACGATTTTAGGAAAAATAAATACAAGGCATACAATAAATATCGAGAAATTGAGGGTGAGCAATTAAGATGTCGGGCTATTGTATTTTTAGTTCGATTAACCAAATAAGAAAAAGAATCAAAATTATATTATTTTAATTTTTAAAATTTGACAAATGAATTGCTTATAAATTTTGAGTATAATTAATATTTAATTTGTGATATTAATATTTGGTCGGTCAATGAGTGTATTTTCTCATGGAATATACATGTATAATATTTAATCTATTTTAATATAAATTAAAAAAATTATACTAACTAATTCTAATAATACGTAAAGCGGAACTATGCATGCTAGGTATCATGCAAAAAATTTACTTTATTGATTCTTGCATCAACTAATATATGCACCTTCAATAATTAAATAATGGAGAAGATGAAAGCTAAATTATTTAGTGCCACTTATATAATTTTTTTCTTTTATTATAAGTAAGAGAGAGTTTTGAAATATATTAAAAGTCGTAATTTATGTCTTATAATTATTGTTTTATAATTGAAAGCTTTGAATGAGTTTTTGTAAAATTAATAAAAAAATATATTAATTAGTTCCATTGATTTATTTTGTGCTTGAAGATATGTCAAACTCGAGCAATATTGGAATTATTATGCGTTATGGTGGAGGCGGTTGTTGGAGCAACACGAGTAGATCGAATGATTGATTTTTGCGATCTACTACTTGTGTTGTGCGAAATCACGAAATTGGATTTGAATCTATATTCCTTGAATGTGTCTTCCATATATATAGATGGTAATAGTGAATCCATTGTTCTATTAAGAACAACCGCGACCTTCACTTCTTTTTTGATCCTAATGCGGGTTTAAAATCGATTGAGCTATTAGTGGAATCTGAAATCTGATACATTCTCAAGCACCCAATAATGATACGAATGTCAGCGTTCGGGTAATACAATGATTTTGCTATGCTTAGTGAAAGCATATATAAATTACTGGTGATCATTTTCGAGGTGACGATCCTCCTAACTCCGAACCTAGTGATAATGGATCAAGTGATGAGGGTTCATCTGGAGATGATGGTGATGAAGAACATATGCCAAGAGTGGCACCACATCCAAATGTATTGAGAGTACCATTTTTGCATCACCATACGAAGATGTTCATATTGATTCAATAGGTATTTCAAGTGGGGTCCAATTTATGATGCCGATAGAGGAGTTTTGAAGAAAGGAATGATTTTCAGAGATAAAAAACATTTGCAGATCGCCGTGAAAGATTATTCGGTGCGTCATGCCAGACGTGAGTATAGAGTCGTGGAGAGCACTCCACCATCCGGAAAATTGTGTGCAAGCGAGAATATTTCGTGCTATTGATCATTGTCCAACATCGCAGCATTGTCAATGGTGGTTACGCGCAAAATTTGCTAAAAAACATTCGTATTGGGAAATCACCAAGTTGGGGCCGCTACATTCGTGTCTTATGGATCTTAAGCAAAAGTCATAGAAATCTATGTAAAAATCGCATGCGGTGACATGGAGAGCCAAGTACAAATCGAACCAAAGATACGAAGTTAGATTTGTCGTGGAGCATGCGAGAGTAACTTATAATTATGAAATTTCATATCAAAAGCATGGCAAGCGTTGAAACGTGCTAGGGAGAACGTGTTCGTAACTTGAGAGAGTTCATGTCGATTTGCCCAAGTTCATGGCGGCTTTACGTAAATATAATCCTCGGGACCATTGTGGAGTGGCGTCACAAGGATATCGGTGGTGAGAACGTGCACACGTTGGGTTATGTCTTTTGGGCATTCATTGACACGACCACATTTTCACAACTAGACATAATATGAACTTAAACATAAAATAACCAAGAAAACCCGCCCATTTTTTTTTCAAACGGTATAACACTATCACATAATCAAAACATAACCTTGTTCACATTCATACCATTCTTAACAAACTCCAATCCACAAAACACACTAGTACATGCTTGTTTATACGGTGCATATCCAAAACAAACATAATATACAATAGCGAGAAGCAAACTAAGCCACGGCCCCGCCCAACAGTGCGTCATCTATGTACACCGCTACTCAAAACCCCGCAAGAGCGCCACGGCTTGTCCAGGTTCCTCATCGGTAATCATCAAGATTACCTACAATGCATAAACCGGGTGAGATATAAATCTCGAAGCGAAATTATGCATGATGCGGTGTTTAGTTCGAAAACCTCCTAATGCACAATGCACTCTCTTTAAAATCATCAATTTATTTATGAAACACTTGTTAGAGCCCCGACTCACTACTATGCACCGGCACACGAGCATTAAGCTCAATTCATTTATATTTAAGTGGCCACTATATGTATGACATCGACGTGAGGCCCATCCTCTTGTGGCCATCGAAGGTCCCCCATCGCGCCCCTCATGACCACCAAGAAGTTATCCCTCCACGTCGACTCCACACCGGTGAGGATCCTACCCTCTAACGGCCTAGCGAGGTCCATCACCAAACCCGACCCTGTCCGTTCAAAAGTCCCCTCTCGAAAATTTGCACACAAAGATAACATATGAGACGGTGGCCTACTCTAGGTAGCATACGCCAGGATCTCGTCTCAGTCGCCTTAACTCCTAAGTCGCCTCGCCGCCCTCGGTGCATAATGTGGCCAAACACACCATTTGATAAAATATTTTCATGTTAATGCATGATGCAATGTAGCATATACACACAATAAAACCACATGCTCAAAACGCCCTTTTCACTTCTCGCAATATCATGGAATTCACAAATTTCTTTCACGATAACCTTTGAACTCACAGGTTCATTCTACAACATTTGAACTCACAGTTCAATTCACAAAAGTCACCGAACTTACGAGTTCATTCCATTTCAGATATGGAGCTCATAGACTCCTTTCACAATAATTGAATATCAATCAATTATCACAAATAACATAATATTCGCATATTACCACTTAAGCATAAATAATTCATAACACTATATTTATGCATTGTAGGTGCAAATGAATTTCTACTTACCTCAATTCCGCAAAACGTCGCTAAATCAAACCCTTAAACCCTTCTATCACCTTTCCACTATCAAATAAGAATAATTATTAATAATTTGAGGATAGAGTTTTGTTCTACTCGTCGCGAGCTTCAAAACGGTATAAAATATGTCAATCGACGTAAGTCGAAAACTTACCAAAACACTTCAAAAGCTCTCTCTCTCTCTCTCTCTCTCTCTGTTAGATCAAGATTGTTTTGATGAGTTAAAGGACTGCTCAGATGAGCAGACTATGATAAAGAACGGAGACTAAGTTCTAGTATGAAGCCGATCTACTAGGTCAAGATTAGTTCAAGTCGGTGAGACGAGGAATGACAAGTCATTTGGAGACAACCTCAACCCTAATCATCTGCAGGAGACAAGTATAAAGAGCTCGACGAGGTCAAGATAAGCCGAGTAGAATAAGAAAGGCTATTCTTCACCAAGTCACCGCAGACGAGTAGGAAGAATCACCCGAGGTCTCAAGCAGTTTTCAAGATTAAGTTTGTTAAGTAGTTTCAAGTTTGTTAGAACTAACTAACAAACTAACTGTCTTTCAGGACTTATAAATAGGTCTAGGTTTTTCATTTTTCATATAGAACAACCGATGCATATTTGATTTTTCATTCTATTCACTACTCGATTTCAATCACAATCTTTTCACAAGTATTTCTAGTGAGTTTCCAAAAGTTCTAAGTGTTTTTTAGAACACTTTTCTTGTAATCTTCAAAATCCAATACACACCGTAATAGTTAGATTTCTAGAAGAAGAGTTTAGGAGATTGAAGATTTGAAGATTTGTACAAGTTGTAAGTTGTAAGTCGGAAGTAAGAAAGTAAGCAAGAGCAGAGTCCCTTCTTGATTGAAGAAGGAGAGTGGATGTAGGATTATTAAAATCCGAACCACTATAAATCCTCGTGTTATTTCTTGCTTTCTTTAGTTTCGTTTGATTTACAATTGTGTTACTTCAAGATTAAAGTTCAGAATCTTAACTAAAATCTGAATATCAACCTTGCTTTTGATCTTATAAAAAGTTGAGAATTCAATTATATTCATTGTGTTTAATCGATATTTTGAATTGGTTTTGAAAGATTTGAAAAATCTACAAAATCTATTCAAACCCCCTTTCTAGATTTTGTTCTAGGAAGCTTACTCAAGGTTTTAATCAACTCAACTTTCCGGGACCAACAAGTGGTATCAGAGCCGTGTTAAGTCAGTTTACGATATTGATTTTAGGTCTTGAACAAGATTCTGAATTATCTTGATTTTCTTCATTTTCTTTCATTTCTAATAAAGTGCTACTAATAAGCTTTTGTGGAGTATTTTGTCTTTGTTTCATCATGTCATCGGGTAAAAGTAAAAGTCTAGGAATCTTCTGAATTTTCCATTGAAGATTATGATTATTGGAAATTTAGGATGAAAAATCATCTAAAGGCCATTCATGATAGAATGGAAGAGGTCCTTGAGGAAGGTCCTATAAAGTTTTATCATGGAGGCACCAAAGACCTTTGGAGCAGAGACAATGAATCAAGAACTAGACAAGTAAAGAAGAGTTACGAATTGACGAATGATGAAAGAAAAATCCACAATCTCGCCAAGTAGCTAGGGTGAAATCATCGAGACTCTTAGTAAAGATTGGATAGAGAAGATTAAGAGGTGCAAAAGCGATAAAGAAATGTGGCAAACTTTAGTTAATGTTTGTGAAGGATCGATCAAGTTAAGGAAAACAAGCTACGATCGATTGCATACATTTGAAACATTCAAGATGAAAGAAAATGAGTCTATGGATCAGTTTGATGTTAGGTTGACCAATCTTCTCAACAAAGCGGTGACCTTGGAAAGAATTATTCGAGAGAAGGAGATTAATAACAAGATTACGAGATCATTAACCAAGAGATGGAGGGAAAAATCCAATATCCTTAAAGCAACTCAAGATTTATCCTCTATTACTCACCATACTTTATTTTCTCATCTTAAAGCTTTAGAGTATGATATCCAGATAGAAGATGAGGAAGATGAGATGGAGTCAAGCACCTCATCCAAGTCTGTTGCCTTTGTCGGTAAAGAAGACAAGGTGTCAGCAGTCTGTAGGAAGCCGATCTATCTCTGAAAGAAGCGAGATGGCTTTACTTACAAAAAGGTATGATAAATTGAGAATGAAGTATAAGAGAAATAAATTGAGATTTGCGGGTAGAGATAGACAAAGATCCAGATCGAGATAGGAAGGTGGATAAATCTTGAGATGATGACAAAAACAAGAGCCGAGACAAGAAGATACAGATCACTGTCGGAAGAAATCCTTCCAGTCCCAGATCGAGATAGGAGTGACATTTGTTATACATGCAACAAGCCAGGACATTTCAGCTATGACTGTCCTCAATCGACTCCTAAAGAAAGGGAAGAAAAGAGGAAGAAAAGTGACAGGAGATTTGCGAGATCAAAGAGCTTTGTTGGCTGAAGAAAAGAGCCAAAGAAATCATCATCATCTTCATCATCCTCATCTGATTTTGGATCGAGATGATGAGATCTGTCTCATGGCTAATGAGGTAATCTACTATTCATCTTGAGATAATGATTCTTGTCGATCTGAATCTAATCATGACCAAACCGTTATTCATGAGTTATTGAGAGATTTAAAGACATCTTTAGCTGCTTATAAATACTGGAGACAGAGAATTTGTTTTTAAAGGATCGATTCAAATCCTAAATAAAGGCAAGCGAGTGATGAACAGCTTAGAGAGGCGAGGAAACATTCAAGGGGAATGTTTTCTTGATGAAAGCTAGTACATCACCACCTTACCCGAAAGGTTAGAAAATGAATTGAAAACTTTAAAAGATAAATTTGAAGTAGTATGTGCTGAAAATGAATTAATTAAGAAAGACAATGAGAAGCTTGTCTTCAAAATTAGTCACTTAATAATTCACAATCGGTAATAGATCATATTTTTAATACTTCTAAAAATCTCATGATAAGACAGGACTTGGTTATGATAGGAACAATAAATCGGATGTTCAAAAACCTAGGAAATTTGTGAAAGCATCTGCTCAATCAAAAGATATTAAAATTGGTCCATGGAAACCAACTAGTCGAGATAAGGACTACATCTTCCAATCTGAAACCAAGAATTCACCAAGAATCCCTATCGAGACTAGAAGGAATCCAAGAACCAAAATAAGAAAAATTTTCTTATTATAATTCTTTTGATGGAAGGAGCAAATGCTATCCTACATTTCCTAAGTTTAGGAAAATTACTCAATCTGAATACAACAAGTTGTCATTTAAAAATGATATAATTGTACACAGATTTGGTAGAAAATCGAGTCGATTTATTGTTTGCAAATGAGATGTTTATTTGGATTCCTAAAGTGATTCTTGACCCAAAAGGACCCAAGATCACTAGGGTACCTCAAAACTAACTGCTTTACAGGATTCACGGGGATCATCACTCAAGGAAGAGATCTTAGCTTCAATATGGTACATTGATAGTATTTGTTCACAACATATGACCCATAACAAGAAGGCGTTATCAAATTTTCAAAGCATTGATGGTCCAAGAGTTTTATTTGGTGATAATAATTGTGGTCGGACTAAAGGTGTAGGTACTTTGATTATCAAGGATATTCAGTATCTCGAGGTATATTTTGTTGAAGGTTTGAAACATAATCGCTATCTGTTTCTCGCTTTGTGATAAAGGTTTTCTTGTAAAATTCTCAAGGGATAAATGTGATATTTTAGATAATTCCTAAGATAAGGTACTATTAATCGGCTTGAGACATGGTAATGTCTATGTGGCCAACTTCAATAGTTGTCCCAAAGATACTTGTTTGATAGCTAAGGGTGGAGAAGATATCAGTTGGCTATGGCACAAAAGGCTTAGTCATCGAATTTCAAGACCCTTAGTAAGTCAAGCTAAGAAAAACCTTGTCAAGGGATTACGAAAAATTTTTATCCACCGATCTTAAATGTGATGCTTGTCAAAAAGGTAAACAGCCTAGACACTCATTTAAGAGTATTAACTCCTCTTCATGCCGAAAGAGTGTTACAACTTATTCATCTGGATCTGTTTGGACTCGTTACACCTCTCGGTTTCGGTGGAAGGAAATATACTCTTGTTGTAGTAGATGATTTTTCTAGATACACTTGGGTTATATTTCTCTTCAAGAAAAATGAGACTATGAACAAGATTCACGATCTGTCTGCATGATTAGAATGAAAAGGGTGTTAATATTATTAAAATAAGGAGTGATAAGGGCACAAAATTTTTGAATTCTTGTTTATCTAATTTTTTCAATGAGTGTGGAATTATTCATGAGACATCTTCAAGAAGAACTCCTCAACAAAATGGAGTGGTTGAAAGAAGGAATATGACTTTAAAGGAAGCAACAGGAGCATGTTGGTGAGTATAATACCCCTCATAGGTTCGGTGAAGCCATGAACACGGACTTGCTATACCCGAGCAGTGCTTAGTTGTCAAAGACAAGGGTAAGACTCCTTATGAGATTTGGAAGGGTAAGATTCCAAGGATCTCATACTTCAAAGCTTTTGGTTGTAAGTGTTTCATTCATAACAATGGGAAATCTAAGTTAAGAACTTTTGATGCTAAAGCGGTGATGGAATATTCTTGGGATATTCTAATACTTCAAATGCATTTAGAGTTTTTAACAAGACAACCCTTTGTGTGGAGGAAACTCCTCATGTTGTTTTTGATGAGTTGTATTCCTTCTCGAGATAAAGTGAATCAAATTTCGAAAATCTAGATAAAATTGAATTATCCAAGACTAAACATAGAACCGTCTATCTACCTAGTCTTGATTCGTAATCGATGAAGAAGAATCCCCATCCGATAATCGAAGACAACTTGATCGGACTCCTTCGATCAGACACCCTTGACACCACCGATCAGGGGGTCACCGATGAAGGGGGAACGCCACCGAGGTTGAGTCGAGATGAGTTGCCGATCGAGACTCAAGATGAGGATCCTTCTCCTCATATAGGCAAAAGGATGAGAAGCTATCATCCATCCGATCGGATTATAGGAGACCCATCTAGTAGTGTGCGAGACACGAATGATGCTAGACTCAAAGTCTTTTCGGTTGTTATGTGTCGCTTCTTGAACCCAAGTCTATTGAGGAAGCATTATCGGACTCCAAATCGGATAATACCATGCAGAAGAATCTGCATCGGTTTGAAAGGCAAAATGTATGGGATCTAGTGGAAAGACCACTTACGAGAAAGATTATAGGAACCAAATGGGTGTTTAAAAATAAAGCAGATGAGAACAATATTATTGTTCGAAATAAGGCAAAAGCGGTTGCACAAGGTTATTCATACCGAGGGAATAGACTATGATGAAACCTATGCTCCGATTGCGATTAGAGGCAATAAGATTGTTCTTGGCATTTGCTGCATATAAGTCTTTCAAAGTCTTTCAAATGGATGTTAAGTCTGCTTTTCTTAATGGTGTGTTACTTGAGGAGGTCTATGTAGAGCAGCCTCCCGGGTTTAAGACTAATAACAAGGTCTATAAACTCAACAAAGCTCTATATGGATCGAAACAAGCTCCCGAGCTTGGTATGATACTCTGTCCGATTTCTTGACATCAAATGGTTTTTCTAAAGGTAAAATTGATAGAACTTTGTTTAGAAAGGAAGTAGATGGCAACATCTTACTAGTTCAAATTTATGTAGATGACATAATTTTTGGTTCACCTAATCTGAAATTATGTGAAGAGTTTAGCATTCTCATGAAAAACAGGTTTGAAATGTCAATGATGGGAGAATTAACATACTTTCTAGGCTTACAGATTAAACGGATGAGTAAGGGTATATTTATACATCGATCTAAGTATGCTAAGGATCCGATTGAGAAATTTGGAATGACAACTAGCGAGAGAAGTTAAAATACCTATGGCAACTAACTTCTCAATGGATTCAGATGAGCGAGGGATACCCACCGATGCAACGGAGTATCGTGGGTGATTGGATCTCTTCTCTATCTCACCGAAAGTAGACCAGACATAGCCTTTGCGGTTGGGGTATGTGCAAGATTCGAGTCTAATCCCAAGAAAACTCATCTCGAGACTCGCTAAGAAAATTCTTAGATATCTCAAAGGAACCTTGCAAGTAGGGTTATGGTACCCGGTGATGATAACTTTTGAAATGACAGGTTATTAGATTCAGACTTTGGAGGATATAAGATTGATAGAAAATCCACTTACGGAACTTGTCAATACTTAGGCAACAAATTAATTTCTTGGTTATCTAAGAAACAGACATCATTGCCACCTCCACAATCGAAGCCGAATACATGGCGGTGGAAGTTGTTGCTCTCAACTCCTCTGGATTAGTCAATGACTTAGAGACTATAATATTCAAACATCATTTGTTCCTATTTACCGTGATAGTAATAGTGCAATAGCAATGACTTACAATCTGTTTTACATTCTAGATGTAAGCATATAGATGTTAGGCATCATTTCATTAGGGATCATGTAGAAAAGAATGACATTAGGATTGAGAAAATTGCCACCGAATCACAAAGAGTGATATTCTTACAAAACCATTAGCTGAATCTAGGTTTAAAGAAATGTGCTTAGAATTAGGATTACTTGATGCATCTTTAGCTGGTTTCTAATTTGTGTGCATCTGTTTTCTTATTTCTTTTCTTTTCTTTTTCTTTAAATTGATGTCTAGAAAGAATTGTCGACTAGATATGTGTCAAAGGGCAATCAGTAGTGATATCATTGATCTCCTTTTAGGAATCAAGAATCAAGGATTAGTCATATTGACCTTATTTGAATTGATAATTACTTGTGCTGACATTGAGTAAATCGACAAGGACACAATAGTCAATCGATCTCCCGAAGAAAACAGATGACTATGTACATCCTATCCGATTTACCTTAAGTTTCGATGGTTTCTTTTGAGTTTATGTCTTTGCGAGGAGCAGTCATGATTATATTGTTTCATATTTTTTCAAACCTCATTATTCGATTAATTTTTGTGAATAAACTACATTATTTTCAAAATTGTTAAACAACCGTGTTTTAAAAAAAATCTGAGTATGTTTTGTTTAAACTTGTTTTGAAAATTGCTAAAAAGTTACATCTAAACTGTTGGTTTTCAGGATCGGACAGTTACTCTATCGATGACTTTCTAAAACCCATCTGTTTTTAAACTAACTGCATTTTCAAACTCATCTGCTTGGAAACCTTTAGTTGAAGTAAGATACCACTTGGTCGACGTCAGGTATACTTACTTCTCTGCATAAAGTAACCTATATCGGTCAAATCAACGTCTATAAAGTAACTATTTACGCATTCCAAAGGCGATTACAATTCACGCTGAATCCTAATCGCTTATCTTAGTTTTAACCGTTGATTAATACTCGGTAAAAACTTTTGAATAAATGGCTAAGATTAATTCAAGTTTTCAAAAATGGCGGTTTCTCTTTCCAATCTATTCCCTATAAATACATCTTCTTCTTCCCTAATTCATTTTCTTTCCATTCTCGTAAAACCCGCATATATTATCAAACCCTTTTCAAATATATTTTCACAAAACCTTCAAATGGCATCTTCTTCCAAAACCACCAAAACTTTCAAACCTAAATACATTTCCACAAATATTTCTCATTTCAAAATGAATGAGGAATATTTCAAAACCGTTTAAAAGCGGAAATGTATGTTGATTTCGAAACCACCAATGACCCAGAATCTGCAGAAATCCTTCGTCTTCTCGAAGCCTCACGACTCAGAGGTTTTCTATCGATGAAATCTTCACAAAACAACTGCAGTTTCTTTGGGGCAGAATTTTTGGCAAGAATGGAGGACACCCGGGAAGGATTTGATACTTATTGACGGAACAACACCGAGCTATTCAAGGGAAAGTATTTCTACGATTTTTGATACGTCAATGGAGGGAGTTAATCCATTGACGTACAAAGAGGATGAGTGGGAAGAGTCTTTGATATGATGGCAAGGGTCACTTACGGGGAACTCGAAGGGATTTAAAGAAGAACTTGTTAAGAAGGAAATTTAGGTTGTTGATGACGGTGGTTACTAAGGCGGTGTTAGGTGAGCAAAGCTCACATGATGGGTTAACCAAACCCAGATTGTGTGTGATGCGAGCCATTGTAGATGGGGTGCAAGTGAATTGGGTAGAGCTTATTGATTCATAAGCTGAGGGAGGAGAAGAAGCGCCTCACCTACAAGTCATCTGCAGAGGGTTGGATTCCCACTTCAACGATCGGCCTCTTCAACAAAATCACCGTACTTATTGAAGGGTTTGAATAAGGAAGCCGACCGAGAGTGGGTACCAAAAAGTACTCAAAGCGAAGGGCATCCTCACCAAGGATGACAGACTTGGAGGAATCCCAGATTCAGACGACGAGTCCGATGCCGCAAGTGGCTCGAGGCTGGAGTTAGCACTGCAGAGATCCAACAACCAGCTTGAACCGGATTGAGGTGGCTCCAGCAGAGGTCGAAACAGAGGGACATGAAGCAGCGGCCAGCTGAGGTCGCACCTCAAGTAGAATCTCGGAAACAGCTTGCCTGCACTCCCCAAGGACGTTTGAGAGGAGGAAGAGGAGGTTGGTGAAAGCCTCGGAGAAGAAGAAGGGGAAAGCTCGTCACGCTCCCGCCAAAGTTGCCTCGAGATGAAGAGGAAGAAGAGGAGGCAGAAATCCCTTTGGTAAGGAGGCCAAGACGAGCAGCTCAGAGCTCAAGGATCCACCAAATCGTAGCTCCGAGCGGCAGATGGAATTATCAACTCGCTACCAGAGGAGGTCCTGATCCTTGAGATAGCGGCCGAGGTTGGCCAGCCGGAAGTTCCACTCTCCCCAACCAATGAAGCCGCTTCTTTCCCCTATTCCCGAAGCAGGTATAAGTCTTTCTTCATCTCCTACCTTATCTCTTGAACACAGCGGTGAAGAAATGCCCCAGTGGCATTTCGAGCCTCGTGCCTCACACAAGCCCCACCACCAAATTGGCAATGAAGGGATATCCCGTGCCGGTATCCCAGAGCCTCTCCAACACCTCTACCTCCCATACACCCAAATCCAAATCCCACTTACGTAATCCATCCCATCTCCTCTATCCATCCCTACTACACAACCTAAAACATCTCTCCCACCCTCATCCGAACAAATACCTCTCCCCACAGTCCAAACCTCACCAATACCAATAATTTCTTACTCATCTCTTCCAACTATCCAAACTCAATCTATTCCTCTCCCATCTCCTCAACTGTAACAAATACCCTCCTCGTCCCGACTCCTCAACCGAGGATGATGACACCGATCTAAGCCCAACCACGCCTATCTCCTCTATTCTATCCCTTGTCGAGAAAAAGATCAATGTTACTTTTAGAAGAAAAATGGAAAGAAAGACAAGGAGGATGGTCAAAGCTATTCTGAGACACGATCTTGCTTGACATGAGAGAAGTTGAGGTAACATTGTCGATAAAATTATAAATGTCACTAACTCAGGCCGGGCCGGGTAAAGTGAAATCGATGGAGGAGGAGCCGAGAGCATTGAAGGAGGAAGTGAAAGGGTATAATCACTGGTTGTAAATGAGTTGGATGTAGACCACTCGACTTGAGCCAAGTGCAATATATTGGATGACAAACTTTCGGCCTTGGCGAGATGAAGTTAAAAGGGGAAAAAGGTGAAGCTCGAGAAAAGACTAGCACTCACACTGTGGTCGAGGAGACCAGGAAAGATGTGGGCATGAAGGCCAACACACGGCTGATCCGGAGGCAGCGGGGAGGAAGCTCGGATAAAATCTCGATGAGTTGGCCGCTCTCCACCGAGGGTGAGTCAACTGGAGGAAGCAATAAAGGAGGATGAAGAGAAGAGGAGGAAAGATGAGGAGGAAAGGTCGAGAAGCTCTTGGCTCGATTAAAAGAATCCGAATCAAGGAGCCAAGGGGAAGGGAAAAGAAGTAGCGATCGGCCGAGCCCGTGATCACCGAACTTGTTACTGTGGCCGGCCGCTAAAGGAAAAGGGAAGAGGAAGGCTGATTATTCCAATCTCTCAAGAGCGAGATCAAGAGAATTAAGAGAGAGATGGAATATTTTGGCAAGAAAGAAAAGAAGAGGCAGAGAAAGAAGAAAGACTCCAACGTCTTCGGAGCCTTCGAGCGGAAATGGTTAATCAAAGATCAAGGCGGTGGGAAATTTAGGCCATTTCACAACACGCTCTGCACCTCCTAAGCCGGCTGCGGAAAATATCTTCGAATACAAAGACAAGAACCTGGAGGGAATGTGGATGTACTATTGGTACATTCTTAAAGCTCGAGGGCAACTCAACAAGATCCAGATTTGGCTTGGCACGAGTGGATTGAGCAAGTAGACGCGGATTTCTATGCTCGGCCGCTAGAAGAAGCCGATGTAGAATTCAATGTCAACTTGATCTCTTCAAATTTCTTCGAGTATGCCATTCCTGCAAAGAAGGCTGATGGTACCTTGGACCTAGATCGGGTTCAAGGGATTCTTAAGAAAGCAGAGGCCGAATCTGGACTTACTCAAGAGGAGGATCAAGCGGCTTAGGAGGCGTGTATTCAATGCTAATGATCCCGGATGAAGAGCGTGGGGAGTTTAATAGAATCAGACTTTTCTTTTCCTTATTTCTACTTTTCTATTATCTTCTCATCTCGTAATCTTTGTAAATTCAATGTGAATATACTTTGTTTGATTTATTTTACTTGTCTTATTTTCTTAAAGTTTTTTCTACTTTAAGAAAAACTTAAAATTTTCCTAAGTATAAGTCTTCTAAAAATTTTTATCTCGGACTTAATTTCTTAAATAAAAATTTTTAACTAAGTCTTGAGACATGTTTTTAAGTTTGAAAGATCTAAAGTTTTCTTATGTAAATAAATCATTGTAATGTGAAGAATGTGCTTTGATATACCTATCTATTGATCTTGAAAAACTACGAACTAACTTCAATGTGAGTATGTCTATTCTTGTAGGTTTTAACTTCATCAAAAAGGGAAATTGTTAGATCAAGATTGTTTTGATGAGTTAAAGGACTGCTCCAGATGAGCGTACTATGATAAAGAACTGGAGACTAAGTTCTAGTATGAAGCCGATCGAGACTAGGTCAAGATTAGTTCAAGTCATGGAGACGAGGAATGACAAGTCATCTGGAGACAACCTCAACCCTAATCATCTCAGGAGACAAGTATAAAGAGCTCAGACGAGGTCAAGATAAGCCGAGTAGAATAAGAAAGGCTAATCTTCACCAAGTCACCGCAGACGAGTAGGAAGAATCACCGAGGTCTCAAGCGGTTTTCAAGATTAAGTTTGTTAAGCGGTTTCAAGTTTGTTAGAACTAACTAACAAACTAACTGTCTTTCCGAGACTTATAAATAGGTCTAGGTTTTTCATTTTTCATATAGAACACCGATGCATATTTGATTTTTCATTCTATTCACTACTCGATTTCAATCACAATCTTTTCACAAGTATTTCTAGTGAGTTTCCAAAAGTTCTAAGTGTTTTTAGAACACTTTTCTTGTAATCTTCAAAATCCAATACACACTGTAATAGTTAGATTTCTAGAAGAAGAGTTTAGGAGATTGAAGATTTGAAGATTTGTACAAGTTGTAAGTTGTAAGTGGAAGTAAGAAAGTAAGCGGTAGCAGAGTCCCTTCTTCGATTGAAGAAGGAGAGTGGATGTAGGATTATTAAAATCCGAACCACTATAAATCCTAGTGTTATTTCTTGCTTTCTTTAGTTTCTCGTTTGATTTACAATTGTGTTACTTCAAGATTAAAGTTCAATCTTAACTAAAATCTGAATATCAACCTTGCTTTTGATCTTATAAAAGTTGAGAATTCAATTATATTCCGTGTGTTTAATCGATATTTTGAATTGGTTTTGAAAGATTTGAAAAATCTACAAAATCTATTCAAACCCCCTTTCTAGATTTTGTTCTAGGAAGCTTACTCAAGGTTTTAATCAACTCAACTTTCCGGGACCAACTCTCTCTCTCTCTCTCTCTCTCCGAAAACTTGAACTACGTACATACATATTTTTAAAAACGGTAAAGCCAATGACATATAAAAACGTCAAGTCCATACCTTAGAACAAGCTAAACGGGACTTATGAAGAAAGAAAAAAGAAAAGAGAGTCCGGCGAGTGGTTAGTGGTCAATAGCGCCTAGTTGATGGCATTCCTCTCTGCGGCCGGCACTCGAGGAACCACGGGACACTCCATACAGAGCAAGGTCCTATTCCCACCGACCGCTACTCTAACTTTGTCTATTCTTCCCCGAGGGAAACTTCACTCACTTTTGAATGTGCAACTTGGCACCGGGATGAGAATTAACCCTTACTTCTTTCTAGAGAGCCGAATCACAGGATTCCTTGGGAGAAAGGGGGACATTCTAGCATTGTTAGGTAAAAGAGGTCAAAATTTCTCAATATCGAAGTTCGGGCGCTTTACGAGTTGATCCACGAGTCGTAACAAAGCCGCTTCCCGTCTTCATTCAAGCCCATTGACATGACATCTCGTTAAACCTCTCGTCCCGATCGAACATAGGGTTCACAAAGTCATCATAGATCGCAAGTGCGCGATTGACCACTCTCACGGGACCCCATTCGGTCTACGAACGGCCGCAGAGACGGTTGCTATCGCCCTAGGTCATGGTAGCGCATAGGTTGGAACCTTTCATTTGGGGCGGGATTCCTTGGGAGAAAGGGGGACATTCTAGCATTGTTAGGTAAAAGAGGTCAAAATTTCTCAATATCGAAGTTCGGCGCTTTTACGAGTTGATCCACGAGTCGTAACAAAGCCGCTTCCGTCGCCTTGGTCTCGCGTACGCACGTTAGTCTTTCACTTTAAGTAAAGCCCGCCGGTAAGATTTAGAATTCCACTAGATGAAGATTCTCTCTACCATACTGGCAATATAGATGAACAAGCCATGGACACTCTTTTCATCCGCCGAAGATCGGAGAGTCGGACCGCATGGCTCATCCATCAGGTAAAGAAAGGCCAACAATAGAATACATGTTATGGCTGTTTGTTGCGGGAAGAGTTTCGAGAACATTCCCCCTTAAGTTCGGGGACTAGATCTCCGCTCTCTCTCTCTTCCGCTCCGCCTTTGCGCAGACTTTTCAAAGGAGATTGAAGCCGGGTTTCTTGGGCTAACTAGATTATTATCTGCGCCCGATGAGTGAAACTTCTTCTTCCACGGCAGAACCTTCCCATTAGTCAAGAGGGCAATTCCTCGCACATAATTAAGGGAGCCATTGAAAGGTGACTAAAACACCGTAAACTACGACTACCCGAGCTAATGATAGAGGCAAGAACACTTTCCGGCCAATGGAATCCATGCAGAGTTATCCCAAGGAGTTGCTAGTGATTAGATCTTTTTCTTCTTTTCGGGAAGACCTACTGCCCTAGACAACTTTTGAACGAAATGAAATCAATCGGATCCAATATCCACACTTGACGCCGAGTCCATCAACTCTGGTGAGTTGCCTACCCGAGCCCGAACTCGCTTAAGGGAAAAAGAGCAAGCAAATCAAGACATCACATCGCTTTCTTCCTCAAAGACTATGCTACCATTAACTTAACATGCTAGCACGCCTAGCAACTTTCTTTCGAAAAGACTAATCAGCCTTTCGCTCGTCCCTAGGAAAGAGAATTCCCATTCCCCAAAAGTACTCATTACTTTGGCAAAGATATGAAATAGCTGCGCTTATGCCTCCAACATCAATAGCAGCGGAAAAGATCACGATAGCTGAAACCAGGGGTGAACCGTCGACTCAAGCAAGAACAAAGAATCGACTCTCACTAATTGCTGCCCATGTTCATCAATCACGCTAGTCGAACTAGAGCTACAACCCGCCTTACGATACGAGAGATAATTTCGTACTCACGTGGTTGGTGCACTAGGCTGATCCGAGACTCGACTTTTCGGATCTGGAACTCGCGCCCGGCCTCGGTCCGCCGCCTCTTAGTGGCTCTACGTCCGGTCGTGCGTGGTATGTTCGCGATTCGTACAAATGGCTCGGCTTATGATTCAATTGCCATGTATTTAGCTATTGAGCCTCAAAGTTTATGTTTTTATGTGATCGCAAGATCAAAAAGAAAGTCTGAATTTTCCACGGCCATCCGCGGCTTCCTTTTCTATCCGAGAGGAACCGCTCTTACGGAGCGGACGTTAACCCAACATCTCAACCTTTACCAAGTCCGAACAATTGTCGACCACCAGATCCGCTCGGTCTGCAATATTCACCCGGCCCACAAGCACAAATCCTCGGCGCGGAATATAATCCCAAAGTACTCCAAAGACTCAAATAGAGTCAATCAAGAAGGCGGTAAGACCACTTGCAGAATTCCCAACACCCAACAAAGATAGAGCTTCCGGGGCGGTTTTCCTATCTATTGATAGTTGTATACCCCCTGGCTGTCAGAATCGAATCAAAGCTCGGCCTAGTGAGCTAGAAAAGTCAAAGTCAAGGAGCAAACAGTGAGCGCATAGAAACAAACTTGGAGAAGGACTTATACTCTTGGAGAACGACTTAGAATCCACTGCCGAGGTCCCATCCATGTTCAAAGAATGATGCAGCTAACCAACGGGCAAGGAGTTCCACGGGTTAGGAGGTGGTGTAGTAGTAGGCACTTCTAGGCCCCTTCCCGGCATCTGGATTACTCCAGTGCTTGGGTACTACGGACCCTCTGCCATCCATTGCGGCGGAGCCCTTTCATGAAAGGGGGCTAAGCACCAACATAGATGTTCCTTTCATTCCCTTGTTTCGTCGTGGCACACCCCCACAAGCACCCCGGCTCATGGGGGACCGTAAAAGGCCTTCGTTTTCCCCCTTCGTCGGCCCTTGCCGCCTTCCTTAACAAACCCTCGAGCCTCCTTTGCGCCGCCTTCCTCATAGAAGCCGCCGGGTTGACCCCGAAGGCCGAATTCTATGGTAGAGAACGCGTGTAATAATAATTGGGCCATGAGAGACTTTTTTAAGTCTTGCAAAAGAAAGTGGTCCGATAGAGCCGGGCGGGGAGGCGATACTAGTTATCGGTCGAGAGAGGCTGGCCCGTGGTGGCCCCCTTAAAAAGCTATTACAACATAAGGATTTGTTACGCATCATGCCTTGGTCGCATCTTCCAATGCCCTGCCTTTCTTGTGCGTACTCCGTATTCGAACATGAAGTCTCGCCATCCAACATCTGCGATTGCTCTTCGATCATCACTTCTTTTCTCTAGTTTCGATTGAATATTTCGTAAGAGAAGAAAGAATGAGTTGGTGAAAAAAGCGGACTGAGTCTTCTCGTTCATTAATGCCCTTCGACTCCCCGCCATGTGTTAAGCAAATAATAAGGCCGAATCCTCACCCACGGACTCCCACACTTTTTATTGGCCTTGGAAAAACCAAGGTAATTGACTCAAATACAAGTCTTCTCTCTTTTGTAGAGCGAGAAGCGGAAACGACAATAGATGAGAAATGGGATTATGAAAGACAGAGGCTGTGAAATGAAACTAACGATATTTGAGGGGGCGAATCCGACCCCGGCCGATATCCGCTTTATGCACTCGAGCAATATCCAGATCCGACACTCGGATGGGCAGCTCCCGTGTCGTTTTCGGAAAATAGCTCTTGCTCTTCCACTAGGGTCGGACGCCGAAAGCGCTCCACTGACTTAGAGCAGCTATTTGATAGCCTCGATAAGTTATACGAGGAGTCACGCAGACAAAAATTCCTAACCAAAGAGGAGTGGGCCAATCGCTCTCTCGGCCATCGGAACCTCAAAGACTCCCGCAGAGTACTCCTCGCTAAAGAAAGAGAAAGAGGTGAACCCAATTGGCCCGTTAACCGTTTATGAATGGGAATTGCACACTGTGAAGAGAAGAAGGGGGCTAGTTTGTCAAAGCAAGATCAAGATGGAGCACACTGCGCTGCCGAATGAAGCTTTGCTCTTACTCTAATTAGTATAGGTTATCTCGACTTTAAAATAAAAAAACATGTATCGGACGTGTCACGAAGGTTTGCTCAACCGGCTTTATCTTTGTGTAAAAGAAGAATAGGAAGCAAGCGAAGGGGAAGCCAAAAGACGTTTCCACGAATGTTTTGGCTTGCTTAATGAGAAGGTGAATCTCCTAGGATCATCGACGTCCCTGGTGTTCGGCACACCACTAGACCAATCAATAAAAATTAGCCAAGGCCGAGAGACCTTCTTGCTTAGCTTTTGCTTTCCGCATCTCTATCTACAACCGAGCGTAATCCATCCTTGCGCAACCCATTGAATCTCGCTCAATCCATAAACACGTGCAATACCATCTCCAACGGAGACCACTCGACCGATCTCATCCACTTGAAAATTCGTGTAAAAGTGGCTAATTCGACTTTCTAATAGAGTGGTTAGTTCTCAGCCTCTGGGAGAGAGTTCCATAATTCCATTTTTTTCTATCTTTCGGGAGAATGCCGTGATAAAAATCGATTCTAATCTGTTGCCCCTTGCTACTATGTCATGATTAAGTGAATCATATCAATGGTTGCTTCAACCCATCCCGGGTTTTGCGCAGAAAGATCTTCAATCATATCGTTCAAAAAATAGATATCAAAATATTTTCATTATAAATAACATGTTCCTTGATGAGTTCATAGGTGGTGTTGGTTGGAGCGATGGGATTTGTTTGATTCCCCGATCTACGACCATCCTTTCCCAATAGGTTTTTCATCGATTCTTTAGCTTAGCGCTCGGGATTCTTTCTTCGTCTATCCCCTTTCTCGCCTTGTTGCTCCATAATGACCTCCGCGATATATAACTTATAGACATGGGTTCAAATTGTTTCGTCTTAGAATGGAAGACAAAGAAGCAATGACTCATGCCCTCAGGCTTGGCCCTTGGTTGATTAACAATCATTATATTATATATAGTATATATAGTTAGACGATGGCGCCCGAGGTTACGCCGTCCGACGGATACCGTCCAAACAACCATTGTGTGGGTAGAGTTCAAGAATTGTCCATCCACCGAATTCCATCCTTTATCTACTCTTTCATTGGTCTAGTCCGTCTTTATCAAATTATTCTTTTATCCTTGCTCTTGAACAAGAACCTGAATGGAATCGAAAGGTCTTCGAACCTTTCAAATGATTCCATCTACCCACTTTGGTCGAACATCTTTCCTCGGATTCATTGGCATTGGAACCTTCTTTTTCAAAACTTGACTCTCAAGAGAGAAGGGATCAAGTCGAAGACTCGGATTGGGAAAAAGAGAAAGGAATCCTCGATCATCTGCGAATCTCGTGCAAGTGAAAGGTGCCTGTTGAAGAATGAGTCGGCGACTCATAGGCGATGGCTTGGTTAAGGGAACCCACCGGAGCCGCAGCCGAAAGCGAAGTCTTCATAGGGCAACGCCAATTCCCCGATCTTAGCCTTCCACAGTCGCAACGAATGTCGTATAATAAGACTCAAGTGAATTGGTTTCGAGAGCATTCCGCCGATTTTGGCGACTTTCACTTTCAACCCGATTCACCGCCTACGTGCCCTTTACGCCCGGTCATTCCGAAGAACACTTGCCCCCGTCTTACCGCGGCCGGGCACGGAGTTAGCCGGGGCTTCTTCCTCGAGTCTTGTCATGATCGCGCACTCGATGAAAGAGCTTTACAAGCGGCATTGCCCTTCTTCACTCACGCTTTATTGCTGGATCGGGCTTTCGCCCATTGTCCAAGATTCCCACCGCCGCTCCCTGTGAGGAGTTCTGGGCCGTGTCTCGGTCCCGGTGTGGCTGATCGTCCGAAAAGACCAGCTAAGCATCATTGGCTTGGTCCGCCTTTACGACCAACTACTCTAATACTACGCAGCTCATCAAACAGCGCTTTTCGCTTTCTTCGTGATTTGGCCCGAACTGCTCGGGCAGATTCCCACGCGTTACGCACCCGTTCGCCACTTTGTTCTCAACTCTTCTCACCTCGGGCGAGACAAGCTACCTTTAGCTAGGAGCCGCTTGGTGAATGTTGGCTTATTCGTGCAGCTCGTCGTAGACTCGTCCCCTCCCACTTACTTTATGCGGACGACGCCCCGTTATTCTCGTCAAGCTAGGTCCGGTAATTGTCGGTGTCTTTCGGTTGGCGATTAGGCATCCATATCTCGGGGCTTCAACCCGGCTCCAAAGTTTAGCAAACAAGTTTCCCGAATTGCTCAAAGAAGACTTTTACGCATTATGGGCATTCCATGCGAATTCCGTTTACCTATCTTGGAGTCCCACTATTTATCGGCAAGCCAAGACGTGCATACTTTCAACCGATTGCAGATAGAATACTTGGTGTTCGATTATTATTCTTGACTTGACTTATTATTATAAAAAAACTAACTATCAAAATGAAAGACGATCTATTATCTACCCAAGAAGATAGAGGATTTAAAAGAGTCCCGCGTTGCACGCCTTCCAGTGGTTTCAATCCTTTTATAAAAATGTTCTAACCGCCTACGCACGAGAAAGGTATGGGAAGGAAGGGCCTAGATAGCCTCTCCTCTATGGACGGCCTTTTAGAGCTCCTTTTGCGACGGGTCTTTCTTTTGACCTAGGCTTTCAACTCGCCTTTTCGGACTTGCATCGAAGTGGATGAGGACAGAGTAGAGGTTCAAATAGATCTCCCTTCTGCGATGGTTCCTTTCTTAAAGGAAAACACTTGCATCAACCCGACTTCCTTTCTTGTGCCTTTACGCGGGCTAGAAAAAAGGACTCTGCCTTCAGCCTTTGTCATCGGAGATCGAGCAACATTCGGGATCCCAATCCAGGCTGGACCTTTTGCCTGCCTGTCTGCCTTATCTACTAAATTTCTTTGGTGATCTCGACTCGACTTGAGCCGTAGGTCTCGGTCCGCTGATGACTTCGGCTCTTAAGCACCTTTCATCTTCTCTTAAGATATTAAGTGAACCTTCCAACCGCCAAACTGTGAGACATTTAAGCGAATAAAGCGATTTTAGCACGCACGATAAGTACCTACCGCTCAAAGAAATTTGCATTTTATACGCCCGTTCGTGCACTTCAGGATTGATCCCGGAAAGCCAATTGGTAATTGTTTCCAATTATCTTATCGCAAAGCAAATAAGTAGAGGTACAATCGCCTCCAGATTCCATTCAAAATGAAAAGCGGGACTTGCTTCGTGGAAGGCATAATCGCGTCGCAGAAAGTCTTTTAAGAAAAAGGCTTCCCTACATTTTCGTGGCATCCGGATCGGGATACGGCCCCGCCCGCAACAAAGCTCCTTACCTTTCGTTCTTTTCTTTACCCGGGCTATCATTGATTTAATGCGAACGCAACTAGATCTTTGGTCAATCCATCATTGGCTAAGCCATTTCTTTATATTTCTTTCGGACTTGGCGATGAACAATTCACCTCGATTCTTCCTTTTTGTTAAGAATCCAGGATCGAATCGTCAATGGATAAAGAGGATTATCTTGAGCCTCTCCTTTATATTATATAAAGTTATTCCAGCCGAGATCGGCTCCCGCAGCCCACGCCTTAGACTAATGTTCACAAAGAAGAAGTAGTTATGTACACGCCGAAGTAACTTCACTTTTTGTACTCATTTCGTCCTTTGGAGGTAGCATATATGTAGCAGCCTCTTCCAATCCACGAGTGGAGTCCGGATAAGCTAAGGTACATGGGAGAGCCAACCTTAGTGAGCGGCTTATCTAACCTATTAAGATAAAAGCAGAGGTCTTGCTCATGGATCCAGTTGAGAAGCTCTCGGAAATACAGCAATCCGTGGATATTAAGAACCCAAAGGCTTCAACCGGCTTCCCATTTCGTTAACAAAGAGGGGTGGCATCGGAAAGATCACCCGATCGAGGACTTTGATTTGCGCCACTCTCGAAAGTCCAATGTTCATAAGTCGAAAGCTCCAATCTTTGTTCATAAGTCCTCGAAGTTGTAGACTCTAACCTTAACCTACAGGGTACTCGGAGGTCGAAAGTCGACCAAATAATATTTCTAGCATATATAAAGCGCTTTGAAGTCCATTCATCGTGTAAAAGAGGTAGGTCCTTTCTTCCCATGCCTCTACTAAAAGAGGGACCAGTCTCATCGTGGTGATTAGAGGACAGGACACCTCTAATGTGACACGTTCCTCCCAGCTTATATGATCAAGGGGATCGGGCCGGCTAGAGAGCGGGGCTATTCTTCTTCCGGGGAGACAAAGTCGTCCCTTCTACCGACCGAACCCTCGGTTCGGAGGTCTTCGCCAACATGTTACGAAGCTCCGTGCTTCGGCGGGTCACCATTACTTGACTTAGAAAGGCAAACATCTGGCAAGGGAAAGCGCAAAGGCGCCCGGTGCAAATGGCTTTCTTTTTTCATGATATACCAATCAGAATGGAAGGTCCTCCCTACGTACATGATTGATAGAATCACTAATCGACCTATTGGATTGGACGGACCACGAGACTCCATACTCTCTTTTGCTGCATCAACAGAGCTTCATCGCCTACGGTCAAGTCTCCTCGTTATTGATGATCAAATCCCAAAGGGGAAGGCAAGGACGGGCACTCCATATAGCAAGTGGAGTGGCCGGGCGGCTTCTGTTCGGTTCGCAGAATAAGCATTGGTCACGGGCACGAACCGGTAGGCTCCACCTCGGTTAACCGCATCTTTCACTCCAAGGCTAGCTCCTGGTTATGGTTCCACGAAAGTAGCTGCATTGGTAAAGGTCAAGTCGCAGTATTGCTCTTCTTCTCTTAGCTTGAAGCGCGAAGCTCGATCTAGTGAATCTCGCCATGGGCCAAAGTTAGGAAGGCGAATTCCCCTCATAAGGAGATCTTTAGATGATCAACTTTCAACCGCCATAGTGGCAAATCAGACTTGGATGCTTATTCTATGTCCATGCTCAGGAAAGAGCGTATATAAGATAAGTAGACTATCAAATATCTAAGGAGATTCGCTTAGTTGGTTGAAGGATTTCTACTTGCTTCATGGATCATTCTAGATCTTATTTTGATCGCACTTGCTTTCGTGTTCCGTGTAGCGAAGCGGGTAAAATAAAAGGCTTGAGTTCAAGGAGCTTGATAGCGGCATATCGACCATGAAGACAATTTATGGTAGAACGAGTTCAACTCTCGTCGAGGCGAAGAGAAAGAGAATAAGAGTGCATTCGAGGTTGTATGCGCTCTTTCCGAAGAAAAGCGAGTAGCTATTAAGCGGCCACATGCCAACGCCCGTGAGTCCCCAAAAGCTCTCTACCCGGCCTGGTTGAGACACTCACTGTTTAGGCAAAGAGGTCGGATAGCGAAAATCTGCGTTCAAATCGATCTAAGTGCTCCGGGATTCGAATTGGCAAGCATCGTTAAAAGATGGAATATGAAGGAGTACATTCCTTATGAAAATGCGATGGGAAATACATAGAAGTTGCATTCATCCTAGCACGCTTCCGCAGTCTCAAGCTTTTAGCAAAGAAATAGGGGGTAGTCGCTTTCCCTTTTATAACCCTAAACCTCGGATCCGCTTTACGATGTATTAGTCGAACCCTTAGGATTAGGATACGACGCCTTGCTCCTTGAGTATCATGGGATTGAATACCCCGACCTCCCGAGGCTCCCGAGAAAGCGATTTCAGCCTTCCGGACAGTTAAGGGCCATTCCTACGTCCCTCATCGGTCCGAATCCCCACCCGTTTTAGAGGAAGGATCAAGCGACCACGGTCCCTGGCTATACGAAAAACAACGGATTGTACTACATCGAAGACTCGATACCACTTGTACAAATTAGAATGCTAATGGAAAGCGTAGGCCCACTGGAAGACTTTGACTTGTAAGGCTAGCATAGCAAACCGGAAAGAGAGGTACGAAAGCGGATGGAGAGAGGATGGAACCTTCTCCTACTACATTTCGCACTTTACCTACGATGGACCACTAGACGACAACAAAGACTAGACGGATTGGTTACCGAATGAAGAGACAGAGCTTTGACATCCTCAAGTCACAAAGAAAGGCTACGGATAATGGTCCTAAAAAAGGAAACCAGCCCATGGATATACGACAAGAACTGATTGGACCACCGGCCAAACAGTAACGAGGAGAAAGGGAATACATCAAGACGGGGCTAGACCGAAAACAAGATTACCGGCATCCCGTGTCTTCACCTAATTGTGGAAGAGGGGAGGTGAGCTGAGTATCAACTCTCTCTCTCGCGCCTTTATTCAGCTTGTTCCTGTTCGTCTATTTGAGACGGGGTGGGGTTCCTTGATATGTTGGTGTCAAGGCGGTCGAAGAAGGCTAAGTAAGTTAGAGCAACCGATGCTTTGGTCATTCGGTTGACTCCTTCTTTGCCGATCCGTGCTAGCTTGTCATCTTTGGCAAAGCGGGGGTTTCGGCCGGTTTTACCTACTATTGATTTGAACCAATGACTCGCCGTATGAAAGCGATACTCTAACCGCCGAGTCAAGTAGGTCAAGCCGAGTCAAGTCGAGAAAACCCTATAAGAAAAAGAAAAAGCCGCGCAACTCGCAGTCCCCCTTACTATACAAGGGGGCGGAGCGCTAAGAAAGAGAAAGCGTTATCACTATACGAAATGAAGCAAATGGCTAGCACGCTAAGATCAACCAATGTTCGAACGTGGAACCTTTCTTTCTCGGCCGTCTGTCTTAATAGTTGTGGATTCCGATTCTCGCTTTGAGCTTCACTCGTACGATAGGGCTTCGCTCTTTGCACACGGAGTTGCCTTTTGATCATGAAGAAGTGGTTTCGAGACATTTATCAAGGCTTTTCTTCCATTCTTTATATTGTTATGTGGTCCCCGGATTAGGATCTTTTTCGAGAGGTCATAGATCGTTTGCATTCCAATCCATTGGTCAAAGTAAGAATCCATACACCTTATAGCAACGGCTAGAGCTACCTTTCAAGAGACAGTCGGGCAAGAAGCCTAATTCCTAATGGTACGCAAAAGGGCCTAAAAGAAGGGGAGAGGTGTGTGTAGCGAGGTCAAGATCGACTACGCACAATGGGTTGGTCAAGGCGGCTTAGCTTCAATTGATCAAAAACTTTGCTCTCGCCTCCCTTACTAAACAAGATATCACGGACCTCTTTTACCTTTGCCGCCGCGTCGCGAACTAGCCCCGCCACACAGCAATATAGGACTTTCTTTGATTGCTCCGGCCCACCCCTTCCTTACTCTCATTGCTTTCTTTGTCGAGAGCGAGCCTGCAACCATCTCGCTTCATTCCACGGTGGCGTGGTTTCATGGATGAGAACCAATATGAAAGGAATCATCCACCTCACCAAGATCGGGAATTTGGATATTGAATAAACCAGCAAAATTTTCCCAAACTTGCAGCCTTCTCTTTCTGCACGGTCTACGATCTTTTTGCTTAGTGCCGATCTTCACTGCCAGCCGCTTTGCGATCGTTCTGAGTTGCCCATTGGGAAATCCCTTGAATAAAACCCTAAATGATGATTGAGCTTTAGAGTGAACCCTTTAATCTGAATTCCCTAAAAGATTGTTTAGGAGACTGGACTGGTCTCCTCTCCAAGATCACTAAATAGCGTCGTGTTTTGGCACAGACTATGCCGCGGTGATGGAAAGTCCTGCTTTTCATTCCAATGCTTCGTTGCGGGCGATCGGACAATGCTATGACTTCTGCTCCACCAAGTACTACTTGGATCGACCGAGAAAGGGAGATCGTCTAGTCTATCATCTGTCAAAGCCTCCCGTAACTCCCGGTGGGGCAAGGGCCTAAACGCACAAAACAAGTCCAATAAAAGAAAAAAAAGAAGGATATTGATTGGGGATTGCGCCATTGATCGGGCACGACATTCTCGCTTCTACGCCGCTTGGGGGTTTCCCATACCACTTAAAGGGGCCGCTAAGACAAGTCTCGTCACACGGAGTACTCGGTCGAGAGAGAAGTCAAAGTCAGTCCAATTCAAGTAGAAATCCTTAACTCTAGTCTAACTATATTATATATGAGAATTCATAAAGTAGAAAATCAATAAGCGGAAGCAAATCTCTCTCTCTCTCTCTCTCTCTCTCTCTCTCAATGTTAATTCCAAGCGTGAATTGATATGGCCGCTCTCCCACCGCCTAACAATATCTTCTAAGGTAAGTTTTCTCAATTTTTATCCTTTTCATTTTTTTTTATTTTATGTACTTAGTACATATATATATCACGCACCATACATATTATATATATATATATATATATTATTAAACAATTGATATTATAATTAATTCCTCTAATCCCACTAATAATTATAAATTTTGTATTAGTAATCAAACACCATGAAAATTCCAATCACTTATAAATTAATCTTCTCACCACTAAACATATAAAGACATATTTAATTAATTCAATATCTCAAAGCACAATAAAATAATGCAAGATAAAATAATTCAAAATCACAGGTAGCACATAATTAATTAAAAATGCACTCAATGCATGAAATATATTGACCAATGAGTAGTGAAAGTCTCGGGTATCACATTCGGGCCATGCATCGAGGGGTTCAAACATTGTCGTAAAGTACTTAGTATGGACGGTACACACCTCTACACTAAGTATAGACACAAATTGTTGATTGCTAACACCCTAGATGCCAATCAAAATATACTCCCACTAGCTTATGCCATTGTTGATGAGGAAAGTTTTCAATCGTGGTATTGGTTTCTTTTTATGTTATCTACACATGTTGTTCGTGATTTGGAAGGGGTATGTCTTATTTGAGATAGACATAAGGGTATACTTAAGGCGGTGGAATATTTCCCAGCTTTTCAACCACCTAGAGGTGTGCATCGTTATTGTTTAAGACATGTTGCTTCAAATTTCAATACTCAATTCAAAAATGTGAGGTGAAGGACTTGTGTTACCAAGCGGGTGAATCATCGTGATTAGAAGATTTGAGTTGACAATGAAAGAAATTGAAACTTTGAATTGTTAGGGGGCTTGATGATGCCGGACTTGAGTCGATGTTCTGTTCCTTTATTGTACTTATATTTTCTAGAGGATGTGGCGACAGTGGAAATTATAGTTGGGGAAGTGCAATACTAGCGAGTACGTATCGTGAACCGTGTACAACCTCCCGAGGTTGATAAAAGTACAATCGGTGGACCATTGTCATTATTACGAGGTAATTGTTCATATTTGTAGTTATGTTTAAAGTATGCATTGTTACCCGAAATTAAAATAATTTATCATTTTTTGCATATTTGGGCTTGGTCCAGAATAAACACGATACAACCCATGAACGTGCGTGTTATGCTAAATTCTAAGTCACTAATGGGTGAAAATGATCGTAACTTGGGAATCCCTCCGTATGGGGCTAGGTAAAATTGTTTATAAATTATTTGCATTTTTTATTTTATTTTTGTTATATTGATGATGAATCAACATATACTATAGGTGGATACAACATCACGATCATACTAGAAGTGCGAGCAATGTTGTTCGTGTATATAAAGACATATTTGATCGTATGTTAGATGGACAAGTAAGTAATTATTTTGTATTCATTTTCTTTTCTTTTTTAACTTTATTGGCTTATTATTATTATTATTATTATTATTATTATTATTATTATTATTATTATTATTATTATTATTTTGCGTTTGTGTGGCAACCATATAACTTTAACTTGCCTCGAGATATCGAGTCTCAATGATCGTTGTATAACACTAAATTGGATGTGCGAATGTCCACTAATCAACATTGCAATAGTGGAGATACATCATCCCAATAGAGTGTTGAGACAATTTGGTATGATCCAAAATATACCTTCTCCAATTGCCCCAAGTCATAAGACAATGCATAATATTGATCGTAGAGGAAGAGATGGTTGGAATTGGACTCAATACCATTCGAATCGGATCGAATATTGGAATACAAAGAGTCGATTACAAAATATGGTGCCAATTAGTGGACGTGTTAGTGTGACTGATGACTACATGCGGTGGTATCGTCGAATTACACGGCGCTTGATTTCCCTATTGAGTACACGGCAATGGATCATGGGTTTCAACCACCTAATACGGTTGCACGAGATGTTATGGTAAATTGTATACCTAAAAATTGAATGATTTTTAAATATGGTAGTATGAACTCGAAATATGTATAATTATAAATTTAATTTTTTCGTTGCAGTTGAATGGATATCACGCCTTAGAATTAGTTCAAATGAGGCTAGATATGAGGATAGAGATTCAAGAGAGCATCTAATCAACACTACTCGAAACTTCGTCGATGAAGTTTCACCTATGATACGAATACCTCCATACCTTGTAGATCCACCCGCCCCACATAACACGAAGCAAATACAGTAGACTGCAAGACATAGAAGACGAAGTAGTGCAAGACGTGATGATATTGGGACTTCAACATCTCAATGTCGAAGAAGACGTGATGATGCAACGCCACCTACAATACAAAATGGTACCTAATTTACAAATATTTCACTAATGAATTTAATTTTGTTATTGATTACATATTATTTGCAACATGTAACAGATGCTTCTACGTCATATCACCTCTACAAAATTATTATGTACCCCACTGAACCTTCTACGTACACACCTTATCCACAAAATGGTATGTAATTTACCATATTATTTTATTAATTGTCTTACCGATTTTAAAAAAATTTGTATTGATTAAATTTCTTTAAATATGCAATGAGATGTTTCTATGCCAATGCACACCACTACTTATATGTCTCCAACTACATTCAACGCTCAGCGGGGACATCATTTATCGCAATGTTGCAACCAAATTTTCCAAGAAATGAAATTGAAAATTATGATCAATCCTCATTTCAAATCGAAATTTCAATGCATATCCTCCTATTCCTTATGAAGATACATATGAAAGTGGTGGATCAAGCAGGACAACAAGGTCATGATCAAATGGAGAATGTAGAGAAAAATAGACCACGTCGTAGTAGCCGAGAGAGACATCCGACGAAATGTGGAACGGGAGGTCATAGACAATTATAGTTAATTAATTTTGGGAAGAATTTCATATCATGACTCAATTTTTAGGTTAAGTCCCAATTAGGTTTGAATTTTAAAGTGTCTCAAATTATGGTTTTTTTCTCAATTTGAGATCTAATTTTATTCATTATGTCTCAATTCAAGGCCCAGAATTCCTTTTTATTTTTTCATTTCTAATCATACACTCGCTAATTTTTAATAAATAATTATGTTTATTATATATAATTTTTCTATCTATATTCGGAATATATTTTATATATTTTTATGTGCCGAATTTCTATATATTATTTTCACCACATTTATAAACACTCACGTTCATTACCTAGATTAAAAATAAAAAAATTGAAATTTTATTTTAAAATAAATCTAATACAAGTGTCAAATAAAAATTATAATTTTTTAATTTTAAATATTATATTTAAAAAATTGATTAGAAAAAAGTTATTATACTTTGATTATTTTAGAAAAAGATTGAAATAAAAATAAATTGATCGAGCCTTGAATTGAGATAAAAAGAGAAAATTTGGATCGTAAATTGAGAAATAAACAAAAATTAGGTCCTAATTTGAGACACTTTAAAATTCAAGACCTAAATTGAAACTCAACCTTAAAATTGAGACCTAAAAATTCTTCCTTTAGTTTTGTGAAAAATTATTGTATGAAATAATATTACTCGTTTATTATAAAAATTTATATAATTTTTAAATTAATCTATCAATTTTTTTAATGATATAATATAATTTTTTTGCATGACAATCAATTTTGTGAAAAGTTATATTTAATTGCAATGCTTTAATTTGAATTAATTGTAATTGTAGCAAAATCATCAATTCTCGGTTACTCAATTTCAACTAATAATGCAACTTTTGAAACATTGAATTTATTTTGGACACGTAAGAACACACATGTTTGTTGGGATAGAGGAATGGCATGAGCGTGTCGAAAGCGTGGGCTTGGCGGAAGAATCGCGTTCCAAATCCGCGACTCCTCCAAGCATTATTACACATGTATACATATATTAAAAACAATAAAATCCCAATGAAATCGCGTTCTAATACCGCGATTTTCGTTGACTTTTTGTAAAATTGCGTTCCAAGGACGCGACTCTACTTAATTTCGTAAACATTCAAAATTTCACTACAATTTGAAAAAAATTTCCAAAATCACAATAATTAAAAAAATTTCCCCATGCCCACCAATGTCTTGCAAACGCACATTGTGTTTTCTTGATTAACATCCATGAAATTGATTCGATGTCCCAGGTTGAGAGAAAAAATCGCCCAATGAAATCGAAATTTGAAATATAAAATCGGTTTTGCTCAAAATTGATTATTGAAATTGAGGGTTTTGAAAACCAGATTTTCAAATAATGGGAACCAGATTGAATTTACATGTTTTCGTTACCTTGTCTAATGGACGAAAATGAAGTAATTTTGAGGAGAGTGAAAATCGTCTTATGTACGGTAAAATTTCAAATTCAATTTGAAATTTGAAAAATGAAAGGAAAATCTGAATTTGAATGATACGAATATATATCTCTTGTTTGTGAATTAAATTTGCCGCAACAAGTACGCTATTGACAAGACGTCATTGCGGGTGAGAGAAAAAATAGATTTTTGGTCTAATTTTTGAAAGTAAAGGTATTGAAATCTTTTTGCCACCTTATTTTGCACCTCTTTGATAGTTTTTACTTGTTCATGCACCTCTTTGTAATTAAGGCTAGTGGATTGTACCTACATATAATTAAATGTCTAGAATTTGAGTATTTTAAAATAGAGAGTTTTGAGTAAATGAGAGTAATTTTCAAATAGTAGATATAAGATTATAAAAAGATCTAATTGCACTAACTCACCAAACTATTAACAAAATTGCACCTAAATCACCGAGCTATTATTTATTGCATCAAACTATACAAACTATATATATATATATATATATATATATATATATATATCATTGAACTAATTTTTCAATCTAAATTTCTCGCTGATTTTTTATATGAGGTCGCACATGATTTTTTAAAGGTGTATTTCATCAAATATTTTATACTAAGAAAATGATTATTAGGTACAATTTTTAACAAAAATAACTATTAGATACAATGATTTTAAAAAATTACAACCCACTATACTCTATACCAAATTTACCCATAATCGATAAAATCTACTCACAGAGAAAATTGCACTTTTGGTCCCATTGGACCACGGCCCCTCACGGTTTTAGTCCCATTGTTTTCACTTTTGGTCCCGTTCGTAAAAAATCATGCCAAAATCGTCCCAAAAATGCAATTGCCGCCTAATATTGACGGTCTTGGTCGTGTGAGGAGCACGTGCTCCGTTAGTTTGATTTGCAGACATTAAAATAAAACAAAAATCAGATTTCCCAAATCGTCGAAGGAAAAGAACCCTAATTCATCCCCAAATCGCCGAACGAGAGGAAACCCAAATTCATCCCCCAAATCATCAAATTGAAGGAAGCCCATCATGTCTTCTATGCGAAAACCATCTAAGCCGAAACCCGGGCTTGATGTTGGAGCTCAACTGCGAAGAAAACACCTTGTTCGATTTGGAGCACCAAATTACGGTTAGTTTAGATTTTTAATTAATTATTGGTGCGTTTCGATATTTGGAGTGTTTCTATGCTTCGTAGAGACAAATTTGATACTACATTGAACTTACGGTTTCGAAAGGGAGAATATCATTGCTTGTGAAATTTGTGTAATTCTTTGAAATTGAACTTAGTGTTTCGTAATTTCTGTAATTTACGAAATTTCTGAATTTTTTTTTTTGGTGTGAATTTCTGAAATTTCTGAATTTTTTTTTTTTTTTTTTTGTGAATTTCTGAAATTTATGAAATTTTTTATATGGTTGTATTATAGGAAAATGCAAGACTCTTTATACCATTAAAATGCACCATGGGGGAACCTTGCATGAGAAGGATGATGGAGATTTTGAATATATAGGGGGACAATCAGTGCTTTTGATTTTGTAGACACGGTAAGGGTAGATATGAGCTATTTAGATGGGTTATCTAAGCGGCTAGGATATTACGAATATAAGGTATACTATATGATTAATAAGTTTGGAAAATTGGAAGTTGTAGATGGTGATTTTGCAATTGAAAGTCTTTTCAATAATGCAAAATCTGAGTGGCTCATTTGTATTTGGATGGAATAAGAGATGACATTGGTTGTGATTTTGAGACAGTTTGTAGAAGGAGAGGTGGAGTACTACAATGACAGTGAAATTGAGGGGTTGATTGGTGGAAGTAAGGGAAGGAAATTGTATTAATATCCGGGTGAACCACAACCACAATCACTACCAGAGCCCGAACCACAACCACAACCACAACCACAATCACTACCAGAGCCCGAACCACAACCACAACCACAATCACTACGTGAGCACGAACCACAACCACAACCAACTCTAGAGCTGAACCTGAGCCAATGATTGAGCTGAGCCTCGAACTTGAACTCCGAGGCATATCCCCGAACTCCGAACTGAGCCAATGAATGATCCCGAACTCCGAGACATATCCACGAACTCCGAACTCCGAACCCGAGGAATTACGAAGATGAGAGTGAGGACTCAGATTGGGATTGTTGTGTATCCAGTGGTGATGAAATTTTAGATGACATCATTTTTGAGGAAAATGTAAACAATGATGCTTGAGTGGCAAGGACTTGATAAAGAGAAGACCGATGAGGACAGTGATTCAAGTCGGGATGAAGATCAAATAGCAGACAATGAATCTGATTTTCATAGTGTTGCATCGAGATGATGATGATGCTAATGAGGATGAGAGAGAATCATATTTGACCTTTAGGCCTTCTCAAGTTGAAAATCCAAAGATTCTTCATTGAGCAAATCTTCACTTCAAAACAATTGTTCAAAGATGCCGTGAATATGCATAGTGTGAGGACAGGAGAAGTATAAAATTTACTAAGAATGATGGTAGAAGGATCTATGCTAGATGCAAGCAAGAGGGATGTGATTGGCATATTAATGCACCGAAGGTAATAGGTCAAGAGTGTTTCCAGATAAGAGAGTACAATGAAGATCATAAACATGCAAGACAATATCATGTGGAAAATGTGAAATCGGGGTGGTTGGCAAGGAAATATGAAAATTATTTTAGGGCTGCTCCAAAGACCACGGTGAGAGGTTTCAAGAATTTAAAAATCCAGGAGTTGGGTTGCCACATTTCTCACCATCAAGCCTATAGAGCAAAACAGAAGGCTATGAAGTTAATTGAAGGAGATGCTACGAGATCAATATACCAAGCCGTGGGACTACACTCAAGCACTCCGGAGAACAACCCCGGATCTACCGTGATTATGAAGTTGGAGAATACACCTACGGGAACAAGATTGACAAGATATACATTTGCTTGGCTGCACTAAAAAAGGGTTTCAAAGCTGGATGCGTACTCATGGATTAGTGTAGATGGATGTCATTTGAAAGGTTCATCTGGGTGTCTTGTTATCTGTTGTAGCTATAGATCCAAACAATGACCCTTATCCTTTGGCTTGGGCGGTGGTAGGGAGTGAATCAAAGGAAGCTTGGGAATGGTTTTGCTGCTCCTAAAGGAAGATTTCATCCAAGGGAGGGAAGATGTATACACCTTCATGTCGAGATAAGCGAAAGGTTTAATACCAAAGCATTTGATGCCATTATACCAGAGTTGAGAGCAGATTTTGTGTTAGACATCTCCATGGTAACATGAAGAGAGTCGGTTTCAAAGGAGATGCATTCAAGAAAGCAACGTGGGCCGCCGCTAAAGCCACTACCGTACTGCCTTTAATAGGGCAATGAAGAAGATTGAGGATATTGATCCTAGATGTCTTGCTTGGCTTCGGGATAAGCCCGCATCACAATGGTCAAGGTCACATTTCAAGACATTTTCAAAGTGTGACACTCTTGTCAACAACATGTGTGAGATCTTCAATTCTCGTGATTTTGGAAGCTAGATCATCCCCTATTCTTACTATGTTGGAGTGGATTAGAGAGTACGTAATGACAAGGCTACGAAGAACAGGGAAAAATGTGAAAGAAAATGGGAGGGAAGATTGATATGTGGGAAAATAAGAAGCATTCGATAAAGAGCATTGATGGATCAAAGGATTGTCTCCGCCACCAAGTCAAATGACTGGAAGTATGAAGTTTCATGTTTTGATGGATCACGGTATGCCATTGATTTGAAGGAGTGTACTTGTGATTGCAGACATAATGGGAGTTATCGGGTATACCATGCAAGCATCTGCGAGTGCAATATTTGCACAAGGGTTGGATGTGGAAAAGTTTGTGCACAAGTGTTATCTGTGGATACGTACGAGAATGTTTATGAACACGATGTGCACCAATGAATGGACAAGAGTTGTGGAAAAAGACAGGTTACATACCTCCACTTCCACCAAATTTTGGGAAAAGAAAGAAGGGGAGGCCTGAATCTAGAAGAAGAATTGGTGCAGATGAAGAGGGGAAAAAAAAGAGGATTGCAAAAGATGCAAAGACAAAATTACAAGGTGATTTGCAAGTTTTGTGGTTCGGAGGGCACAATCGTAAAGGGTGTGAATGGAAGAGATTGGATGAAGACTTCGTGCAAGATGAAGAAATGAATGAAGATGGACAGGAACTGTTGAGATGACTCAGCTAATGATTGCCCACCAATGACCCAAGATGATGATGAGCCAACCGAAATCGTAAGTCTTATGTGATTTGAAATATTAATGGCTTTAAAATATTCTTTTATTAATGAATTTGAAAATTCACAGGTTGAAATGAATAAAGGAGTAAAAGAAAGCCAACAACTAGACAAGGGAGGAAAGATATGGTATTGTACTTATGGAATTAAAAATTTTTAATCTATGCTTTTGTAGTTTTTTAATATTTTTTAATTGAGTGCAGTAAAGAAAAGATCTCGCATTAAGTTCGCTTAGTACTACAAAAAAGACTCAAAATGAAGAGCGAGTTCAAAATAAGGTATAAATTCAAGTTTAGCAATCTCATTATTACAAAATTGGTGCAAAAATCGATTACATGCTTATTTGCGAGACTACACCTCCAGTAGATGTTCAAAGACCAAGAGGAGTTGTAATAAGGGAACCTCCACCAATGGCATTTCACCCTCACAACCTGATTGGAGGTCACATTCATGTTGGCACATCCAGCTTCAATGCCACCAACCGCCAACATGAATTTTAGTCCAAACACATATGTTGGTTGCAATGTCAACATTGGTGGTGTAAACACTAACAGAGATGGCATGCGAGTGATTTCTCAAGGAGGTAAGAAATTTGTGACTTTATCTAGTCTAACTGCATTCTTGATTTGAAAGTCAAGAAGAAGAAAAAATGAGTTGGAACCATTTGAATTGTTTGATTCTCGCTTTTAGTTAAACTTGGGTTGGTGGCTAGTTAAACTCTCGCCTTGTTTTATTTTGTTTTAGCTTGTGTTGTTGTCTTTGAGGATTACATTTTATGCACTATGGATTCTTGTTGTCTTGAGAAAGATATTGCACTATGGATTACATTTTTATGCACTATGGATTACATTTTATGCACTATGGATTTTGTTATGCACTATGTATTTTATTTTTAGTTTGACATGGATTTTGTTATGCACTATATATTCTCGTTTTTGATTTGACATGGATTTTGTTATGCAATATATATTACATTTACATTTCAGTTTGACTCTGTTTGTTTAAGCCCATTTATTTTAGTTGCCATTATTAAATTGCATATAGTATCATAAACAGTTGAATTGCATACATACCGAGAAAAATATAACAAGAGTTCAAAAGGTTGAATTGCATACATTTAATACATATATATATATATATATATATATATATATATATCCAACAGAGAACACCGTTGAAAATTTAGGAAAACATTAGCATAAACTAGTAATACCGCCCTAAACTCTTAATTCTAGATTGAATCCATCAACTTGAACATAGTTGGTGCCCAAGACACAATTATTACAATGAAAAGGATCAATTTTAGCCGTTTCAAGTATGAAACTTCATCTACCACATGCATCATCTCGTTCTTCAATACTTCGGCCATTTCTATAGCTTCTTTCTCCCCTCAGATCCGCATCCTTCAGCCTTCCGAGCTAGTTCCAAGTTCTCGAGACTAAGGAGTCGATCCTCCTCATCATGCCCGGGAACATGCCTTGCCCAGCCTATTTCGTGCTCGTCTGCCCAAACAAAGAAATTGCAACCACCGCCACTAATTGATTCATTACAGGTATGGAATAACCTACCTTTACTTCTTGCCCTTTGAGAAACATATGTGGCAGCAGATTTACCACAATAGCAAACAAGTTGATGTTGGCATCTTTGTGTTGAGGAGGAGAAATTTGTTGTTGCTTCTTTGCTCATTTTTGTGTTTTTGTGTTTTTTTGTGTTTTTGTGTGGGATATGAATGAAATTTTTAGGGGTTAGCCGATGGGGAGGTATATATATACCGAAACCGCCTAAAAATGGCGGTAAATGTTGAGGGTTTCCCTCCAAAATGCTGAAAAAGGGTGTTAAGGGGTGTATTAATCCTATGGGACCGAAATCGCAACTAACCCTAACGGAAAAGTTAACGGCGGGACGATTTTGGCATGATTTTTACGACGGGACCAAAAGTGAAAACAATGGGACTAAAACCGTGAGGGGCCGTGTCCAATGGGACCAAAAGTGCAATTTTCTCTCTACTCACACGTCCCAACCCACTCACGGCCCACCGCCCACAAAGTTGAAGAGGAGGAACCAGAGGTTGCGGGAGGGGTCGATTGAGATATCGGAGGTGGAGACCGTGACGGAGAGAGTCCCAGTGGCGGCGACGGAGACAGACCGGCTCCGGACGAAGGACGTTCGCCACCGCGCGACCACCGAACTGCACCATCATGTGATGTTGAACACCAAGCGGCGGTCCCGCGGCGGCTTCTCTTCTCACTCTACTGCAACCGTGACAAGATCGGCGGCCACGCATCAACGACGGATAAAAGGACCAGATCGACGGAGGGTTTCTCGCTCGTTAAATATCACGGTCATCTAATCCGACGGTGAGAGGAGGAATAGATTGTCCGCCGTCCAAAATTCATTTTCTCCACCTCCTTCTCCTTCTCAGCTTTTTACTCGACGATTTCAAAATTATCACCATGAATGAGAAGACTCGCGTTTCCAAAGAACTTAATGCCAAGCACAAAAAGATTTTTGAAGGACTTCTTAAATCGCCGAAAAATAGAGAATGTGTTGATTGCAAATGCAAAGGTTCTCGTTTGGGCCCTAGTTTAATTGTTGAACTCCTAAAATTTCTCAATCGGTTTTTAATAGATATTGGGATTCAATTGATATTGGGATTGCGAGAGATAGGACGTTTATGTTTAATCTCTTGATTCTTGTTTTTTTATTTTTGATTATTCTTTGTTTGATTTTTTGATTCTTGTGTTTGTTTTTGGGAGTTGTTTGTATACAATGGTAGTGCTAATGTGTAAATTTTTTTCTTACGCACATGTGCAACGAACACATATGCACATGTGCAACAATATTTTTTTCACCTCTTGTTTTGTTTACATATTTGAGAATTTTTTAGCGCTTTTTCATGTAAAATCAAATACAAATTATGAAGGAATTTTTTCGTTGAATTCGAACATAAAAATTAATACTCAAAAGTGCGTAAATTTCTCGTTGAATTCGAACATAAAAATTAAAGTTGATTTGCATAAGCTAAAAAAATATGGAAATCAAATGTTTCGAGGGTAAATGTGTAAATACTGAAAAATAGATCCGTTCAAGGAGCCTGTTTGACAATTTGGTTGAGAAATATTTGTTGAATCGACACAAAAAGCAAAAAGGGGAGTGTAAGGAGGGGGCATAAATCGACACAAAAACAACACAAAAAGCAAAAAGGGGGAGTGTAAAAAAGGGGGGAGTGTAAGGAGGGGGCATAAATCTGACACAAAAACAACACAAAAAGCAAAAAGGGGGAGTGTAAGGAGGGAGGGTAATTTTGGAAGTTTGACCTATAATATTGTACCTACAAGTAACCATAGTTTGAATTGTAGTTAGTAGTATTTAGGGTGTTAGGATTGTAGTGGGATGTAATTGACTCTTTATACTAAGTCTCATCTATTCTACAATTGATTCACGAGTCCAAGACATAGATTTTTTTGTCATTCTTTAAATCCTTTAAATCTCAAATTGGGAAAGAAAAACTTTGTGAATCGAGTAGTATTTGTGTACATATTGTGCACAATAAAAGATTATGTGCACAAAGTATAGTATTAGTTTGGTTACAGTGTAGTATTATTTAGGACATTGTATAGTATTAGTTTAGTTACGAGTGTAGTATTAGTTTTTTTATTTTATTATTATTATTATTATTATTATTTTGCGCTATGGAGTAGATCATATTGAATTGGGGCGGGTCATATTGAATTGGGTAGGGTAAAAATATTGTGCACACTATTTTTAGTGTGCACAATATGTACACAAATATTTGTCGTGAATCAGTTGCAAAATGAGTGATGAAAAATGATTTGCGCTGAGTATACATAATATGATGAAAATATTTTTTAAAAAATCATGTGTCAAGCACGCGTAAAAATTGGGAAAATTTTGGTCTAAAATAAATTTAGTGGATTATTTACCAAATTTTGATAGTTTGATGAAAGAAAAGGTTTGGTAGTTTAAATGCAATTTTAGGGATGGATGGAATTTAGTGGAAGTCTTATAAAAATTAAAAATATTATCCACACACCCAATTATTACCAAAGTAATTAATGATGAAAGTTGACATGCTTTTCGTTTCCACCACCTCCACTTCCACACATTGTCCCCTTTCTATCCTAGTTAAAACAAAATATTTCCCATGCTTAGGTCAAATGTAATGGACATACCTAGCATGTGGACCTAGCTATACTGGAGAAAGAAATAATGTAGAGAAAGTTTGAAAATGTTGCTAGATGATTTTTCATTGATGCATTCATCTTGTATCTATTAAACTGAATTTATATTAATAGAGTTATATTTATTAAGTAAAATTATTTTTATAAACTAATACGATACACAATTTCACACAAACACATCGAACTATATGTGATACTCTCTCTGTTATAATTTAGATTGTTTAAAATTAATGGACGTTACAATTTTATTTTTCCATACCTAAAATAACAAAAAAATTAAAAAAAAAAAAATCTACCCTCTTAAACTAAACCCTTACAAATATGCATTTCTTATTTACAAATCATGTCACTGAATTTTCCACTATAATTAAATATCTCACTCACTTGCTCACTCCAATTAAATTAAAAAGACTCCCTTGCTCATCAATTTACACTTTTTAATACTACTCCCTCCGTCTCGTAATTGGCTTCACGTGTGAAGTGACATACTTTTAAGAAAACTCAAATTAGTGTAGGAGAGTAAAGTGTAAGGGTACTTTGGGTGTTTGAATGGGATAAAGTGTAGGAGAGAGAATAAAATAAAATAAAACAAGTGTGATATTTTTAAATTTAAATGATATTATGTGGGTGTAATTTATGGAGGTATTCCATTTTAGGAGTATGAAGTTATTTGTGGGACGTCGTGAAAAGGAAAGTGTGAAGTTAATTGCGAGACGGAGAGAGTAATAAACAACACTTTTATTAAAATTTGTGTCATTTGGTTTTAAACAATTTAAATCGTAACCAAAAGAGTATGATTAAATGCATATTAAATAAAAAAATTCATATTGTAAATAAGTTTCATTAGAGCTGACTCACGTAATTAATGAGTGTGTGGAATACTAAAATTTAAAAAGGTTTTTTCTACGATCAGCAGACTGCTCACCCTACTCGACGTTAGGAATTCTATTAAAATTTGACACCTCATCTAATATTGACATTAACAATCTATCTTCGCAATAAGATAAAATAATTAATTTTTAAGAAAAAATACATAAAATTATTTAAATATTTTTATGGTATTTTTTTTTAGAAATAAAAGTTTACAAATTTAACATTCTGTACTAATTTAGGATAATCAATCATCAATAAACCATAATAATTAATAATAAAGTTTTATTATGTTAAATATGTTTTTTTATAATTTAAATATATTTTGATATAAAAATAAAATTTTTAATAAGGATATATAATTTCATAATTATAATATATTTTCTTATTTTAAATAAAAATATTTTTATCATTTTATATTTATTAATAGGACGATTCGGTGCGATTGCATATAACACAAGTGCAAACACACTAATGCAAAATACAATTACTTAAGCTCTATTTGGATGGAGTGAATTTGATATCGAGGATTTAAAGATAATATATCATGCGCGCATTTTCACAAACTAAAATATAGAAAAACTCAATGAATGGATTTAATTAACTCAAATATTAAGCACAAGTGGGAGAAGTGAGAGGATTTCAAATGACTATGTCTTGTTGGGTATTTGAAATCCTCCCACTTATAAATAATATTTGTGTGAACCAAATCCATTAATTTGAGTTACACACAATAATTTTCCAAGATTTTACTCTTTAGCATCGCAAAACATAGGACGAAAAAGCTTCACGGAAATTCGTAATACCGGCTGAGATCTCAAGTTGTACTACTGTAAATTATTTATTTTTTTAATTTTTTATTCTTAGAGATAATAGCAAACAAATTTAAAGTTTCCACACTGATAAATTGGTGTGTAGAAACATCTGTATTTTTTATTTGTTTATATGTTGTGGTTTTAAGCATCTCACCGATTTCACAGGAGACTGTATTTCTCGTAAAAATGACTAAATAATCCCTATATTATTAATAGGAAGTTTATTTTTGCTTAGGTGTAAATCGCGATGTTAATTTGAATGAAGTGTCACATTCTTATTAAATGCATATATATGTTAATAAACTTTTTTTGATCAAAGAAACAAACGAATTTATTAAAAGAAAAGTTGGGTATAAGACATACCCCAAAAGAGTACAAACTATTACAATCCTTTTATAAGATGACAAAAACCCATTCTAAAACATCTCATTAACACCCAAGAACAAGACGGGGTTAGCTAACCAATCTCCAAAACCAAACTCCTTGCATCTCGGTTCTTTGAACACAAGCCACTCCAAAGTCTTGCCTTCAACTCCTCAACCATCTTTTCTAAATTGATTTCAACACCTTCAAAAGCTTTGCATTTCTTCCCTTCCATATGTTAATAAACTATGTATCATTTTCCTATTGATTTATAATTAATATATGACATCTATGTGACATTTTAATATAGGAATTAATTAAAAAATATATTTCTAAGGAGGTTTGAATCTTAGACCTCTTGCACAATATGTATATTTTTTAATAAGTTAATATATAAATCTTTAAATATTTTAAATATCTATTTTATATCTAAAAAGTGTTATCATATGACAATTTTTAAACATAAAATTAAAATTTAACTTAAGCCTATAAATATATGTAAGAAAAATATGGTTGTATCAACTTTTATAAAAAAATCTTTATATAATCATATATGATATTTATTGTAAATATACAATATATATATATATGTATATATATATATATATATATATATATCATTCGGAGTAATATTTATGCATCAATTATATAAAAAGATTCTATTAATCGTCTCTTTTTTTTATTTTATTAATTGTAAAATAAATTTGAAATAAATTTTATAGTAAATTCTTTCACATCTATAACCTTATAAAGCTAAACCTATGAAAGCTTATGTGGCAAAGCCACATTCTTTTATTTCAAAATCTCTCCATTCTCATTCATTTAAGTTTTAAGTATTGATCTTATCCATCAATTTTATAAGTTTTAATCTCATCCGTCCATTTATTTGGATGCATCATATTGAGATATACAAATTCATTAAGTAAAGATACAAAATTTACATTTAAAATTTTAAATCAAGTTGTTCAATTTGTATTCAGATATTTGGAAAGAGTATATTTAAATTATTTTATGATATATACAGATTATATAGATATATTTAATTTATTTGATGATATATACAAATTATATAAAATGTGTGCAAAAAGCAAGTGTATATTTAACTTATTTTGTGATATATACAGATTATATAGATAATCATTGAAAGCAAATATATATTTAATTTATTTGGTGATATATACAAATTATATAGATAGTTTGCGAAAGTGTATATTTAATTTATTTGATAATATATACAAATTATATAATGTATATTTAATTTATTTTGTGATATACATAGATTATATAACGTATACTTAATTTATTTCATAATATATTTCTTTCATTATCCCTTGAAATTCGCGGCCTAATACTAGTTTTATATAATTTCTTGTCAAAGATGATGTCAGATAAACCCACTTCAATTTTTTTCCAATTTTTATATTTCAGTATATTCTATTTTCTAAATTTTTAATACATGAATCCAAAATGCTTTGGTGAGTTATTAGATCATTTTTAATATAATGTGTCATTTATCTAGACTATCTATAATCTTATAAATCTAAACCTAGAAAAGCTTATGTGGCAAAGCCATATTCTTTTATTTTAAAATCTCTCTTCTCTCGTTCATTTAAGTTTTAAGTATTAGTCTCATCCATTAATTTTATAAGTTTTAATCTCATTCGTCCATTTATTTATATATTAGTCTATAAATTATGAGAGTCATCACAAACCCTAATATTTTATTTTCTTCTCTCATCATCTTCGCTCAGGTTGGACCGTAATTTCTTTATTCTCTCCTCTTATCATCTTTTGTCCGCGGTTGGACGAGAGAAAATTGGGGTTTGTTGAAGGTCGGACTTTCTTCTTCTTCCTCCTCGCATCATCTTTGAAGTTGCTACCTTACCCATTACTTTGATAAATTGTTTTACAAACTCATATTACAAAGAATGAAAATACCGCTTTGATGATCTTCAACACATGTATTTTTTAGAACTTTTTCGCTTTGATTTTCTTTGATAATTATACATCCTAATTGTTTTGTTCGTATGTTAGTTGTGTTTTGTTGGGTTTGTTTCTTTTTTTTGGCAGATCTACAACTTCTTAATTATGTGTGAAGATTTGATTGTCGATCAACTATTTAGAATATTATGAAGAATATTTAATTTACATTGTTAATTTGTATCCATTGTTAATTCAGAATATAATTTTGATGGACAATCAATTAATTTGTATCCCATTATTAAATATTTCTTTCGAATTAATGTAAATTATGATTTTATGTTGCGTTTTCATCTTCAAGCACATTCTTTTTTATGTGTCGAGTCTTTTAATATATTTAGCTGCATAATAATTGAATCATAATTTTTTAATTTTAAATAAAAAAATTATTTAAATTCTTAATTATATGACAATTTATAATTACATCACATTCAACATATTGATAAAAAAAAATAAAATTGCAGGGATTTGTTAAGTGGGCCCTCCACTCAGCATTTCCATGATTAAAGTCGATTTATTCAAAAATTGCAACCAAGTTTGTCAAGGTACTAAACATGTATCTGGTGCAATCTGACAACTACGATTGGAGTTCCCTTATATACAGGCTACATATATATCATGACCCTCACAACTCACAAGTCGTTTTTCCAATTACTATATTTTGTCTTTCTCCTCTTACCGTTTATTCAGTCATATACTTGGTGGCCCAGAACAAAGACGGATGGTAAGTGAGTAAGGTGATTTAAGTGACAAAACTCCTACATCGCGAACTCGATGTGTGGCAATAATTCTTTATTGAAATATTGCGGGTTATTGATGGATTCGTTCTGCACAAGTCCTCTCTCTTGCATAATTGTCATTCGTGCACTTCCTCGATTTACAACTCCCCTAACCAAGTGGCCTCTGAGTACAAATGAGAAGTTTTCGCCTTTAATTATTTCCTTTTATAAAAAAAAGTCATATATTGGTACCAACTTTCTATGAATATATCATAATTATTATAATTAAATAGCTATAGATAGAATTTTATATAAAGAAGGTGCACTTTTAAAAGACAAAGTCTACTATGAACAAGCATTTATTAAACTTGATTCATTTACTAAAGAAAGTATCCATCAGAATAACTGTAAAGTGTTGTCTATATTACTAAATATACGTCTTTAAAAAAATGTCACATTTATTGGTTGTTATCATTTTCCAATAAAAACAAAAAAGAAAAGATCAAAAGAGAGTGGTCCGTATATCCTCAACCATTACGTGACAAGTCGGCCGAATAAATCCAACTTTATTTTTACTAAGACTACTACTAATACCAATTGGGAACAATTTTTGATCAATGACTTGGTCTCATATCAACTTATTTCATACATGCAACCACTTTCAATATAATAATATTTTACAAACTAAAAATAAAGAATATCAATAAAATTAACCGAAAAATATCATAATAAAATTTGGGTGCATATTGCATATACTCACCTCACAATAGACTAACTCTCGATCAAAATATATGCCGGTATAAGGATTTAATTCGTAGACCGAATTCATAACCTCTACCCTTTGGGCATGCATTCACTTTCAATGTAATAATATTATGCAAACTAAAAATGAAAAGTATCAATAAAATTAACTGAAAAATATCATAACAAAATTCGAGTGCATGCAGGATGTGTGGACATGAGCCTTTGGCTCTAATACCATGAAAGAATTCCGCCTCATATAAAAGTCCAAACTTGTAGAGATGTAAGAATTTAATTCATTTACCTTGATTACTTGACAATATTTAATTTGTTCCAACATATATATTTTAGTACATAAAGTTATTATCCAGTTAACATTTTTTTCATCATAATTGATAATAAGTATGTTTATAATAATTTTAATTTAGAGAATAAATTATATAGATCCGCAATCATAGAAATAGTTAATAGCATTATACTCTCTCATATTCAAAATACTAGTTTTTGCTCGTGAATCGTGCTTCGCACGGTGATTAATATTGTTTATCAAGATATATATTTTTTTTAATTTTAAAATAAAAAAGAATAAAGAGTGACTTATAATTTCATTATAATATTTGATTGTAAGTTTGCAAACGGTATAAAGACCAATCAAGTTTATCGAACCCAAGGGAATAAGTATGCAATGAGGCCCTAGGAATACGAGTTCTAAGAGACTATTGTTGCAAAACGGTTTTTGGCACTAGAAACTACAATATAATTGCAAGAATTAAAATCAAACAACTAGCAAGCAAATGATCGAACACCTAGTATGCAAAAATAAGTAACTTGGTTTCAATGGGGGATTGGGGTGCTAGGGATAATATTCATCAAGGAATCAATGATCAACAAGCTATGATTGAATCAAATTGCAAATCAATTAAGGTAGAAAGCATAAAACCATCATGCAATTAATCACTCCATTAATAACACAATGCATAATGTGCGTATCCTTAGTACAACTAATCTCTCAATTAAGAAGCACCCAATTCATACATTCATACACAATTATAACCCGATTAATCCCTAATCACGTTAACTCAACTCTCGCCTATTGCTAGGGTGATCAAACATTAATCTAAAGAGATAATTTTGCATGAAGCACAATGAGAATCACAATTAGGAAGCAATCTAACTCAATTAATCAACAATTATCAACAATCATAGCATAAGACAATCACATCATCCCCAATTTCAATTATCCCAAGCACAAGATGATTAGCCCATGGTGCTAAGAGCAAAACCCATGGGTAAAAAATCTAAGTAAGCAATTAAGAAACAAATCAACACAAACAATGAATTAAAAGGAATTAAGTGGAAGAACATCACCAATAAAAGCCAAATCAATAGGAATGCTTCAATCTTCAAAATAGTCTTCAATACAATTCTCTTCTCCACACTAGAATTACAACTTGAAATTGAAAAACTAATGGATCAAATCACTAATCTAAGGTACAAATGCTTGAAATCAATCTAAATCTATGAATCTAATCCAATTACAAAGAGAATTAAGCTATGGAATGAGAATTTCGCCCAAAACCGTAAAATAACCGCTCTAATCTAAGCTATGAAGAATATGCTCTGCTTTTCGCTCAAAATGGCTTAAATACAAAAATTCAATTTTGGCCATCCCTCGAGTCGAGGTTGGGGCCCTCGAGTCGAGGCCTCTAAGTCGCTAACACGTTTTTGCAAATTCACCTCCGGCCTCGAGTCGAGCTCCAGCCCTCGACTCGAGGGATCTCTTTTACCTTATCTCGACTCGAGGGCCGAGCCTCGAGTCGAACTTGCTCGATTTTTTAAATTAATCCTATTGCCTTCACCCTCGGGTCGAGGCCCCTTGACCTCGACCAGAGGTCAAGTCCAGGAATTTTCTCGACCCGAGCTCCACCTCTCGACCCTTATTTTCACCCGTCTCGATCGTCTCTTCATCCTAAGAATGCCGGTACTCTCGATTAGGCCAAATTCCACCGATTTACCTGTAAACGGGACGAAAAATATCAAATATCTCACAAGTAATACTTTTTAGGCAAAGTAGTGATACTCTACACATTAAGGCACAAAATCTAACACTTTTGATCACTTTTGCACTAAAATACACCTTAAAACATGCATCAATTCACTCCAATCAAATTTATAAATTGTTAGATTGGATTGTAGAGTGTATATAAATTGGGAAGAAAATCCTTTGAAAAAGGCATAATCGAAGGAGTGAGTGAATGAATTAAGCCTAAAAAATATTTGCATAATTATTGGGTGTAAATTGATGATTAAATAGACATTCCTTATACACTTCCTAATTTAGTATAATGAGATCGATTTTGATAATGAAATCGGTTTGACGATGAGATAGAAGTATAGGTGGAACCATTTTTTCTTGCATTGAATCATAATCCTCATAGGAAAGCTATATATTGATGGATAAATTTATTCAAAACTTTAATAGACAATAATAACGATTAAAAGAAAAATTAATCGAATAAAATTCAATGCATAAAAGTAGAAAAATATTTCATGTACAAACAATAACGAAGTTAAACTTGATTACATTGAATAGATTACAATACATATCGATCAAATGAAGAAACTCAAACATGAATATGAAAACATGATACAATTCTAAAGGATGATATAGATTTTACATGTTACATTATACTATACTTAACACTAATACGATTCACGAAATTTGATCCAATTGCAGTGGAGAAGAGAAGGTGATCGAATAAGTATACACATCATTCCTATAAAAAAATGATTAAATTATTTGTAATGGAATACATGATGGTAACAATCCAACAAATAAGAACTCGACACAATGATGAACGACATAGAAGAAGATGATGAATGATGTTAGGAACAATAATGATGATGATCATCAAATTAAATTTAATAAAATATCATTGACAATGATGATGAATGACACAACGACACCAAGTAAAATGACACAAAGAATGCTAGTGAGTTGTGGTTGGAATGAAGAATATGAGCAAAGATTTATAGGAGTCTTGATGCTAAAATTATGGAATGAAATTGAGTGATTGAGGGTAATTAACATTACCTAATTTAGCAATATGACCAAACGAACGGACCGAATGAAGTCGATGACATCGATAGATGGATGAAGTGAAATGACGCTAAAAATAAAAAGACAATAAATTGGTGTATTATATATTTATAGATATGTCATTTTGAATGAGTATACACCCTTAATAAATATTTGACCATCACATAAAAGAACATATTTATCAAAATATTTTAATAATTTTAAGGTAAATTTGGAATATATGTAATTAATTTGCATTGAAAAATGTTAAACATCATCTAATTTGCTAATAAAATGAAGATCAAAACGACATTCATTTTGAAGTTGTGAAATTATATGCAATCAAGGCATGCATAGTACAAACTCAAAATTTCAAGTGTGACCTTTATTGTTATACTAATAAAGTCACCTGTAATATTTTTTTGTTAAGAGAATAAATCGTTTGAATCAATATTTAAAGAGTTGACATGCTTTAAAACATTCATAAAATTCTTGCAATATTCTTGTAATTTATTATCATAAAAATAAATCATTTGAACCAATATATAAATGTGCATAGTATTTTAACGAATTTTAAATTGTGATGAGATGAAAGAAATATTACCGTTTGATTTTCTACATTGCCTTAATTATTATTGACAAAACATATCTATATCTATAATCATATAAAGATAAATTCGCAAAAACTTATGTGACAAAGCCACATTCTTATGTTTCTCATCCATTTATCATATGCTTCTAATCTCAACCATTCAATTCTTTCTTTTTTTTTTTTAGAAAAATTGTAGTTTTGATCCCATGAGAATTTCCCAACGACCATGTTAATCTCTTGTTCTTTTTTTTGTCATATTTTTTTCCCAAAAATAGTCCCGACCATTATTTTTAGGATCAAAACTGTAATTTTATCTCATTTTCTTTGGACCAAAATCAGAATCTTATTATTCTCTTGGGATCAAAATTTCAATTTTTTTGGGATTAAAAATGTCGAATAAAACTACGAGACCAATATATATATATATATATATATATATATATAAGGACCATTTTGGCAGATGAGCGAGTCTCTTGTGAAATATTTCACATGCAATGTTAGTTAAAAATGGAAACAGCCTAAAAATCTCATGGGTCACGCCTAGAAAATGGGTCGAAATAAATTATCATGCAAGCTAGGTCAAGAAATCGCAGAATATGGGAAAACGACGCAGATCAACAACGACGATGAAGCGCTAACACACTAGAGATCGACGAAAACAACATCAAAGATTCAACCAAAGGATCGAGACGATAAAACGCGCACGTAAAGAAGAAAGAAAGAACGAACAATGGATGATTATTTTGAAAATTGCCAAATAATCGCAGGTGATAATTCTGCGAGTTCTTCAACACTGTAATTGTGTTAATTCTCACATGCGATTACTGGGTAATTGTATTATACAACAAAAATCACGAGAAAAACATGAACTCGGCTTTAAATTGCTTGAAAAAAATGTGTTACCTATTTAATATGTGTATGTTACTGCATAGAGTGAATATGGTTACTATATCAAAAATAGTATTTTTGTGTTACTTTAAAAAATAACATGTGTTACTATATTCACTAAGGGGTGTTACTTTGTACTATAGTAATAATATATGTTACTATATACACTAAACAAAGTGTTACTATAAACCGGTGCCTTGTAGGAATGATCATTGTGGAAACAATGAGATGTTGGATGATTCTAATACTCAAGCCGTGAAAATAACTTACAAAGTGATGAATATCTTTGGTTCACTTATTGAGATTAAAAAAGATACACTAGAGCACAGATGTATAACCTATACCGTGCACATGCCCGTTCATTGGGGTTTAGTGTCCGTAAGTCAACAGTATTGTATCTTCCGATGGAAGCAACACAATAACATCTAAATTGTAATGCGTGTGTTCTTCCAAAGGTTTAAAGAACACAACCGATAGTGTGCTTCTACGAAAGTCTACAAAGAACAAAAAATGTGGGGAAACAAGAACTAATTGCAAGGCACAAATGAGAGCAAGACTTATCAAGATGGAAAATATGAGGTAGCAAAGCACATTACAGATCACAATCATCCATTAACAAGAAAATAATGGAGTCATTTACATCGTTCGGAAAGGGCAATTACAGTGGGAAGGCTGATGCTATCAAAGAGATGGTGACATCCGGTATAAAACCACCGACTCTTTCGGATATCTAGCTTATAGTGCTTTGGAGGAGAAGACCAAGTTGGGCATACAATGAAGGACCATATGAACTTTGTTGATCGTCACAAGAGAAGCAAAATAGAAGGCGGTGATGCAAAAACATTCATGGAGCTAATACAAAATCAGTCAGATGAGGAAAGTAAGTTCTTCTACAAGATACAAATGAATGATGAGGGCAGGATGAGTAATATTTTTGGAGAGACTCGATGATGAAGGAAGATTATGGAATATATGGCGATGTTTGTGTTTGACACCACTTATAAAACTAACAAGTATGATCTCGATTTGTGCACCATTCGTTGGGATAAACAATCACCGGAAAAATACCATGTTTGGTATAGCATTCTTATCCGACGAAAAGACAGACACTTTTGAGTGGCTTTTACGGTGTTCAAGAAATCAATGGGTGGGAGAAGTCCAAAGAACAATATTCACTCGATCAGGATCTAGCAATTGCAAATGCAATAGAGAGAGTATGATCTTAATTCATTGAAACCGATATAATCAAGATTTACTCGATATATATCATATGTGTTACCATATGAAATATATAATGTTACTTTATAAGTGTAATTGTGTTACTATTACATTGTTTGTGATGCCACAGTTTTCCCGAAAGCACGACATAGACTATGCTTGTGGCACCTCCAGAGAATGCGATTAGCGATTTGCAAAGCTAAAGGGAAATAACGCATTTAAAGATGCATTCAATAAGTGTTTATCGGGGTAGAGATAGGGATGAGTTCGAGAGCTATTGGAATGGGATGATCGCACACTACAACTTGCGTAATAATGCTTGGTTTAAAAGACTCTACGATCACGAAGGAAAAGTGGTGCAATCGCATTGAGCAAAGACTTTTCTCGCTGGAATACTATCTTCACAAAGAAGTGAAAGCACAAACAATTCCATCTCATTCAATTCGAGAAGGAGCACTGGGTTGATGATTTTTATAAAATTTTCAATAACACAAAGTAAGTGCATGGAGAATGAGAGAGAGAAATGATGAATTCCAATGCCAACGTAAAAAACCAGGATCTTCTTTGGAAATTAATGGAATAGTGAAGCATGCTTCTAAGTTTACACACTTGCCATTTTCAATATTTTTGAAAAGGAATTTCTCAAGAGTCTATCATGCTCTTCACAGGAGATAGGAAGGGAAGACACTACTTTGATATATGATGTTACCGAACAAGGTATGGTCAATAGGGTGATCTTTGAAAAAAATATGGTTTGTGTGCAAAGTGTAACCTGCAAGAAATTTGAGGAATGTGGCATACTATGTTGTCATACAATATGGACACCGCATATTAACTCAAGGTGCATAATACCAAATGCATACATATGTAGGAGGTGGACAAAAATACGAAAACAACTTTTTGGGACAAAACAGGGGGACTAACCACGAGTCGGACTCGTAGTACAGTTCCATGGAGGCATGAAATGGCAAGGAAGAGCTACAATCTGATTTTAGAATCAGAAAAAATGAGGATGCACGGAAAATACTTGAAGATGGTTATGAAAGGGACTCAATGCTTATTAAGACATTAGTCTCTAGCGAGCAACCTCAAACATCTACCGAGGTTGAAGGTAGAATGACTATATTGGACCCTCAACGATTAGTCACAAAGGGTCGAAAGCACGGATAAAGAACCATTTCACTAGAAGCAAAAAAAGAGCAAAGCAATAATAGCAAAAGAATTTGGCACAACAACCCCAAACCCCCATTTATTTTAATTTTCAATTGTATCGGTTCAAAATCTGTGGCATTGTTGCACATTATTATTAAACTTCTTATTTTGGTTATTAAATTTTTTTATGTTAGATACAATGTTCTTGTTTAATAAAAAATATGTTATATTAATGACCTAATTGTGTTACTATAATTATAATTGACATAGTTAAAATTTATAATCAGTGCATGTTTATATATGTTACAGCTTTAGAACAAACTATGTTACCATTCGTTTATAATTATGTTACAAAGCAGTATATTATATTTATATCAGTTTAATTTTATATATTATGTTAGATACAATGTTATTCTGTTTAATCAAAAATATGTTATATTAATGACTTAATTGTGTTACTATAACTATTTATATATAAGTGTTACATATTTATACATGTTACGATTTAGAACAAACTATGTTACCATCCGTTTATAATTATGTTACGGTGTATATTATATTTATATCGACTTAATTCTATATGTTATACTTCATTAGAAACAAAAATAAGTAGTTATGCAAGATGAATTACCTCCATATGCATAATCTCCTGGCACCGATTCTTCATTATAAACTTGATATGTGATAAAATACTGTTTGTATTCTTTAAAACAAAAAAGATGAATTACAAAAACTATGTTACAATACATGTTTTAACTATGTTACTCTAAATAATTTTATATATGATGTATACCTTATGATGGGTGATTAACCAACATACATATTTCTACATCCCCGCCACGAAAAATAGATATATTACGATGGAAAAAAACACACATAAATAAAAATCCCATCAAAGAATGCACCAATTACGATAAGAATACTAAAATATTGCTACAATTGTACATACACAATCCTAATAATATGCATTAATCGACACCCTAATTAACACAAAAATGATCGGTGTCTAGCACTAATTACTAGGGGTGGGAATAGGCCAGTGCTACCCGACAGGCCTACGGCCTGGCCTACTAAAGCCCGCTCGGCCCGTTTAATAAATAGGTCGCTCAGGCCTTTTAAGAAGCCTATTTAATTAAATAGGCCAGGTTTGAGCTTTCTTGTAGGCCTTTTAAGCCTAACAGCCGGCCTATTTAATTATATATATAATAATATAATATATTATATATATATATATATATAATATATATATATATATATATAAATAATTGTGAGATACTCATATATTTTATCTCATAAATTTACATATTAGTAAAAATATTAATAATAAATAAAATAACTTACGTCACGTTAATTTACATAAGATTTTGTTATTGCTTTTGCTAATTGATAATTCTTGGTATGTTAATTTTATTCGTATTTTGAATTGTATAGTATTTACGGTGTAATATAAAAAATGTGATTTTTAAAATTTAATGAAGAATAAAAAGTTGCAAAGAAATAGGCCTTTAAAAGGCTTTCGTGCCCGGCCTATTTATTAAAGAGGTCGTGCCGAGCCTTGAAAAAAGTCTATCATAGATAATAGGCCGTGCTCGTGCCTAAAAATTATCTAATAGGCCTAGGCTTTCTTATTCAAAGCCCGGCCTGGCCCGGCCTATTCCCACCCCTACTAATTACCAACAAAACATCATCGAATTTTTCCAAAACCACCACCATAACCGGCAAACAAAATAACCACATGCCCAACCAAATTCACCATAAAAACACAGAGTATTCATCAGCCTCCTCCTCCGATCGAAATTAGAACAGAACAAAATTAACTTAATATTCATCAGTCTTTTTTAACCCTCGGCCTTAAAATCTTTCTCCTTTCATATGCAACGGTATCGCCTTCCTCTTCCTCTCTCAAAGCTGAACAACCGAATCTTTCACTGCTCCAAAGACCCAGAGCCTTCTTCTCGTAAAATGCAAAAACATTCGAAAGACCCCTCCCTTAGAATGTTACTTTGAGATTCAGCCATAATAGAACAGAATTTAGCTCTATAAAAATCCTTGTACCAGCCTATAAAACAAAAGAAGCAAAACACAAAAGCAATGAATAAACACAATCACACAAAAAAAAAAAAAAAAAGAAGAAGAAAGACTAAAAACTAAAAACATACATTTGAAAGATCGTGCTCATCATAAACTTCACCATGAAAATTTAAGATATGGTGCATCAAAAATAGACCACACCCTTGTTCACATCCTTCGACTTCCATTTCGCTTTTCACATCTTCAATGTTAAAAACATTGACATCACTAACCCTAGGATGATTCCGTTTCTTCAAAGCAATCTTACAATAAACATTTTCTCGCAATAAAAGATGAAAAAAAGACACTAATAAGATAACAAAAGCAAACAACAAAATAAGAAAGAAATTAAAAAAAAAATAAACTAACCAACAAACGTATGCAACTCTTGTACGTCCTCTTCTCAACATGGACAAGGTTATCCAAATATTGTAATTTACCGTACTTAAGATTCACAACAAGAAGAGCATAATGTCCATATATACGAATGACATAAAAATCAGAATACGTACATAAAGAAAATAAGAATAAAAAGTGTTACTATATATAATGAAATGTGTTACTGTAAACAAAAAAATATGTTACCAGTTCAAGAGATGAAAACCTCTTCCGACGTCATATCCGTAAAGTGCTCCGCACCTCCCATCACCTCCTTCTCGTATGCCTCCCTATCAGGATCATTGCGTAGAATCCTATTCAATGGTACCTACAAAATATATATATATATATATATATATATATATATATATATATATATGTTACGGAAATAACAAACATGAGTTACTATAAAAATAAACATATGTTACTATAATAATAAAGCTTACACCGTAATCCAGCCCAATAACAAACCGTGATGGACTCAAGAACAAAACCCCGATTCTCGACAATGCTTAATAGAGAAACACAAAGCATTAAGCACATTGTGTGCTATCTCGGTATCAAAATGCATTGTTAGGAGATCCTCCTGTTGACCAAATACATCCCATCATCATTGCGGTAAAGAAACTCCTCCCCGCAACAAATACATAAAGGCAAATATAAAATGAATAATGCATACAAAAAAATAATTAAAAAAGAATAGAAGAACAGAAAATACTTACATTAAATTTCAAAGAAATGAAGATGTAATCAACCAGCTCAATCTCATGTTTATCCAAATCTAAAACAAACTTAAATTTGTATTTACAAAATTTGATACAAAACCAACATCGTGGCTAAAACCCTCAATTAGATCCCTAAACGAATTGTCCACTGCTTCATCAATAGCCTTCGCATTCACCTCATCAAAGAATCGTGGAAAACAACTTCATCTCCATCACCTCCCTCATCTTTGTCCTTCCTTCTCACCCTCCTTGGCTTCTCCTTCCTTCTCCGCCACTTGCTCAGCCTCCTTTCCCGCAAAACACCCTCGTCCTCCCCTCAACTACATCCTCATCCATCCCCTCACCTGTACTCTCATGCTTCTCTCCCGATCATCTTCTTTCCCGTCATCGTCATCACTTTCGAGACTCCTCCTCACCCACATCCCGACCAGCCTTCTTGCTTTTCCCATCACTTTCTTCCTCATCCTCCTCATCACCCTCATCGTCCTCATCATCATTGCCATCCCCACCGATGCCCTCCTCTTCATCTTCTTCTTCCTCACTAACACTGTCCTCATCACCCAGTCCTCCTCATCATGTTCCTTGTCCGAACCGCCACATGAGAACTCATCATCCTCAACCTCCGCAGACTTATCACTCGATGGGCGACCGCTAAACGGATCGTGCGGAAACAACTCATAGCTAGGCATATCAGCTATGTTCTTTGCACGCATGAAGTTTTCAACCAGATCATCAACGTTTTGCAGGATTTTTTCATCCGCCCAAAGCGGGAATCGAATCGGAGGTTGAATCGTGCAATTTCTTTTTAATTTCGTTCAATCTAATGATGTAACCATTAGATGTCTCGCTTATATCGGTCATCAAATTCTCCACCAAAGACCTGCAAATCCTACAAGATGAAGGGTAATAAAAATAAAATGACAAAAATCATTTAAGTGGTATTTTAGGTGTTACTAATAGAAATAAATTATGTTACTATAACATGATAAATGTGTTCTTGATTTAGAAATAAGTTGGTGTTACTATATAAATATAAATATGTTACTATTATATATTAATACATGTTACTATTTCATATAAACTAAAAAAACAGTAATCACATTTAAAAGGATAATAATACCTTCGCATCCCTCGCTAAAAGACTTTGCCGCACCGACATTTACTGCAGACCTCTTCAATCCATTGATGGTCACGGGATACTCATCCAAAGACACTCGCCATCCCCGTCTGCAGACCATTGTTGAACTCCCCGCTTGCAACGGACGTGAAGATTATCATTGTTCCAGTGTTGTATAAGAGGAATACTACGTGGCAAACAAATACCATGCCACCTAATCCTATGCATATATGCAACCCGCGTAATCAATAGACATCCAAGTAACATTGTGGGAAGAGTTCTTCCTCACAAAGATCAATGCTCTTACACGCTTTATGGAAAATAAAAGAACACCACCAAGTTTACAAATAGAATCAACATCAACAAGAGACTTAAACATCTGACCGAACAAACCAAATGGTTTGCAGATGGTGTAAAAGCGGCGACATACAAAAAAACAAGCAGACGCTTAAAGTCTTCACCGCCATCCTTCAAATGGGTTTTAAAAATAGCAGCCCAACTCACTCAACTTTGAGTTGGCCTTCAAACCATACTCCGAGAACTTTTCCGTAGAACATTGTCCTCCCTCGGGAGTAAGACAACATCGCACCCCGATTCCTTGGAAGCATGAATATATCATGCACATTGTCCGGCGTAATTACAAAACTACGACCTCGACCCACGGATAGTTGCAGTGCACGGAATTAAAACTACGAACCAGCCCACCGAAGCATCGGGTAGGGTTGTATACGAATCAAATACTTTTGTTCGATTCGATATTCGTGCTCGAAATTCGATATTCGTATTCGAATTTTATGATTCGAATTCGATAACGAATATTCGATTTGATTCGATTATTAAACAAATACAAATACAAAATTATGATACTCGATTCGATATTCGTAGAATATTCGATTCGATATTTAAATATATATTATATATAAATATATATTATTTTTATAGCAAATATATAAATCTATATATTAATATTATATAAATATATTAAGGCTCCAATTATTTGCAACTTATATTTTATAAATACACCACACCACTCAAATAAAAACACCACCACTTTTAATAAATACACCAATTAAAAATATCATTTTAATTGGACGAATTTTACACAATATTTCTTGCGATTTTTGGTTCATTAATGTAATTTTAGTAGATTCTCAAAAGATTCTAATGACTTATTCATCATCAGTTCATAACAAAGATTTGGATGTATTGGAACCTTATCGCTCAAGGTTAACTCCTCACATGATAGAAATTTTGATTTGTAGAGCGATTAAGTTGGTGACTTCATGGGATCAAGAAACCCATTATAACATAAGTTCTTTTAATTTTTTAATTCATTTGAAATATATGATGTTTTTATGAATAAATTGATTTTAATTATTTTTATTTTTTATTTAGGAGCAAGAAGAATTTATTCATGTCATGTTGCAAACAACTTGAATTTGGTTTGCAAAACCGATGGAAGATTGATTCTCGTTATGTAATTTGATAATTAATTTTTTTTCGCTTTTGTATTTGATTATGTAACTTTTGAATTTGTGACTTGTATTGTGAATTGAAACAACAAAATTAATTTTGAATTGAATACTCAAAGAATATTCTTTAAAATATATTTGAGAAAAAATCGATTCGAATATTCGATTCGAGTATTCGAATAGTTCCGAAAAATTCGATATCAATTTCAAATCGAATATAAATCACATTTACTATTCGAAAATATTCGAATTCGAATTCGATATTCGAAAAATTTAACGAATACAAATTCAAAATAGCGGTATTCGATTCGATTCGATTCGTTTACAACCCTAGCATCGGGTAACCACTCACCTTAGTCAAATTCAGCTTCAACAAACTACCGAAGCCAATCTTCTTCACACTCCTCCGGGCGGTATTGAGTGAGTTAATCGAGTTCCCGACAATGACAGATGAGGCCTCCCATGAGGAGTGAAATCCCTATAGATGAAAAGAAAAATATAAATCAAAGTAAAATACATTTATGCAAATGAAAAAGAAAAAACCTCGTTTTCTTTGTGCGAGCTTGAACCGTCTTTCTTCTCCTTAATAACTTGCTTAACAGGGGACTTGGATATGGTCAGCTTTCGCTCGACTCTTTCTTGTCTAATGGCTCCTGCCGCTTCTTTCTCGACCTTTTCAGGGGCCAAATCCTTTGTTCTTCTAGGACCCATTTAATATATGTTACCGTATCAAAAACAAAAACACAAATGCACCATTAAATTGAAAAACAAAATGTATTACTAGAAGAAAAAAGATATGTTACTTTATAAATATAAATATGTTACTACACAAGAAAACAAACATGTTACTAACATAGATAAACACATGTTACCAAACAAACAACACTATGTTACTATCCATAATAAACAAAAAAAAAAAACAGAAAACCATAGATGTTACTAACATGAATAAAACATGTTACTAAACAAAACACCATATGTTACTAAAACCAAACTCAACTAAAACAAAAACGAATATAAAACAGAGCATAACACTAAGGTAAGCGAGATACCAACACAGATCTCGTAAAAATATCGAAAAAACAAAATACACTAACAAAAACAAGAAAAACCAAACACCAACAGAGAACGAACAAAAATAAACATCGATACAAAAAAAAAAAAAACAAGATCACCAACAACACGTAAAACAGAAGATACCCTAACTTCAAACAACTAGGGTTTAGGACTAACAAAACCGAAAAAATGCGATAATAAAACACATAAAACCAGAAAGATAACATTCACAAACGAAACAAAAAAAACGCGAGAATGTGAAAAAAACTTGAACAATACCTTCGTCTGCTAGAAGAAAACGTCGAACGAGAAAATACAACGAAAACGTGAAACCGCCAATAAATACAAGCTGGTATGCACCGAGAACCGCCTCGATAACCGCCGTGGAACCGCCACGATCGCCGCGGGAAAATCGGACAAAGACGATGAAAATTTGAACTTTGGGTGAAAATGAAGACGAACCGTCAAAATCCCAATTTTATATATGACCCATTTATGCAAATCGGGTTCTGGCATGGATTATTTCACGGATCCTAGATCCGTGAAATATTTCATATAAGTATTTGTCTTTGCGAGATAACTTATTCTCTTAAGATCAAAAATGCAATTTACCCATTTTTTCCTATATATTTCTATTTTTTTATTTATTTCATTCTCATTCCAAGTCCTAATTTTCTTCAATCTATCTTTATTTTCACGTCTCTATAATTTCATCTACTTAATTTCGTCATTTTTTTTTGCAGATTATATATATATATATATATATATATATATAATTTCAGATTATCAAATATTTTGATGAAGATTCGCTGATTAATGACACTCTAATATTCTTCATCGACATCAGATTACCTAATCTCTCTTGGTGTTTTTCTTTATCTAGATCAAATTTCATGTGTATTTACTGTTCCTATATCAAGTGTTATGCAAATTTTGTAGAATATTCATTCATTAATCAAGCAATTAACTTCTTCTGTTATATTATATATTCATTTCGTTAAATATTATTTGTATATATTTTTATGGTCTATTTTATTTTATAGTTGCAATTTGAATATACTGGATTTGAACAAAAGTTATTCATCAATGTGAAAGAAGATCGATTAAATGCTTTGTGATACAAGAATTTTTAGTTGAATATAAATAGAGATTTCGTTTGAAGATGAATATAGACAACAAAATTTATTATAGGATGAATACAATCTTTTTAGTAATTTATTTTACACGCATCACAAATAACTAAAAAAGTTCATCTTATAAAAAATCAGATTCTTTTCGAACCCTAAACCATTTAGTGAAATTTTATTCAGTAATTCTCTATTGACTCATCTGTTATCAAGGACCAAGGTCCTTGCCCAAACTTCAGTTTATCTTCTCAATTTTGGATAAGTTCTTAAAATTTTCCTACCATAAACTAAACCTTCACAATATCATTTAAATTTAAAAATATCACTCTTTTTTTATTCTACTCTATTCTCTTTCTTACATTTTATCTCATTCAACTACCCAAAATATTCTTACATTTTATTCTCCCTTCTACACTAATTTGATTTTTCTTAAAATAAATGTCACTTCACATGCAACTAATCACGTAACGGAGTGTAATTTTCTACCCTCCCTTTTCTCTCCAGACTTCATTAGTCCCCTATGAATATGATACACCAATACAAAATATGAAAATAATTTGCCATTCCGGCTATAAATGTGTGTGTAGTTGCGATCCACGGTTTCCTCAACTTGAGACTAGCCATCACAATCATCTTTACACTAAACTAATCTATCTGCACGTGCACTGGTACCATCAACCTTTCACACTCAAATTTAACTTTATTAATTCAACTCACAAATATTCAAGTTTATTCAAAGTTGTGTTTGATATTCCTAGTACCATTATTCAATACTATAGTTGTAGCAGGAGCAAAAGTTAATGTTTGCTTGTACAATCTTATCGTACAAATTAAACATTCCAAAGGTAGGGTGTGCTCGCAACTTTTACTATTTAGAAGTATTTTTAAACAGTTACCTAGTTTGCAAACATCCTGTATAAGAATTACGACCACCACTGCTTGTACGAAACAGTTATTGCTACTGCAACCAGTCCCACAAAATATCCCGACCCAAATGGCACCATACCATCGTGCCACGAATACTCGTCGTCCTCGTCTTCGTCTTCGTCCTCGTCCTTGTCCTCTTTAGCATTAGCATTAACCGGACACACTTTTCTCACTATATACCCACACAGCTTTTCATTCCCTTGAAATGCATCCACAGAAAACGTCTCGAACTGCCCCCTCTCGGAATCTCCCCTTCAAGATCATTGTTGGCCACGCTGAACGCCGACAGGAAATGCAGCTCCGTCAATGATTCCGGTATCTTACCCGTCAGATGATTCCTGACATATCCATCTTCTCCAAATTAATTAGCCCCGACAACGAACTCGGGATGCTCCCATTGAACTCATTGTTGCTCAGATCCAACATCCGAAGAAGCTTCAATCGTCCTATTTCCTCCGGGATTTCCCCACTCAGGCTGTTGTTTCCCACTTTCAATCCTCTCGGGAGATTGAAAAGCCGATTGTATTGAAGGCTATCGAACAAAAACGGCAGCGCCAAAGAGCTCAAATCGGTGCTGGTGTTGTCGGCAATCAACGCCGCCATCGAACCTATTTCACGGGGGAGCTCTCCGGTGAGAGCGTTCTCGGTAAGGTTTAGCACGATCAGCTTCGGCATTGCCCCTAACCACCTAGGGATCCGACCCGATACCCTGTTACAGCATAAATTCAACACTTTGAGTTTCCTCAGCTTTGAGATCCATGAAGGGATTTGGCCTTTTAGTCTTCCTCCTCCTAGGGTCAAAATCTGCAGATTCTGAAATCCGCTCAGATATAAGAGATCGTCGTCATCCGGCATCATTTCGTCGTGGAAGCATCTCGACAGGAACAGAACCCCCAAATTATCGCAATGCCGGAGGGTCTTCAATGCTCCGACTACGTTCGTGAGGAGGTTATCGGAAAGCGAGAGGTGCGTTAGGGTTGTAAGGGAAGCCATACACGCCGGGATTTCTCCGATTAGCTTGTTGTAAGCTAACCGGACAGCTGTCAGGGATCTGCACAAGCACAGGCTGCTTGGGATCTCTCCCACGAAGCTGTTGTTGCCGAGATCAATGGCTTCCAGTCGCCTGATTTTGGAGAAATCAATCGACGATATTTCTCCGTTTAAGTGATTGTTTCGCAGTAGCAGAGTTGTGAGTTTAGAGCAGTTGATGAGGGAGGGAGGGAGAGTTCCGGTGAGGCTGTTGGTGTGCAGTTGAAGCTGTTGGAGATTGGACAGTGAACCGATTTGGGAAGGGATTTCACCGCTGAATTCATTCTGTTGCAGCTCCAGTATGGTGAGGTTTGTTAGGGAAACGATGTCGTTTGTGATAGGCCCGGAGAAGTGATTGTTAGGCAGAGAGATTTGGTTCAGTGTTGTTATGTTGTAAAGATAGTCGGGCAGCCGCCCCGACAGACGGTTGAACCCTGCTCGGATTACTTGGAGGCGGCCGCAGCCACCTCCAAGTAACAAACTCCCGGTGAACTGGTTGAATGAGAAATCGAGGATGTTGATGGATGGGGCAGCGTTGCAAATGGATGAGGTCGGAATCTGACCACTCAGAGTGTTGTTGCTGACATTGAAGGCCATCAAATTGGGAAGAAAGAAGGGTGGAGGATTCAAAGTGGCATTAAACATATTGCTGGAAAAGTTCAAACTGCGGATTGATGGCGAAAGGTATTGATGGTAATCAAGTGGGCCGGAGAGATGGTTGAAACTGAGGTCGATTGTTTGCAGATGATTGAAGGAGGAGTTGAGGAAAAGGTGGCCGGAGAAGTAGTTATGAGAGAGATTGATGTGAGAGAGAAAGGGGAGGTTGGAGAGGTTGATGATGATACTTCCAGAGAGTTGTTTTTCTGGTAACCATAGATGTGTGACGTGGCTTTGCCTTGAGCAGGATATGCCTTCCCATTGACAGCAGTCAATGGAAATAGACCAGTTGAGAGAAGAAGAGGTGATGCTGCGCTTCAATGATAGCAGGGAATCGCGTTCCATTTCATTGCAGGATTCTGCATTTTGAGAGACCAGGCCAAGGAAGAGGACTACTGTTAGAGTAGTTGCTATTTGCATTGATGCCTCGTTTTCGTCTTTCTTCTTCTTTTTTTTCATCCACCCATTAATTATATACAACATGTGATGAGAGAGGGAGAGATATGGATATACTTATTAGGAAAATGCGTCAAAGTATGGAAATGGTGGGTGTCAGGTATTAGAGGGAATATCAGGAAAAATGGTAAGAGTGTGAATGATGGAGAGGGCAGACCATATAATTGACTTGAATTTGGTTTGATCATCTCTATCTCTATCTCTGCACTTGTGGGGCTTTATAAGTTCGGTATTCATAGACTTATTTACAAAATTACACCACACAATTTATTACCCTTTTATTATTCTTAAAAAAAAAAAAAAATGAATGAAGTTACATACAAGAATGTTCCAAGATTTGACTCTTTAGCATCGCAAAACATAGCACGAAAAAGCTTCACGGAAATTCGTAATACCGGCTGAGATCTCAAGTTGTACTACTGTAAATTATTTTTTTAATTTTTTATTCTTAGAGATAATAGCAAACAAATTTAAAGTTTCCACACTAACAAATTGGTGTGCAGAAACATCTGTATTTTTATCTGTTTATATTTTGTGGTTTTAAGCATCTCACCGATTTCACATGAGACTGTTTTTCTCGTAAAAATGACTAAATAATTTTATATAATTTCTTGTCAAAGATGATGTCAGATAAACCCATTTCATTTTTTTTTTTTTCAATTTTTATATTCCAATATATTCTATTTTCTAAATCCTTAATACATGGGCCAAATACTGGTGATTTATTGGATCATTTTTAACATATAATGTGTCATTTATCTAGATTATAGAACATATAGTGGAACATAGAAAATAACATAACGATATTATTTTAGTCTCATATATTTCGTATACATGGTAAAGTTACCTTATTAACACTTTTGAAACTTTTAAAATATCAAATATTAATCAAAAGTATTAAGAATCTCATAAGGAGTTTAAAAAATTAGAGTTAGTGATATATATTACTTTTTAGGAGTATCAACAACAAATTAATAGTTTTACTATTTAAGTTATTCATATTCAATATAAAATACGGTATTATAATATTTAAATTAAAAATATCATATTTAACAAATAGCATTAAAAAATTAAATATATAATAAAAAATAATAAAAAAATATTCCCTCCGTCCCGCAATTAACTTCACACTTTCCTTTCCGAGACCGTTGGAGAAATTAGGTTTAATTATTTTAATGAATTTATTTGATTATTTAATTAAAATAATTTGATGTTTAATTTCCGGAAACTAAACGAGATTATGTTGGTTGTTTAATTAATTTCTTAAAACCGAATTTCGGTGAGTGAGAAATTGTTATAAATATTGAAAGGTTAAAGTATCACTCTTGAGTATTAAAGGTGCCACATTTACTCTAAGTGATAATTGTCCCACATCGGATAATGTGGGAGTTAATTCACTCCTTATATGTAAGAAGTGATTAAAAGAATTCAAATTATAAGTGGACTATGCATACAAAAATGGGCCACACGCGCGCGCGCGTGCCGCCCGCCCGGCCGTGCCGAGCCGAGCCCGTGGACTTGGACTTGGACTTGGATCTCAAGAATTGGACTTTGGATGAACTTTGGGTGTATTTGGGCTTGGTGGTGGTGTATGTATAATTTTTTGGAGCCCAAAAATTATGGGCTTTATCCGATTCTCGAATGTGAATTTCCTGCATTTAATTTGAATTTCATTTGATTTGAATTTGAAATTCAAATGTCGAGATGAATCGAGCAGACGAATGTCCGGCTTCGAGGCGTTACAAGTCGATATGTAGGTGGTGATTTGAATTCCAAAGACCAAAAGTCGGAGAATGAATCGACAGACGGATGTCCAGGTTCTTAACGTTTCAAGTCGTATAACAGTGGTACATTGCAAACTTAAACCACAAATCTCACCCGACGGATTGACATTGATTACCTTAATTTAGGGTCCTTGTCTATCTCACTGATGGATTGGCATTGATTGCCTTAATTTCCGGATCCTTGTCTCTTCATGATCTCGGGTGTCCCGCCTATAAATAGGAGACATCGCATCCGCATGCACCCTAGCATACGCACCCCAACATTAGCATATACACCCACATCGAAATTTTTGTATTTTTACGTCCAATTTTCTGCATACAGTCTAGTATTCAGTCCAGTTTCACGTTCTTGATTCGTTGGAGCTCGTTTTCAAGTGGTGCTACTTGAATACGAGATGAAAGTCGCTTTTCACCTTTGGAAACATTACGTCGAACCGTGAGCACTAGCGGGGCGTATTTGTTTTGTGGGCAAAGGATCATTTCCTTGACTCAACTTATTTGTTGTTCGTGGTTGATCAAGTTCGTTGCCATTGCGGTCGTTGAAGCTATTCGTGATCAAGAAAGAGACTAATACTTTTTAGTTGTAAAAGTATTACTTTTGTAATATTCTTTCTTTCTTATTTTTTTCTTACCTTTTCTTTTGGTTATTTCCGTCCCGATTATTGTAAAAGTCATCGTTGGTGCAATTATAAACCAATAATCGTAAAACAAATATCCGGATGCGACGATGGCTTCCGACGGAAATAACAATAACGGTGGAAACGAAAACCAAAATCCACCCGTTATCATTGAAGTTGGTGAACCTTCAAACCTCCCCCGTGGTTTCAACTTCCGTTGTACCTCCCTTCATGACTCATGACTCCGGACCGTTTATGGTTCACAGAGAAAAACCCGAGAAGTTCTCGGGAAGTAATTTTAAGAGGTGGCGGCAAAGATGTTGTTTTACCTCACTACGCCGCACCTAGCGCGGTTCCTCGGGAGGATCCGCCCGTGGTCGATGAAAACAACACGGATCCCGCTAGGCGTATTGCCTTTGATCGGTGGGGCCATGGAGACTTCTGTGCGCAACTACGTCCTTGGAAGACTAGTTGATGCGTTGTATAACGTATCTTTGTTCGGTTAAATCTTGTGAAAGAACTATGGAGTTCTTTGGAACGCAAGTATAAAACCGAAGATGCCGGAACTAAAAGTTCGTAGTTGCTAAATTTTTAGACTTTATGATGGTAGACGGAAAATCTATCGTCGAACAAGTACAAAAATTTCAACTAATATTGCATGACATACTCTCGGAGGGTATGGTCCTACCGGAGGCTTTTCAAGTAGCTACGGTGATTGAGAAACTACCCCTAGTTGGAGGGATCGAGTTCAAAAGTTATCTTAAACACAAGCGAAAAGGAAATGTCACTTGAAGAATTAATCGTCAAACTCCGAATTGAAGAAGATAATCGGAAAATGGACATTAAATCTAAACAAGTGAACATGGAAGCAAAGGCAAATTTGATGGAACAGGGTGAACCATCAAAGAAAAGAAAAAGGCCTAATGATGATAAGAAACCGGTTGCTAGAAAATTGAACTTCGGTGGCGATTGCTACAAGCGTGGTAAACCCAACCATATGGCACGAGATTGCAAAGCCCCGAAAAAAGATAAAAAAGAAAGAAAAGAAAGAAAGGATAAGGGCAAAGCACAATCAAGTGCAAATATGGTTGAAAATGAGGCCATCGATATGGACATGTACGCCTTCGTCTTTGAGGCAAACATGGTGGATAACCCCAAAGAGTGGTTTGTGGATACCGGAGCCACTTGCCACGTTTGTTCCGAGAAGAGTGCTTTCTCTATCTATGCTCCTACCGATGGGAGAAAACTTCACATGGGTAACCAAAGCTACGCCTGAAGTGGCTGGAGTTGGAAAAGTTGTGCTCAAACTTACTTCCGGTAAAGAGCTTACGCTGAAGGATGTGCTTTGCATGTCCGGACATCCGCAAGAACCTCGATATCGGGCTCCGGACTTATTACTCATCAGTTTAGACTAGTGTTTGTATCCGATAAAGTTGTATTGAGCAAATGTGGACAATTCCTAGGTCGAGATTATCTCGAGAATGGGTATTTAAAATGAATGTAATGGTTGTAAGCCGTAAAGGCAAAAAGGTTATTAATGAAAATGCATCTACTTAGTTTATATTGTTGAGTGTTCCAATTTATGGCATTTAAGATTGGGACATGTAAATCTAAAAGCTATAAAACGTTTGGTAAATCTTGATTTACTCAATATTGCTAATATTGATGCGCCTAAAAGATGCGAGATATGTGTTGAAGTAAAAATGGCCAAGTTGCCATTTAAGTCTCAGAAAGGAATACCGCACCTCTAGACTTAATTCACACAGACGTGTGTGATTTAAAGTTTGTGCAAACTAAAGGTGGTAAAAGTATTTCATTACTTTTATTGATGATTGCACGAGGTTTTGCTACGTTTATCTTTTGCGAAGCAAGGATGAGGCTTTCGAAGCCTTTAAGCTTTACAAAAGTGAAGTAGAAAATCGGTTGAGTAATCGAATTAAAGCAATTCGAAGTGCGAGGAGATGGGGAATATGTGGCTCCGTTTGAGCGATTTTGTGCGAGAATCGGGCATAATTCATCAAACTATCGCACCCTATTCACCTCGGTCAAATGGTGTTGCGGAGCAGAAAGAACCGAACACTAAAAGAGATAATGAACACAATGTTAATCAGCTCTGGTCTACCACATAATATGTGGGGTGAGGCTATTCTGTCGGCCAACCACATTTTGAACAAAATTTCACACAAGACTAAGGACCGGACTCCTTATGAGATGTGGAAAGGAAGGAAACCTTCATACAAATACCTAAAAGTGTGGGGGTGTCGGCTAAGGTTGAGGTGCCGAGATCCTAAGCAAGTAAGAATTGACCACTAAAGCGATCGATTGCATTTTTGTTGGGTATGCTTACAACGGTAGTGCTTATCGGTTTCGATTCACGGATCGGAAGTACTAGATATGACAGAAGGCACTATGATTGAATCAAGGGATGCAATTTCTTTGAAAATATATTTCCTTGTAGAGACAAGGTAAATGTGGGTCCTAGTAAGAGACCACTTGAAGATAATGTAGATGAAGCTGCTGGTCCTTCCACTCGGGAAAGTGAAGAACCTAGACACGGTAAGAGAGCTAAAATTGTTAAGACTTATGGTCCCGACTTCATCACTTATGTATTGGAAGATGAACCACGGTCTATCAAAGACGCTCTATCAAGACCAGATGCACCTCTCGGCAAGAAGCTATTATGACAAAATTGACTCTTTCTGCAAAATCACACATGGGAATTGGTTGATCTTCCCAAAGGTTGCAAGACCTTAGGATGCAAATGGATCCTTTAAAGAAAATATAAAGCGAGATGGGTCGGTTGACAAATATAAAGCCCGCTTGGTAGCGAAGGGTTTTAGACAAAAGGAAGGGTATGATTTCTTTGACACATACTCACCGTAACGAGGATAACCTCCATTCGTGTGCTTATCGCGATTGCCGCTCTGCACAATCTCGAGATTCACTAAATGGATGTTAAGGCTGCGTTTTTGAATGGTGAACTAGAAGAAGAAATCTACATGGATCAACCAGAGGGGTTTGTAGCACTAGGTAACGAGAAAAAAGTGTGCAAACTTATTCGGTCATTGTATGGTCTTAAACAAGCTCCTAAGCAATGACATGTGAAATTTGACAACACAATGATGTCGAGCGGTTTTGCATTAATGAGTGCGACAAATGTGTGTATGTGAAAGACATGCCTAAAGGGTTTGTAAATTTATGTCTATACATAGACGACATGCTAATCATGAGTAAGCTGTCATAATGTGATCGTAGATACGAAATGCATGTTGAGTCAAAATTTTGACATGAAAGATATGGGGTTAGCCGATGTAATTCAGGAATTAAGATCGTGAGGACTTCAAATGACATTACTTTGACTCAATCTCACTACGTCGAGAATGTCCTTAAGAAGTTTAATGCGTTTGAAGATCCACCTCGCAAAACGCCCATGGAACTCAATGTGCATTTGAAGAAAAATCGAGGTGATCCGGTGGTTCGGTTGGAATATGCAAGGATCATAGGGAGTGTGATGTACATTATAAATTGTACACGCCACGATATTTCTTGCTCGGTGAACAAGTTAAGTAGGTCTCACGAGTAATCCAAACGAAGAGCATTGGAGAGCACTCGAAGGGTTTTGAGGTACTTGAAACACACCCTTCATTTTGGGGCTTAACTACACAAGGTTTCATTTGTACTTGAAGGGTACAGTGATGCCAACCGGATTTCAGACACAAATGAGTCGTTCTCAACTAGTGGGTATGTGTTCACTATTGGAGGCGCAGCGGTGTCGTAGAAATCTACGAAACAGCACGTGTGTATAGCCCGTTCCACAATGGAATCAATTTATAGCTTTGGATAAAGCCGAGAAGAAGTTGAATGACTTGAATTTCCTTGAAGATATTCCTTGTTGGAATAAACCGGTACCATCGGTAATGATACATTGTGATTGTCGATCGCTATAGGTAGAGCTCGAGCAATATGTTACAACGGAAAGTCACGACATATTCGTAAATCGACATAATTCCGTTAGACATTTGATCTCAAGTGGTGTAATGTCTATTGATTATGTGAAATCAAAGGATAATTTAGCGAGATCCACTCACGAAAGGAATAAACCGAGATCAAATGTACAAGTTGCTAGAAGGAATGGGTCTAAAATCCACAAAATAAAATGGAAACTGTTGGGTCCCTTTAGAACGAGTTTAAACACAAAATCAAGATACCCTCTAGTGATAATCTAGAAGGGGGATGAATAGATTATCAAAAAAACTTTTGCAAGCTTAGATAATCTATCAACTCCAAAATCAGCTTTACAGTGAAACAGCTTTTGTTTATACTCAATTCAAATAGGATCTAAAGCTTTATCGGATATTGAATTTTGTGATCAAGAAACAATTAATGAAAGCAAGTAAGGAACAAAGAATAAACAACACCAGATTTATAGTGGTTCGGATCAAACGATCCTACGTCCACTCTCCTTTTTCAAACTTGAAGAAGGGACTCTTCTTACTTCCTTCTGCTTGCTTACTTTCTTACTTTCTTCCTTTACGGTGTTCTTCTTGACCTTTACAATTATGATACTATCTCTAATTGGCTTTTTGAAGATGTACAAAGAAAATGGTGTTCTATAAACACCGAGAAAATGAATGAACACTAAGTGTTCGTGTGTATACAAATGATATTGAAAAGAGCTTTGAATTCTCGATTTTTCAAAATGCTAAGTTTACGGATTGCGAAGTTTCTCTCGTATCTCGAAATTCGAATCTACGATCCTATTTATAGATCTTACGTAGATGACGGTTATAACTTCCTTGTTCTTGTTTGTTGATGGTTGTAATCGATTAACTAATTCTTGAAACCGCTTCTTGTTTGGTTGTAATCGATTCTTGAATTTGACTAACTCTTCTAGCTTGTCGATTCTTCACCTGTCTCGATTCTCTACTCTGTCTGCGATTCTTTCGTTGTCTTGAATCTCTATCCGATCTTCTACCTCAAATGCAGTTGTCATTGTATGCATTTACATTCTTGTCTCTATCCGACTTCCTTTGAATCATCCCTATCTTATTTTTCTATACTTAGTCTATTTAGAGTTTTTATTACATCACCGACTATACATTGTCTACATTTGGTCATCCTAGAGTTTTTATTACATCGCCTAACTATACATTGTCTTCATGGTCATCCTAATTTACACTTTAACTCATCAAAACTAAGTACATTTTATCCCAACAATTTCCCCTTTTTGATGATGTTAAAACATGGCTCAAGAAAAGAGAAATGTTAGTAATCTCAAAGATACGGAAATACACTTAAGACACTTAGTCGGATCATTGAAGCACATAGTTTTCTTAATGATGATGATAAGATTATGAAGTAGATAATCGAGTAATACACATGAATCATATACTCGAGAACACTTTGTTCATAAAACAAATGATCGCTTATTCAAAGAGCTTTGTTCAATCGACTTATGAGTAATAAATCGGATGATTAGCAAAAGAGTTTTAGTTTATTTTATTTAGTTTGATTAATTATGAAAGAGTCTTAGTCAAATTATGTTATAAGAAATGATTAGTTACCCAGATAAGTTTCAAGGAAATTTAAAGAAACATCAATGATTATGAGAGTAGATCAAAAGTTTTATTCACAGACTTCAATCACTTGACCATGCAAGTTCGGATAAGATCCAGATAAGATAAAGAAAGAAAAGATTTAGTCATACCACCTATTCTCTTCTCGAACCTTGAGCTACCAAAGACTCGATTCTTTATAGATATGGTTTCTCCACCCTCTGCAAGATCGGCTAAGGATTCGGCTTTAATGATAAGTCGCTTGATCTTCTCTAGGTCCAGATGACCATCGACTGTTAGAGGGGGTTCCATCCGAGAGTAAGCCGGTGCGACTACATCGGAGTTGAATTCCTTGTGAGCAAGGTTGACTAGATATAGATACATCCGAGGGTCCTTTTCTTCCCGGCCCGATTATGAAAAGCTTCATTCTCATCGAGTCCCCATTTGATGACTTTGCATACATGGAATCGAAAGATCCAGTCCACTTCATATGGCCTCCACTTCGCCCGATCTCGCCATTAGTAGAACTTCCTTGGGGACTACTTCACTTCGATGAAATGGCCTTAGAACTTCTTCCCCTTGCTCGTCTGTTATTTTCTCGAACCCATCTTCTCAAAGAGCGATCGTAGAATTTTCCCCTTTGCCTTCTCCCCGCTCCCTCCTTTTCTTTGCATCTCGTCGCTTATATTTTTTTTTCATCTCTCTTTCTCTTAGGATCTTCTCCTCTTCATCTATCTCAGCTTGTGTTTTCTTTGGAATTTGAAATTTGTTTGAGTACATTTCTAGATGATCCGAGAAGGAGATGTCATCTCGAGCAGATCTTGCACGTAAAAAATCCTTGACCGTGGTGCCGGGTTCAGCTCTCCTCTTATCTTTCTCGACCTCCTCTGCCTTGTTCTTTTCTCTCTCCTTACGCTTTCAAAGCATTTCCTCGCAGCTTCTTCGATTTTCATGTTCAGTGGCAATGATCTTGTCATCTTGCTCGTCTATCCTTTTCTTGAGCACACTATCTTCCTTTTTAGCATCAAAGAAACGGGTATTGCAGATAGTGGCTACTTGGTAATTTGTCCCACGAGTTCTTCTCTCACATGCCTGTCTTTTGATCAAGCCGGTCATATCGTTTCTTTTGTTCGACCTCACTGCCCGAATTCATCATCCATGAATTTCTTAATGATCGCTGCCCGCCTATCCTTCTCCATTGCACCGTGCATTTTCAATACTTGGTGAAATGAGGCCTCGCTTTGCTTTCAGGCTTCTCTTACTTGATCTTCAATGTAATCCTTAATTTGGGTATAGGCGAGCGAACGTATTGTTTGACCCATTCATCCCGAGAGTTCATCACCTTAGCAATCTGCTGCCTTTACTTCAGCCATCTGTTCTTCATGTGCGATTGTAGAAAAATATAGATCGATCTTGGTTTTCTCTTGAATTGCGGCTTCTATATTTTCCTTGAGTGAAGAAGTTATCATCTCTGGAACAAGTTGTAGAGCATTCAGACTAGCTCTCTTTAGACTTAACACTTCCTCCTTAAGCATGTTGAACTCGGATATAGACACGAGACGTTGAGGGTCCTGCGACTTCTTCGATGGAGAAGATAGAGTTAAATCTATCATTTCCATAGGAACATCAATATCCTGTTTCACTCGGCCGGAGGAGAATCAACCCAATGTGCGATTATGGTTGGCTCCTCCATTGGCGGTGACTCGTAAATGCATTCTATGTGTGCCTCCCATTTGTATCCGTCTTAGCCGGCTCATCGTGCGACTTCCACCATGTTCCATCTCCGGCTCCATTCGGGTGTCATCTTCGCCAAAATCGCTCGGCCTCCATTCCTTCCCTATCCGTCTCGGCTCCACTGTCTTTCTTCCTCTGCCTTTTCTCGAGCCTCCTCGCAGCCGACATGTCTACGAAGTATACCTGTGAAGGATATAATCGAAGAACATGCTTTCGCTTAAGATATCTGTAAAGGATTTGAGCTTGGCTCTTTTCAAAGACTTCCTTCTCCCATATAGACAAAGTTGTTCCCACCAACCTCGGCTATGAGGATAGCTGTCTCCTCAAAACCTCTGTCCTTAACCTACATAGGAGCCATACATCAACTAGCTCTTCCAACGCCTTGAGTTCATTATGAAGGTTGTGTTCTTTGTGGAGTATGAACTTCTTCCCTATAACTCTTAAGGACTCTTGTTGGTCCCATAACTCCATTGGGGTTTGGAAGTAAGGAGTAGAGATGAGGTTGTTTGGGATGAGGAAAGAAAAGAAAATGGAGTCGGAGATGAGGGTTGGGATTGGGTTGGACTTTTGGAAGGAGACCGGTTTAGAGGCTCGGAGGCGGCGGCCTTGTCTCGCCTCTTCATCGCGAGAATGAGAAGATAAGGGTTGGGTATCGTCACCTCGGATGAGGAAGACGATGATGTGGTGGATTTGGGTTGCTCAGCTTCTTTAGGTTCGTCTCAGGATGAGACTTCAACCGTCTCCTCTGCCCCGATTTTCAGCCCGCGACACTTCCCCCTTGGGAAGGCTGTCATCTCCTCCTCTTCAATTTGACCTCAGTTTCCTCCTCCTCGGATGAGGGTTCATCGGCTAGTACTGTCTCCAATTTTTTCTTTCCCTTGGCCTTAGAAGCCTTCTTCTTAGGTGATGGAGGTGGGGTGTCTCCTTCGAGTCCGTATTCCCAAAGGGTTTCTCATCCTTGATGAGCGAGACCATACGCTTTGTGAACTTTTTCACCGGTCTGTCAATCAAGCTTGTCTGTCCCGATCTTGTGTTCAAGTATGATGGTGATTCTTGCCATCATACTTGTTATCTTGGTCGCCGACCATCTTATCGCCTCCTTCGACACCTCTGTCTTTACAAACTTCTTCCTTTCCTCCATCATTCGAGAGTACACTGCTCGAGCCCGATTAATATCAGCCCGTCTATGATGGCCCTCGACAAAGATATCCTCGGCTTAGTCAATCCGTCGTGACTCTGCTGCTCCCCAGTATGCACTTCGTCCAAAATGAGCATCGAGGAAGTCGATATTTTCTCCTCAACATCCCCTTTTTCAAATTCGCGATTTTATTTTTCTCGGGATCTCCTTGCCATCATTTTATAACTTTCTAAATACTCCTCTGCTTTATATACAAATGGATTTCCACCGGTGATACTTAGGCCAAAAATATCTCCAATATCAAAGAATGGACACATGAATTTTTCTGCTTTTTCCCAAAGTTCTAATACTTGTTTCTAACCCATTAAGGTACGTGGCTTTGGCTGCAGTCAAGAATTCCGCAGCAAGATCATCAAGAGTTTTGGATTTTGAAGGTTTGAGAGAAACGATATCGCCTTAAACCTCTTGATTCTAGTAACCTGCAATTTCTCTTGTTTGTGGTCCGTGGAGATTCCCATTCTACATACATTTACGATTTTGTTCGATCCTGATAGAAGCAAGATCATACTTATACTTGATTGGTTTTGAAGAATCCGCCATTGAAACAGCTTTTGAAGGTTTTGAGAGGGAAACTGATTTTTGAGTGAAAAATGAATAGGTAATTATGTGCGTAAGTTATTATGCACCACGATCTCCTATTTATACGGAAAGATTTAATAATAAACTAATCAAAACTAATAATGACTGCAAAAGTGTAGATTTTGGCTTTCGTGCAAACATTTAATGCAATTATGCGGATTTATTTTAAAAAGTGCACGAATAAAATTAAATATGTCGCGCGTGAATTGGCTGATTTATTCATATTTGAAACCGCCTCCAATTTATGTGCGTGAATGTCACTCGGCGTATTTCAAAGCTTTATTTGATAAAATTTCAGTCCGATAGTAACTTCTCTCGACAAGAAGTAACTTGATTTGTAAAATCTTTTCGATTAATTGGAGAGATAAACTGAAATATTATCTCTTTTATTTTTCAAAAGTACCTTTATAAAAAATTTTAAAACAAATTTCAAGAAGGACTTCTGAGTGAATTCAATTTTTGAATAATTAACTAATTATGAAATTAAATTCACATATTAATTATGTGATTTAATAAACATAATTTTTAATAAGATGTTAAAGAAACTCCTGTTAAATTGACCGTGTCCGATTTGAACATTGTCTGCTTCTTCTTGTAAATTTCACATTATCGGTGACTTGAATTTCCTGAAACCAAATACTTGAGCGAACTTATTAGTACCTTCTAAAGTAATTCAGACAAGGTACTCATACTCATCCTGTCTTGTGATCGATCACCGACTATGATGTATTTATGCGGATTACTCTATGTTTAGACAAATAAATATCACGTTAGTTTAAATCAATAGATGAATCCTTGATTCTTGATCCCTTAGAAGAAATCAATGATATCAGCTCTATGATTATCCATATGATTTTTAACACATCGATATTATTTTCTAAACATTATAACATAAGCGAGAGAGACAAAATAGAATATAACAGATAGGGTTATATATCACTGGATTATAATTCAAATTGAGGTAGCATCTAATAATCCTAATTCTAAAGAAAGATCTTTGAACCTTGTCTGCCGAGAGGTTTTGTTAATAAGTCTGCCCTTTGATAATCGGTCGGGATTTTCTCAAGTACGATATTGCCTTTTTCCACATGATCTCGAATGAAATGATGACGAATGTCAACATGTTTGCACTGGTGTGTAAGATCGGGTTGGGTAATAGCTATGGCACTATTACTATCATAAAAGATTGGTACATCTTTGGTGATAATGTTATAGTCCCTTAGGCATTGGCTGATCCAGTTAAATTTGTGAACAACAACTCCCGGTGCCATATACTCGGCTTGTAGGTAGAAGTAGCTACGAGAGGTTTGTTTCTTAGACAACCATGAAATCGGCTTACTTCCCGTAAATTGGCAAGTTCCAGATGTAGATTTCCTATCTATCTTACACCCACCAAAATCTGAATCGAGTATCCCGACAACTCAAAGTTATCGTCACTGGATACCACAAATCCTACATAGATTGTACCTTTCAAATATTTTAGAATCTTCTTTGCGGCTTCAAGATGACTCTTTTTAGGTTTAGCTTGAAAACGTGCACATACACCCACTGCAAAAGAAATGTCGAGTCTACTAGCAGTTAAGTATAAAAGAGAGCCGATTAAACCTCTATCTTTGCGTCGATCGGTGTCTTCTCCTTTCTCATCTAGATCCATTGAAAAATTTGTCATCATAGGTATTTTGGCTTCTCGGCTGGTACCTATTCCAAATTTCTCAATAAGATCTTTGGTGTATTTTGCTTGACTTATGAAAATTCCTTTCTTTGTCTCGCTTAATTTGTAGTCCAAGAAAGTATGTCATCTCTCCCATCATGGACATTTCAAATCTATTCTTCATAAGATGACTAAATTCTTCACACAAGATTAGATTAGTTGATCCAAAAATAATATCATCAACATATATTTGAACTAACAAAAGACCTTTATCGATTCTTTTCTAAATAAAGTTCTATCTATTTTACCTTTTACAAAATCATTTTGAATTAAATATTCAGATAATGTATCATACCATGCTCTAGGGGCCTGTTTAAGTCCATATAGAGCTTTCCTCACTTATAGACCTTGTCTCCTTTGACAAAGCCCGGAGGTTGTTCTACATAGACTTCTTCGGCTATGACTCCGTTTAGAAATGCAGATTTCACATCCATTTGGAACACAAGTAAATCTTTTATAAGCAGCATAAGCTAAGAACAATCTTATGGCTTCAAGACGAGCAACCGGTGCAAAGGTTTCATCATAATCGATTCCCTCGAGTTGTGAATAACCTTGTGCAACCAATCTAGCCTTATTTCTTACCACAATGTTGTTCTCATCTTTCTTGTTTTTGAAAACCCATTTTGTTCCAATAACTTTTTGATGATGAGGTCTTTCAACAAGCTCACATACATCTTGTCTTTGAAATTGATTTAATTCATCTTGCATTGCATTTATCCAATTGGAGTCGGTTAGAGCTTGGTAATAGTTTTAGGTTCGAGTAATGATACATAACAACTAAGCAGACAATCTTGGTTTATCTCGTGTCCTTGTCTGGACTCCGAGAATCTAAACTTCCGATTATCTGCTCACCGGATGATAAGTCAATACTCGTTTACCTTTATCTTTTTGGATATGAAGTCTTATCTGGGATATTTTCATCAATTGATTCTCAGATTACCTTCGGGGAGTATCTTCTAGTCCATTTGGTATTGTAGTCGCCCGATCGGATGATATGGGAGAACTCTCGGCTTCCTTATCTTTATTCCCGTATGAAGTGTCCTCCTCATCCGATTTTGACTACGGTAAGTAGAACTTGGTGATTTCTTGATATTTAATCTGTTAAGATCTTGACTATCTTGGTGACACCATCTCGTGCTTTCGAGACTTGAAATTTCGTCAAAAACAACATGTGGTGTTTCTTCCACACATAATTTAATCTTATTAAAAACTCTATATGCTTTGGATACGGATGAGTATCCTAAGAATATCCCTTCTGCAATCTTAGCATCAAAAGTTCTTAATTTAGATTTTCCATTATTATGGATGAAACACTTACAACCAAATATATGAAAATATGAAATTTTTGGTATTCTACCCTTCCATATTTCATAAGGAGTTTTGCATTTGTCTTTCACAATTAAACACCTATTTTGAACAAAACATGCAAGATTAATGGCTTACGCCCAAAACCCGTGTGGAGTGTCATACTCGATAACATTGTCCTTGCGGCCTTCCTTCAAGGTTCTGTTTCTCCTTTCTACAACTCCATTTCTTTGGGGTGTTCTTGCAGATGATGTTTCATGTGCTATACCATTCTCAAGACAATAGTTAGTAACAAACGAGTTTAGAAACTCAGTACCTTTATCACTTCTAATCTTGACAATATTTAGTCCTTTTTCATTTTGAATTCTTTTAAGGAATTCTCGAATTTTTATTACAGTCTCATTCTTTTGTACAAGAAAATAACCCAAGTGAATCTAGAAAAATCATCTACAATCACTAAAGTATACTTTCTTCCACTAAAACTTCAGAGGTGTAAGCTGGACCAAAAAGATCCATGTGCAAAAGTTCCAAAATCCTTTCGAAAGCAGGACCATTTATTGTTTTGAAAGAAGTTTTGGTCTCTGCTTTTCCTTTTTGACAAGCATCACAAATATGATTTTGAAAATATTTTATCTGGAAGTCCTTTGACTAAAGATTTTCTTGCTATTTTGTTAAGAGTTTTGAAATTTAAATGACTAAGACGTTTATGCCATAGCCAACTTAAATCTTCGTAACTCTTAGCAATAAGACAAGTATCCTTGGGGCAACTCTTGAAATTTGCAACATAGATATTACCTTGTCGACTCAAAGCAAGTAAAATATTTTCATTTAAACCATCCAAAATATAACATGCATCATGAGTGAATTTTACACAATATCCTTTGTCACAAAATTGAGATACGATAAGTAAGTTATGTTTCAAACCTTCCACAAAGTATACTTCATTAACCTGGATATCTCCAATCATTAGGGTTCCAACTCCTTTAGTTAGACCAAAATTGTTGTCACCGAACATTACCCGAGGTCCATCTATCGTCGATAGTTAGAAAGAAGTCTTTTCTCATAAGTCATATGCTTAGAACATCCACTGTCTATATACCGGATGACTTCAAGAACATCTTCTCGTTCAACTATCTCCTTATTCTTCTGCAATCACAAATTAATTCTTAGGTACCCTTTGTGTATTGGGTCCTTTCTCGTCAAGTTGATACTTAGGTATCCAGGATAAAAACATCCAAGTTTTTCGTAACCAATGATTGAATTTTGCAACCATATCTATCTACTAATATTAGACTATCTAGATCAATTTTATTTAATTGATCTCTAGTGATTGTCTTATATCTTGGAAAGAATGGATACGACTTGCTTCTTCCATCAAAACCATTATACTTTGGAAATGACTTTGATTTAGTCTTTAGATTTCTTTTGAAACCATTTCTCCTCATCTGTATTTTCTCTTTAGATATATCGGATGGGGTGATTTCCTCCTTTGATTTCTTTGGACTAAGTTCTGTCTTTTCCATAGTCTTAGTGGCTTTGACAAAACTCTAGGTTTGATAGGATCATTTTTCGTGTTCCTATCAAAACCCAATCGATCTTATCACTAGGCTTCACGAGAAGTATCAAGATGTTATCAATTGTAGACCGAGAATTATTAAGATGTCCTAACTTGAGATTCAAATCTCTGTTAGTCTTTTTAAAATTCTCATTTTCCATATTGATATTTGAAAATTTAATTTTTAAAGTACTCAATTCTTTTTCCAACTTATTGGTTTTCTCGGACGAAGAACTAGTAGAAGTCTTAGATTGACATTCCCCCTTGAATGTATGATCTAGATTCTTCCCTGTCACTGTCTCGATGTTCCTTTGTTAGATTAAGAATTTGATCCTTTAAACTTAAATTTTCGGTCTCTATCTGTTTATAAGCATATAAAGTTTGTCTTGAGATCTTTTAGAAGCTTGTTAATAAGACATGGATCGATTCGAGACAAGTTATCATTATCATTGTCTGAGGATGAGTAATAGTTTACCTCCTTAGCCATTAGGCAAATGTCATTGTCGACCGAAACTAGATGAGGATGAGGATGATGATGTCTCATGTGTTACCTCCTTTTACGCTAAAAGAGCTCGTTGATCTGCATACCTCCTATCCCGTTTCTTCCTCTTTTCTTCTCTCTCTCTAGGAGTGAGTTGAGGACAATCATAGCTAAAATGACCAGGTTTATTGCGGGTATAAGATATCTCCTCTATCTCGATTTTGGACTACTCTCACCTCGTCGATTGGTGATTTAAACCTTTTCACCGGATCCTTCTTTTTGTCATTATCTCGAATACTTCTCTTCCTTGTCGATTTATAATTTTGGCGATTAAACCTGTCTCTCTTATTCCTTTTATACTTCATCTTGAGTCTCTCATATCGTCGATTAATAATGCCATTTCCTCCTTTACTAACAAATCGATGCCTTAGAAATCTTGTCGAATCTTCTTGATGCGTAAATGCCACAGTCTTTCCGAGTAAGTAGATGACTACGCCTCATCTTCTTCATCTTCAATATGTATATCATATTCCAATGTTTTGAGATGAGAAAATAGAGTATGATGTGATATAGACTTGCAATTCTGTGTTGCTTTGAGAATATTTGCTTTTTCCCTCCATGTTTTGCTTAATGATGCTGAGTACCTTATTATTAATTTCTTTCTCGGTATAGGTTTTACCCAAATCGTGACTTTGTTCACCCAGTTGGTCGATCTTACATCCAATTGATCCACAGTTTCTCCATCTTTCATCTTGAATGTATCAAATGCATGTAAAAGCTGATTGCAACTTATTTTCTTTAACTGTTCGACCGCTTCACAAACACTTGCAAGAGTCTCCCACATATCCTTAGCGCTTTTACATCTCTTTACCTTTTCTATCCAGTCTTTGCTCAATGTCTCGATGATTTCAGTTCTTGCTACTTGATCCAAATTGTGAATCTTCCTTTCGTCGTTTGTCAATTCAACACTTTTCTTTTCTTGTTGACTTCTTGTAGTAGAAGATTCGGCTCGACTAACGACTCCATGATAGAATTTTATTGGACCTTCCTCAAGAACCTCTTCCATACGGTCATGAATGGCCTTCAAATGATTTTCCATTCTCGAATTTCCAATAATCATATTCTTCGATAGAAAAATCTGCAAACTCTGGATTTCTTACTTTTAACAGAAGACATCGTAATTCAAGATGCTAAAAGACAACTTATCGAAATGTTAGTGACTCAATGATAAGAAACCAGAATTCAACAAAAACTCAAAAATTTCAAGACCACAAATCTTTTATCGTAAAGCCTTAACACCGCTCCGATACCACTTGTTAGGTCCCTTTAGAACGAGTTTAAACACAAAATCAAGATACCCTCTAGTGATAATCTAGAAGGGGGGATGAATAGATTATCAAAAAAACTTTTGCAAGCTTAGATAATCTATCAACTCCAAAATCGCTTTTACATGGAAACAGCTTGATTTTGTTTATACTCAATTCAAATAGGATCTAAAGCTTTATCGGATATTGAATTTTGTGATCAAGAAACAATTAATGAAAGCAAGTAAGGAACAAAGAATAAACAACACCGCATTTATAGTGGTTCGGATCAAATGATCCTACGTCCACTCTCCTTTTTCAAACTTGAAGAAGGGACTCTTCTTACTTCCTTCCCGCTTGCTTACTTTCTTACTTTCTTCCTTTACAGTTGTTCTTCTTGACCTTACAATTATGATACTATCTCTAATTGGCTTTTGAAGATGTACAAAGAAAATGGTGTTCTATAAACACCGAGAAAATGAATGAACACTAAGTGTTCGTGTGTATACAAATGATATTGAAAAGAGCTTTGAATTCTCGATTTTTCAAAATGCTAAGTTTCGGATTGCGAAGTTTCTCTCGTATACGAAATTCGAATCTCCGATCCTATTTATAGATCTTTTGTAGATGACGGTTATAACTTCCTTGTTCTTGTTTGCTGATGGTTGTAAATGGCCCGATTAACTAATTCTTGAAACCGCTTCTTGTTTGGTTGTAATCGATTCTTGAATTTGACTAACTCTTCTAGCTTGTCGGATTCTTCACCTGTCACGATTCTTTACCTTGTCTCGATTCTCTACTCTGTCTGATTCTTTCGTTGTCTTGAATCTCTATCCGATCTTCTACCTCGTCCTGCAGTTCTGTCATCGTCCTGCTTTCTCATTCTTGTCTCTATCTCGACTTCCTTTGAATCATCCCTATCTTATTTTTCTATACTTAGTCTATTTAGAGTTTTTATTACATCGATTGACTATACATTGTCTCCATTTGGTCATCCTAGAGTTTTTATTACATCGGTGACTATACATTGTCTTCACTGGTCATCCTAATTTACACTTTAACTCATCAAAACTAAGTACATTTTATCCTAACAGAAACAATGGTAACCCAACCAAGTTGGTGGAGATCCCAAGATCTTGGTTCAATGGGAAAACTAAGCTGTGGATATTGGTTGAGCACACTTGATGATTCGAGATCATTCTGGAAAGCACATTATCAAGTGTTAGTACGTAAAGTTGTGGTAATAGGATAAGTCTCGACTTTTAATGACTCACGACATCTCGAGGAGATAGGGTATAACGGGATACAGCAAGAGGATGTCAACTTATATAAGTGAGAAGTGAGGGCCGCTTCAAGGTAACATTTATGAATCCAAAGGGTTGTCCATGGCCGAAATGGACACAAGCGTGAGAACGAAGTACGTGGAGACCTTATTGTGTTAGCACTATTGATTTGGTATACACTAAGGAGGACTAGTTCAAGGCATTGTGTCCACTAAGCCGCCGGTATGCTCGATGGTGTTTAACTATGGAAGGTTTAAAGCCACAAGCTACCCGTCCCGATGCAATAATATTTCTCGGGAGGCTGAATTTGTGGAGTGCATATTATAGGCGGAATTTCCACTCATGTGGGGAATTGTTGGAGAAATTAGGTTTAATTATTTTAATCAATTTATTTGATTATTTAATTAAAATAATTTGATGTTTAATTTCCGGGAAATTAAACGAGATTATGTTGGTTGTTTAATTAATTTCTTAAAACCGAATTTCGGTGAGTGAGAAATTGATATAGATATTGAAAGGTTAAAGTATCACTCTTGAGTATTAAAGGTGCCACATTTACTCTAAGTGATAATTGTCCCACATCGGATAATGTGGGAGTTAATTCAATCCTTATATATAAGAAGTGATTAAAAGAATTCAAATTATAAGTGGGCTATGCATACATAAATGGGCCACACGCGCTGCGTGCCGCCCGCCCGTCCGGCCGTGCCGAGCCGAGACCGAGCCCGTGTCCGTGGACTTGGATCTTAGCAATTGGACTTTGGGTGTATTTGGGCTTGGTGGTGGTGTATGTATAATTTTGGAGCCCAAAAATTCTGGACTTTATCCGAGTTCAGGCCCGTGAAAGTGAATTTCATCCGAATGTGAATTTATGTGGAATTTCGACGAATTTGAATTTCATTTGATTTGAATTTGAAATTCAAAAGTCGAGATGAATCAAGGCGGATTTAATGTCCAGTTCGAGGCGCTACAAGTCAATGTGTAACAACCGGTGATTTGAATTCCAAAGACCAAAAGCCAGAGAATGAATGCGGACGAATGTCCAGATTCTTAACGTTTCAAGTTAGGTATAACACTGGGAGACATCTGCATGCCGCATGCACCCTAGCATTAGCATATACACCCACATCGAATTTTTGCATTTTTACGTCCATTTTTTCGCATCTGATCTAGTATTGATCCAGTTTCACGTTTTTCGGTTCGTTGGAGCTCGTTTTCAAGTGGTGCTACTTGAATACGAGACGAAAGTCGTTCACCTTTGGAAACATTACGTCAAACCGTGAGCACTAGCCGGAACATATTTGTTTAGCGGGCAAAGGATCATTTCCTTGACTCGACTTATTTGTTGTTCGTGGTTGATCAAGTTTGTTGTCATTGCGGTTGTTGAAGCCGTTCGTGATCAAGAAAGAGACTAATACTTTTAGTTGTAAAAGTATTACTTTTGTAATATTCTTTCTTTCTTGTTTTTTTCTTACTTTTTCTTTTGGTTATTTCCGTCCCGATTATTGTAAAAGCCATCGTTGGTGCAATTATAAACCAACAATAACTAACTTCACACCCCTAAAATGGAATACCCTTCATAAACTACGCCCTCACAATATTATTTAAATTTAAAAAATGTCACTCTTACTTTATTCTATTTTATTCTCTCTCCTACATTTTATCTCATACAACCACCCAAAATACTCTTACATTTTATTCTCTCTCTTACACTAATTAAAGTTTTTTTAATAAAAGTGCCTCTTCACATGTGAAGATAACTCGAGACAGAGGGAGTATCAAATATTCAATAATTTAAAGTGAAACACGATAAATTTATCGAGCAAACATTTATGAATTAATTAAAGTGTATACGATGGACTTTTATGTTTCTTATTACAATCATACACATATACTATCAATATCATATTTATAATTACAATATATTTATTATAACAATATATATGAATGACAATTACAATAATAAAAATTAAATTCATGGTGTATACCAAGCCATACAACTTGGTCGTTACGAATAATAAAAAAAGTTGCAGGGAATTAACTCATCGTATATACCAAACCATAAAACTTGGTCGTCACGAATTATAAAAAAGTTGAAGGGATTTGTTAAATGGGCCCTCCACTCAGCATTTCCATGATTAAAGTCGATTTATTCAAAAATTGCAACCAAGTTTGTCAAGTACTAAACATATATCTTGTGCAATCTGACAACTACGATTGGAGTTCCCTTATATAATATATATCATGACCCCTCACAACTCACAAGTCGTTTTTCCAATACTATATTTTGTCTTTCTCCTCTTACCGTTTGTTCAGTCATATACTTGGTGGCCCACGGGACAAATATGGATGGTAAGTGATAAAACCCCAACATCGCGAGTTCGATATCGTGTGGCGATAATTCTTTCTTTGAAATATTACAAGAGTTATTGCTTGATTCGCTCTGTACAAGTCCTCTCTTTTATATGGTTGTCGTTCATTGCACATTCTTCGATTTACAATTCGACTAACCAAGGTGTCTCTGCTCCTAATGGGAGGTTTGCACCTTCAGTCAATTGTTTACTTTTAAAAAAGTAAAGTCATGTATACTTGTACCAACTTTCCATGAATATATCATAATTATTATAATTAAATAGCTATAGATAGAATTTTATATAAGGAAGGTGTATCGTGCAACTCTATTATATTTTTAAAAGACAAAGTCTACTATGAACAAAATTTATATAGTGAAATTTGATTCATTTACTAAAAGTATCAATTATAATAAAATAAATATTTTACCTATATTACTAAAGAGTATCGATCGCGATAATTGAATAGTATGTCCTATATTACTAAAGGTCGTGTATCAATCATGATAATCAAGAGTATTACTTATATTACTAATGAATATCAGCCGTGATATCGGAAAGTTATAATCTATATTACAACAGGGCAATATTACAAAGGGTATTAGTTATGATAAGCTGGAGGGTATGACCTATATTAGTATAGTATTAGTTTGGATAAGCTGGAAGATAAAGTGAATTTATTTTTTTCAATTTGGATCAAGTTTCACCGTGAAATTTGATTCACGGGAAGACACTTTTTTAAAAAAAAAAAAAAATTCCCTCTGTCCCAATTTTTTTTTGGTAAAAATTCAAAATGACGTCTTATTTTTATTTTTACAAAACCAAAAATAGCAAAAAAATAACATTATCCTCTTAAATTAAATCCTTACAAACATATATTATTTACAACTCAATGTCACTCAATTAACTCTTTCAATAAGGTTTACTTTAAATTAACTCTTTTCAATAAAGTTGAAAATACTCATTTACCCTTCACTTTATACTTTTTACTATTAATAAACAATTATTTTCTTAATATTTTTGTCACTTGATCAATCAAAATTGAGATGAAGTTATTTTTATTAAAAATTTACATTTATTTGCACTTAACACTTATAATGCGCAGATATAACTTTTCAATTTAAATAATTATAATTGTTCAATGAAAACAATTAATACTCCCTCCGTTTCAAATTAGTTTTCAATACTAATTTGGGCACACATTTTAAGAAAAAGTGTAATGAGGGGAGTATTGAAGAGTAATTTTGTAAACTTTTATTATTAAAAATAAGGGAGGTGGTTGGATTGAGTGTAAAAAGTAATGATATTTTGTGTAAATATATGAATATTGTGAGGGTGGAGTTTAAGGAGAAGTTTTCTTTTTGGAATGTGAAAACTAATGTGGGACAAATAAAAGAAAAAGTGTGAAAACTGATGTGGAAGGAGTATTATTTAAAATGCACTTAAGTTACACGGTTAATTTGGTGAATAAATTAAAAGAACTACTCATATGTATACTATTAAGAGTACATTTGTGTGTCAACAAATTTACTAAAGAAACCAAACTCATAATATTAACTGAACTCTATGTTTTGAGTTTTAAAAATTAAGATTTGAATTTTGAAATAGATTTTTATTCGAAATTTTGAAAAGCAGTTTTAAGTAGACATGAAGGGTATTTGAAATTGAGGTACTTACATGGCAAGTTAATCGTGAGACGATCTCACACATACATATTTCAGAAATAGAAATAGGTACATATTCAGAAATAGAAATAGGATTCCTTTTTAAGCTATTTTTGGGACGAAGTGGTATGACTCAGTGGTTAGAGCTTAGAGAGGAAGGTATTGTTTTGAGCCGCAAATTGGAATTTATTATTGAAATACAAAAAAAAAAAATCATTCACACAATTTACAAATTAACATTTTATTTCTTTTAAAAATTAACATTTATTTCTTTTAAAATATTAAAACATCATTTTTAAATTATGCTCCATCTTAACGTGTGACGCATGTATATTCAGAAATAGAAATAGGATTCCTTTTTAAGCTATTCTTGGGCTTATATCTAATTCTTATTCTTATTTACGCGTCAACTTGACTCATTAGTCAATATGCTGACAAAACCTTTACATTAAGACTTGACCCCGTCAACTCCTCTTCTGCAATCCTCCATATGCGTATTTTAATTATTATTATTTTTTTAAAAAAATATTTGAAATCATGGTATATCTGATTCTGTAAGTATCACCTAATTAACAGTGTTGAACATAAACTATCTAAAGTTGTCCAGATGATAAGCTTAAATCTCATTAGCTATGAGGTTAGCCAATCCTAATCCCGTAATTTTATACTCCTATGCCTCATACTCGTTGTGATATTTAGTGTTTGATACAATTTTTAATGTAAGAGTTGTTTAATAATATAAATTATTTTTTTATAAGTGTAGAGTTGTCTTTTCAACTTTAATAAGAGAGTTGTTTAATAATATTAAATTTAGTTACTGTGGAAAAGTAGTGATATATGGTATAATATTGTAATATTTGAGGAAAATAGATAAAAATGAAAAAGTTGTTTTATTACTATTTAAAAAAATGATGCAACAAATATAAAATAGACATTTTTGCAAATGTTATAACAAAGTATGAGACGGAGGAGTAATATTTAATATTATATGAATAGAAAAACACTACTTCAATTGCGATATTACGTAAAAATATTGAAAAATGGACCTTTCTTCAAAAGGTGTTTATATTCACATGCATATGTAAAAAAATGTCACATTTATTGGTTGTTATCATTTTCCAAAAAACAAAAAAGGAAAAGATCAAAAGAGAGTGGTCCGTATATCCTCAACCCTTACGTGACAAGTCGGCCGAATAAATCCAACATTATTTTTACAAAGACTACTACTAATACCAATTGGGATCATTTTTTCGATCTGTAATACCCAACAATATCAATCACCATAACTAAATTAAATTTTTCATAAGTTACAATTATAATATTAATTATTAATATTTTTACTTTTATTTATATTATATTTTATTTTTGAAAGAGTCTTATAAGATTAATATTTTTATTAATATTAATAAAATATATAGTTCCCATCCTTTCGAAAATTCAAAATTTTAAATTAATATCTTTTAGTGTAAGATTTTGTAGATCCAATTCCCTATTTATCTCAACAAGAATATCTCCCCCACTTTTATTTATAAATCACACGGTCATCTCTTATGATGAACGCACAAGAAAATTATTTCTCTCCATTAACGTAAATTCAAGTTTTCTCTTCTCTCAATTCCTTGTTGTTTCGGTAACACTTTATTCTTTTCTCTTACTTCATGATTTGTTATAACCAAGGTTATTAAAGCTGAAACTCTAATCAGTAAAAGGAATGTCAAGGCCAAACTATCCATATGATTTATTATTAAAAATCATATTTGCATGGTCATTTCTTTCTAAAACGGCCGAAATACTTTGCAGGAAAAAAAAAAATTCAAATAGTTTTATTCATAATTATTTATCTTGATGGTGGATTAACAACTTTCGTTACTCGATTCTTTTCTCTAAAGCTTTTATATTTTGTGCATTAAATGTTTATGGAAAATCAATTAACTTGTAGCATAAACTCAAGATACCCATTTATTATTTGCGTAATACTACAAAATAGAATTGGTGTATATATTATATTATATACTTTAATTTAGAGTAGTAGGATAATTATTAATTTGCTAAAAAAATCTTTATTCTTTTAATTTATTTATCTTCCTACGTAAATTTCTAATATATATATATATATATATATATATATATATATATATATATATATATATATATATATATCAATTTTATTTAAATATATTAACTAAGAATTTAGATAAATCACTTTTTATTAAACCCAATACTAAAATATTTAATAGCAATATTAACATTTAAGATTTAATAAATTTATAATACTAAGACATAGTTTATTAATTATTATTTTAGGTGCCAAGGAGGCCACGCTCTAGAACTTTTACCAAGGATAATTGAGGTTTAAGGTGGGGTTTTTCTCTATATGATTGGTATTATTTGTCACTTTTAAATACCTTGCATGATTGAAATTTGTTGCTTGCTACTATGTGCTATATGATATGATATGGGTATGTTCCGTGGAAAGGACCGTGTAACATACTATTTATGTGTATGACCGGTGGAAAGGACCGTGTACATACTATGCTAAGATTTATGTTCGGTGGAAAGGACCGCGGCAACATAATAAACTATGATTTATGTTCCGGTGGAAAGGACCGTGTGACATAATGAGTTTCGTAACTATGTTTCGGTGGAAATGACCGATTATGATGCTATGTTACTATGGTTGGCTTTTTGACAAATGTTATGGTTATGTGGTATGTGAGTTGCTATTTTGATTATGCCGGTTATTTAACCATGACAAATAGGACCCCACCGAGCTAGTTGGTTGCTCACCCCAAACAAATTAATGCTTTTGCAGATTAAGAATAACGGAGGCGCGGCGGAGGCAAGGTGGATTGGTTGGTGTTATTTATTTTAGTATTTTTAATTCATAGCATGACATTAAATTTCTTTTCGTAAGATTGTTTTTGGAGTGAATTAAGTTTTTAAGAAAATTGAGACAATGTATGCAATTTATTTTAGTTGACATTCTTTTTATTATTATTTATTAAAGATTCTCACGTTCATGTTTCCGCTTTGATGGTATATATTAAATTGTTTTTGAAAAAAATTATTTTTATGAACTCTTGAAAAGAAATATTTTTTATTCAAGTCAAAGATTAAAATTATTTATAAAATTAGGATGTGACACGATCAATGGCTTGGTTTCATATATGTTGTAAATATATTATAATTATGGACGTTATTTATTGGGAAACATATTTAATGGGTCAATATGTCTAATGGGCTTTTAGGGTTACATCTCAATTCTCTTTCTATTTATACATCCGCATTATTGTATCGTTATGTACAACAAGAAATATAGTGCAATATGTCCCGGCTTGGTTCGCCCCGAGACGTAGTCATTCTTGACACGTTATCAAAGACAAATGTTTTATCAATTAGGAATCCCTTCTCTAGAATTTGGATTTGCGATAAAATTTATATACAAATGAATATTTCTCTATATGAATTTACATTGTTTGGTTGTTTTGATCACGATTAGCTAACAATTTAATTAGAATTACAACTCTATATTGATAAATTTTAGCAATTGAGAGAGAGTGAATAAGAAAAGTGTTTGATTTGCTTGTTGATTGATTGATAGCTCTCTAGTGATTTTGATAATATTTATGATGATACAAAACGATTTACGATATGTTTGAAAACAATGGAATATTTTTGTTGCCTATTTAATATTAGGCCTAATATTTACTTTCTAATAATTGTAGTGGAAATATGTCTATATTACTAAGAGAGAATTTACTGAGTTTGTTCTTGATGTTAATAATTATTTGGGCCCTTAATGTTGAGATTCACCTACCTTCATCCTGTTTTGAGTGGAACAATTTTACAAGGCTCCAATCCACTAATGTCCAGAAGACAAAGACTTTGATTTTTCCGAGACACCACCTCATTATAAATATATTTCATATAAAACACAATTTTTGAATTCCCCTAGTAACTAGCGATTTCCGCTAGCACTAGACAAAATGATTATTTTTTTATTTCCTTGTTTCTTTGTGAGTGATTAATTAAAATTAATGTACTCATAAAGAGTATGGCTTCAAGATTTACGCATTGAGCTTAATTAATTGATGTTTACACCGAATATTTGCTAAGTCTCTTTTGTCCTTCTCGCAAGTTTTTTAGCTTAATTAATTGCTTATTTAAGATGAGTTTACTATATTTTTACTGCCTTTTTAAAGAGAATATAATTTGTGATATTACGTTTTAGTTCCTAAATTGAAATAAAAATTCTCGGGAAAGTAAAAATCTCATCATGCTAGTTTGTCTCAAGTGCATTTTGACCTATTGAGTGTTGAACTCAAAGATTTTGGAAATGACTAGTGAACAAAATACTTGATCCTTTTAAGTGTTTATCATATTATTTAACTTCTCAAAGCTTGTTAAAAAGTTATTTTCGATTGACTCATCAATTATCTTAGCTTATGGAGAAATATAATATTTTGTGTTTGGTAGATAGTACTACCACACATACTATCCTCGAAAGATAGGAAATTTTTTCAAAATTTTGTGGAAAAAAAAAGGGGGGAGTATCACAACAATTGCTAATGAAAATATCTTAATAATAGGCTCAGAGAGCTTTAGTGATTCTCTATGGGTAATGAATTAATCATTAATAATGCATTGTTATATCCACAATCTTAAAGTACGCTTCTTAGTTTTAAAAATATCGATCAAATGGTTATCATATTGAAACCGACACCGAGAACAATAGTGCATATCTTTTGATGACATAATCACTAGGATGTCGAAAAACATGTTGTTGAAAAATTTCCTCTTTTCTCATTCGGATTGTATTATACATACATTCGACCTTCTAATCTCCATATTGTCATGAGCTTAAAATTTTTGATCCAATTTTTTCAAATTATGGCATGAGCGGTTAGGTCATCCAAGATAAAATATGATATATCGGATTTTGTCTAATTTCATTGGTCGTAGTATGTCAAATAATCAATCCCTTCAATTAGTGAATTTATTTGCGATGCATGTGCAAAGGGTAAATTGTTAAGCCATTATTGCAAAATTCCAACTTACCTATTTCATGTTGGGGCATGCAATTTTACATGATGCATCTCTAATTCAAATTCGACCTACCGCATATCATGACTACTCCCCTTTACAACTAGTGCGTGGGAAAGAACCTAATATTTCCCACCTACGTATATTTGGTTGTGCAAAGATATGTTCCCATATCACCACCAAAGCGTACTTTCAATGGGCCCACAAAGGAAACTAGGTATATACATCGGTTTTGAATCTTCATCTATTATGAAATACCTAGAACCTTTGACAGGATCAATTTATAGCCCGGTTCACGATTGCACATTTGACGAAGATCATTTTCCAAAGCATTAGGGGAGATAAAAATCCAAAATTAAATGAATGCCGAGAAATTTCATGGAATGAAAAAGATCTTGATATTTAGATCCACGCACTAGTCAAACTGAACTAGAAGTTCAAAGGATAATTAACTTGCAATATTTAGCAAGTAATCGCGATGCATTTACCGACCATAAAGGAGTGACTAAATCGCATATACCGTCGTAAATGCACCTTTGTGGGTAGAGGTCCCAATGAAATCATGTATACATATTGATGCCCCCATACGTAAGAAGCGTAAAAGACCTCTTAACACAAAGAAAATAAATATGCGGAAAACTAAAGATATAAAAAAATATATTTAGTCACCTCTCGAAATCTCTTGAAGAGATTCGTCTCAAGACGAAAATCCTAGTAATGATATATGTGCACAAAATAAAATACTAGAATTGCGGAACGACTGCACCAAAATATTTTGGGAAATGATGAAGATTTGGTTGATGGAAACATAAAAGTTACTATGAATTTTATAAATGCGGTGAGAAACTTATAATAGAAGTATTATTGTTGTCAACAATGAATTTGCCGCCATAATTGTTCTTTCTATTACAAATAATGATCTGGATCCGTAACTCAAGTCAATAGCCGAGTGCCTAAGTGCTCAGACTGGGTAAAATGGAAAGAAGCAATCGAGGCAAAACTAGACTCGCTAAACAAAAAAAAAAAAAGTATTTGGTACTATCATACGTACACCCGAAAATATTATCCCTACTAGATGAGTCCTCGCAGATACGCGGATTTTCATAAAAATTAATTAATATCATAATATATTATGTATGCATAAATTAATTTGTCCATTATAAAATAATATAATTATATTATATAATAAAATATTCAAATAAAATATATGTATAATATTATAAGTTATTTTTTTATTAATGCACGACCTTTAATTTCAATCTCAATTTAATTATGGTTTACGTCAATTCTATAATGGTTCCAAATCCATGTGATTATATTTTTTTAATTAGACTCAAAATTATTTTTAAAATTTCATTAATCATTCATATATTTAATTACATATTTGAAATTTTCATGATTTTCTAAATGAAAAATCATCAAATATAGTGAGACGTTAAAATAAATATAAAAAATTTACATAATTAGAATATTTTATAATTTAATTAATAAATTCAGTAATTATAAAATAAATATACCTAATTTACTTATTTTTATTACTAACAAAAATTCTAATATACTTTAGACTTAAGATATATATAATAGACATTTAATATTTATAAATTAGTTTAGTCGATAAAAATATTAGTAGTGTCATTTATGAGGTGCAAGGTTCAAATTCATGCGGATGCATTTTTTTTTGGGTTTTTATCAAGAAGTCCTCGAAAGATATATTAATTATCAATTCGGGACAAAAATAAAATTTATCAATCCGACCTAAAAGATATTTATATTAAGGGATTTTATCAATCCAGGACCTGGAAATAAGGCCCCGAATTGATAATTGTCCCATCTTTCAGTGTCCCGAATTGATAAAATCCCTTAATATAAACATCTTTCGTGTCCCTGATTGATAAATTTTATCTTTCGTGCCCCTGGATTGATAATTAACATATCTTTCAGGACTTGTACCGATAAAAATCCTTTTTTAAATAGATTTTACACATAAGTTTTATACACATATACTCAAGTAAGTTATTCTTAGGGTGACATATAAGGCAAATTAATGTGAGTTTGACACATAAGCCAAATGAATGTGAGTTTGACACATCATCAAAATCAAACTCCCTATTAGTATAATAGGGATTGGATATAAATGGGTATTTGTACGAAAACGAAATGAGAATAATAAGATGGTAAGATACAAAGCGAGATTAGTAGCTCAAGGGTTTTCACAAAGACCCAGATTGATTTTGATCAAACATATTCTTTGTTATGAATGGAATAACGCTCCGCTACTTAATATCACCGGCAATAAAATTAAATTTAGAAATGCAAAGAATGAATGTTGTAACCGCATATTTATATGGATCATTGGATGTCAATATTTATATGAAGATCCCCGATGGACTTAAGATTCCCGTAAGAGGAATGATGAAAATCACAAAGTATGTATAGTATAAAACCGGCAGAGGTCATTATGACACGACCGCATTTACACAACTAGACATAATATGAACTTAAACATAAAACAATCAAGAAAACCTCGCTCCATTTTTTTCAAACGGCATAACACTATCACATACTCAAAACATAACCTCGTCTACATTCATACCAGCTTCTTAACAAACTCTAATCCACAAAATACATTAGTACATGTTTGTTTATACTGTACATAGCCAAAACAGACATAAAATACAATAGCGTAAGCAAAATAGGCCACACTCCGCCCAACAGTGCGTCATCTATGTACACAACCACTCAAAATCCTGCAAGAGTGCCACGGCTTGTCCAAAGAACCTCATCGCAATCATCAGATTACCTACAATGCATAAACCGGGTGAGATATAAATCTCAAGAAGCGTAAATTATGCATGATGCGGTGTTTAGTTCGAAAACCTCCCAATGCACAATGCACTCTCTTTAAAATCATCAATTTATTTATGAAACACTCGTTAGGGCCCCGACTCACTACTATGCACCGGCACACACGAGCACTAAGCTCAATTCAATTATATTTAAGTGGCCACTATATGTATGACCTCGACGTGAGGCCCATCCTCTTGCGGCCATCGAAGGTCCCCCATCGCGCCTCTCATGACCACTAAGAAGTTACCCTCCACGCCGACTCCACACCGGTGGTGAGGATCCTACCCTCTAACGGCCTAGCGAGGTCCATCACCAAACCTCGACCCCTGTCCGTCTCGTAAGTCCTCTCGAAAAATATGCACACAAAGATAACATATGAGACGGTGGCCTACTCTAGGTAGCATACGCCAGATCTCGCTCGGTCGCCTTAACTCCTAGGTCTCCCCGCCGTCCTCGGTGCATAATCAGGTGGTCAAACACACCATTTGATAAAATATTTTTCATGTTAATGCATGATATGCATGATGCAATGTAGCATATACACAAGAAAACCACATGCTCAAAACACCCTTTCCATTTCGCAATATCATGGAATTCACAAATTCCTTTCACAATAATCTTTGAACTCACGCATTAAATTCACAACAATCAATGAACTCACAGTTCAATTCACAATACTCACCGAACTCACAGTTCATTCCACTTGAGATATGGAGCTCATGCACTCCTTTCACAATAATGATTGAATATCAATCAATTATCACAATTAACAAAATATTCACATATCACCAATTAGGCATAAATACTTCATAAAATACTATATTTAGCATTGTAGGTGCAAATGAATTCTACTTACCTCAATTCCGCAAAACGTCGCTAAATCAAACCCTTAAACCCTTTTATCACCTTTCCACTATCAAATAAGAACAAATATTAACGGTTTGAGGGTAGGGTTTTGCTCTACTCGTGCGAGCTTCAAAACGGTATAAAATTTATCAATTAATGTGTCGAATACTTACCAAAATGCTTTAGAGTCTCGCACGATACGACCCTCTCTTCCTTTCTCTCCTCTCTTTTTTCTATTTCTCCCTCTTTCTCGGCCTTTTCTTTCTTGCGTGAATATGGTTCCAGGAAAGTTTATATGGTGTATATGCCTAAAGGATTTTATCCTTTCCACCGCCTCAGTAAAGGTAAGCTTTCTTAATCATTTATCTCTATATTATTTTATTATTATTTATTAAACTAATTAACCTCTAATTGAAGGCATACTAAGTCACGCATAATATATATATAATAATAAGGGCGAGTCTCTTGTGAAATATTTCACATGAAATATCAGTTAAAAAAGGGAAAAAAAAACTTCATGGGTCACACCATCAAAACGGGTCAAACCATTAAGAACGCAGATTAGGGCGTATTATAGCGCGAGCAGCTGACGACAATCTACGGCGCAGATACGGCGGCGATCATGAGACAATAAAAATAATGAAATCCGACGAAAACAACAACGAAATTCAACTACAAGATCAAATTGAGGAGAAGAGAGCAAAAAAAAAAAAAAAAAAGAGAAGACATGAATGATTTTTTTAAAAATTTCCAGATAATTAGGTGTTGGATGATCCGATTGATGAAAACAAGTGGATAAAATTTAAACAAGTGATGAATACAAAACTTATGCGAACTTCGATGATAAATTTTTATTTCGTTTAAACCGGAATGAATATCGCAACTCCTAATCTCAGTTGCGATTTATTCATATAGTAACACACATTTTTCCATAAAGTAACATGTTTTTGTTCATATAGTAACACATTTTTTCTTCATATAATAACACATATTTCTCTATACAAGAACACGTACATATTTCTCTATACAAGAACACGTTTGTGTTCATATAGTAACATATTTTTTCAAAAGTATGTGTTCGTAAGAACAATTATGTGTTACCTTGTAAGGGTAAGTACGTGTTACTAGTATTAGTTTTGTTCATTAATAACACATTTTTCTTCATACAATAACATGTATTTGACCTAATAATAACACAACTCGAGAGTAAAAATTTATTTTTACCTTCGCACAAGTTTAATACACATATTTGCCCTTACAATAACACATATTTACCCCAAAAATCTTATACTTGGGGATCAAATAGACCCATGATTTTTTTCTTAACACATTAAAATTATTTCTCTTTAATATTGAGATCAAATAAGTCATCATCTTAATAAAATCACACTCTTTTAATAAGAATAAAGTTGTCGAAGATTAAATACTTATTTGATTCACACATATAATTAGATTAGATATTTATTTGACCATTTTTTATTTTTATTTTTGCATTTGGATGATTATTTTTAGACAAATATATATTATTTGTTTTATAGTAGCGCTTATTTATAGTTTAAGTAACATATGCGTAACCTAATAGTAACACCCCGTGAGCACCGAAGCGAAAATTGTATTTTTGTCCTTGCGCGAGTTTTTTTAGCCAAACACGACCTAACCCGACCCAACCCGCCTGTGATCCGCGAATTTTATTATATGGGTAATTTCACGGATCTTAGATCCATGAAATATTTCATATAAGAATTTGTCTAATAATAATTATAGTAACAACTGATATTATAACTAGACCTTTATATGTTTATTATTCACTATATTAACTGATACTACTATATAATTGCTAATTTGACAATGTTTAATTTATACAACCAATAATCAAATAAATTGCATTGGTATTCAAACACCATTAAAACTTCAATCACTTATAAATTAATTTTCTCACCACTAAACATATAAAGGCATATTTAATTAATTTAATATCTAAAAGCACAATAAAATAATGCAAGATAAAATAATTAAAAATCACAAGTAGCAAATAATTAATTAAAATGCACTCAATGCATGAAATATATTGACGATGAGTAGTGAGAGTCTCGGGTATCACACATTATATGGCCTAAAAGCAGTCGGGTGGTATACGGTACAATCGACTCAATGAGTTTCTCCTAAAGAAGGAATATATAAACAATGAAGCATTTTCTTACGTATTTATAAAGAAATCATTATGGTTTTGTATCATCTCAGTTTTATATTGATGATCTAAATATAATTGGAACATGTAAGGAGATTGAAGAAGCTAAATCAATCTTCTTGAATTTGAAATGAAAACCTTGGGTAAAACCAAGTATTGTCTCGGCTGCGAGATCGAGCATCTCCCGAAGGAATCTTTGTACACACAACCTATTTGAAGAAGGTGTTCGAGAGATTCTATATGGATAAATCTCATCCGCTAAACACACCAATGGTTATTCGATCCCTTGAAGTGGATAAGAACCCATTTAGACCTAAAGAAGATACAGAAGACATACTAGGACCAGAAGTTCCTTACCTAAGCGCAATTGGTGCATTACTTTATTTTGCAATCGCACCAAATCGGATATTGCATTTGCAATAAATTTGCTTGCAAAGTTTAGTGCTTCTCCTACAAGGAGACATTGAAATGATGTTAAACATATTTTACGGTGTCTTCAAGGTTCACATGATCTTGATTTATTTTATACAAGAAATTAAGACAAAACATTGGTGGGTTATGCAGATGTTGGTTATATGTCCGATCCCCATACCGCTAGATCTCAGATCGGTTATGTTTTTCTCGTGGTGGTACCACAATTTTATGGAGGTGCATTAAGCAATCTATGTTTACCACCTCCTCAAACCATTAAGAAATTATTACTTTATATGAGGTCTCACGAGAATGTGCTTGGTTAAAGTCATTGGTAAAATACATTTGTAATTCGTGTGACATTCTAAAAAAATGATATATCCCCTCTTGTCTTTATGAGCACAATGCAGACTTGTAAAAACACATTTTCCCAAAATTATTTTATCCGTAAGAACTCTCCGTAAGAGTGGTGAAATTACCATACAAAAGGTACGCTCTAGTGACAATCGACAAATTTATTTACAAAATCACTTCCTACATCTACTTTTAAAAAATATGTCCATGTTATTGGGATGCGTAGGCTTGGAAGATTGTTGTCTTCGGGAGGAGTAACAACTTAAGAACAATCTGAAGATTGGATCCCGAAGATCAATGATTTTACTCATATTTTTCCTCTAAATTACTGCCGAGGATTAACGAGACATGAATATCACGACATAATGTCCAAGAGGGAGTGTTGTAAATATATTATAATTATGTACATTACTAGTTGGAAAAGATATTTAATGGGCCAAGATGTCTAATGGGCTTTTAGGGTTACATCTCAATTCTCTTTCCATTCATACATGTGCATTATTGTATCGTTATGTACAACAAGAAATATAGTGAAATATCTCTGACATGGTTCGCCCCAGGCACGTAGTCATTCTTGACAAATTAGGTAAACAAATTCTTGTTCTTCTTGTTCTTTATTTTATAACAATATCAAGTTATTTCATACATACACCCACTTTCAATATAATAATTCTATACAAACTAAAAATAAAAAATATCAATAAAATCAATTGTAAAATATCATAACAAAATTCGGGTGAATACATGTACTCACTTCAAAAGAGACTAATTAACTCTCGACCAAAATATATGCCCATATAAGGATTTAATTCCCGAAAATTCATAACCTCTACCCTTTAGACCACTTTTAATATAATAATATTATATAACACCCTAAAATTTAAAATAAATTATTATTTACATATAGTAATAAATAAAAATAATTAATAATTATATAGATATACTAAAAATATTCTAGTAAAAAATTATAGGGATAACTATTAATTTCAAATTCTGATTTAGAGTTCTTATTCTTAAAAAAATTCTTAAATCTCAAAAATTTATTATTCTGTTTGGTAGGGATGATGGGCAATCGGGGCGATTAATTAACTCTTCAGATTACCCCGTGTAATTTATCATTAGTTAAGCTAATTTTAGTTTGGTTTAGGCGCGTCACGTCCAGATAAGTGTGTGCGTGAAGTGCATAGATCAATATTTTTTTATTGGTAATTACACTATTGTCCTCTCACCACCTCCACTATTTCCCCTGTATCTGCGCTTGGTTTCTTGTGATGGGCCCCTCAAAATTTAGTAAGGGCAAAAGCGTCAGAAATAATAGCGAAACTGACGCATGAAGATGGGCTATCAGACAGATTTGTGGTGACTTCCAAACCTTGAGTAACAGTGTTTTAACTTGGGCCTTAGTTATAATATTGGGCCCTTAAAATTTTAACCAAACACCCAGAATGAGCAGATTAGGGCCTAATCCGTCTCAAAACATACCTACCAAACACCTACTTAATAGATATCTATAATCTCAATCTTTTTCCCAATAAATCTCTTAATTCTCATACCAATTCGTAAGCCCCAAATCTGATTCCAAAGATTTCTGACGCTGCAAGTTTTGTTTGTTGCCTGCTGCGTAAATTTTGCCACTTCCTAGAATAAGGCAATTTGGCCTCTCATGACATACGTATACCTTCTGAGAATTTACATTACTTGTTATTTCATAAAATCTTTATTTTATTGTATCATTCGAATCAGTTTGTCATTAAAGTTGTTTTATATATAACTCTGCTAACCCACTTTCTTCTTATGCCATTATTATTATTATTATTATTATTATTATTATTATTATTATTATTATTATTATTATTATTATTATTATTATTCTAAGTTTTTATATATGATTAAATTTAGGTGATAAGGAATTCAATCCATAGAACAATTTATTTTACTAGAAGTCAAACAAGATTTAAGGTGTGGTTTACTTACCTTTATTAAATATTTCGTGTGAATAAATTATTAATCACAGCATGGTATGAAAGTGAATGATATTATTAAAAATAAATTTATTAAAGACATGCATAAGAAAAACACGAGACCGAAAAGAAGTCTTCGTAGGGGATCCGAGTGGGATTTAAAAGAGATCCTTGGGAAAATCGTGACAAGAAAAGAACACGAGGCGAAAAGAGGTCTTCGTGGGGGACCCTATGAGATTTAAAAAGAGATGCTTGGGAAAATCGTGAAACAATATTTATAAATTTACATGATAAGAATCTTATATGTGTCAATATGTGAATTTCATAATTGTTTGTGGTTATGTATTTTATTTGTATGCTATATTTAATCTTTGACAAGAGAATTACACTCGAGATAGTGGTTTGTTCATACCATACAATTTAATATTTTCGATTGAGGAGCCGATGGCGAGGAGATGTGGTGGATGCCATTATTTTGCTAATATAAAAAAAAATCAAACTAGTTTATTTTGTTATCGAATTTTACGTATTGATGTTTAATGAGATGAATCTATTTTTGTTTGATTGACATTTTAAATTAAATTATTTTTGATTGGTCATTTAATTTTTAAGTCTTCTCGTTATCTCACAAAATAATTTTATTGTCAAATAAATATATGCCCTTTATCGAAGTTAAATTTTTTTGTTCAAGTCTTTTATTTTAAAATTATTAATTATTTTTGAAAATCAATATTTATGAAAATTGGGGTGTGACATATTATGCAAGCTAAAATGAAAAATATTAATAAAATTAAGCTGAAAAATATCATAACAAAATTTAAGTGCATGTAGGATATATGGGCATGAGCCTTTACTACGATACAATGAAAGAATTCTCCCTCATTTAAAAGTCCAAATTTATAGAGATGTAAGAATTTAATTTATTTATCTTGATTCCCTGACAATGTTTAATTAGTTCCAACATATATTTTTCAGTACATAAAGTTATTAATCCATTTAACGTTTCTTGCATCATAATTGATAGTCATAAGTATGTTTATAGTAATTTTAATTTAGAGACAAAATTATATTGATCCGAAATCATAGAAATTAATAGCATTATACTCTCTCCTATTCAAAGGATTTTTACAGCAACAAGGGCGATGAAACAGAGCATAGAAAAAACTAGGGTTTCGCTGGTACTAGGGTTTCACCGGCCGGTTTTGCCTTTTATCACCGCCATCATGGCGGACTTCTCGGCTCTTGCTAAGTCTATACAACTGGTAATCGAGCAGCAACTCTCTGCAATAATTTCAGATTCAATTTCACGTCAAATTCATGAAATTCTACCGACGGCTACGCATGACGTGCGCTCTGCGATGTTTCAAAAGGAGATCCCTATTTCGGATAATAGTACTCGCATCTCACCTGGGTGCGATAATAAGACGCGTTTGGATGGACAAGATGATCAACGTGTTTCTGGTGGACTTCAGTACTCGGCACCTAACCAGGTTACACACACTGTTACTGATAACCGCTCCTCTGGGGAAATTGATATCCCTTTGCAGGCGTCTCAAAGGACGGACAGAGTATCCTATCGGCAAGTGTTGTCTCCCTTGCTATCGGAAGGGGATCACAAGGATATGGTAGCTCAAAAGAAATGAGACTATTTTTCAGTAAAGATGGATGACGCTATAGTCAAATAAAAGGTGCATCAATTACACAATTCCCTGATTGGGAAGATTTCCCTGTCAGCAGGGGACTTCCTTTATTCATTGGAAGATCTAATTAAAATTGAAATTAAGTCCAATTTGGGGTATCTCTCAAGCATGGGCCTTGGTGCCTCTAGGACGGGGATATTATAATATTCAACTTCCTTGTTTAGCTGATAGAAATAGAATTCTTGACAGAAGGTTTTGGGCTTTAATGCCTGGTTATTTTCGACTCCAACGGTGGACTAGGGACTTTAACCCATACAAAATTAACACGTCATTGGCTCAGATTTGGGTTAGGTTTTATGAAATCCCTATGGAGTTCTTCCAGATGAAGATCATTCATGCAATAGCCTTTGCCTTGGGTTCCGCCATCAAGATTGACGAAATAACACGTCTTCGAACAATGTGCCACTATGCCAGGGTGCATATAGAAATACATATGATGAAGGGATGTGAAGATTACATTATTCGAGTCGGGGGACAAGTCATATTTTTCGTTGAAGTATGAGCAACTTCCACCATTTTGCAATAACTGTGGAATAGTTGATCACTCCTTAGTGGACTGTAGATCGATGTCTAGGCAATTAGGAGGGGGAATAAAGATTCTAATATCCTTATGCCTTTGGAGTGCCAATTCAACAAGAAGCCGGATGAACAGTGGGTCCCGAAAAGCTCAGGCATAACTCCTCCAGAAACACATAAATTGGACATTGAGCAGAATATCAACATACAAACTAAAAATGGTTTTGCAGCATTGAAGGACTTAGAAAAGGACCCTTCTAATGATGCTCAACAACCCTGTTTTCTGGTAAAGAAAATTGAGTTGAAAAAACAGAATTTAAAGGAGCATTTGGCTACAACAGCAATGCAAACGTCCTCAGACACGACGAGTTCTTTGAATTCTCCTGGGTTTGCAGCTATTGCTAAACAGTCAGAGGATCAGGTGGCTCCGCTTCTCGGGGACGAAAGACTTTCTTCCAACTGTTTTGCTGTGGGTTTGGAGGATGATGGGGTTGGCTCGCGGGATAATGTTCTGGTGGAGGTCAACGCTGCAGTTGACAAGTTGGGGGAAGCAGGCACTTCCATTGGTTCGTCTTCAAACTCTGGTAGCTCACTTGTCCATGCTTATAAAACTACTATCAAAAAAGGAAAAAAATCGTGCTAAGGTAACTGTTTCTCGGGAATACAATTTGCGAAATAAATCTAGCAGGAAGCAGAGTGCGGATTTTGCCTCCTTATGATAACATCTACGTGATTACCTCAAATGCCGATATAGATGCTCTTAAATCAATGCGAGCCGTAGATTCTAAGAATTGGGCAGATGTTTGTGAAGATGATCCGTCGTAGTAGTAGAAATAATTAGACAATGTGATGGATTTGGCTAAAATTGATAGGTTTTCTACTTTGATTTGGTTTAGAGTTTCTTATCTTTCGTTTTTAGGGGTTAGGTTTATAACCTTTGAAGATTTTTTTGGGGTCCCGCCTGCGGATCTAGGGGTGGGCATCGGTTGAGTTTTTCGGACTCGAAATTTTGGATACGGTTTTAGCAAACCCGATTCCGAGCCCGATTTATTTCGGTACCAAAAATCGGGTCCCGAAATTTTGGGCTTTGGGTACCCATTTAAAAAAATATTAGAAAAATATAATCTCTTGAGACATTTACTTACACACCTAATAAATAGTTAATGCAATTAAAAATGTGTGAGATGAATTAAAAAAAAAAAGAAACAAATTCACAAACAATTTAAACACTAATGATTAAATGTTAATGCAATAATTTCAATTATACCAACTCATAAGTCATAAGTCTCATTCTAATTATCCAATATCCATCCATAATACTTCATAAAATTTCATAATCCATAATGAAATTTCAACTTCAAGTCTTCAACAATAAAAAATCAACAATCTAAATTCTTAGTACAAGACAAAAGTAATATACAATATAAATTTATAATTATTAATTTCAGGATTTTATAAAAAAAAATGGGTACCCGATCGGGTTTTCGGGTCCGAAAGTAATACCCGATTCGAACCCGTATTTTAAATTCCGGTTCGGATTACCCAAAACCCGATTATTTTATTTAAAACCCGAACCGATCGGGATTTTTTTTCGGGTTCGGTTCGGGCACCCGAAACCCATTGCACACCCCTATCTGGATCGACGTGTGATCTTATGGCTTTCTATTTTTATTTTCTATTAATATAATAACTAATTAGACTCTCTCCTATTCAAAATATATATCATTTTAATTAATATTTGCCCATCTCATAAAATAATACATTTATCAAAATATTTTACTAATTTTAGGGGTAAATTTGGAATAAATGTAATTAATTTGTATTGAAAAATCATTTAATTTGCAAATAAAACAAAAGGTCAAAATGACATTTATTTTGAACTAGAGATATTATATGCAATCAAGGCATTATGACAACTACGAAAAAATATTTACAAACTCACAAATTTCAAGTGTGACTTTTATTGTTCTACTAATAAAGTCACTTGTAATATTTTTGTTAAAAGAATAAATCGTTTGAATCAATATTTAAAGTGTTGTCATGCTTTAAAACATTCATAAAATTCTTACAGCATTCTTGTAATTTATTATCATCAAAATAAAACATTTGAATCAATATATAAATGTATATAGTATTTTAAAAATATTTAAACTGTGATGAGATGAAAAAAATATTACCGTTTTGTTTTCTACATTGCCTTAATTATTATTTACAAAACATATCTATAATCCTATAAAGATAAATCTGCAGAAACTTATGTGGCAAAGTCATATTCTTATGTTATAATTTTTTTTTTTTTTTTTTTTGCAGATTTTTAAATACTTTGATGAAGATTCAATGATTCATGACGCTCTAATATTCTTCATCGACATCAGATTACCTAATCTCTCTTGGTATTTTTCTTTATCTACAACAAATTTCATGTGTATTTATAGATCCTATATCGAGTGTTATGCAAATTTTGTAGAATATTCATTCATTAATCAAGCGATTAACTTCTGTTCTATTATATTCATTTTGTTAAATATTTATTTGTATACATCTTTATGGTCTATTTTATTTTATATTTGCAATTTAAATATACTGGATTTGAGCAAAAGTTATTTAGCAATATGAAAGAAGATCGATTAAATGCTTTGTGATACAAGAATTTCGTAGTTGGATATAGATGGAGATTTCATTTGAAGATGAATGTACACAACAAAATTTATTATAGGATGAATGTAATCTTCTAATTTGTTAAGAAGATGAAATTTTTGTAGTTATTTGTGATGCATGCAAAATAAACACGCTGACAAGATTCGAACCATGTTACTCTGTGATTTAAGGAAAAGAACCCCGAACACAACACTGAACTCAATGAGTCGGAACCTTGTCGACCTCTAGGTATTTATAAAACACACCGGAGGAGTCTCCTACAACACTTCGACACTCAAGTCGACAACCGAAAAACCTTTAAAAGACGTAGTGAGGACCTTAATATTATGCAAGTATCCTCTATCACTCAATGTGATAACTCACAAGAAATGTATAAGTGCGAGAACTATGCTCAAAGTAATATGAATTGTGTCTATGAATTCATACCATGTTTACTAAAATGATGTTCTATTTATAATACCTGAGGGGAGTTGTGGCCACTCCTTAGAAAATCTCCCCATGCTTGATCGTTTGTCCTATGTTTCCCTCTATTCACCCGCATCCTTGAATATATAAAGGAGATCCATGAATATTCCTTCTAGAATCTTGCCATATCTTTTCCTCTATGATGTGTATGTGCATATTGATCTCTCTCTCCAAGCTTCTCTCTAACTACCTCCTATCTTTATGGCCTAAACGATGAATTGTTCCCCTAGTCACATAATACCACCACGTCTTATCTAAATGAACACATTTAATTCGAAATACCCGAGCCCATTCAAGTACCTTGGGCCTATTAGGATTTATTTTCGGGCTTCTATTGGGCCCAATTCCCGGCGTCCTGTCCAATCTTATATGTCCATATATTATGGCCTATCCTATGGTAGTTGACAATTTTATGCCATATCAACGCCCCCTTACTTTTCTAGGCCGCGTGGACCCAGGAGAGTATATTGTAAGTCCCGTGTTTGGTACTCGACAATTACCAATTCATTTAATTTTCAAAATTCATTTTTGTCTCTTATGGGACTACTCGACTTTTGATCTTGGTACAACCTTACTGGCCCAATTAGGGGCTGCATTGGCAACCCCAGCCCAAGGAACAATGATCAGTTGAGTTTCCTTTTAAAACCTAATTTTTCCTCAATTTTCCTCCTCTTTACAAGCTTTCGTCGCCATCTCCACTCAGGCCTTTTTCTTTCAGAAGCCTTCACGTCTTTAGAGTGTCACAATTTTTTCTCGCATCTCCCCTACTATCCCAGGTATTTTTCTTTTTCTTTACTTCTTTTTTATTTTACTCCTTAGATAGCAACTACACAACCTCTCCTCAGCTAAAATAATTATTATGGAGTTTAGCTCCTCTTCTTCTCAAACTGCCTTTAGGTCTTCCTCCATTCTTTCAACTATTCCCCCAGTATGCACCATCTTGGAATGATGTATCGAGATCTTCTAAAATACCCCCAAAACCCTATAGAAATTCCACTGTCTTGGGTCGATCAATCCCAGTTTCTCTACTCGTATTCAAGAAAATGAAAAGCCCAACTCGTCGAGTCATAGAGAAGTTAAACACTTATTCTGATGGGCATGACCTCTTCAAATATATCGCTCTCAGTAACAATCTTCGCTTTTTATCTCACTTTGGATTTAGTCAGCCTGAAACCCCTCTAGAGTCAGTGGACGATAATCCCTCTTTGTAATATTCTCTTATATTCCTTGTTAATTTTTCTTTCTTTGTATGTTAATGCTTGATTTACTTTTATATGAGTTGGATGTCCAAGTGTGTGCGCAAGCTTGTTGGTTCTACGAGCTTTCATCCTCAAGTTCCTTCTCCCAACAAGGAGGTATCTCCCAGACCCTACCCCAGCTGCATCCATGCCAGTTTAATCCTTTATTTCGAAAAGGACCATTGGTCCCTCGATTGAGATGTGAAGATGATGATGAAGATGTTCTATAAACACCATCTAAAACAAAATAACAATCTAAGTGTGAAATCAAAACTTTTCTCTGAGTGTGTACAATGAGTAAAAATGTGCATCAAGATAATCTTACTAAGTGTCTAATTCTATTTATACAAGTGCTTGAGTCAATTAGTTAGTTAAAACTAACTTTGACTTCATAACAAATTCTTGATAAAATTGCTACTTCATCGGTGATCTTTTAAGTTATCGTCTAATCGACTTGACTTTGATCTGCTTTTTCTTATTCTACTCACCGATCTCCACCTTGCCTTAAACTCTTCTTTATTAGTTTTTGTCGACGACTTTGTCTTGGCTGATTCTTCTCGGTGATCTTGATCAAAGTTGGTTGTTTTCTGTCCTCGTCTCTGTCCTTGAATGCTAAATCTAAATTCTAGCTATCGATTATCATACTTACTTCACCCGACTATACAAATTTCAGTTGGTCACCCTATTTTACAAATATTTTCTAACTCATTTAACTCATCAAAATAAACTTAACAAATACGATCTAACAATTTCCCCTTTTTGATGTTGTTAAAACTATAAAGAAAATAAACTTGTAAAATTGAAGTTAGTAAGTTTAGATAAACAGCTTAATCAAAATAGGTCAGTTCATCAGTAGTTCAAACTCACTTAGTCAAATAAGATCAAACAACTCATGCCATAAACAAAGAATTCCAAAAAAATGCACTTAATTATTCTAAGTAAATTGATCAGAGCAATTTCTTATTAAATTCAAACAGAACAACATATATAAACAATTCTTTTAACAACCAGATAACATTCTTAAGTAATGAAAATATGGCCAACTGATTGTATAAGCCTGATTCTCATTAAGTCATTATAATGAATTTCAAAATACAAAATCATATAACGAAAATTAAGCAGTCATTTATACAGGCAAAAAAGAAAAGGAGGAGATAAAAAAAAGGCTTAATTGCAAATAAAATCACCACATTTTCGCAAATTGCAATCTAATCTAAACTTTTGAATCTTGTTAAAAAAACTTCAATTTAATTTTTTTGGCAATTAGAGCTTACGGGCGCTTTATCCTTGCTCGAAAGCCGATGTGTACAAAAATATACACAGTCATCATCCCAATAAGCATCCACATCATAAAAATTTATAAAATAAAAAAATTGAAATATTTGAAATAATTTAAAATTTAAAATTACATTTTAAATTAATAAATACATTTAAAATTCTTAAATTAAAATATTAAATTTTAAATTTATTAAAATTTGTAATACATTAACTAAAAAAAAAACTAACACTTTGAAAATTAAAATAACACTTTATACAAACAAATAAATTACATTTCTTAATTAAACAATAAAAGAAACTTTTTTCAATTACCAAAATTCAAAATTCCAAAAATTAGGTCAATTTATTCAAGGGAAGGAAGTGAGGAGAATAACATGAATAAAAACACTCTCATCGTGTTGCCGCAGACTCGATTACACCGCCGTCCGTGTTCATCTCTCATCTTTCTCATCCCTAAATATATTTTTAGGCATAATTTAACATTGCCGTCGAATTTCTCAACTAGATTACCTTTTCAATTATTTCAAGATAAATCAAAATCAAAGGAAACCATTAAATCTTAAATACTATACGTAGATCTACAAATAAAATATGAAAGGGAAGAAATATCAACTAAAAAAAAAAAAAAAAGAAACATTAACGCCGTAATTGACATCCCCATATAAAAGGAAAGAAACATCAACTAAAAAAATATTAACGCCGTAATTGACATCTCCATACGCAACTTTGCGCCTCGCTATTCATTGTTTGTAAATACGAAAATTAAATGAATATATATCAAGAATGGAGTAGAGCGAAAAGGGCTTGAAGGATTGAGGGGTTGGGGTAAACCAAGGAAGGGTAGGGAGGGGTGGGGCCGTGGGATAAACTAGGGGAGGAAGATTAAGGGGTGGGGTGGGGGAATGGGATATAATGGGGGAGAAAGATTGGGGGCTGGGGAGTGCGGGAGTTTGGGGAGAAAAAAGGGGAGGTTTGGGGAAAAAGAAGTGATTGAGGAAATTATTATTAATTAAATGAATTATATTTTTATATTTTTAATAATCGGAATTGGTTTATTGATTTTTACTTAAAAATAATTAATGGAAATTAAAATTCAAAATAACACATGTGCGCCACGTAGACAAAATTCCCAAATTTTAGTGACATCTCAAAGAACAGTGAAGCTAATCCGCCCATAAACTCTAATTGCAAAAAAAAAAAAAAAAATTAAATTGGAGTTTTTTTAACAAGATTCAAAAGTTTAGATTAAATTGCAATTTGCGAAAAGGTAATGATTTTATTTGCAATTAAGCCTAAAAAAGATAGTTCAATTGTACCATTTGTCTTTGTCGAAGTTGCATCCAATTGAAAACTCTGTCTCTAAGCTCTTTCGGCTCATTTGGAGTGCAAAACCTTCAATGCAACTTGAGCTATCTTGATTGTCTCATTGATCCAAGCCTTGTATAGGGACCCATCTTGATGACCTTGATTGGAATAGTGGAGAAGGTGGAGCAATCACACCAAAGATTGTATCATTCATCCGCTTCTTCAATGATTTCTAGTACAAGTCTGGATCTCTCATTTCCATCCGAGTCATGCCAAGCGATATTTTTGTCTCAAGAAGATACCCCGACCCCCTTGCAAACATACCCGAAGTATGTCCATTTCACGTCTAATCCTTATACTTGATTCCCTAGGAAGGGTGAAGTGCTACAGACGGTGGACATTCTCCTCGGTGAGGTGGTCGGTTTCACCCTTGGTCAAAGGTCTAGCGGCTCCGGTGGTGAAGGCAACACCCATCTCTTTGTTTTCTTATCGAACACCCTTTCTACCTCCTTGGCTGCCTTAATCTTCCTCCTCACTTCCCTTTGGCCATAGTGAATCTTTTTCAGCTTTAATCCTTTTATCTCTCATTTCTTCGATCTTTATCTGCTCCACCGATTTTTTTAGAGGCCTTTTCCTAGCATCTTTGGGTGTGATCTACGATTACTGCACTGGGAGTAGGGCAAGTGGATCTATAGCCTTTTCTTTCTTGGACTCGGTGATGCTCACGGCTTTCTAGGCCTCTTCTTTTCTTTCCCTTATCTTGCCCATCAGCCTTTTCATACTTCATTTCGGCCTCTTTCTTCTGGCGGCTCATCTGCCTTGATAGCTTCTTTAACTGGTCCACTCTGAGTTTAAGGGCGGTGAGCTCATCTCGCCTTCTCGGCCACCGACTTCAACCGACTCCGCATCACCTTCAACACCAAAGCACTTTTCAATTTCAACTCTTCTTTCCCTTTTTAACATCATCAAAGACAGATTTGATCTGGAGTCTCGGAAGGTGTGAATCGAGAGCCTACAGAGTCATCCATTCGATTCGGTTCATCTCGCAAGATTTGACCATCTCTGGCTGATCTTTCCTTAACAGTGGTCAATCTAAGATTTGGCTTCATTAAGCATGCTTCCCATTGTTGAGTGACCGAATCCACTATGTCGCCTATTTTGGCTTTAAGCATCTTTGCATGCTTGGCTTCCATCTTCTCCTCTACTCGCCCGAGGATATCAATGAAGGTTGATCTTGAACTCATCTCATTTGAATGCAGGATTCGGAGACACAAGATCAGTGGGTTGAGTTTATGCTTGATCACCCTCAGAACTATTTTTACGAGATAATGTCATTGAATGAAGGCAATGAGCGGCTCCAAGCACTTCCTTCTCCCACCAAGAGAAATTGCTCCATCCAACCTCATCTCTAAACAAATTGAGATCCTCAAGATCTTAGTTCTCAAACTTTTTAACACCCATAATTCAATAGATTCCTTCATCACTTCGGTGTTTAGGCGAATTTCAGAATTTGTTCCTCCAACTAACTCCTCCCATCTCGCCTTTAATGATGACTCAAAGTGCCCAATTGAGCCATCGTGCATAGGGTATGAACAAGAGATAATATAAGTGGGGAAATGATAGGTGTTTTTGTGCTAAGAAAAGTGTCTAAAAAGTTATCATTAGGAATGATTGAGGCTTGGGGTTCGAGATGAGGTGGGATATGTTCTAGCTACGGTTAATTTAGAGGCTCCGAGGTATCGATCGTGGCTACCTCATCATTGCGGTTGGACAAATATTTCATCAAACAAATTTAGAGAGGAAGAGTACCTTCCTCATCCGCTTTTTTTTCCATAGCCGTCGTTCCCCCTTCTTCACCGCCTATTGGGACTCCTCCAATCGCTTAGTTGTTCTTGCAGCCTCTATCGCTATTGCAAGAACAATTGCTTCTTCTTACAAGAGAGAAGGAGCAAAGAATCGTGGAAACTAATGTGCTTCAAAGAGCTGGGAGAACTTCCTCACCCAACCTCGCTGGAACCTCCTTCTTCCTCGCCTTCTTCCGCATCCTCCTCTGAGGTGATTAGCAAAGATCGCCGCTTTCTCCCGGGGGCCTTCAACTTCTTTCTTTTACGCTTAAGAGGCTTAGTCTGCTGGTTCTTCTAACTCAACCGGTGCAGCAGATAAGACAATTGTTTGAGTTTGAGCTAGAGTTATCCTTTGTCTTTGCTCGTTAGCCTTATCTCGACTCATCATCCGTGTCGGTGGCCCGTTGAGTGGCTCATTTATAGTCGAATTCCCTTCGCCTTGAATACCTCCTTGTTTCTTCTTCCCAATCAATTGGCTTAACTTTATCTAGAAATTCTTCCTAAAGCACAATAATTTTTGTTATACAAGCTAGAGACAGTGTTAATTATCCAATTAATTTATGTGTATCTTCCGAAATCGCCCACTCTCTTCCTTAAACCTCCTAATCAACACACTAGCCCAGCCTACTTGCACCCCGTCAACGATTGCTCTCAAACAACAAAGCCTAGATATAGATAATCCATCATGACTCGTTGTTCGCCCAATATAGACTTTGTCGAATCTTCATCAAAAGTCTATACTTCCTCCTAAGCATCCATTTTTTAAATCCTTTCTATGATGTTTACAAGAATGCCTAGCCAACAATTCAAATGATTATTCCCACGAATCCTCTTTATACACATAAGGGTTCACCCTTCTTTGCTAGTATTAAAAATCTTACCGATATTGTCTTTGGAGATATCGATGGTTACTCCATCAATGACGACTTGGATGTTGTTATCTTCAAACTTTGCCGACGAATAGAAGACTATTCCAAGATGATCCAGGGTTTTATTCTTTGATGAGCGTTTTGAGCGTAAATCCTTGAGATGACTTGATTCAAGTAGTTGTAAAATTTCCCACCTTCCCTATTATTTGTTACATTCCATTCCACATACATTTCTGATTGGATCTTTTTATCATATGCGGTTTTGTCATAAGCAAGGTTGTAGAAGTCGAAAATCGCTAATCGGGCGGTTATGTGCCGCCTAGCGCCTAGATCTGTTTAGGCGCCGCCTAGTCGCTACCTAGGCGGTCTATTTTTTATTATTTTTTCAAAAACTTGATTTAAACTACTACAAAAGAATATAATAAGTTAAGAACATAATTTCAATGCAATTCGTTAAATAATTAACATTCTAATTATTATAGTACTAATACACAATAAAACACATGTTTTACATACCAAGTTCACATCAAAATAATTTAAAGGTTTAACATTTTATAGACTTCAACATTTTAGTTTCTTTTATTAATAAATTTGATTTTACAAAGAAAAAAATTTAATTATCTCGACCGTCTAGTACACGACTCTAATACTGTCTAGGCGCCGCCTACAAAATCGGATTTGTAGAAAATTGAATCGGCCGACGATCCTAGCGCCTAATCGAGCCGCATAGGCGGTATTTTTGCAACAGAGGTCATAAGAGACATATATTTCTTGTGATTCGAGAGGATGAAAAAGATTGAGAGGCGGTTTGTAATATCCCAAACTTTTTCCAAGATTATTTATTATCTTTATTTAATTTTTAAAATATCCAGCTTTTATTAAAATTAAATATTTTTTTCATACCTTGCAAGTTTTAATAAATAATATCTTAGCCCACTTGGCCACCGGGCTTCTCACTTAAGTGGGAGACTGGGTTCGATTTCCTTCGGGAACGGGTTGGAGTGGGAGGTATAAGGAGACTTGGAGAATTTGGAATTGTAAGGAGATTTGGCGAACTAACTTCTAACCACTAACAACTAACATTTACCGATAAAAAAAAATATATCTTTCATTTTTATTATTTTCTAAATAATTTTTTATTTAAAAATCAAATCTTGAATGCCTAATTTTTCTCACTAAAAATATATATATTTTCTTCCCTATTATTTTGAAATTTCTAAATCTTTTGAATAAGGATTTTAAAATCTTTTAATATTTAAATATTATTCCTTATCTCATCAAGCCCAAGCCCAAGTCCAAGTCCAAGTCCAGGCTCATGCCTCATATCTATCTATATGAGGCTTACCCTAAATATTTTTAGGTATACAAATTTAATCTCTTCTCGGCTTCTTCTTCAACAAGAAATTATATTATCTCTTCTTATCCAATAATTTTGCTTTGGACACTCTCTATTACTCATCAAATTTTTAATCTCTTCTTATCCAATAATTTTATTGTACACTCTCTATTACTCATCAAATTTTTAATACTACTGTAATTCTTACTAGGGTTGGTAACATGTAAGTGCATTTGACAACCTTTATTTACATAGAGGTGCATGCATAGTAAAATCTTTCAAAGAGGTTCAAAAAAGGAGTCAAAAAGACTTCAATACCCTTTATTTCAAAATTCAAGATTCCAAATTACATTTCAAAATTTAAAAATTCAAATACATCAATCCCATCACACTAAAAACAAAAACCTCCCTAAAAATTCAAATTTCAAATTTCTAAAATCACTCCACTAAAATTTCTGGTTCTTCTTCTTCTTCTTCTTCTTCTTCTTCTTCTTCTTCTTCTTCTTCTTCTTCTTCTTCTTCTTCTTCTTCTTCTTCTATAAATCACAAATTTTTTTCTTCAAATCTCTCGGGTTCTTGCTATGACAAAAATGTGTGCACAACACCGTAAAATATTTGCACAATTAGAAAAAAATTGAACAATAATAAAATCACAATCAAAATAAATTATCACTAAAAAATTTGAAATATATTTGAGCAATAACACTTGTACAATAGTGAAAAAAATATTTGAACGATGGTAGAAAATTATTTGCACAATGAGAAAAATATTTACACAATACCAAAATATATATTAGAAAATTTTTGCACAATGACAAAAATATTTGCACAATACCAGAAAATATTTGTACAATAACCGAAAAATATTTGCACAATAGTGAAAAAATATTTGAACAATGGCGAGAAAAATATTTGCACAACAACATAAAATCGAGAACTCTCCACAAACAATGCCATATGACTAATAATGTAAACACAGAAAAGGACATAGAAATTGTAGTGGAACTTTTGTTGTTTTTTCTTTAAAAAAGAGAATTGGGCAGCAAACATACAAAGTAGCAATCCCAATTGCCAAAATCCCCAACATAAAAAAGTAGATCGACCATTAACACACAAATAGCCATAAACCCTAAGCAAGCAAAATTGTATTGATCTTTTACCTTTATTTCCAGTGTAACCGTCGAGGTGCATCACATCCATGTCGCCGGTGTATAACCGTCCATCCTCTTTCATATACTTGTCCGCCGCCGCCGGGTTTTTCGTATACCCAAGCATTAAGTTGCCGCTTCTCACCACTATTTCACCCATGGTTACACTATCTTTCTTCACTCTCTCTCCAATCTTTGGGTCCACCACGTCCGCCTCCGTCAACCCCGGTGTGCGTATTCCCGCCACGCTTTCAATCGGGCCCTTCCACCGCCGGAAAAGCTGTTCCACTTCTATTTCCGGGCGCAGGACACCACAACCTCGCCACCTCGGTTAAGCCGTAGCCATGGCTGGCCTTAAATCCCGAGACTCCGTCCGTAGAACCACGGCGGCGAGCGGCGATGCTCCGCCCGTGAGGTACTCAACAGGATTTAAGCGGCTTTGCACGCGGATAGTTTGCTAACATTGTGAGGATGATGGGAGCACCGCACATGTGAGTGACCTTATATCTATGAACACCGCTGGAAAAGGAATTCGTAAGATGATTGGGTATTTCAAAATTTGGGGATGGAGAAGCTGGGTATTTGAATTAGATAGAGGAGAGAGAATCGATGGGTGGGATGAGAAAGATTAGGAGAAGTAATTTTGAAATTTAAAAAGAGAATCAAATAAGGCGGCAGGATAGGAGAGAGAAACGACGGGCGAAAGGAGAGAGAGTGTGAATTGAATTAAAAAAAATAACCGAGAAAGTCAAAGAGGGAGAGAGATTTACGGATATTGAGGTGATAGAGGAGAGAGAAAGCTCACAAATGAAATATTTGAATTCATTAAGGGTATTTTGGACAAATTACACACCATTTAAAAAAGGATGCACCTCTATGTAATTTAGGCTTGCCATATGAGCAGATTGTCATTATTTCTTCTTACTATATATTATATACTTAAATTATGAGTCCATCGCTTTTCTTTCATGCACGTATATGTTTTTATATAAAGTGGTGGCTACTTGTGTGGTAGTTAATAATAATAGGTGAGTTTTGGAAATTGATTTGGAGGTGATAATAATTTGAAAATTGATTTGGAGGTGATATCATGGGTTTTGATAATAGAAATTGAGTTGGCTAATTAATGAGATTAAATGTGTTAGATTTCAGAACTAATTAAGTGGTTTTGCAAATTATGATTCAAGATGTAGGAGTTTTTTTGGGATTGTTGAGATAAAGAATTGTGTTTGGTAATATTTAGAATTTTGATTAATAGGAGACCAGTAAAGATTATTTTGGGAATTTTAAGTTTAAAAGTTTAGTTTGAGAATTTATTTCTATTATTATTTATGCTAGGTGACGGTAACCGTGGGGAATAAGACTTGAGACAATTACATTAATTGCATCCATGACACATTAATTTCAGGTGGGGTTTTTCTTATGATTGAAATAATTTATCACCTTTAAATATTTTATGTTGATTGTTATTGTTGCTTACTACTTCTTGCTATTCACTATATTATTTGCTATGTTCGGCGGGGTAAAGGTCGTATAGTACAGTATGATTATGCTATGATATTTGCAATGTTCGGCGGGTAAAGGCCGTATAGTACACTATGATTATGCTATGATATTTGCTATGTTCGGCGGGGTAAAGGCCGTATAGTACACTATGATTATGCTATGATATTTGCTATGTTTGGCGGGATAAAGGCCATATAGCACACTATGATTATGCTATGATATTTGCTATGTTCGGCGGGGTAAAGACCGTATAGCACACTATGATTATGCTATGATATTTGCTATGTTCGGCGGGATAAAGGCCATATAGCACACTATGATTATGATATGTTATTCGTTATGTTCGGCGGGATAAAGCGATAACACATGATATTATGGTGGCAAAGCCAACAAATCCTATGGGTAAGTTTGTACGTGAGTTAATGATTTCAGTTTACATTTGATATTTAATGTAACACCCCTAAAATTTTCAACTTAGTTATTTTAAGATTTTAAAAATTAATAATATTATATATATATATATATATTATGTATTGAAAAGAATCCACACACGTACTTATCAATACAATAATTTTCTCAACTAGGAAATCAATCTTCTATTTTTTTAAGTGCCGATTTTTATTCTTCTTTTTCTTTTGAAAATTCAAATCTTTAATTAATAATCTTATGTTTTGAGTGTGAGATTTAGTAGACTTAAGATTGCCTATTTTTTCTCAACAAAAATATTTTTCTCACTTCTACATAATTTTGGATTATACGGCCAAATCTTTAATCACAAGTCCCCTATTATTTTTAAATTCTTAAATCTTTTAAATAAGAATTTTAAAATCTTTTAGTATTTAAATATTAGTCCTTATCTCATCAAGCCAAGCCCATGTTTTATACGTCTATTTATAAAATCTTACCTTAGAAAAATATCATACTCTAGAAATGTCATATTTTACGTCACGACGTTTCTCTTCACAACTATTATACGTTAACGGTAACTCGAGGAGTAGGATTTGAGGCAATTGCATTCATTACATCCAGGACATTAATTTCGGTGGGAATTTCTACTCAAGTTTACGTTTGTCTCTATTAAATGCTTTGAATGTGAATTATTATTATTTATATGCGACATTCCATAGGTAACGACTACAAAGCAGATTACATGCTATGCTATGTTCAACGAGATTACATGCTACGCTATGTTCAACATTTTCTATAGTAGCTCGGATCACTAGTGGGTCCTTACTAAAAATTTACAGTGTGTTGTAGGTATTCATGATGGTTTACATGATTTGTATTTAACATTGACAAACGAGTCCCCACCGAGCTAGTTGTTTTGCTCACCTCAATCTCATTAACATTTTTCGATTAATAAGGAGTGCGGTGGAGGGCCGATGGATGTGTGTCACAAGCATCCAAATAATATTTATGTTTGAAATTAATTCTTGTTATTTTAAATTCAAATTAAGAATTTTAGGATTATTTTTAAATATTTATTTTAAGAGTCACATCTCGGTTGTTTTACTAAACCATATTTATATTTGAAAATAAATTACATTATTTTTATTTTATTGATCATGTTTCACTCTCAAACTTACTAATGTTTTCACTATTTACTTCCGCTGCAAGTTTTTAGAAAATTAATTGACTTCTAAACACATTTTCAAATGTTCCTATAATTTTAGAAGAATTAAGATTTTTGAATAATTGCTAGTTTAAGCTCATTTTCAAAAGTCTTCAAAAATCGAGATGTGACATTTAATGTATGACCACTAGTTGGTTTGCACACCCCAATCTCATTCACATTTTTCAGATTAATAAGGAGTGTGGTGGAGGGTGGTGGATGTGTCACAAGTAATATTTCATGTTTAAAATTAATTCTTTTTATTTAAAGTTCAAACTTTAGGATTTTAAATATTTATTTTCTAAAGTCACATCTAATTTGTTTTATTTAATTTCTATTGATAATGTTCAACTTTCGAACTTACTAATGTTTTCAATATTTACTTCCTGCAAGTTTTATAAAAATTGTTTGGTTCTTAGTCCCTTAGTAATGATTTTCGAGGACGAAAATTTTCTAAGAGGGGTAGAATGTAACGCCCTAAAAATATTCTCAAGTTAGTTTTTAAAATTATGCATTAGAATTTTCATTATTATCAACAAAAGATTTCATTTATTTATAAAAAATTATTGCTTATTCATATTTTTCATGATTTTATAAAGGATAATATATATATTTTTTTCAAGTGCATCAATTACATGAATATTTACCATTTTACCACATGAAGCAAAATATTTTTCATGAGCATATTCATTACATGCATATTACAATTTATAGAACCTCGCATTAAGATATATGAAAGGTGACAGCAGATGAGGTGAAGGCGAGATGGTTTTAGTTACAATATTAGACCATAGAATATTTGAGAGTAGGAAATACAACTATAAACAATTATTCTTATTATTTAATTATCTGAAGCCTTTGAGGTTAGTATACATTAGGTAAGATTATCATGGTTAATGGAATGATTAAGGGTGCTACTTTAGGTATTTATGAGAATGACTTGTTAGTGGATTCACATGTAATCGACATGAAAGAATTTGATATGATATTATGTATGAGATTACTTTTTATGGAAAACAATGGTCAAGATATAGATTATGAAGTAGAGCTTGAGTATTTGCAATGGGATAACAAGATCTAGGTATTTGATTAATTTTTAGGACGAAAATATTTTAAGAGGGGAAGGATGTAATACCCTTAATTTTTTTCAAGATTATTTATTATCTTTATTTAATTATAAAATATCGAGTTTTATTAAAATTAAAAAAAAATTTCATACCATGCAAGTTTTAATAAATAATATCTTTCATTTTCATTATTTTCTAAATAATCTTTTATTTAAAAATCAAATCTTGAATGCCTAATTTTTCTCACTAAAAAAAAATATATTTTCTTCCCTATTATTTTGAAATTTCTAAATCTTTTGAATAAAAATTTTAAAATCTTTTAATATTTAAATATTATTTCTTATCTCATCAAGCCCAAGCCCAAGTCCAGGCTCATGTCACATACCTATTTATATGAGGCTTACCCTAAATATTTTTACGTATACAAATTTAATCCCTTTCCGGCTTCTTCATCAACAAGAAATTATATTATCTCTTCTCATCCAATAATTTTACGGTACACTCTATATTACTCATCAAATTTTTAAAACTCGCCTGCAATTCTTACTATATATTATATACTCAAATTATGAGTTCATCCCTTTTCTTTCATGCTCGTATATGTTTTTATGTAAAGTGGTGGCTACTTGTGTGGGAGTTAATTATAATAGGTGAGTTTTGAAAATTGATTTGGAGGTGATAATGATTTGGAAATTGATTTCGCGAGTCTTCACCAAGTCACCGGCAGCATTGAGTAGAATAAAATCACCGGGTTTAGAGCAAGTTTTCAAGAATAAGTTTGTTGAGTAGCTTTCTAGTTTGTTAAAACTAATTAACAAACTAACTGTCTTTTCAGACTTATAAATAGGTCTAGACAATTCATTAAAATATAGATATAACACACGAATTATTCATTCACCTATGATTCTCACAATTCACAAGATTTTGAATAAGCACAAAAATTATTTTCAAGGATTTCTTCATAGATTTTTCTAAGTGTTTATAGAACACATTTTTTATACATCTTCAAACACCCTTCTATCACTCTAGAGTTAGATTTTTCAAGAATAGTTTAGGAGATTGAAGATTTGAAGATCGCTTGTAACTTGTAAGTATGCGATTTACTGGAAAGTGAGTAAGTAAGCTAGTAGAAGAGACCCTTCTTCAAAGTTTGAAGAAGGAGAGTGGATGTAGGATTATTCATAATCCGAACCACTATAAAATCAGTGTTCTTTATTGCTTTACTTTACTTTTCTCACAATTTCAATTTCCTTATTAATCAAAGAAGAATTTCGTAATCAAAGTTAAAACTAAAATATCGGTTTGCTTTTGATCTTATTAAAGTTGAGATTGAAATTGTTTTTCCATTGTGGTACTTTGAAGTTTTGAATAAGTTTTAAAAGATTTGTTAAAAAATCTATAAAATCTATTCAACCCCCTTCTAGATTTTATCCTAGAAGGCTAACTCAAGTTTTCTTAAATCAACTCAACTAATCGGGACCAACAAATGGTATCAAAGCAAAGTTGTTAAGTCAGTTTCGATATTGATTTTAGGTCTTAACCAAGATTCTGAAATTTGTTCTTGATTATCTTCATTTTCTTTGTTTCACTAACAGATTCTACTAACAAGATTGTGGAGTGTTTTGTTTTCCTATCTCATCATGTCTTCGTGCAAGAACAAGAAATCCAGAGTCTACCCGAATTTTCAATTGAAGAATATGACTATTGGAAATTCAAAATGGAAAATTATCTCAAGGCTATCCATGATAGGATGGAGGAGGTTTTTGAAGAAGGACCTATTAAATTTTATCATGGAGGCACCAAAGAATGGCAATCAATCACCAAATAAGAGTGAGGCAAGAAAAGAAAAGATCGAGAACTCACAAGTGATGAAAGAAAGATTCATAATCTGGATCAAGTTGCTAGAACAGAGATCATTGAAACATTGAGTAAGGATTGGATTGAAAAGGTAAAAAGATGCAAGACTCGCCAAGGAAATGTGGGAAACTCTTACTGAATCTGTGAAAGATCAGATCGTGTCAAAGAAAACAAATTGTAATCTGTTCTACATGTTATCGACTAATCTACCGAACAAGACAATCTGATTTGGGTAAAACCTATACAGAGAAAGAAATCAACAATAAAGTGTTGAGGTCATTAAGCAAAAGATGGAGAGATAAAGCTAATATTCTGAAAGCTACTAACCTATCTTCAATTTCACATCACACTTTATTTTCTCATCCGAAGGCATTAGAATATGACATCCAAATCGAAGATGAAGAAGATGAAGCGAGAATCTTCAACATCCGGAAAGACTATAACATTTGTTCATCAAGATGAATACGAAAAGATCTCCAAGGCGTCCGATTTGTCTATTAAAGAGGAAATGGCTCTTTTGTTAAAAAGATATGAAAGGCTGAAAATGAAGTACAAAAGAAACAAGAGAGACAGATCGTGTCGAAAGAACTACAGATCGATAAGGAAGAAAAGAGTTCGCATAATGATAGGAAAAAGGATCGACGAGGAAGCATAAGTCACCAATCGGGAGAGGAGATAGTAGTCCTAAAACAGACAAAGGAGATATTTGTTATACATGCAACAAGCCTGGTCACTATAGCTATGATTGTCCTCAACTCACTCCCAGAGAGAGAAGAAAAGAGGAAAAAGAGAGATAGAAGGTATGCCGATCGTAGAGCTCTTCCGGGCCGAGAAAGAAGAAGTTCATGAAACATCATCATCCTCATCTTCATCTGATTTTGGATCGATGACGATATTTGTTTAATGGAAAAAGAGGTACATTACTATTCTTCGTATAATGATTGTGATACCTTAATCAAATCGATCCTAGTCTTATTGATAAACTTTTGAAAGATTTGGAGACTGCTCTATCTCGCTTATAAACAGATAGAGACTAAAAATTTTAATTTAAAGAATCGAATTACCGATCTAACTAAGGTCAATCAAACTAAGGAAAGTGAGAAACTGCATCGTACATTCAAGGGGGAATGTCGACCGAGATGATCACTAGTACCTTGTCCGATAAGACAGATAAGTTAGAACAGGAGTTGAATTCTTTGAAAATAAAATTTTTAAATATCTATTCTGAGAATGAGAGTTACAATAAGACTAACAGAGAGTTAAATCTCAAGTTAGGTCCGCTAAATAACACTCAGACTACAATAGATAAAATCTTCAATACTTCACAAAAGTCTAGTGATAAAACTGGATTAGGTTTTGATAGGAGTAAGAAAAATGATCCAATAAAACCTAGAGTTTTTGTTAAAGCAACTCAACCAAAGATAGAAACTAGATTTAGTCCTTGGAAACCAAAGGAATTAATTACCTCATCCGATACTTCAAAAGAAAAACAGACGAGGAAAGTACCTCCTAAGGTTAAACTCTAAGACTAAGTCAAAGTCATATTCTAGGTATAATGGCTTTGATGGAAGAAGCAAAACATATCCATTTTTACCAAAATTTAAGACAATCTCAAAAGATCAGCTTAAATAAGATTGATCTTGAAAGTCTTATCTTAGTAGATAGATATGGATGTAAACTTCAATCTATGGTTTTAAGGAACATTGATATCTTTGTCCTGGATTCCTAAAAATCAACTTAACATGAAAGGACCCAAAGTACAAAGGGTACCTAAGCAATAAATTTGTGATTGCAGGAAGATAAGAAGATAGTTGATAGAGGAGACATTCTTGAGGTCATCCGGTACATCGACAAAGTGGTTGTTCCAAGCATATGACCTATGAAAGACGACTTCTCTCTAACTATCAGCACCATAGATGGACCAAGTGTAATGTTTGGAGATAACAATTATGGACTTACCAAAGGTGTAGGAACACCGATGATAGGAGATATTCAAGTACTTGAAGTCTACTACGTGGAAGGATTGAAGCACAATTTACTATCCTGTTTCACAATTTTGTGACAAGGGGTTTTGTGTCAAATTTACTCATAATGCATGCTATGTATTATATGGTATCAATGAAATATTCTATTAATGGAGTCGACAAGGTAACATTTATGTTGCTAATTTCAAAAGTTGTCCTAAAGATACTTGTCTTGTTGCTAAGAGTTCGATGACTTAAGTTGGGCCGTGGCACAAACGCCTTGGTCACTTAAACTACAAAACTCTTAACAAAATAGCAAGGAAATCTTTAGTTAAAGGACTCTCTCGATAAAGTATTTTCAAAGAACCATGTGTGTGATGCTTGTAAAAAGGAAAACAGACTAAAGCTTCTTTTAAAACAATAAGTAGTCCTTCTTGAAAGGATTCTGAACTTCTTCACATGGATCTTTTTGGTACAATAACACCTCTCACTTTAGTGGAAGAAAACATACCTTGGTAATTGTTGATGATTTTTCAAGATTTACTTGGGTTATTGTCTTGTACAAAAAGAATGAGACTATGATTAAGATTCCGCACTTTCTTAAAAAGGTTCAAAATGAAAAGGGGCTAACTATTGTTAATATTAGAAGTGATAAAGGTACTGAATTCCTTAATAAATTTGTTACTAACTCTTGCATTGAGAATGACATAGCTCATGAAACATCTCAGCAAGGACTCCACAACAAAATGGAGTAGTTGAAAGGAGAAACAGAACCTTGAAAGAAGCAAATTAGAACAATGTTATCTCGAGTACAACACTCCTCACAGGTTTTGGGCGTAAGCCGTTAATACATCCTCGCTATGTTCAAAATAGAAATTTGATTGTTAAAAATAAATGTAAAACTCCCTATGAAATTTGGAAGGGAAGATCCCCCAAAATTTCATACTTTCATATATTTGGTTGTAAATGTTTCATACACCACAATGGAAAATCTCAATTAAAAACTTTTGATGCCAAAGTAGCAGATGGGATATTCTTGGGATACTCATCTCGTATCAAAGGCATATAGAGTTTTTAATAAGACAACCTTGTGTGTAGAAGAAACACCCCATGTGGTATTTGATGAATCTTCTTTTGAGTTTAGTAAGACAGATAACATCACAAAGATATCAGATGGTCCGGATCGATGACTTTCAAGAGATCAACCATGAAATTCTACAATCAAGAATCGACTCAGATGAAGAAGAAGAAGAACCGCTTTCAAACACGAGAGAAAGAACCCGGAAGCTCTTCCTTACCACCGATCGATGACCAACAACCTGATGATCGATTGAGTCATCTCAAGGTAACATAGGATCATCTCAAATAAATAATTCAGACAAAACTTCATCCACCGTAAAAGATAAAGGTAAGAAAGTAACGTCATATCACCCACCGAATGTATAATTGGAGATTTAGTTTCTCGTGTCCAGACGAGGACCCAACTAAACCAAGATTGTATGTTGATTATGTGTCATTACCTAAATCTATTACGTAAGCTCTAATCGACTCCAACCGGATTAATGCCATGCAAGAAGAATTAAATCAGCTTTCAAAGACAAGATATATAGGAGCTTGTTGAAAGGCCTCATCATCAAAAAGTCATTGGAACTAAATGGGTCTTTAAAAATAAAAGGGATGAAAATAATATTGTGGTAAGAAATAAAGTCGACTAGTTGCTCAAGGTTATTCACAATCGAGGGGATTGATTATGATGAAACCTTTGCACCAAGAGCTCTGCCCTGGGAAGTCATAAGATTGTTTTTAGCCTATGTTGCTTTTAAAAGATTCATAGTTTTTCAAATGGATGTTAAGTCAACATTTCTTAATGGAATCCTAGCCGAGGAAGTTTATGTAGAGCAACCTCCTGGTTTTGTCAAAGGAGACAAGGTTTATAAACTAAGGAAAGCTCTATATGGACTTAAACAAGCACCAAGAGCATGGTATGACACCTTGTCCGATTATTTAATTCAAAATGGTTTGTTAAAGGTAGAATTGATAGAACTCTCTTTAGAAAAGTATATGGTTGTGATCTTTTGTTAGTTCAGATTTATGTTGATGATATAATTTTTGGATCAACTAACATATCTTTGTGTGAAGAATTTAGTCATCTTATGAAAAATAGATTTGAAATGTCCATGCCGGGAGATATGACTTATTTTCGACTCCAAGTCAAACAGACAAAGAAGGGAATATTCATCAATCAAGCCAAATATACAAAAGATCTCATTGAAAAATTTGGAATAGATACCACCGAGAAGCTAAGATACCTACGGATTTATGACAAACTTTTCAATGGATCCAGACGAGAAGGGAGAAGACACTCGATCAAACCGAGTATCGAGGTCTAATTAGTTCTTTATTATATTTAACTACTAGTAGACTCGATATTCATTTGCAGCTGGAGTCTCGTGCTCGATTTCAAGCTAATCCTAAGAAAAGCCATCTTGAAGCCGCAAAGAAAATTCTTAAGTATCTCGAAAGGAACAAGAATGTTGGATTGTGGTATCCAACTCGATGACAACTTTGAGCCGTCCCGGATACTCGAGACTCGTGATTTTGGTGGGTGTAAGATAGATAGAAAATCTACATCCGGTACTTGCCAATTTCTTGGTAGTAAGTCGATTTCATGGTTGTCTAAGAAACAAACCTCTGTAGCTACTTCCACAATCGAAGCCGAGTATATGGCACCGGAAGTTGTTGTTCACATACCGATCCGATAAGTCAATGCCTAATGGACTATAACATTATCACCAAAGATGTACCAATCTTTTGTGATAGTAATAGTGTCATAGCTATTACCCAGAACCCATTCCTACATGCTAGATGCAAGCATGTAGATATCGACACCACTTCATCCGAGACCATGTAGAGAAAGGTGACATCGACTAGAGAAGATCTTGACCGATTTCCAAAGAGCAAACATCTTGACAAAGCCACTAGCGTAAACAAGGTTTAAAGAATATATCCGTAGAATTAGGATTATTAGATGCTTCTTTAGTGAGTCTATAATTCTATATTTTTCATTCCTTGGTTCTCAATTTAATTTACTATTTCTAGAAAGAATTATCGACTAGATATGAGTCAAAGGACAATCAGTAGCGATATCATTGATCTCCCACTATGGAATCAAGAATCAAGGATTAGTCATATTGACCTTATCTCGACATGATGATTACTTATCTAACATTCGGTAAATCGACTAGGCACACTAGTCACCGATTTCTTGAAAAGCAGATGACTATCTCGCACCCTATCTCGATCTACCTCACTACTAATGGTTTTCTTCAAGTTAATGTTTTTGCAAGAATAGGTCACAGATCAGATTGTTTCATCTCATCTCGTTATAAACCTTCTCATCTAGACATCTTTGCTTCGAATACTCTCCATACATTGTGTTTTTTTATAAAACTCTTGTCGATTGTTATCATTGGTTGGAAAAACTAATCTTAGAAATTTTCTTTATCCGAGCCTCGCTTATTTGTAATAAAATGTTTTCTTAATCGGTTTTTAAAAGTGTGCCAAAAATAAAACTAGGCTATTTTAAAAACAAAGTAGGTACTTTATCGCTTGATTTTATAAATCCATCTGTTTTGGAAAACCCTTATACGAAGTAAGGTAACCCTAGGATGACGTCAGTATACTAATTACTTCGTATAAAGTAGACCTATTAACCGCCTAATCCATAGGATAAACGGTTACTTTTACACAAATCAAGACGCGTAAAAGCCACGCGCCTGAAGTTGAAGCGGTTTTCTCGCTAAGCCATTGATATTTTACACGCGATTTCATTAATCAATGGTTAAAATTCAATTTCGAGATCGTACACGTATCATCGTCCCCAACTTTCCCTCTCTCTCCTTCGTTTAAAATCTTACCTTCAAAGTTTCAGAGTTTCACTTTCACATTCCCTTATTCAAAAATTACCGCAAAATTTTCATTCTCTCAAAAATTACTCAAATAGCTTCCTCTTCTTCCCAAACACCAAAACCCCCACTTATATAACCTTCGCAAAATCTGATTTCAAGATGAACTTAAACAGTGAAGAACAAACTTAAAGCCGAAATGTATGTTAATTTTGACACAACCAGAGACAGAGAGAATCCAGATAGATCCTAAGATTGTTGGAAGCTTCAAGGTTAAGAGGATTTTGCTCATTAAAGTCTCCGTAAAATAAAACGGCGGATTTCATTGAGCCGAGTTCCCGGTCAACAAAGTGTATTTTCGAGAGAACGGTTTCAAACCACCGTAGAAGGTACTGCTAGGAATTTACAAAGGAGAATGTGGCTAGAATCCTTGATACCACGATGGAAGGGGTGAATCCACCGATATACAAGGAAGACGAATGGGAGGAGTCATTCGATATTTTTGCGAGGATTACTTACAGAGGGACGAGGAGAGATCTCAAGAAGCATCTTCCGAGGAGAAAGTACAGGTTGCTTATGACAATCGTGACCAAGTCAATTCTAGGAGATCAAAGCTCTCATGATGGAGTGACTAAGTCTCGATTGTGTTGTATGAGGGCGATATTCGATGGAGTTAGAGTAGATTGGGTAGATTTGCTATTCCGAAGGCCGAAAGAGGAGAAGTTGAGATTACTATATAATCGATGGAGGAGACGATCGCCCAATCAAGCGTGAGTCTATTTAATAAGATCACAAGATCGATGGAGGGACCGAATAAGAGGATTGAGACTAGAGAAGGCCTCGAAAAAATATTCTAAGCGTAAGGGGTTGCTCACCAAGAATGAAAGGATAGGTGGGTTGCCAGACTCGATGATGATTCAGACGAGGCTAGGAATCGAGAGGAATAAAGCACTGCAGTAGTTGGAGACAAGCACTGGTATTCAAAGAGGAGAAATACCAGAAATGAGGCTGCAGAGCCGGTGATTGAGACCGGAGTTGAAGTTATACTAGCCGAGGATCCACCAGAGTGGAAGTATCACCGAGGAGGCAAAGAACATGCAAGGTCTCCTAGGAGAAGATCAAGGAGAAGGCTTGTCAAAGCCTCTCGAGAAGAAGGCCTCAGCAGAGTCATCAGAAGGCTATTTACAAGCCAACCGTCGGATGAGGATAATCAATTTATCCTTCGTGAGGAGACCCCAAAAGACATCACAAACATCCGAATCTTCAGGGGAGCTCAGGCCGACAGACGGAAGCTTCAACACTACTTCCAGAGGAAGTACCGGTCCCGAACATTGCAGCCGAGGTTGCTCAAATGGAGGTTCCTCCTTCACTACCCAAGGAAGTCGCTCTCTCTCCTATTCAGGAGGAAGGTACCAACGCTTCTCTCTCTTTATCTCAATCCCCACCTCGGCAATGAAGAGGTGTGCCCTACGACACCTCGTGAGCCTCTACAATGTACCCACGCTTGTCCCAAATTTCCAAATTCAACTCCCACACCCAAATACAAACTCCAACCGAATCTATCATAATACCATCTCAAACCACCTCTACTCCCACCCAACCTCGAATCCATTCCCACTCCATCCACCATCCCACAAACCGAACAACCAACCTCATCTACCATACCCGTGCATTCGAAACTCAAACTTCCACCCTCCACAAACACGAACCTCACCTCCTCCCGAAATTGAGATCCCATCTTACTCATTTCCTCGGAGGACATCCGTGAGCTCACCAATCCCTCTTCCTCAAATATCTCGAACCTCATACCCCCACTTCATCCTCATCCGAATCCTCTTCGAGGATGAGGACATGACCTTAACCCAACTTCAGCCATCTCTTCCATTGTTGCTCAAATGGATAAGAAGATTAAACAAGCTTTTACTAAAAATATGAAGAAGAAGACAAGGAAGATGGTGAAGGCAACACGAGACAATGATCTCCGCATGAGGGAAGTAGAGGTAAATCTAATTCAAAAGATTACTTCTATCACTAACTCTGTCCTTGCCGAGAAGGTGAAAGTCTTGGAAGAGGAGGTGCAAGGGTTGAAAAACCAAGTCACAGACTACAATGCGATTGTAGTAGACTCATTAGCCTTGGATAAGTCGACTTCGAGTCAAATGCAAAGATCTCGAGACGAAGCCGACTACCCCGGCCGATGATGTCAAAAAGGGGGAACATGAGGTGCAAGAAAGAGAGCGGACCCTCACAATTGCTTTGGGACGAAACCGAGAAAAGAGGTTGGCACCAAGGCCGGTTCGGGTGAGGCGAGGCAGCAGGGAAGAAGCTCGACTCAAATCGATGAGTAGCCGCACTACGGTGAGGTCAGCACCGATTGGAAGAAGCCACGAGGGAGGACGAGGCTAGAAGGAAGAAGGAGGAGGAGGACAAATCGCCACTGCTTGAAAAATGAAAGAATCAGAGAAAACAATTGAGGTAAAAGGGAAAGGCAAAGGGAAGCTAATCGAGGAGCCAACTCCACCAAAGCACTAAGTCTCAAGCCTATCTTGACCGAGAAAAGAAAAAGAGAGCCTGATGATTAGGGTGAATTATTGCATGATAATTGTGTGCTTAATTGTCTCAAGTTGATATAATTTTCATGATAATATACCATTAGTTGTTCCAATTGCACTTAATTGTTTGATTTGATATTATGTGTTTAAATTACAGGTTTGAGGTCAACTTTGAGTGCAATTTGAGGACATCTATTATATTCAATTCAATTGGGCAATTACATGGGTAGAAAGAGGGCCGAGAGAGCTTCGCGTAGCAAAAAGAATCACCCAAATCGGAGTTCGTATGAGGAAGATATGAGCAAACGAGCGGAGGTGGCACACAAGGAAGAGTGACTCAGGGCAACCCAAAAGTGACTCACCCGAGTCACGTGAAAATCACCCGAGTTGGATTTTTGACGTAGCCAAGTGACTCGGGCAACACAAAAGTGACTCGGCAACCCAAAAGTGACTCGCCCGAGTCACGTGAAAATCACCCGAGTTGGATCTTTGACGTAGCCAAGTGACTCGGGCAACACAAAAGTGACTCGCCCGAGTCACTTAAGGCAAGGTCTAGTGCCAATGACGCGATTTTGAGGATTTTAAGCTCTAATTGAGCACTTCTTAGGGGCTTAAATGTAAAATTCGTCCATTAACCTAGGTGCCCACTATAAATACTCTCCTTATCGATTTCAAGCTATCTCTCCAATACCCATTCCACACAATTAGCCTAGAATTACACACTTAGTTAAAATTCACAATTCCTACACACACCATTACACACTTTCTTACACACACATAGTTAGATTCTTCATTTCTTCTTCAATTTGGATGATCAAGACAAGGATTCTTAATGTTGGGATGCTAATTAGGTGATATCTTATCTTTAATTTCAGTTTTGTTGGTTAAAACTATTGTAATCATGAATGCTTATTCTCTTAATATAATGGGTTACTTTAAATTAGCCATGATTGGCTAAATTTCATATGTGCTTGGGTGTAATGATCCCTTGATGAGTTGATTTTGGTGAATTGATGATTGGGTGTTCATTTGTTGAGGTGATTAATTGTCTTAATGATGCTTTGTATGATTTAATTGCTAAGGTAAGCTTTGATCTTGTGTTTATTGATTTAATTGATGCAAGGATACTTGGTTGATTGAATTGATGCATAGGTGTTAGGTTTACTTGAGTGATTGAAGTGGATATTTGGTTAACACAAGGATACTTGGTTAATTAATTAGAACCTCATTAAGGCACATTGATTACTTGTTGTTGCTTGTGATTAGTGAGGGGTGAGAGTGCCGTCTCTCACATTCCTACGTGCTTAATCGATCATTTAGAACCTAGGCTTATCCAAAGACGGTTTTATTTGAACTATTTGTTGGTTATCCCTATGATCCCTTTTGAATGAACACTTGATTGTTGATGATCCGAATTTGACGAGTCTTTGGTGATTTGCAACCGAGCACTACTATCTTATCCTTGGTATTTTTGTGTTGATTGCTTAGTTTAATTTCTTGTTGGATTTGTGTTGTTATTTTGTTGCTTTTCTTTTGCAATCTTGACTAGCCACTATAATTCTATGGAAATGTATGTTTTCGAGGCTCCATTGTACTCCTAGTCCCTTGGGTTCGATAACTTTGGTCGCAAATTTCTTATCACTAAAATACGACGATCACCTGACTACTCGAATCTCTCGAAGAGCAGATAAGCGGGATAAGGAAAGAAGCAGGCCTGGTATGGAGAAAGGGAGAGGAAGCGTCTCAAGAAAAAGAACAAGGGGTTGGAGATGAGGTAGAGCAGGGAAGTTAGAAAATGGGAGATGAAGGGGGCAAGAAGTCGAATTCGCACCGTATCATCGACACTTAATCCTCCGAAGGTCGCCGCTAGAAAATGGTTTAAGGAGTACAAAGAAAAGAATTTAGATGTCGATGGATGTATCATTGGTACATCTTGAAGGGATCTGATTCTGCAGCTCAAGACGAGGACCTTAGGTGGCATGAGTGGATCGAGAAAGAAGATGCAGATCTATATTATCGATCGATTGATGAAGCAGATAAAATCTTCAATGCAGACTTGTGTGCCCCAAAGATATGAAAAAGGCAGACCCAAGACTAACCCCGATGGCTCAGTAGACATAAACCGGATCAAAGGCATCATCGCCAAGGCCGAGGTAGAGTCGGGATCGAAAGGTGAAGAAGAATTGAAAGAGCTAAGGAGACGAGTCTTCACCGGGCTGGCCATTCCGAAGCTTATCACCTGGGAGTCTCGATCAAAGGACTATTTTCTTTCCTTATCTTCTTAATTCTCTAATCTTTTTGTAATATGTAAATTTGATGTGAATAAACATATGTTGACTTATATGATTTGCTTGTTTTATCTTTTAAAAGTTTTTTTTTTTAAGTATTAATCATCCGAGAAGACTTTCATCTCGAATTAAAACTTTCTAAAAAAATTTTCTAAGTCTAATATTTTCTAAGTCCTTTGACTTAAATTTTTTTCTAAAAAGAGTCTAATAGACTTAAAAATTTCTTTTGTGAATTAAGTTCTTTAATTTGGATAAATCTGTTTAAGGTAAAAATATGTTCGATATACCTATCCGATAAATCTTGATTAACTCTAAACTAACTTTATTGTGAGTATGTCTCTTTTCTTGTAGGTTTTAACTTCATCAAAAAGGGAAATTGTTAGACCAAGAAAGTTTTGATGAGTTAAAAGAAGCGATTCTGATGACGCAACTGGCGACTTCACGAAGAACAAATGAGATCAAGTTCTTATACCAAGCCGATCGACTAGGTTGAGAACAAGATAAGTCCATTTGAAGACTCGAATAGTTGCAAGTCATCCGGAGACTAGCTCAAGTCTAGTCATCTGCAGGAGACAAGTATGAAGAGCTCAGGACGAGGTTGAGACAAGCCGAGTAGAATAAGAAAGGCGAGTCTTCACCAAGTCACCTGCAGACGAGTAGAATAAAATCACCTGGGTTTAGAGCGGTTTTCAAGAATAAGAGTGTTGAGCAGTTTCTAGTTTGTTAAAACTAATTAACAAACTAACTGTCTTTGAGACTTATAAATAGGTCTAGACAATTCATTAAAATATAGATATAACACACGAATTATTCATTCAGCCACGATTCTCACAATTCACAAGATTTTGAATAAGCACAAAAATTATTTTCAAGGATTTCTTCATAGATTTTTCTAAGTGTTTATAGAACACTTTCTTATACATCTTCAAACACCCTTCTATCACTCTAGAGTTAGATTTTTCAAGAATAGTTTAGGAGATTGAAGATTTGAAGATCGCTTGTAACTTGTAAGGTGACGATTGGAAAGTGAGTAAGTAAGCTAGTAGAAGAGACCCTTCTTCAAAGTTTGAAGAAGGAGAGTGGATGTAGGATTATTCATAATCCGAACCACTATAAAATCTCAGTGTTCTTTATTGCTTTACTTTACTTTTCTCACAATTTCAATTTCCAGCTTATTAATCAAAGAAGAATTTCATAATCAAAGTTAAAACTAAAATATCAGTTTGCTTTTGATCTTATTAAAGTTGAGATTGAAATTGTTTTTCCGCTGTGGTACTTTGAAGTTTTGAATAAATTTTAAAAGATTTGTTAAAAAATCTATAAAATCTATTCAACCCACTCTTCTAGATTTTATCCTAGAAGGCTAACTCAAGTTTTCTTAAATCAACTCAACTAATCGGGACCAACATCAATTACATAAACAAATTGTTCTCAGATCGATTTAGATCTTTATCAAAAGATTGAGTATAAATCATTTCATTGTCTGTCTCTCGAAATCTTGAGTTGATAATCTGAATTTTGGAAAAAATTTAGATAATCTATTCAACCCGCCCTTCTAGATTATCTCTAGGAGGTGCTCTTAGTTGCTTTTAATTACTCAATCTGGGACCAACAAGAATAATTCAAGATATAATTGGAATAATGTGCAGATTTTGGTTTGTTTGTGTAATAATTGAAAATATTTTTGTGTGTTCGAAAACAAAATTGGAAAATGGATGAAATAAAACTGGAAAATAGATGAATGTTGTGTGTTCAAAAACAATTCAAAATATTGTACATTGTAGAAAATATTATATCACCAAAATTGGAAAGAGGAAAAATTGACAATAAAGTATTTTCTTGGGAATTGAAAAAGTAATTTGCACATACACAACACAAATAGAAGTAAGGGTAAACTTGGAAAAATCAATCAAAATATTGTATCTAGTAGTAATTAGAAAAGCAATTGTACCTAGTAGTATTTTAGTGTTCAAAATTGTACCTAGTAGTAATTCACCCAAATATAATAAAATCAACTTTAACTCGTTATATGAAATATGCATCTAGTCTAGAAAAATAACGAAACATAAAACAATAAAATAACGATCAAAATCTTCAAAAATATATTAGGAAGATGAATGAGAAGATCGATTAGAGAAGGAGAGAAGAAATAATTTTGGATTTTTATGAGAAATAAAAGAATCAATGAAAGATATTAGAAAGATGAATGAACGAATCAGTTAGAGAAGAAGAGAAGAAATATATTAGGGTTTGTGATGAGAAATAAATGAGAGGTATCAAGTATTTATTTATAGTCTAATATGTAAGTAGATGGATGATTGAGTTTAAAACTTATAAAATTGATGATTGAGATCAATATTTAAAACTTAAATGAATAAGAGGAGAGGAATTTTGAAATAGAAGAATGTGGCTTTGCCACATAAGCTTTCCTAGGTTTAGCTTTATAAGGTTACGAGATATAAGGATCATTTTTAACTTGAACAATATTATTTTTCATTTTAAAATTATCAATTTTAACTCAAATATTATCACTTTTCACTTAAATTATTATTTTTCACTTTTAATATTTTTATTTTTCACTTTTAACTTAAACAATTGCACTTCTTGTTTGAAATTTTCAATTTTAACTTAAACATTATCAATTTAAATTTAAACATTATCACTTTCACTTTAAATTTTTTACACTCGAGACATTATCACTTTAACTTTAAACCTATAACTCTTAACTCAAACATTATCACTTTATAAATATTATTAATAATAACTTAAACATTATCACTTCTCACTTAAAATTATCAATTTAACTTAAACATTATCTCTATTCACTTTAAAAACTTTCATCTTACACATTACCACTTTTAAATTTAACATTATGACTTTTTACTTAAACACTATCACTTTTCACTTTATAATTATCACTTTAACTTTAAACCTATTGTAAGCAAGCAAAATTTAATTGTCGAATCAAGAAACGACACGTGTAAATTACATATTGAATATCAATTAAATTTATTATTTATTAGGAATTTAAATACATTTAATTTCTAATATAATAAATAATTAATAATTTAATTGATCCATTAATTTAATTAGGTCAAATCCAAGTATTGGGTCGTAATAAATCAATTTGGGATTCTAAGTCCATTAAATAAAATTGGATCTTTAAAGTCGATAAATTAAATTGGACCTCCAAAGTCCTATAAGTCATATTGGACCTCTAAAGCCTAATAAATCAAATTGGGTCTCTAAAGCCCAATAAATTGAATTGGGCCTCTAAAGTCCAATAAACTGAATCGACTCTAAAGCCCAACAAATCGTATCAAATCTAACAAATCAAATTATGGAAGCATAAATCAGTAGATGCCTGGAATATTTCCCGATTCAACAGTCGCTGGCCAAACCTAGGGTTTTCACCATCTATAAAAAGTGGTCTCATTCCGGCCATTCTAAACACACAGAGCACACACAGAAGCATTGGAACACACTAGATTTCTAGCTCTGCAGATCAAGTCCGACAATTCCAAAGGTCTTTCAAGGAGTTTTTCGTGTTCTTCATCAAGAACGACATCCAATCCGAGATCAAGGTGCTAAGCCCCTCCGATTGGCGTTTCTCCTGCAGAATTCTTCAAGATCTTCGCCAAAGATGACGTTTGATCCGAGATCAAGGTGCTAAGCCCTTCCGATCGGCATTTTTCCTCCGAAGTTCATCAATAATGGCCAGCCCGACAACGGTTTCAACCCCGACAAACTCGGAAGTCAAGTCAAAGTCAACTACGAAGAGAGAATCAAAGGAATTTCTAGAGATTGTACCGAACAATCGTTTGATAAATATTAAATTATCTTTGTAATTCCATTTTGTTATTTATTTATTTAAATACGAAAATTTGTGTTTACAAATTTTGGCACGATGGGACAATCTCTACCTCTCATCTCTTCTCTTCAAAAGATTCAGGCTATTGAAATGACACCCCTCAAAATCAAGCTCGATAGGACTATTGCTATGACGCCCATCAAGATCAAGCTTGGTAGGATTCTTCTTTGGACCCTCGATTATGAATTTTGTAACTGTGAATGTCATCACGAATTATGTCAAGAGATTCACAACCACTCACTTCTTCTCCCAATACTACCGCAGAGGAAGTATCACAAGACATTGCAAACGAGGAGAACAACTCTGCGAGTTCCACTCCCGCTCTACTTCAAGCTCGTCATCGGCTTCTAGCATAGCCGCAGCAATGATGACAAATGCTACAACTATCGAGGAACAGTTAGCAAGCCTAACTAAAGCCATTGAAGGACTTTCGAGGCACGTCCAAGAACAAGATGCTCAGATCGTTAAGCTCATGAGCAACATTGATAGTGGCGAGCCGAGTCGTGCTAAAGGAAAGTAAGTGGAAGAGTACGATGTGGCCAAAACATCCGGTAGGCAACAGCCAATGGAGGAAAATCCAATCATAAAGCATGGTCCTCCCGATGGTTTAATCCACGTTAATCGATAAGGGAGATAGTACTTGGCACAATCAAGGACAAATTTGAGGAACGCTGAAAGTTATCCTTCACCTACACCAAGCCCTACACAAAGAGGACAATCTAAAAATGCCGATAGGCTATAAACCTCCCAAGTTCCAACAATTCGACGGCAAGGGTAACCCAAAGCAATATGTTGCTCACTTCGTAGAGACTTGCAATGATGCTGGGACTTACGGAGATCACCTAGTGAAGCAATTTGTGCGCTCGCTAAAGGGAAAAACATTTGATCGGTACATTGATCCGAATGCCAATTCAATCAACAGCTAGGAGCATATGGAGCAAGAGTTTCTTAACCGTTTCTACAAGACTCGAAGAATGGTTAGCATGATTGAACTAACAAACACTCGCCGTGAGGAAGGAAGAATTGGTGATCGATAGATTGTCCGAAACTTCAAGAATCAAGATGTGCATTCAAGGAATGCGGTGGAGCCTCCGATACCTTCTCTAAGCGATTCAACCAAGGTCATTCAAGAGTTGGCTACCAAAGCTCATGATATGGAGTTAAGCATGTATACAAGCGGAGTTGAAGAACTACCGGTTCAAGAATTCCATTGATCCAAAGATTGGCAAGAAGTCAAGAAAGGGGGCAAACCCTTCGCCCAAGCCTCGAACAAAGAATCCATGGTGGTAAATGCTACAACTATTAAAGTACATAAAAATGACAAATAGCATAATGTCATGCAAGATAATTGGCAAAAAGGAGAACTCGAGAGAGTTGCAACAAAAGCAATACCCTTTTCTTGACTCGATGTTTCTAGCATATTTGATGACACGATCCAAGTGAAACTTATCGAACTTCCAAATGAAACGACCAAAAGAAGTCGGGCGAACCGATGACCCCAGATATTGCAAGTATCACCGATTGGTAGGCCATCCAATTCAAGATTATTTTATACTCAAGGATAAAATCATGCGGCTAGCCGAGTAAGGGAGGATTGTGCTAGAAGAAGCAACCGCAAATATTCTCACCATTAAAAACGACGATGCTTCATGCTATGTATGGTTAATGAGGAAAGCAACAAAACAAACCGATCGACCAAGAGCCCAATGATAAGAGTGAAGATTATTCGGTAGTTGTAACCTTTATAGATAAGGACTTGCTACTTGGTTCACAATCTCACAATCGACCGTTATTCAGAATCGGTTATACTCTACAAGAGAGGGTGAATCGAATCTTAATTGATGGAGGTTCGGGGTGAACATCCCGCCCTTAAGGATGATGAAGTTTGGGGATACCAACAGATGACCTCGCAAATAGTCGCTTTGATGATCCAAGGGTTCAATCTAGAAGGATAAAGAGCTTTAGGCACGATAATGCTATATTTATTGATTGACAAGATGACTTTAGTCCGCACTATTCCATGTCATAGATGCGAAAACATCATATAACATGTTTTTAGGATGTCCATGGTTGCATGAATATGGTGTAATACCTTCGGCATTACACCAATGCTTTAAATATCGTGAAGGTCACAACATAAAACGGTGTTTGTCGATGATAAACCCTTCACAAGTTGAGTCATACTTTGCCGATGCTAAGTACTTCTTCAACAGCCCAAAAATGGCTCAAGCTTAAAAGGATACGTTAAAAAGAAGTGGCTAAAGATGAGCAAGTTAAAGGTAGCGAAAATGGCTCACATCCATCTCATACCGACAAAGGTAAATAACCTTGTGAAGACGCGAGTACTACCAAGAGCAATAGAGTTGTCTTGGGATAAATTTTTCAAACCGCGATCTCGCATTACTATCAAAAGACCAAGCACAAATTACCTCACGGAAGGAGAAGCCTTGACGATAGGAGATATGCTGCATAAAGATGCTAAGATAGTGAAATGAGTTTACGCCTTTGAAAGATTGGGACAATCAAGGGAATTGCCACCGAAAGTTGGGAGCTATCTTTGAAAGATTGGGACCACTTGGGAAGGGTAAGCATCGAAAGTTGGGAAGCTGTCTTGAAAAGATTGGGACCACATAAAGCAAACAATTGCAAGGAGCTGAAAAAATTTTGAACCCGCAGCCTCTCGTAAAATTCGAAGCCTAGTTCCATCTCGTATGAGACAATAAACCACCTTGATCGCATCATATGGAGATGACTTGACTGCGAAAATACCGCAATTATCCACACAAAAGGAGAAGAAGATGATGGAGAGAGTGTAGCCTCATCTAACTTCGTCGACATTCGCAATTCTCGACAAACAGCTTTCTTAGGTCATGGACATAGCTCTACAAAGCGGAATAATCACAATGATCGAAATAGAAACATTGTTGGCGTCAACACTATGTAGACAATTATGATTAGAGGAAGAGATGACCGAATGAGGGCATGCGTGGATTTTGCAAATGCAAGAGAAGTCAATGAAGACATTACCACCATAAACCACATCTCCATATGCGAAGACACTCAAGTAGAGGAAAAAAATGTTAAATTCTTATCTAAGCGGTCCACATGTGGTAAAAGAAGTTTACGCGGATGACGCATATGAGTTGATTTTTTTAGACGGTGTAAACATCGGTCCCATAAATGGGAAATTCTTGAAATGCTACTACGCATAAGTCAAGAAAGCTCCACGATACACGAGTTTAAACTATTTATCCCTCCCGGTCCGCATGAGGTTAAACTGTGCACAACAACCACCAAAGTTAATTATATGTGGCTAAAATGTTAAATTGCCCCACTAAAGGTATTTAGTGGTTAAATATTAATACCCCTCCTGGCCCGCATGAGGTTAAACTATGTACGACACCCCAACCCACTAAAGGTATTTAGTGGTTAAATATTAAATACCCCACTTCGACTATAGTGGTTACAAAAAGTCCCTCTGGCCCACATGAGGTTAAACCGTGTAGCCCACCCCAAAATCAAATCATATTTTCCCTTGAACTACGTTATGGCTTGATCCTCTTCAAGAGGTACGTAGACAACTTAGAAATTTTCTAAGTATTAAATCATGATTCAATTATTTCACTTAAGTTGATATACTTAGTGAAATATTGAAGTACACAAAGGGAATATACAAAAAAAAAAATTAAAAAGTGCGAGAAGAAAACAACTTAGAAATTCTCTAAGTATGTGCATAGTTCAATTATTTTATTTAAGTTCATATACTTAGTGAAATATTGAACTACAAAAGACAAAATAAATATTTGGGGGCAAGAAAATACCGGGTATAAATCAAAAGTGAAGCCTTCAATAATAATCTTTTAAACAGATATTATTGTGACTATTGATTAATTTATTATGGTAATTAATTAATTTAATGAGACCATTAACTAATTAATTAGCCCAAATAAATTATAGGCTTTAAAAAATCTACGCCCAATTAAATTATGATGGTCCGATTCACATGATAGGCCCACACAATAATTATTGTGGCAAATTAAAATAAAAGCCCATCAAGCCCAACACAAATTAAAAAGTCCAAGACACTTATCCCTTTCTTCTCTACTGTTCTTCTTCACGCTGAACATAGAAATTCCCAAAATCACTCGCTTCTTTCTCTTCTTCAAAATTCACGCAAAGAATCCAACGCCGCCGCCAACGGAAGAGCACCACGCTGTCGTCTCCAAAGCCCAAGACCATTCTTGCAAATTAGTTCACGCCGAAGCAAAAAAAAATCCCCAATCAGTTCGCTTCTTCCCGAGGTTGCACAGAAATTATCGCCACGATAACCATCGTCCAGTCTGTCACCTCTCGCGCCCCAATACGCCGTCTTTACTCTGCGTTAGCGCTCCCTCTCGTGACCAGCCGCCGTCGTCCAAAGAACCGCCATCGAGACGCGCACCACCGCTGCCATGGATGACGGGCCGCGGAGCTGTGTCGCCGACGCCCAAATCGCCGCCGCCACCATGAATGGCCAGATCACAAAGCATCACGTTGCCGGGCCACGGTTCTGTCGTTCGCGCCAAAAATGGCCATTGCCAAGCGTTATTGCTCCACCAAGCGTCACCAGAATTCCCCATCGGCAGAGTGTCGTTCATTCAATGTCGGTATGTGTTTGTTCATACATACAACCTGTTTGATAAAATGTCGATAGACGTATTCCTATGGGCACAAATCAAACATTATGGTTGTGGGAATATGAACGACAAATGAGCACGGTAGTTGTAGTGGCATGAATGGAAAATCTAAGCGCACGGTAGTTGTAGCGGCATGAATGGAAAATCTAAGCGCACGGTAGTTGTAGTGGTTGTCCAAGTACGCGTTGGTCATGCACACAACCTCGTTCGATGAAATGCCCATAGACGTAGTCCTATGGGCACAAATCAAACATTATGGTTATGGGAATATGAACAGCAAATGAGCACGGTAGTTGTAGTGGCGATGAATACGGCAATGTAATTGTAAAGGCAATGAATACGGTAGTGTCGTAGTGGTGGCATGAGTGGAAAATCTGAGCATAGTTGTACCGGTTGTCATGTTGGTCATGCACACAACCTGTTCGATGAAATACCCTAGATCATAGATCGTAGGGGTATGAATCAAACATTATAGTTGTGACAAGCATGAATGGCGAATGAGCACAATGTGTAGTGGTAGCCGACAGTAGGGGTTGTCCAAGTATGGAGACAATTCTTGAAAAAAAAAAAGAGCAAAGCAAAAAAATAATAAGAACATGCTAAAATCGTTACCTTCTTTGTTGATGATTGCTTCAGGAGATGAAGTGATTAATTTTAATTAAGTCGGAAATGGATGCACTAGGAACTTGATATATTAACTGGGAATACGATAAAATAAGACAAAACTCTGCCGAAATTTTTAGAAAATATATATATTAATTAAATTTTAAATCTTCATTAATCAAAAGCAGATCTATTCCTATGAATTATTCAAGTCGTAGTTGGATGTATGGTCCAAGAATGATTAATGGCATGATATCTCCCGAATTTCTTAGTAGACTTGAATCGCTTTATAGAATTCGCTACTAGTAACTCGGAATGGATGAGTGGAGGAAAGATTAGGTGTCCTTGCTCGAAATTCAAATGTAGGAACCAGAGTTTTAGGGAACTCATTGACGTGAAATCACATTTGTTTAGACATGGGTTTATGTCTAATTATCACAATTGGATTTTGCACGGTGAGCAAAATTGGAATTCTATACCACACTATGATCACAGACGTCCGACTTCATATAGAGTTGACGACAACTGCAAAGCATCTAGCTCGTACCACAATATGATGATGGACTTAACTTTTGGTCCTAAAATTAGTTTCCAAAATGTGGAAGAAGAGCCCCTTAGTGAGGAAACCTCCTAATCAAAGCATGCCGCACATTTTTCGACATGTTTCGTGCGGTGGATCGTGATCTGTATCCTCGGTTGCGAGTCTTATTCTCGCTTGTCATTCAATGCTCATCTTTTAAACATTAAAACCGAGAACAGATCGTCTGAAATGGGTTACAATCAAATAGTTGATTTGATTAGTGAGATTTGTCCTCCGTAAAATCTGGTGCCCAAGAAATTTTCTCGATACTAAACAATTGATGGGTGAGATGGGTCTTCCCGTAGAGAGGATTGATTGTTGTGCAAATAATTGTATGATATATTGGGGTGCAGACAGGGGAACTTGAATCTTGTAAGGTTTGTGGTCGGTCACGATTCAAACCTGCTAGACGTGGTGTGGATGGTCGATGGAAAAGAACAGTCCTTTCAAAGAGATGTTCTATTTTCCTATCATTCCTCGATTGCAAAGACTGTATCAGTCCTATACTACCGCTAAGGATACGATATGGCATGCTAGTTGCTATAATGATGAGGCCGGTGTTATGCGTCACCCCGCAAATTCGTTGGCTTGGAAACACTGGACTATTCATATCCCGATTTTTCACGTTTGGGCGATCGAAAAACAAGATTCGTCATGGCCAAGTGATAGTGACACCGCATAATCTGCCCCTCATGGTTATGCATGAAAGAACAATTCATGTTTCCGACGGTTTTAGTGCTGGTCCTAAAAATCCAAAGGATAATTTAGATGTATTTTTACAGCCACTAATTCATGATTTGAACATGTTGTGGGGAAATGGGGGTGAAAACGTATGATGTTGCTAGAAAGTAGAATTTTATGATGCGAGCCGCATTAACTGGACCATTAGCGACTTTCCAGCCTTACTCAATGTCGTCTGGATGGAGCACCGCTGGAAGGATCGCTTGTCCATATTGTGTCAATACTCGATGCCTTCACTTTAAGACTCACAAACAGTTGTGGTTTGATAACCATCGTAAGTTCTTACCTAGGGGACATCCGTATCGCAGAACAAGATCCGCATTCATGAATAATGTAGTAGTTACAGATGATCCACCACCCATCCGAACAGGTGAAATGCTTCTACAAGAAATTGATTGGTTGGGGTACCGGAAAGTGATGTAAGAGGGTGTTGAGGCCCACAACAAAAGATTAGATGGTAGCTGGAGGAAGAAAAGTATTTTTGGGGTTTGCCGTATTGGAGTACCTCTTGATTCGGCATAATTTGGATGTGATGCACATTGAAAAAAATGTGTATGATAATTTGTTCTACACAGTTGATGAATGTGGAAGGGAAAACAAAAGACACAAATAAGTCTAAGGATGAACTTAATGAATACTGTCGTCGTCCCTCTCTAGAGAAATGTCAACGCACGTGAAAGTATCCCAAAGCTTGTTATTCACTTGATAAGAGTCAAAAGGATGATATGTGTAGATGGGTAACTCGAGTTGAAGTTTCCCGATGACTATGTGTCTAACTTGTCTCGATGTGTAGACTGGAGCAAATTGAAGATGTTTGGGATGAAGAGTCATGATTGCCATGTGTTTATGCAGAGACTACTCCCGATTGCTTTTCGTGAAACTCGCCGCCGAATGTGTGAAAGCAATCACCGAATTTAGTTTGTTCTTTAGGGAGTTAACTTTTACATCCATTACGATTGAGAACATGGCTCGATTGGAAGCAGATATTCTAGTTATATTGTGTAAGTTGGAACGTATCTTTCCGCCCGGCCTTCTTCAATTCGATGGAGCATCTACTCGTGCACCTTGCATACGAAGCAAGGATAGCTGGTCCTGCGGCAAGATAGATGGATGTATCCATTTGAGAGGTAATTTATAATTCTAAATCATTTGATTACCTAAAATGGTAATACTATATATATAACACTTGATTCATTTAATTAGATATATTTACAATTTAAAGCTCATTGTTGGGAACAAGGCGCATGTTGAAGCATCGATTGCAAATGCGTATTTAACGAAAGAGGCCTCAATATTTTGTTCCTCTATTTTGGCGATCACGTTCAGACGAGGCGGCACAATGTACCTCGTAATTACAATGGTCGTGGCGAGGTACCCCAAGTAGCGAAAGGTACTTTGTCCATATTTATACCTCCCGATCGACATCTTGGAAAGATGAACAAAAGATGGATTGTAGATGAGGAGAAAAACACGGCTCATACGTACGTGTTACTGAATTGTCTCAAGTTGCAACCATATATCGAGTAAGTTTATAACGTTTAACTTTTGTTAATTATAATGTCAATCCGTATATTAAATAATCAAATCCCCTTTTGTAGTATGTTTTCCGAGCAATCGCAAAAATTCGAACCAGGACTCTCGAGGGCTGAACAAGATGAAAGACTACAAGAGGAGTTTGCATCGTGGTTTGAACAACTTGTAAGGATAAACAATATTCATACGTGATCTTTCTAGCGGTCCTTCGAGTTGTGTCACCACATACCTGGAATGAACAAGAGCTTCCCCTTTCAAGACGACCTTGAGTCCCAAATTAATGTTGTGCAAACGGATGATGATCCAATCATATTGGATGATGTAAACGGTGCACTAATTGATGTTGAAAATAATGAAGAAGAGGAAAAAGAAGAAGAAGAAGAGGAGGAGGAGGAGGAGGAGGAGGAGGAGGAGGAGGAGAGAAGACGAAGAAGAAGAGGAAGAAGAAGAAGAAGAAGAAGAAGAAGAAGAAGAAGAAGAAGAAGAAGAAGAAGAAGAAGAAGAAGAAGAATATTGAATATATAGTGTAATAATTATTTACTATTGAATAATGTAATAATTATGTGTGTTTCATTTGCATGTTATATATATGATGAATTATTTATTATTGAATAGTGTAATAATGTGATTTTATTTAATTATTGTTACAGATGAGCGGACCGTCTTCATCGAGGGGACTATCTCGGGTTCGGGGTCGAGATGGCAGGGTACCACTGCGGTACCCTTTATTCGGCAGGATGAGGACGAGGCCGTCGGCCCCGAGGCCTATGAGGACCATCATCCAGCTCTAGCTCCAGCTCATGTGGGGGAGATCCTGGATATATGGATCTACAGGGCACGTAAGTTAAATACTTGTGAATAATAAACTATGTCATCTTTATATGTCTATTAATTTTGTGTGTTTATTCCCTTTTTGCAAGTTGATGTCATCGAATACGGTATCCAGGACTATTCTCGGGAGATTATTTATCGACATATGGAGCTCGGTGTATTCACTTTCCGGATGATATCTCTTAAGAGGTTGTAGACGTCTTGAGAGTCATTTCGTGTACATTATATTTTGTTATTCGCTATTTAATTTTGATTAATTTATAAACTTTAACGCTTATTGAGAACAATAATATTTTATTTGACAGAGAGTGACTAGGTGGGACATTTCCGCTACGAACTCAACGGAGGTGTATGAGTTGTTCGTTCGTAGGGCACAGATAGATACACTCGATATGCCGAACAACGTGAAAACGTTATGGGTCACCAAGAACCAGAGGCCTGGATGGGATGAAACCGTCTTCAATGCACTGCTTGATTATTGGGATAGAGAAGAGGTGAAGTCAAAGAGCGAGCAGTGTAGGAGGAATCGGATGTCGGAGCACGGAGGCCTGGTGCTGGCATCTCCCGTCATAGGGGCGGATCCCGTGGATCACCGAGTATGCATATGACTTTGTAAGTATTTTTTAATGCTAGTTCAATATTTTAATTAAAACGTGGTTCTAATTAAATAAATACAGGAGAGGAAACATGGACGGCCCCCACCGATCGGGACATATTACAAAGCATTACCACAACCTGTGGTGACGGGGAGTACACCTACGGGCTATTAGTAACACACTTGTAAGTATTTTCATTTTATATTATGTAATAATTTATAAAAAAATTATATATATATGTCTATTTTTGTAATCTAAAATTTTAATTGTGAAAATATTCGCAAAGATGAAGTACAAGAGGTGGTCTCCCGGATGCCTCGGCCCTCCGAGGGTCGAGCTCCGAACCCCAACCCGACTTATCCCGGATCTATGTCAATATCGTTGGAAAACAACACGGGAGGGTTTGGGGTCTTGGTCAGCTGGGTAAGTCCAGACGCATCCCCTCCGGCTTTGCTCATCGAGTGCTCCTCCTAGTGGCTACACCCAAGCCGATATCGATCGGATGCTCCAAGAGGAGCGTGAGAGGGTGCGGGAGGAGATGGAGCGAAGAGACGCAGCTTTGCGAGCGGAGTTTCAGGCGGACATGCAACGTCAATTCCAGGAGATGATGCAAGGGTTGTAGGGTTCCTTGCTCGGTGGTGACCCAGTGGTCCGGTGGTTCTCGATCAGTCATCCCATGGGTCTGGGGTACCAGCGGCGGTGAATGAATTATTCGTGTTTAAAACTATCACAATTTTTACGAATGTTAATTAAGAATTTATGAATTTTAAATGTTTAAAGTATGAATTTTAATTAATAAAGATGATGAATTTTAATTATTTAAAGTATTAATTTTAATTGTTTAAGAGTACATATTTACACATGATAATATATATATGTAATAATAATAATAACAATAATAAATAATAAAATGTATATAGTGAATTATATATAGGATGCAATTTAATTGAATATATACAATATTAATAATTATAAAATAATAATATATATACTAAAATATAGTATACAATTTAATTGAATATATATGTGATAATAATAATAATTATAAACATGATAATATATATATGTAATAATAATAATAACAATAATAAATAATAATATGTATATAGTGAATTATATATAGGATGCAATTTAATTGAATATATACAATATTAATAATTATAAAATAATAATATATATACTAAAATATAGTATACAATTTAATTGAATATATATGTGATAATAATAATAATTATAAACATGATAATATATATGTAATAATAATAATAACAATAATAAATAATAATATGTATATAGTGAATTATATATAGGATGCAATTTAATTGAATATATACAATATTAATAATTATAAAATAATAATATATATACTAAAATATAGTATACAATTTAATTGAATATATATGTGATAATAATAATAATTATAAACATGATAATATATATATATATATATAATAATAATAATAATAACAATAATAAATGATAATATGTATATAGTGAATTATATGTAGGATGCAATTTAATTGAATATATATAATATTAATAATTATAAAATAATTATTTATATGTGATAACAATTTAATTGAATAATAGTTATAATAAATAAATTTAATTCAAGAACATTTATAAATTAAATATATAAAATATTGAACATAATATAATATTAATATATTTAAAAGCAAAATCATATCGAATGATTAGCTTTGCCCAAACGGTAAAGCACCTAAGCACTCTCCTCCTATTCTCCCGGAGGTCGCGGGTTCGAAACCCACTCACGTGATTAAAAATTCCCCCAGCTGGCCAGCCCGCGGCCTTGAACATGGGTTCGATACCCCCGGCTGCATTTTTTTATTAGTTTCAAATTTACCGGCAATTGAACCCTCGCCCAAGCCCTCGCTAAATCCTCGGCACATCTACCCTCGTCAAATCCCTCGGCAATTAGCGAGGGCAGCTGCCCTCGTTAATTAGTGAGGGGCGAGCCGAGGGATAAGTTAACGAGGAGGTTTTTAGAGAGGGCAAGTTGCCCTCGTTAAATCCCTCGTCAAATCCCTCTTTAATCCCCTCACTAAATTTTTTTTTTTTTGTAGTGAATGGCCGGTTCGACAACGGTTTCAACCCCGACAAACTCGGAAGTCAAGTCAAAGTCAATTACGAAGAGAGAATCGGAGGAATTTCTAGAGATTGTACCGAACAATCGCTTGATAAATATTATATTATCTTTATAATTTCATTTTCGTTATTTATTTATTTAAATACGAAAATTTGTGTTTACACCTATCACTTTTAACTCAAACATTATCTCTTTAAAATTATTAGTGCTAATAACTTAAACTATCACTTCTCATTTAAGATTATCACTTTTAACTTAAATATTATCATTTTATACGAGCATTTTGGGAGAGGCCTTGGCCCCCTCACTTCCTCCCCAAGTTGTTCTATATATTAGATCTAGTATGTTGATATGCAACGCCATGTTTAGGAAATTATTAATTAATGTATATTTTAGTTGATTTTTAATATTTCTTTTGTGAAAGCTTGAATTCTAAATTTGTTAAGAGTGAAATATATGTTTACTATCTTTTGTTAATAGATTTAATTAAAATTTAACTTAACCTTTTTAGTAATTTTATAAATACACCTTTTTCTTTTCTATTTTTTTCCTTCCACAAATCTTTTTCATTCTCAACACATTCCTCTCAAATTAAATTTGATATTAGTTTTCTTTTATTTTGATGACGCACTCATTTCTCAAATATTATTTTTTATTGTTTTATTATTAGTTGAAAGAATAATATAATTGTATGCACAATTATATACTAAATATTAAATTATGATAAAGTATACTATGAACCAATTACACCGTTAAATTTATTTGTATTTTATGTGTATTATTTATTAGTATTAGTTACTCCATTAAAATATATTAATTTAATAAATGCTATAAAATAAAATCAATTAATATCGTTTTGAGTTGTATTGTAAAATTGATTTACAAAGATATATTTACTCTTAAATTATTCATTACTTATATTTGACATAATTTTTGGCCCCCTCTCGAGTTAATCCTGGTTCAGTCCCTGATTTTACACTCAGTTATTTTATCAAACACGTTATGTGCATTGATTCACTAAATATATTTTAATAATAATAATAGATCAAACCAATCTAAATAGATCAAAATGGCATAAAAACCAATCTAACCGAAGGCTACCTGATATTCACACTATATTCATCAACTGACGTCTCTTTCTCACTTGCTAATCTTGAGTGTTTTTTTAAAGATAGAATGATGATTGCTACTGGATTTTAAGAGTTTAGTTAAGATTTCATATTCCCAAAATAATATCAAAACTAATGGAACACATTTTTATAGACGTGGAGTTCTTATAAGTTTAGTCCATATTCCATAATCTATCCAAAACGAAGAAAGAATTAGAAGAGTTTACTACTGATTCTTGCTGCAGTAGTTGGACAATGAACTCAAATAAATCCTTAGACTCCATTTGGATGGAGTCATTTGAAATTAAGAGATTTGAAGATAATACACTATATATTTATAAATCAAAATGGAGAAAAACTAAATGAATGGATTTGGTTCACACAAATATTACTTATAGGTGGGAGAATTTCAAATACCCAACAAAACCTAGTCATTTGAAATCCTCCCACTTCTCCCATTTTTGCTTAATATTTGAGTGAATCAAATCCATTCATTTAGCTTTTCTCCATTTTAGTTTGTGTGAATGCATGATATATTATTCTCAAATCCTTTGATTTCAAATTCACTCCATTCAAATGGAGCCTTAAGGGATTCTCAAGCGAGGGAATAACAAAGAACAATTAAACTGAATATTTATCAAGAACCAAGAAGAAGGGGAGAATGGAGTCGGATCTATTTATCAGTACATACGAAGATGAACTTCCTAATTTAAATAGGAAAGAGCGATCTAGATCTAAATAATTTAAATGGAGCACAATTGTGTGAGATAATCACATACAAGTTTTTGTCATTAAGATCAATATAAGTTTACATATGCATGCAAATGTTAATATTTTTATGTGTGGTTGGTCCAAACGCGGGTGAGTTCTACAAAAACCGCAACCTCGTCACATACCCGCTTGACCGGGTTCAATCTCGTCCCGAGCGGGTGTGGCAGAGTTCCATGAAGGCCCGAGTTTGAACACATGACATTGCCTTTCCTATAATTCTAGCATAATAATAAAACAAAATTATTAATATATGGAAACATTAATGAAATATTTATTCTAGTATAAAAATAATGGGAAACTGCTGAAATCTATACATATATAATAACAAAAAGTTATGCCATTTATAATAACTTTTTCTATAACCAAAATTTATTACTAAATCTGTAAAGAAACCGTTAGAATTTTTTAGTTTAACTAAACAATAAAATCTGTCAACCAATCAACTTTCCCATCACCCAAAACTGATATAATTATTAAAAATAGTCTAATTATAATTAGCTCTAAATACACCACTAACCCCCTTTGAGATCTAATAAATACAAAAAAAAAAAAAAAAAAAAAAAGAAACTCTAATATTGAGACTCCTCATCTTCTTCTCCATATTTATAAATTCAGAAATGTAACTCATTCATCATCTCACCATTTAATTTCATCAACAGTCCGCCCTCTTCCATTTCTCTTTAGGTTGATTTTTACTCTATCGTTTGATATGTATAAATATATGTTTTGTTATATTGTCTACCGGAATTCTTTTACAAATACATGAAAGTAGAATTATTCCTCTTTCAATATCTGTCTCTATATACCGCTAAGAAAAACATTTGCCTCTATATATTTCAAATTAATTCTATTTTTTATTGCAGATATTTAACCATGACACCAATCTTCAAAACAAAGTGAGTACTGAAAGTGCGTCTTAGCAACACTGTCTACAAGAAAAAGAAAATAAAGTGTATAGAGGTAAAATTGGTTAATACTATAATTTTCAGTTAATAGTAATAACTTGAGGATAATAGTATTCAATCATTTGTTTCAGATCAACACATTATGCTACAATCGATTGAGAAAGACAAGCAAACTTAAACTCAATCTTTGTTGAGGGCATGTAAAATAATGGTATCTAACTTTTGAGTGACATTAGTTATGTCATTGTTTTTTTCTGTAAAAACAAAGTTTGGGTTTGTTTTATAACATCACAACAAAACTTTGAAGTCATGCCCGAACACACCATTTTCAATATTATTTGTAAATCAAATGATTTGTCTATTCGTGAACACACATGTCACTTTTTTTAAAGTATATTGATGATTTATCAGCAGGTGTTTTGCTATTACTCAGTTCGAATGAGAAAACATACAAAATGTACACTCCAAACTATAAAAGCGTTCAAGGAATAAGCACACCAATGTTAATGTACAAAAATGATAGATATATATTTTCATGAAATTATTTCGTCAAAGCAGGTTTCCTCTCAGAAAAGCACTTACACAAATGAATTGAAGTCCACAGATCACCCAACTAGCCGAAATATTCTTCGATTCCTTTAGGGTTCATTTGGATGAGTGGATTTGAAATGAAAGGATTTGAGCATAATATATCATGCATTCACACAAATTAAAATGAAGAAAAGTTAAATGAATAGATTTGATTCACTCAAATATTAAGCACAAGTGGAAGAAATGAGAGGATTTCAAATGACTAGGTTTTATTGGGTATTTGAAATCTTCCCACTTATAAGTAATATTTGTGTGAACAAAATCCATTCATTTAGTTTTTCTCCATTTTTATTTGTAAATGTATGGTGTATTATCCTCAAATCCGTTGATTTCAAATGACTCCATCCAAATGGAGCCTAAGTGAAAATTTAAAATTCTGCGGCAATGTCGAATAACAGTAGATCAGAATTTTAAACTATTCTTAGAAAACAAAATTTTATTGAATGAAAATTCATTGAACCTGGAGATCCGTCATCTTTGACACACCAAACAGTAGAAAGATGTTTCATCTGACAGGAAAAAATTCAGAACTTTACTAAAATTGATTCAAATATTTTGTAAACTACTCAAATTGATTAAGAAATTGCACATTGTGTAGGGCTAAAGTGAGGGGGCGAATGGGAAAGAGAAAACGATGACAACTAATCTGCATATATTGGGTAAAGCTAATGGAAGGGGGAGAGCCGAGAAGGTTGAAGTCTGGGAAGGGAAATTGATGGCAACACAAATAACTAAGGTTGAATTCAAATATTTTAGGATTTCTAGAATTTTTTTTTTTTTAATTTTGTTTGTTCCAAAAATACATATTTGATATTTTGAATATTGTAATTTTTTTATTTCATCTTAATCTAATTATTTGTCCTTTCATAAAAGAAAACAAAATTAATCGTAAACTAAATTTAAATATTTACTCTTTTAAAAAATAATTCTTGTGTGAATAAGTTTCATAGTATAAATTTTTTTTTGCTTGTTTTGATTCAGATTTTGTGGGTTAGATTAATGGGTCGGGTTTAGGATCAAATTTAATGGATAGAAAAATGGGTCAAATACAAGTTTCATGCTATGAAACTTGTTTATAGGAGACCCACTCATTTTTAAAACAATTTCATAGCTTTGAACTAGGGTTGTATCATTTTTTTAATTTATCATGGTTTATGTAATTATATGATTCAAAATGTATTTCAATTTAAGTATTCTTGACCTAATTTTACATTTTTTATGCACAGGTCTTTTTAGTGTCTTACTTGATTGAGCTTAGTGGGACTTCATTTTGGGTCACGAACAAAATTAAAAATATATATATTATATTGTCTTTAATAAGATATTAAAGTAATTGTAAATTAATTTCGAATTATATTTTATAAACAATTAGATGGCCTTAGGTAATTGATTAATTTCTTATAGAACATAATATTGTTTTATAACACAACAATTAAAATTGAATATTGTTATATATTATGAAGGGGTTAACCCTATTATTAAATATACTACTCCCTCCGTTCCAGAGTTATTTTCACACTTTCCTTTTCGAAACGCCCCACAATTAACTTCACATCCCTAAAATAAAATATCCTATATATAACTACACTCTCACAATACCATTTAAATTTAAAAAAATTCACTCTTACTTTATTCTCTCTCCTACACTTTATCTCAAAATATCCTATATATAATCATTCAAAATATCCTTACACTTTATTCTCTCTCCTACATTAATTTAAATTTTCTTAAACAACGTGTCACTTCACATATGAACTTAACTCTGGGACGGAGGGAGTTGTACATATCTCGATGCGTAAAACCGACTGGGCCCGCTTTTCCCACCCGGATTCCACGTGGGTAAAGTCTTTACGCAGGTAATTCCTAGCTCCTCTCGAACGTACCTACAAAACACGCCGGAGGGTCCTCCGGCGTAGGCACTCCGACGCTCAAGTCGTCACCGGAAAACACTCAAGAAAGTACGTAGGAAGTAGCTAAGTAAGAATAATAGTTAATTGATGTCGTTACCTCCCTTCCGAGAGTTTTATTTATACGCACGTTAAGAGTGATAACCGTCATCACGGTTTCGGGGCATTATCCCGCACGTTCCCCCATGATGTCGTGTGTGGATAACTTTCTTCTCAAGAAATCTGATTGTGCCTACGTTTTCCTCCTGGATGGAGGTTGGACCCGATCCAATGAAGGAATATAGGAGATATTCCTCGACTTGGGCCTTAATTATCTCAACTACTCGCCGCTTCTCATACTCCTCGGTCTTATCGTATAAATAATCGCTATGGGCTTGGTCAAGTACCCGCGTGCTCTTCAAATCTCGCCCGGGCCTCTCGGCCCACTCGCAGCTAGGTTTGGGCCTCGCGGCCCACCTGTAGTCGGGTTTGGGTCTCGCGGCCTGTAGCTAGGTTTAGGCCTCGTGGCCTATCTCGTAGTTAGGTTTTGGCCTCGTGGCCCATCTTCATACAGCCTGTGCCTCGAGGTCCACTCGTAGGTAGGTGCAGGGCTTCATAGCCTTATCTGCAGCCGATCTCGGGCTCGAGCCCATCTCGGATTTTCCCCTCTATCGGGAGTATTTGGTTACGTTATCGGGCCCTATTGGGCCGGGTATATTTGGGCCCTACGTATAGTTGGGCTCGACATTTTTATCCGCATCAACCACTCCCCTACTCGGTGAGCAACCTTGGAGCTCATTAGAGTAAGGAAGATTAGGCAATCCTCCCTATAGCTTTAGCTTTGGGATATCCTCCTTGCAGTTTTGCTCTGGGACATCCTCCCCGTAGCTTCGGCTTCCGGATACATCCTCTCGCTAGTCTGTTGGCGTTTTGCGACTCTTCGGCTTCTACGCTAGACAATCTGCCGAGCATGCATTTGTTCTCCTTCATTAGTTACTTGATGCACGCTTCCATCAACTCTCTTCTTGTTTCGAATCACTCCCATCACTATTCCTCTTCCTCCTCATAATTCTGTTCACACTATTCTATCTTACTACAAATTTTTCACAAAAACCCTTCCTTCTACATTCCGCCTCCTCTTCGTCTCCGTGTAAACTCTTTCTTTCTTTTTCTAGTTTATTTCATATAGAATAGGGTTTCGACTCATGCCTTCCTCTAGTTCGTCAAGAACTCCATCTCCCACTCGGAACTCCTCGCAGAGTTCCCACCATTCTCCGATTCCCTCCGCCCGGGGATGCCTCTCCGGTATCCTCCTCTTCCCGCAGGTAGATAGGAGTCATTTTTGGGATTCTTTTGCAGTGCTCTTCCAAACTCAAAGAAAAAGCCCTAGGTAGCTATTTCTCGGATAACATTATTTCTTCAAGATTTCATTTATCAATGCCCGATCCATGTGAGCGACCTATCCCGACCACTCCCCGACCCTCGCTTTACACGCCTTGATTCGAAGCGGGGTTGAGACTTCCTCCTCCCAAGTTTTTGCCAAATCTTTGACCTCTACGGGTTCCGCTCAATCAATTTACCCCAAATGCACTGGATGATGATTTCTTTCTACGTTCTCCTTAAAGGGAATGGGGAAACCCTCACCGGAGTTGTTTTTCTCCTAATATAACCGCAAAACTTCCTGTCCCTTCTACTACGTGAGTAGTAGGGTGAAGGGAAAATGCTTGTTCCTTGGGAAAGTCCCAAATATCAATAAGGAATGGAGTGATCACTATCTTTTTATCACCCCCGATCGCCCTTGCCTTTCAAAATCAGAAGTGGATTTACAAGAATCCCTCCTCCTCGCTTCCTTCTAATCATATTTTTTCAAGCATTAATCGTCGGATAATTCGGGTGTTAAACGCCCATGTAAATGCCCACGGGTATTTTAACTTACTCGAATTATGCTCCAACCTCGCCTCCTCTCTCATTTCAAATTTAGCTCGGTGAGAGTTCCTCTCGAGCCAAGTGATGGTAATCGCTTTCCTTCGAATGTATTATTATATCTTGAATACGTAGGGTTACCTCTAATTTTCGCTTTCTTTTTCCAGATATGTTGTGGCTTTCCAAGATACTGGAGGATCCCGCCGATTCCTTTGATTCAGCGTTACCTCCTCCCCGCCCCTGGACTAATGCTCCCGATGCACTCCCATCATCTCCTCTTCGCGCTCCCTAAGATCCCGAGGCCGATGCCCCTCCTCCAAAGAAATCCAAGGTCGCCAAAGGCAAAGCTACGGCTAGCCAAGGTTCATTACATTCAAAGGATACTTTAAGACGCAAGTATCCCACTAGACGCAGTCGTGGTATCTCCTCTACCCCAATTGATGTCGACTCATACTCCTCGTACTTCGCCAAAGAAACTCTTCAAATAATTAATCTCCAAGATTGTGAGAGGCTCGTCACCTCCCTCCCGACCAAGAACAACACCGAGCCGCAGCCACTTTGCCTGTGTAATTCACGCTTTCATGTGGATCATCGTATCCAATTCTCCAGCTTAGTTATTAACATAGTTTGTGTATTTGTGTCTCGCTTAGGTATCCCGTTGTCCGGCTTGTGGAGCCCTTCTAACCTTCTCCTCGCCGCAGCCTCAAAGAGTTGGAGGATTCTCTCCTCGCGGAGAAGAAGAAGGCCACTCTCGCTTCCCTTCACGCCAAGAAGGTTGAGGCCGAGCCGGCAAAGCCGAGGCAGACGGAGGCCGCAGAGAAAGAGACTAATGATCTGGCCGTACATCACGCCTCTGCAAGAGTCCTGTGCATCAAAAAGCCTCGGTGGAGGGAGCGAGGTCATGTTTAAAGACTCTCTTCTATTCTAAACACTGGTCGCACTTCTTACATGCTCTGTGGCCCAATCTAAGGAAGGACTATCTCAATCATCCCAGCTTCCTTGGGGATATGAGTCTCTATATCCGGTTCTTTTATGAATATGGGTTCAATGCACTGCGGCAAGAAGAGGCCGATCCTGCCTTCTCGGGAGTTTGATAAGACTGGCCCTCTCCTAGCCATGCCTACTCCCTCCTTTCAAGGGCGACTCCTCTCGATCGATTGTGGAGGACTGGTGGTCCCCTATCCTCAACAAGATGATTGGCCGACTGGTGCAGATCGAGGTTGTTACAGCAGAGATGCCACCGCCGGTTCCCCCTCTATGCCCCCGGCCCTGGAAGTTCCCGCCTCCCGTGAGGAGGCATGTATAGCTCGAGCGTTGGAGGAAGAAGCGAAGATGGTTTCCGCTATTAGTGAAGCGGAAGAACCTCCCGATCCCGCTTAACTTCAAACAATTTCTCTTTTTGTAATGAATTCTCTTTTCTCTCTCTTTCTCCTATGCCGATTTGGCACTTGAATTCTGCTCTCCCCTTCGTTGGGAGTTTATGTTTTGTTTCTAAACTTGTTGCCCTCTCGCCGGGGCCTTTTGTGGTGAATTGATCTCTCTCCTCCCTCGTTGGGAGTTTATTTTCGTAATTTGTACTTGCCCTCCTCGCTGGGAGTTAATTTACGTTGCATGTCTCGTATCCTCCCTTGCCGGGAGTTTTATTTTCATGGTCTTGTTTATTCTCCCTTGTAGGGAGCTTTTTATTGCATGTATGTCTATGTCCTCCCTTGCCGGGAGTTGCATGTCTTTATCTCGCACTTCTCATATTCACTTTTGTCTGCATGTTTGCAAACCGTCTAGCTTCTAAGCTATTAGTTTGAATGCGTAATTCTCGTATTAGGAACATTCCCATAGCTATAGCTTGAATGTATACCTCTTCCTCGTGGACAAATAAACCCTTTCTTTTTAGCTGTTTAGAGGTTTCTTTAGATAGCTTTTCTAAGCTTAGACTTATCCTTCCTCTAGGTTTGCGTAAGTTTAAACCTCACTTGGTAGGTTTAACTTAGTATAAAAGCTTCCTCGCCTTCTTGCTTTAGGAACCCTCCTCTAGGTTTAGGTGATCGGACCCCTTTTTTTGTTGGTTCAGCCTAAATTCCTCAAGCTATCTCTTAGCTCTAATTCGTATATTACCTCCTGGATTTAGATTAGTTAGACTCTTGTATGCCTAACTTACATAATCATTTTTGGATATAGGTTTAGTTAAACTTCACAAGTTTAACTTCGGTATTTTCAAACTTTTCGCAGTCTTGATCTTTGACACCCTCTCTAGGTGCTTATCTAGCTAAGCCCTTTTGGTAGACTTGAAGCTATATCCTATATTTCTCACTTAGCCGACTAAGCTCTAGCAGAGTCAAGCTGGCTTTAGGAAACTTTCTATTAGTTTCCGTCTTCTCAAACATCCTCGGGTTCAAGGGCTGAACCCCATCTACAGTCCGACTTATCTTGCACGAAGCTAGTCATCGCCTTTCATTCTTTGCCACTCCTTTCGAGGAGTAAGTAAGTTATGCGTACTTCATGTGCTCGCATTTCCTTAATCCTTCATGGATTTCAAGTTAGTCAAGCCCTTTCTATGGGCTTAATTTGTTCTTCTTGCAGCTTTCTTAGCTTTTCTTTTATCGTAATCCTTCTCTGGGTTTAGGTGGGTTAAACCCTCTCTCGCAGGTTTAACTTTAGTGTTTTGAAGCTATCTCTTAGCTTCGTTTTATTTGTAACCCCTCTCTGGTTTAGGTGGGTTAAACCCTCTCTCGCAGTTTAACTTTAGTGTTTTGAAGCTATCTCTTAGCTTCGTTTTTATTTGTAACCCCTCTCTGGTTTAGGTGGGTTAAACCTCTCTGCAGGTTTAACTCTAGCGTTTTGAAGTTATCTCTTAGCTTCATTTTATTGTAACCCTTCTCTGGTTTAGGTGGGTTAAACCTCTCTCGTAGGTTTAACTCTAGCGTTTTGAAGCTATCTCTTAGCCTGCGTTTTATTTTAACCCTCTCTCTGGTTTAGGTGGGTTAAACCTTTCTCGTAGGTTTAACTTTAGTGTTTTGAAGCTATCTCTTAGCTTCGCTTTATTGTAACCCTCTCTCTGGTTTATGTGGGTTAAACCTCTCTGTAGGTTTAACTTTAGTGTTTTGAAGCTATCTCTTAGCTTCGCTTCTCGTAACTCTTCTCTCGGGTTTAGGTGGGTTAAACCCTCTCTCGCAGTTTAACTTTAATGTTTTGAAGCTATCTCTTAGCTTCATTTCTCGTAACCCTTCTCTGGGTTTAGGTGGGTTAAACCCTCTCTCGCAGTTTAATTTTAGTGTTTTGAAGCTATCTCTTAGCTTCGCTTCTCGTTGTTTTGATGCGAATTCATTTCGTGAATGCTCATCATGTTTCTTATTTGAATGCTTCTCGTGCATTTTATTTATTTAACTTTTTCGCAAGTTATCAATTCTCATATAATCAATCGTGGTGTTGTGATGCAATCGAATCGAATAGCATGCAATCATATTGTTTTAATCGTAATCAACGAAAGAATGAACTCGATAAACTCGTGGATAATGAAAAATCGCTTTCATTAATTAGCAAATAAGGGTGTTCCATTGACCATAATCGATCAACACAAGTCAAGCACTAACTCGGCCGGCCTCTTTAAAAAACCTCACCGCGGTAAAACCCAGCTGGGAAACCCGCAGCAGGGGAAAAAGAGTACCAAAGGAACGAAATTACAATTTATTCGTAACTCAAATAACATGAATAAAACAACTCTTGCGTAAAAAGAACCACCTACTTGCAGCGAGGCGGGCACTTTCTTCGTGTGTAAAACCTCTTCAATCGGCAGACATTCCAGTGGTCTTGCCAGCTTGATTTCCTTCCATGTCTTGCACTTCATATGCTCCTCCTCGGAGGACTTTGGTCACCTTGTACGGCCCCTCCCACTTGGGATCGAGCTTTCCAATATTTTTCAGCGCATCGCCTTGTCTCAAGACAAGATCTCCTTCTTCAAATCTCCGACTTATGACTTTCTCGGTCATAAGCAGCCTTTATGCGACTTTTGTACTTCTCATTTTTCAGGTGGACAATCTCGCGCTCCTCCTCTAGCATGTCTAGGTTCTCCCTCATCAACTCTTCATTTCTCCTCCCGGAAGTGGGCTAAACGATGTGTCTCCATCCCCACTTCAAGGTATGATCGCAATGACCCCATACACTAAGTGAAAGGGGGACTCCTCTCGTTGGTTCCTGGAGGTGGTCTCGATAAGCCCACGTAATCGACTCTAGCTCATCGACTCCATCTCCTCCAGCCTTTGTCCAGCCGGGCACATATTCCGTTTACAATAGTTCTCATTGGTGACTTCCACTGCCATTGGCCTCGGGGTGTGCCACCGATGTGAATCTCTAGACAACCTTGAGTTATCACACCATTCCCGTACCATGTTTCCTATAAACCGGGTCCCATTATCTCGATACCAGGATTCTAGGTATGCCAAATCTGCAAGAAATATATCTCCATAAAAATTTGATTATGTTACCTTCTTCGATCCTCGCTAGAGGTACAACTTCGACCCACTTGCTAAAGTAGTCCACCGCCACCAATAGAAACTCTCCGCTGCCCACTGCAATCGGGAATGGGCCCACTGTGTCCATCCCCCACTTCGCGAAGGGACATGGAGAGTGCATGGTCCCCATCTCCTCTCGCAGGAGGTGGATCAGCAGCCATGCTTTTGGCATTTCTCACACTTCTTCACCCAGGGCCTTTGGCATCCTGGGTCATGGTAGGCCGTATCCGGCTCTCAAGACTTTCCTGACTATCGCCGAGCCCTCGCATGGTCAAAGACAACAACCTTCATGTATATCTTTGATTACGTACTCCCTTCTTGAGGGGATAAACACTCAAGTAAGGTCGTGAAGGACCGCCGGTGCATCTTGTCTCCGATCATCGTATATCGGATTCTCTAATTCTCGAGCTTTCCTTTTATCTAGGCAGCTCTCCGGGTTTTGCAAGACTCAGAAATGCTGGTTATCCAATCGTCTTCACTCGACCCCTACTAGGAGATCGTAGCTTCTGCTTCACTCACCAGTGGTAATCTTCCCCTCCTCGCAGTTGTTGCGGAACTCGCCAGCCTTGGCAAGGCTATCCGCTCTTGAGTTTTCCTCTCGAGGTATCTATCCGACCTCGAAGGAGCTAAACCTTCCTCGTAGCTCCGCCACTCGCCAAAGGTAGGCTACCATTTTCTCATCCTTAGCCGTACTCCCTGTAACTCTTTGGGTTACGAGTTGGGAATCCGAAAATATGACCACCTGACTGCTCCCGGCTCGGCGGCCATCTCCATTCCTCGAATCGGGGCCTCGTACTCGGCTCCGTTGTTGGAAGTAATGAACTCGAACCTCACCGCAACTTGCGCTTTCTCGGCCCTCTCGGATCAATAATTACGATCCCCGCTCCACAACCCCGCACAAATACAGAGCCGCCAACATATACCTTCCATTCTCCTTCCTCCGGCGCATGTGTACCCTCCTGGATGATGTCGAGAGGGCTTGTGCTTTAATGATCCTCCGTGGCTTGAAATTCACGTCATATTCTCCCGATTCGACGGCCCATTTGACCATCCTCCCGAAAGATCAGCCTCTCTCTATCACCGCTTTAAAAGGTAGTTAGTCCGAACAATGACCTTATGTGACAAGAAATAAGGTCAGTAACCTCCGGCCGTGACCATTATAGTCGTGGCTGCTTTCTCTATCTCCGAGTATCTCTCTTTAGCTCCTTAGATGAGCTTACCGATGTAGTAAACAGGTTTTGGGTTGACCCTCCTCCCTCACCAAAGACGGAGCCGAGTGAGACCCCACCTACAGAGAGGTAAAGGTAGAGTGTCTCCCCGGAATTGACTTCGTTAGCGTAGGTAATCTGGGCTGTGTGTTGTTTAAGCTCCTCAAACGCTGCTGGCATCGCTCGTCCCACTCGAACTTGGATCCCTTCCTCGAATTTTGAAGAAGGGATGGCTCCTCTCTGCAGATCTGGCTATGAATCGCTCAACACCGTAATTCTTCCATTCAGCCTCTGTAACTCCTTGATATTGGTGGGAGGTCGCATATCAAGCAATGCCTTTCACCTTAGCAGGTTAACCTCGATTCTCACTGGGTCACCATATATCCGAGGAATTTCGAATCTCACTCCAAAAGAACACTTGGCGGATTCAGCCTTCATGCCATTCCTCCCTAGCATCGAAAAAGTTTCCTCCAGGATCACCCACGTGTTCTCCGGCTTTCAAACTTTTCACAAGCATCCATGTTCCTCCCTAGCTGGTCTCGGAACATCTTGTCAACCATTCTCTCGATAGGTTGCTCCCGCATTCTTTGAAATATCCGGAGGGAAAATTTGTATTTGATGGTAGCCCCGATAGGCGTCCATCATACTTAGCGGTGAAATCCAGATGTAGAATCGACTATCCGGTAAATACTAGGCAATGGATAATGATCTTTAGGGCAAGCCTTGTTCAGATCTCGAAAATCTATGCACATTCTCCATTTTCCCCCTGGTTTTGCCACCAACACTACATTGGACAGCCAGTGGGAAATCGGATTCGCTTGACATGTCCCGCCTCCAGTAGTTTCTCTCGCTTCAACCTTCGTAATGGCATCTTTTTCTCGGTCCAAAGACCCTTAGCTTCGCTTCACCGGTTTAGCCTTAGGGTCCACGTTCAGGTGGTGCACCGCCACCTCCTCGGAATACTGTCATGTCGAGGAAGAAAAGGCAAAACATCCGCATTTCTTCGTAAAGTTGTTACCAGGTCTCTCTCTAGCTCGCTCCACTGGACTCCGATCCTTGTTGTGTATCCCTTCTTCTCTCGGATACAATTCTACCATCATCGCCTCTTCGTCAACTTTCATTTTTGGAGGATCAATTTCCTCCGTAATCTTACATCTCTTGGATTCTCGGTCCACCTCCTTGTCTCTTTTCAAGCCGCGATGCAGCTCTTTGTCTGGCCATCTTTACCGCCTCCACGTAGCATTTTCTCGGATTGCACTCGATCACCACTACTTCACCCACCTCATCGCTCACCGGAAACTTGAGTTTCATGTGATAAGTTGATATGACCACCAAATAAATTCAATACCGGCCTACCAAAGATCATGTTGTAAGATGAGGGCACATCAACAATCAAAAATTCGCCATAACTACCCTCCTCTCGTGGAGCTTCACCTAGCCCCACCGGAGGGTTACCTCGACCAAGAGGGTGTACTGCTCCTCCGGTAAATCCATACAACGCTGTATCCACCGGTTGCATTTCTATGTTTAAATTCATCTTCTTGAAGCACTCCAAGAAGATGATGTCTACCGAGCTCCCGTATCCACGAAGATCCTCGCTACGGTGTATCCGGCCACATCCATTGTGATGACTAGTGCATCACCGTGGTCCTCCTTCCTCCGGCCTCCATCCTCCGGACCAAAATGAATCCGGGCGTATGGATGACCTCCTTCCGATCCACGTCTCTTGACATCTCTCCTACCTCTCTCCCGAGGGTCCTCTCTCCAGCTTTTTCTAGCATGGAAGGAGTCTCCTCTGCTGGACCTCCGACTATCATCTGGATAAGTCCTCTCTTCCGGGAGGGTCTCTCCTCCCGCCTCCCTTCGATCATCCTTCCTTTTTCCTTAGCTTTGTCATCGCCTTCCTTTCTTTTTTGCCCACAGGAGCCGACTCGATCTCTCGTAAATAAATTCTTTAAGATGTCCGCTTGGATCATCCTCTCAATCTCATCACATAAATGGAAACAGGTTGTTAGTGTCATGCCCATATTCATTATGGAAACGACAAAACTTATCTCGATTTGGGCTTCTTAGGCCCTTTGGATCGTGTCCATGGAAACTTCATTTCAGTGGTGGTCGATGTTACCTCCAGAGCTCGCTGGCTCGAGCTTCGTGGGGGTGTACTTGTCAAACCTGGAGCGGGGTCCAGATTTGGCGGCTTTCTCCGGCTCCACTGTTGAGCTTTTCTTTGATGATTCTTTCTTCTTCTCAGTCCACTAGGTTTGACCTCGCTCTCTTCGCCTTTCTCACTTCCTCCAATGTGACGTACTTCTCTGCTCTCCTTAGTAGTTCATCGAACGTCTGGGTGACTTCTTGGCCGGGAGGAAAACGAGTCTCCGTCTCGGAGATTGCTAGTAAAAGCATTAATTTTTACCTCTGGGATGGCGGTTGGAACCTCTAATGCCGCCCGATTAAATCTCTTCATGAAGGCCCACAGGCTTTCATTTTCTCCTCGCTTCATGTTGAACAATGTCAATGTAGCTCTAGGTTGCCTCCTTGCACTAGCGAATCGATGCAAGAATAGTTCTCCAAATCGCTCGAAGGAGTTGATGGAATTGGGCTCCAATCAAGCTAAAACCACTTGGGCCGCCTTGGATAGAGTAGTAAGAAAGACCCTACACTTCACACCCTCCCCATATCGATGGAGGAGGACTAAATTTTCAAATCTCACCAAATGGTCATAGGGGTCAGTCGTACCATCATATTCATAATTAAGAGGTTTAAAATTGCTAGGCAACTCATCTTGTAAGATATTCTCGATGAAATTGGCAACTCAGCAGGTCGAGGCATACCGACTCGATTTTCCATCCGATGCTTCATGTTGTCCATTTGTTTCCTCAAAACTCCGATCCGGTCTTTCATGGCCTCACATTGGGTGTCTCCTGTACCCTCTTCTTGGTCCTCGATTTTGCTTCCCGCCGCCGAGGGGCCGTCTCCTTCCCCGTGCAGCCTTCCTCCGACCAGCCTCCCCTGGCCGAGGAATCGCTGACCTTCTTTCTTGGACTCCTTCGGTCCCCGTGACCTCCTCCCGGTTTCGGACTCCACTTCTCTCCTTCGCTTCTCTTGATGCTCGCCCCGCCTACTCCCCAAGTTGGGATCGAGCAAGGGTTTCCTAGTCTTGGTTCTCCAAATTCTTCCCGCAGGTGGGGATCCTCCTCCGCGATCGCTCTCACTACATCCCGAGCTATCATATCATCCACTGCCTCCCGAGTGAGGGCGATGGGGCAATCGGGTTCTGCATTCTCTCGAGGTATCCCCTGGCCGGAGCATTGGCGGGTTGGGGACCCCGCCATAGGGATTCCTTCTGAATCGCAGAGAGGAAGAGGCAGTGGGTTAACCCTCCTCTCTAGCGAACTCCCACTCCTGGATGGCGTTGGCCGGGAGTCGAAGCTTTCGTCTCGTACTCACCGTGACAAGTGGTGGTCCTTGATGTTAGGCACAAAGAATAGGTGGCACGGGATTGGACGTAGCCTCACCTCGCATTGGGTTTGGGGGTTGTCCTTCCTCAAGCTTCTACTAGTGCAATCGGTCTCTACGAGTGTACGCTCACCACCATGATGTCCTTCTTTCTGATAATCGTAAAAGAAAAGAAGTTGAAACTCACGCCTCACCTCTTCTTTCCCATAGACGGCGCCAATTGATGCGTAAAATCGACTGGCCCGCTTTCCCCACCTGGGTTTCACGTGGGTAAAGTCTTTACGCACAGTAATTCCTAACTCCTCTCGAACATACTCGCAAAACACGCCGGAGGGTTCTCCGCGTAGGCACTCCGACGCTCAAGTCAAGTCACCGGAAAACACTCAAGAAAGTACGTAGGAAGTAGCTAAGTAAGAATAATAGTTGATTGATACCGTTACCTCCCTTCCGAGAGTTTTATTTATATGTACGTTAAGAGTGATAACCGTCCATCACGGTTTCGGGGCATTATCCCGCACGCTCCTCATGATGTCGTGGCGTGGATATCTTTCTTCTCAAGAAATCGATTGTGCCTACGTTTTCCCTCCTGGATGGAGGTTGGACCCGATCAATGAAGGAATATAGGAGATATTCCTCGACTTGGGCCTTAATTATCTCAACTACTCGCCGCTTCTCATACTCCTCGGTCTTATCGGATAAATAATCGCTATGGGCTTGGTCAAGTACCCGCGTGCTCTTCAAATCTCGCTGGGCCTCTCGGCCCACCTCGCAGCCTAGGTTTGGGCCTCGCGGTCCACCTATAGTCGGGTTTGGGCCTCGCGGTCTCGTAGCTAGGTTTAGGCCTCGTGGCCTATCTCGTAGTTAGGTTTTGGCCTCGTGGCCCATCTTCATGAGTGCCCGGCCTCGAGGCCCACCTCGTAGGTAGGTTCAGTGGCTTCATAACCTTACCGCAACCGATCTCGGGCTCGAGTCCATCTCGGGTTTTCCCCTCTATCGGGAGTATTTGGTCACATCATCGGGTCCCTATTGGGTGGTATATTTGGGCCCTACGTGTAGTTGGGCACCGACATTTTATCCGCATCAATATCTACACATATATAATAACAAAATTTCTACTAAATATAGAAGTAAAAATTTTGAATTAAAAAGTTTATTACTAAATATGCAAAAGAATTTTAAAAATTAATGCATTAAGTAATAGAGATTTAGATTATTTTCGTCCTCTAACTTTTCACCTTTATTGAAATAGTCCTCTAATTATCTATTTTATCAATTTAGTCCTCTAACTTTTCTCCTTTATTGAAATGGTCCTCTAATTATCTACTTTATCAATTTAGTACACTATGTTTACATTTTTACCAATTTAGTCCACTAACATATTTTTCCAATTTAGTCCAAATCAAATTTCATGTGTAAAATAATATAAAAATAACTAATTTGGACTAAATTGGCAAAATATGTAAACATAGTGAACTAAATTGACAAAATATGTAAATATAGTGGACTAAATTTATAAAGTAGATAATTAGATGACCATTTCAATAAAGGTAAAAGTTAGAGGACTAAATTAACAAAATATGTAAACATAGTGGACTAAATTGATAAAGTAGATAATTAGAGGACCGAAAATAATCTAAACTAATAATATTTAATATATATATTAATAATAAATTGCACATATATTAATAAAATTCAAATATATGTAATTAAAATACAAGCGTGTTCTCGCATAGAGAAAGATGTGTTACATTATATGAACCAATCGAAACAGGGTAATAGTTGCGATATTAATTCCATTTTTTTAGAAAAATATGTACCGCACGTCAATTTGACGTTGTTGATAAACTTTGTTATTGTTTTGATCGGATCCGTAGCAATTATTTGACAATTAAAAAAATCATCAATATCTTCTCTTTTTATCTGGATTTTTCTTGTTTCTCTTCAATTTGATGTTGTCGATAAATTCCTACATTATTTTCAGGAGTTCTTTGTTGAATCGACTCTTAATTCACTTTGTCGCGATTTTTTGTGGCGTTTTTGTATTTCTTTTTCTTCATCGTTGTTCTTCCCTAATCTGCACATTATTGATATTTTGACCTATTTTTTTATTCCCGCAAGATTTGTGGAATTATCTTTTATAAGTGATATTTCACATAAAAATATTTTATAAGGGAGTAGCTGTTAACTAAAAAGCCCGCTGAAGCTAAACAATAAAGTACAAAAATTAAGCCAGGTTATTGGCACTTTTTTCCCTGCCCGAAAAAAAAAAAAAAAACTTAACTCATTTTTCTCCAGCGCTTCCTTACGAGCGCCGCCGCCGTCGTTTTCGTCGCATCATCGCTGCCGTCGTTCCAGCGCCGCCCTTGCCTTCTGCCCAATACCCACCTCGAACGACAACTTCTTTCCCCTCATTTTTTTCACCGCCACTTTGTAGCGCCACCGCCATCGTCTTAACGCGCCTTCTTACGATCTGCCATTTGTTTCTTTCATCTTTCAATTAATCAGTTTGGAAAGAGACTGTATTTTTGACCTCCTTAACTGAAAAAGATTTTTGATTATTTTGGCCGAAAATTCAGGTATATTTCGTTTAAAATAGTTCAGTAAAATATTTCTGGCTTTGTATAGTTTTTTGGTTTGGAACCTGCTATATGAATTATGTATGTATGTATGTATTGTGTGGGCTCGAAACCTTAATTGCTTTGGATTGTCGGTTCTATATTATGGGAAGTCGCAGCATTGTTCTGTTTGTAATTGGGATTTTTCCGAATTCATATTATGCAAACCCAATCCGAATCTTGATCTATTTGAAGTCGGGGTGGTAACTTTGTCTTGTTCCATAAACGAGACTTTTAGCTTCGAAGCTTCGGATCTTACTGGAGGACCCAAAAGTCTTGCAGCCTAGCAGCAAAAATGATCATTTTAGATGTAGTGAGCTTCTTTTGCAATTAACTTTATTCGAGATCAAAGCTTTAGCAACACACTATGCCATTTATGTTCATGGTTATATCAGTAGGCTAGACCTAAGAGTAATACACCCTGGCTGGAGACTGCTTCAAGTTCAATTTACATTTTATGATGAACTGCTATTTATTATACGAAGTAATATTATTTATTATAGCTCAATTAAATGAAAAGATTATAACAGTTCTTTACAAATTTAGTAATTAGATTTTGGTTGTAGAAAAAGTTACTGTAATTGGCATAACATTTTGTTATTATATAGGTATAGATGCTGAATTGAATTTAGAGTGGAGTAACACTTGGAAAGACAAACCCTAATTCTCTATCTCATTTCGGTTACAATGGAGAAACAAAACCAAGAGGAGGATCAAATCGTAACCCCATGGGAAGTAGCAGGTGAAAAAGGGGACAAAATTGATTATGATAAGCTCATAGACAAGTTTGGCTGCCAGCGTCTCGACCAATCCCTCATCGACCGTGTTGCCCGCCTCACCGGACGACCGCCGCACGTCTTCCTCCGTCGCGGCGTCTTTTTTGCGCACCGAGATTTGAGTGACCTCCTCGATTCCTATGAGAGGGGTGAAAAGTTTTATTTATACACGGGTCGAGGCCCGTCTTCCGAGGCATTGCATTTGGGCCATCTTGTGCCGTTCATGTTCACCAAGTAGTGTGAATTTCCCCTTTTTGTTTTTCTCTTAAGTAGATTAATTTGTAATTAGTTCTGTTAGTTCTTGAAGAATACCTGTAGTTTTATTTTATACATGTAATTGCAATTGTGATTTACGATGTTCTTCCTACTGTAATCTTACATAACTTTGGAATGCCTTTTTGTTTTTTTGTTTTTGGTTTGTTAGGTATCTTCAAGAAGCATTTCAGGTGCCGCTAGTGATACAACTTACAGATGATGAGAAGTGCATGTGGAAGAATTTGTCGGTGGAGGAGTGTGAGAGGCTTGCACGTGAAAATGCCAAAGATATAATTGCTTGTGGATTTGACATCTCAAGAACTTTTATTTTCTCGGACTTTAATTTTGTTGGAGGGTGAGTAATTTGTGTATTAGTCTCGCAGTTCTGTTTTTAATCTTAGTTCTTAGTCTGTGATTCATAATCTTGACTTAGTGTATAATCTAATCTATGCTGGAAATCTCTTTTGGTTGGACTTGTGCAAAACTGCAAATGGTATCTGCTTGTTTACCCATATTGTAACAAATCGATCAACTTGCTACTAGCAGATGCCTTTAGGAACAATTTACGTTGTAGCTATATATGTGAGATTATATCCTGATACCGAGTTTAAATTTTGATTAGCTTATTTAGTTTAACCCTGTTTCATTCACCAGCAGAAGCCAGAGAGGCACAAACGATGATACCTTAAATGGTGTTTCTGTTGTCTTTCTGGAAATACTTGAAATTCATCTCGAGTCAATGATATAGATCGTAGAGCTATTTGACATTGCTGTTTTTGTTTACAAATCTCCTGTTTCCTGTCACTTTATTGCTATGCGTTCTTATGTGCAGTTCCTTCTACAAGAACATGATCAGGATTGCTAAGTGTGTTACATATAATAAGGTAATTAGTATACTGAGGAATGGTCTGACAGGCTTATGTTTTTCTCTTGATTGTTTCTAGTTAGTCTTAGATATGAAATGTGAAGCATAGAAATAATGACTTGGAGGTCTGGCAGGTAGTTGGAATTTTTGGATTCAAAGTGGAGAAGATCACATTGGAAAAGTCAGCTTTCCTCCTGTTCAGGTATCAACTATTACCTCTTATGTAATTCCTTGTTTGAAGATCTGATATCAAATATAGTTAAAGTAGTTAGCAATAAGTATGTTCTCGCATGATTGTCGTCACTATGCTACTATAATAGTTATCATATCTATGTTATAACCTGAAATATGTGTGTGTGGGTTTTAATAGCCTTAATATTAGGGCATCCGAACGTGTCTAGTTTATTTCAAATTCGATTTGTTTTAATGGACAAGAGCCCTATAAGATACTCAACGGTCAACATAAGAGAAAAGAATGATAACCAAGGGGGCATAACCCACTTGGCCACCGGGCTCCTCACTTAAGTGGGAGACTGGGTTCGATTTCCCTTCGGGAACGAATTGGAGTGGGAGATATAAGGAGACTTGGAGAATTTGGATTTGTAAGGAGACTTGGCGAACTAACTTCTAACCACTAACAACTAACATTTACCGATCAAAAAAAAAAAAAAAAGAAGAGAAAAGAATGATAACTGTTCAAAACTACATTTGAAATTGTATTTTTGTTAATGAGATTTTATGCTGATCCTTCCTATGGTCTGACAATATGTAATATGCCAGTATTTGCTGCTACCTTTGGCAGCATTCTATTCTAGTACCTATACCTGTTTTGGTACCTTTTGGGTAAATTAGATTAAAATACTTTTCTATTTTTAATTAGTCTTAGTTATTCCGGCATATTTTTAGTTAGATTCTGATGGAACCGTGAAACTGATCATAGTTTATAAGAGAAGAGAGAAGAAGAAGGCAGGAATAGAGACTTGAGTACTTTCCTTAATTAAGTTTATCAGTAGTTAGATTTATATTTCAGCGTATTATGATTTCTTTCCTTAGTTTTGAATTAGTCAGCCCATGGGCTTTTAGGCTATGTTTGTTTTGGGATTTAAGTGTGCGGGAAGTCATGACTTTACATCCATGTGATGTAAAATCTTTGATGAATAGTAAAATTATGTGTTTGTTTTGGGATTTTGGTAGGATAGGATTTGCTTTATGTCAAATCAAGTGTAAGAATAAAGTGGAAAGAGAATGGATAGAGAAAAGTGATGATGTGAGTAATGATTGAATGAGAGAGTAAGTGGATTATTTTAAATGGGATAAAATGATTTGTATTGGGAAGAGTAATAATAGGTTTATAGATATTTTTTTTAAATGTATAAAGTAAATTGTATTGGAAAGAGTAATAATAGGTTTTATAGGTGTGGATTGAGTATAGGATTTTGAAAGCTGGATTTTAAATCTCTAAGGCGTATGGGACGGGGCCGGAAAGTCCAAAGTCCATCCGTGTGAGTCTCAAAACAAACACAGCCTTAGGGTTTTGATATTTAAACTTGAGACATTTTTTTGGGGGATTATGCAGAAATTATTTGAAATTATCTCTTGACAGCTTACGTGCTGATTGCTAGGGTAATTCAAGATTGTTCTTCTTGGGTTTCTAGAATTATACTTGTTACAGGTCTCATCAGATTCTTCAGCAATGTGTCAAATTTCATTTTGTATCAATTTCCTGGATTGCCTATGGGCAAAATTCTTTGCATCTAGAAACTGAAAACGACATGTTTTGCTGTTAAAGTCGCCTCAGGTACAATATATGTTGTGCACCTTTATTGTGTTTAGTCAGTCCCTGTTCTTAGGGTGCGCGCTCAGTGCGAGTTGGTGTGCCTCACCCAAAAACGTGGTTTGTGTCAAATTTTGAAATAAATAACCATTTTTGACAAAAACAATTCCAAAGAAAACAAATATGAATCATAACAAGAAAACAGTGTTGAATTTAGGCCTAGGGTTTAAGAAAAAAACTCAAAAAGAAAGAAGAAGCTGAGAAGCAACACCACTGCCTTCCCCTTTTTTTCTTTGTGAATCTTATCTCTGTTGCTGCAATTCTTACTTATGATGAGAATGAGAACTAGACTATTGATTAATTGCTGCCTTTGCTACATTTGATGTTTTTGTGTGTTAATCTAGTGTAACATCAGAGTTGTGTTTATTTCATGTTCACAATATGTTCTAATGTTCATTAGTTGTCTTTGGGGTATTATTATGTAATTTTATGTTGTATTGAACTTTATTTTGTAGGACAATATGTGTCAAATATGTAATATTAATATACAAAGATGTTTAGTGAAAAAGGACACGCGGCGCGCCTCGCGCATCAGGCGCTAAGACCCTTCTTTCACCTTGGTGCACCTTGTGCCCTTAACAACTATTGGCATGGTAGTTGAAAGTTGTTCTTCCCTCAGCTCAACAGTGTCATTAGTTGCTGATTTGCTGCAATACTAATTTCATACACTTCAATTTGGTGCTTTACAATTTACGATGTCTAGTTTCTTTTGACTGCTTTGGTAATTTTTTTAATTTTCTGCATGTGATTCTCATTATTTTTTCTCTTATTCGTGGCACTAACCATTCATAAATTTCCACATTGTTAGGCAGCTCCATCCTTCCCAAGTTCTTTTCCGCATCTTTTCTCTGGTAAAGATAATCTTCGTTGCTTGATTCCTTGCGCTATTGATCAGGTTTTTCCTAATTCTTGTTGAGATTAATTTGCTAGTTACATGGTAGTTGCCAGACTTGTAAATATTTTTGGCTAATTAGACAACATAAACATGTACCAAGGAACTAATTCCTGTTCATTTTATTTCAAGGCCATTATGATCTCTAAGTGTTATCTGATTGCATGTTATTAGGCACTCTTTATCTCATAATGATATTTCACTATATACTAATAGAAGGTGTCTGTCGTGTCTGTATTGGAGAATTTCACACACATTCTTTAATTATTGAACTGCTATGAATAAGCAGCGTTCCCTATTCATTTGTTTCGGGAGTTTGATTTCTGAGATAATAGATAAAGGCTTAATCTTTTTTTTTTTTCCCGCTAAAATATTGTTAAGATGTTTATACTGCCTTGCTAAAAATGGGTACAATGCCTTAATCTTTTGTTTTTTGCTAAAATATTGTTAAGGTGTTTATACTGCCTCGCCTTAAAAAGCTACATTCGGTAAAAGATCTATATTATGAAAGACTAATTTGTGTTCCCATATAATTGATATTAAATTCTCTTGTACTTTTTTTTTTTTTTAAATTTAACTCGGATAAGTTTGTTTCAGGATCCTTACTTCCGGATGACACGAGATGTTGCTCCTCGGCTAGGTTATAACAAACCTGCTTTGATTGAATCATCTTTCTTTCCTGCTCTTCAGGTTCCCTTTCCGTCTTCATCTTGTAACCTCAGAATTTTTGATATACTGGTGTTTTAGCACCTAAAATATGCTACAATCTATTTCTGAATCAAATATCTGAAACTAAAATTAATGTGGTAAAATCTTTAATTTTGAGATTGTACAATTGTACTGATTGTTGCTTTAGATAGACCCTGTAACCTCCTAAACTCAAAAAACAAACCCTTTCACTAGAAAAGAAGTAACAGACGTTTCTTTCCCAATGAATAAATAAATTATCAATAATTTTATTAACGCACGATCCTTTGATGATCCAATCCTACCTGCTCCCCACAATATACGAATTCAACTGATGAGAAATTGAAGGGAGTCTTCATGGGTGTTATTGGTAGATATGGTGATAAGAGTTTTGTGGATGTTGTTGATGATCAACTCTATGCTGCAATTGAAGCTGTTCTCAAGCTCGATTTTGTCGCTCGACGGGTGGGCTAAGGAGTGCTTGGTGAAGGAGCTATCGTTCTTCGCCTTGCTATTTCTCAACCCCGTACCCCACCCCAACCAGCAGATGTAATTAGTACAGCTGAATTTTTGGGTGAGCTATGTTGTAGAAGACACAATTGGTACTCATTAATCATAGACGCTGTACGATTATGATGCTAGAAAAGTGGTGTTTAGGTTTCATAGACAAACAAATTTAAATATTTTACAGAGACAAGTCTTGAGGAAATTGTTTCATGAAGATTTAATTGATATAATTGAAACATTTTGGGTTGGGGGTTGAGAGTATATGGATAGGTTTGTGAAGAAGGATGCAGAGTGTTGTGGTGTTCGAAAGAACATATTTTTGATAAAAATGTCTGTTAACTTTTTAACAGAAGTGCCTCTATGTTTACAATTGAATAGATAGTGCTCATTTGAACCAAAAATTACATTAGGGGATTACTTGTACCTTGAACAATAGTTGAGGGTACTGGATGTGCCTTTGCCTTTAGGTTCAGTTTCATGCCACATTTTCCTTAACTTGCTCTTGCGTAAATTTTATATGTTCAGGGAGAGACGGGGAAAATGTCCGCCAGTGATCCAAATTCAGCTATATATGTGACTGATTCTGCTAAAGATATAAAGTCCAAGGTTCAACTTCCAAAGTTCCCTGAACTATTTATTCTGGCATTCGCTTAGAGTTCAACACTTTTGCTAATGCTGACTTTCTTCATAGTTTGTCAACTTTCTGATTACATTTTTTTGGTACAGATAAACAGATATGCATTTTCTGGTGGTCAAGATTCAATAGAGAATCACCGGAAGTATGGAGCAAACCTTGAGGTACTTTTACGTTGATGTTTTGGCTATAAATTTGGCACTATTCTTGGCTAATAAGTGGTTACCTAAGATGCTGAATTTCATTACCCACCCAACCAAAACAAAAATCATTTATTCTGTGAAAACATCTCCTTGCCCTTCACTTAAGGTGGACAGTATAGTGGGTTTTAAGGTGGGCGGATGAGTTGGAACAATTGTAGGCAGAGATGTGGGCAAATGAGTTAGAACAATGGTAAGCAAATGATTGGGCAAGATGGTGGATATGGAAGGCGAATGGCAAATATGTGTTTTTACATGGTAAAAGAGGGTATTTATGCAAGAAATTGCATAAATCTTTTTTTTTTTTTTTGTGGGACATGGGCATTTTTCAAATTTCCCATTTTTTTAAACTTTTGGTAACAATGTTTGGTAAATGTAATAACTAATAACTTCTGTGTAGGGCCATAACTTGGCATCCTTATAAAGGCATATTGTATCTATCTGGATTAGATCCAGCCTTTCTCAGCCCATTATTTATTTTTAATTCTTTCGTATGTATTTACATTGATGTCATGAGTCCCATCTTCCCTCCTCTTTTTCAGGTAGATATACCCATTAAATATCTTGGCTTTTTCTTGGAGGACGATGCTGAACTCGAGCACATCAGAACAGTAAGTAGTTTTTGAACACTCTATATTACCGATCAAAAAAAAAAAAAAAAGTTTTGAACACTCTTTTCTTTTCGGATAGTGTACACATCATTTTTATATCTAAATTAAACTATGTACGTACATGATCGCTCTAATTTTATGATTGAACAGGAATATGGGGCAGGTCGTATGCTAACCGGAGAAGTGAAAAAGCGGCTTACTGAAGTTTTGACTGAGCTTGTTGAAAGACACCGCAGGGCCAGAGCTGCTGTGACTGATGAGGTATTATGGTTGATGTTTTCACCTTTAATATTGTTTTTTTTTTTTTACGGTACCTTTAATATTGTTGTTGCAAAGGTCTATTTCAAATTTATTTTACACAATGAAACCATTCTCCTTTGTTCATATCCTGAAAATCTTTCATCCTATGTAGTGTATTAGTGAATGCATATAAAATACAAGTGGCTTTAATATATTTAGAGCATGTTTGCAAACTCTACTATAAAATAAAATCACTTTTTTTTTTTTTTGGGAAAAAAATTCACTTCTCAAGTATTTGCAACTGCTATATTAAACACTTATATAATTGAATCAATTCTCACCTTGGGACGTACAAAAGGTGTATCTCTAAAAACAAAAAGATTTAAAAATTATAATTAAACTGATTTATTAGCAAACACATTCACTTCTTAGAATCACTTTTGTTTTTTCAATAGAGTTTCAAAACACACTTAAAAGATTATTATTTTACCATTGGATGCCCAAGCTTTTGAGCAAGAAAACCACAAACAAATATAACTTACGAAGGGTTGCTGCTGAATATGCTCTTTCTAAATACATTTTAAAACATTTCTCTCAATGGAAGTCCCAAAGCATTATTCATGAAACAACATTTTCCATACATTAAATAGTTACATAATGTCTTTTCTGAGTTGGAATGAACATTTAACACGAAGTTTGATATTGTACAACTCTAATATTGGCTTTGTGATTCTATAGCTGATATGTATTCATTATAATTACGATTTCTTTGCATTGGTGCAGATGGTGGATGCGTTCATGGCAGTGCGTCCACTCCCGAATATGTTCAGCTAAACTGACATGCGCCTTCGTGTAACATCTTTCTCCATCTCGTCTAGATTGTTGTGCCATTTTTGTCGTTGATTCAAAAGAAAATACAACAGGCTTTGTGCCATTTCAGTTATTGATTCCAACGATGCTATTTTGACTTTCTTATAATATGCTTCCTCGTATAAATTAAATTTGAATGGGCGTACTTGTTTCTTTTGAAATACCCGGTGTATCTATATGTGTATTTCAAATATACACGGACGAAAAAAAGGTCTTCTTCCCTTCAACCCGAAGTAAAATACATATTCATATTCAGTAATATCATAACATTTATAATAAATTTTTATATAAAATATTTCACGAATATAGGATCTTTGAAATAGTTTATAAAAAAATTAGCGGATTGTTCAGCGATTTAAAAAAAAAAGAAAAAACTTGCGCAGAGTCAAACATGTACTTGTTCTTAAAGTGATGCATATTTATTTTTACAATAACACATGGTTGATATAATAGTAACACACTTGGGAGCACTCCGAGAGCGAACTCGTCCCAAGGCAAACAAAATAAAAATAAAAGGGAGGGGGCGGGGAAAGGGTCAAATAAGTCCTTAATCTTATGTATGTGGATCAAATATGTCTTTAATATTCGACAATTTTATTTCACTAATACGGTGTGATTCTATTAAGATGAGGTGCTTAATTGATCTCAATATTAAAGAAAAAAGGATTTAAATGTGTTAAGAAAAAAATTTAGGGATTTATTTGAACCCCACGTATAAGATTATGGACTTATACGGTCTCATTATCAAAGAAAAATATGGTATAAATGTACCAAAATAATATTCAGGGTCCTACTTAATCCCCACCTATAAGTTCGTGAGGCGTATTTGACTATTTTCCCAATAAAAGTTAAAGTCCATATTGTGCAGTCAAACATGTTACTATAAGGGTAAATATGTACTCCCTCCGTCCCGAGGAGTCGTTGTGACATTTACTGTTCGGCACAGGTTTGAATGTAAGTATTGTTTAATAATATAAGTTGTATTTTTAGAAGGGTAAAAATGTCAATTCTACTTTATTCTAAAAGGTGCTTCGTGATTAAGCGGTGTTTCTCTAATTAACAAAACCATAGTTGAAACTACTACTAAAGCAATAAAGTACACTGCAAGCCGCAAAACAATAAAGTGGATGTGTGAATAGTTTTTGCATAAACTATTGATTAAATATTCGGAACCAAATTCCTCCTAAACGCTTCAAGATTTGGAGTCAAAATTACACCAACTTACAGGTTAAGACAAAATGATTTACGTAAATTTCCCTCCAAAGTTTAGATTAAATATCTTAAAAATTACAATTCCCCCAAAATACAAAAATACAATTCTCTCCAATCAACAACAAATACTTCACCACACACCAAACTTCATTTAAGAGATGAGCCGCCAAAAAAAAAAAGAGTCAAAATCAAACTTCAACACATAACAATAAATTAGAATGTCTACAAGTAAGTCAAACCATTATTTGAGTGTTGACGAGAAGAATGGGTTGGTACAATTCTTACTTGAAGGAAGCATTAATGGTGATCCCGTATTTGACAAGCTTAAAGAGGCTACAACAATATTCAATGTGCACAGGACTACTCACCCGTCCTCCTCGGATCTGGCAAAGAAAAAAACAAATGGAAACAGGCGGTTCAATTTTACTAGTATCAAGTAGACTTGGTGATCCAATCAAAAAAGTGCACCACTTTGATCAAGAGAAATTTAAGAATATTGATTTTCAAGAAAGATCTACAATACGAAGTATAGCAAAAAAATGGAGGCTAGCAAGACCACGGTTGGTAGATGGATTAAGGAAGGGCTACTCACCACACACCAACCCCATCAAGCCTTTTCTTATAGAGAAGAACAAACTTTTAAGGGTACAATTGATTTAAGTCGGTTGCTTGTTAATAGAGAGGATGGCAAAATTAATTTTACAAGCATGCACAATGTTATCCATATAGATGAAAAGTGATTTTATATCACAAAGGCAAATCACAGATACTACAAGCTTCCAAAAGAATCGTAACCACACAGGAGTTGTAAAAGTTAAAAATTCATCACAAAAGTGATGTTTATTTGTGCGATTGGTAGACCACAATATGCAAATGATGGAACATTGTTGTTTGATGGAAAGATTGGGATGTTCCCCTTCACGAGAAAAGTTTCAAAGAAAAAGAAACAGTAAGAATAGGCAGAAAGGCACTTTGGAGACAAAAATGTTGACTCAATCACAAAGCAAGTCATTAAGAATCGCATCATCACTCAGGTATCACCTTTATAAATTACATCAAGTATCTTAAATAAAATTGGTTACCTTGCTCATTTGCAGGTGATACCCGCACTAAAGTCTAAGTGGCCACTCATGCAAGTAAACACATTATTATCCAACAAGATAATGCCAAACCCCACATAGCTAACAATGATCCAGATTTTAGAGAAGTTGCATGTAGTGATGGATTCAATATCCAATTGGTTTGCCAATCCCCCAATTCTCGACACAAACATCAATGATTTGGGGTGGTTTCGGTCTATACAGATCATTGCAACAAACTATGAAAACAAGAAATGTTGATGGACTAGTTCAAAATGTAAGTAAATCATTTGAAGAACTAACACCTTGTACTCTTAACAAGGTTTTTCCGACTTTCTGAGTTGTTGCATTGAGATATTGAAAATAAGAGGACAAAACAACTATAAAATCCCACACATGAACAAGGGAAGACTCATCGTGCTAGGAATACTACCTCGACTGCCTTGAAGTGGATGAGCACTAGTTAGAGAATGCTTAGAATTCTTAAAGTCACGGGAATGAAGTTGAAAGTTGTTCCGATTTGAACAGTCTAATTAGTGACTTAGGGTATTAGAATTAGAACACAATAGTGGTGTTGAATATTTTGGGGAAAATATTTACTCCATAAACATAGAATCAAGACATGTCTCTTTTGTGCGAGATATTGTTTAAGCGGTAAACATGAACATTGTAATCTTTTTGTAAAATGCTTTTATAATCAAGACATGTTAATGCTTTTGTTATCATAGTGTCAATTCTCTCATAAAATCTTCATCATTAGGTATTGCAGCCAATAAGCCTCCTAAACTAGGTCACAATCCTAGTGGTGGCATTAATAAATGCAAGCATAAAGAAAAGAGTTTTAGAGAACCTATAAATTAGAGGATACACCGACGGAACCATGAAAGTGTCGACGGCAAAGGGTGGGACTATCGAAACCCCAAGATCATTAGCGTCAACGGTTGGGTGGATCGAGCCACTTACATTATTAGCGTCAATAGGTGGGTGGATCGAAACCTTAGCATTATCTGGCCAACAGTGTGTGTGGATCGAAACCCCAATATTATCACCGTCGCAGATGATCGGAAACTCTTGAGTTTCCAAAGACAACCGTGTCATTTTCCGTATGCTCCCACCAATAAGTTTGAATTTCAGAAAATTTATCGGCCACACACTCCGCAGAGGATGGCAACAAGGAAGAGAGAGAGTGATTTTCATAATCGTAGTCATGAAAATTGTGAGTTGCCATTGACGATGAGAGAGAGAATGATAGATCCGGGAGATGATGATAAGGTTTAATTAGAAATGAAAATTCTAAAATATGAGTGGCCACGAATTGTTGTGGGTGATGGGTTTGGTTAGTGTACAAAGTTGAGTTATTGGGTTTAGTTAGTGTACATGAGTTAATGAGTTTAGTTAGTGTCTTGGTTAATGGGTAATAAGGGGTTGGGCTAATTAATGGGTTTGGGTATTAATTGTAGTGGCATATAGTGTAATATTATAGTGTTTGAGGGGTAAGGATAAAAGTGAAAAAGTTGCTTTATTACCATTTAAGGAAATGATGCAACGAGTATGGGACGGACCTTTTTGGCAAATGTCACAACGAGTATGGGATGGAGGGAGTATATTAAACTCGCGCAATGGTAAAAATAAAAACTCACTTTAAGATTGTGTTATTATATGTTCAAATATATGTTACTTTATGAAGAAAGATGTGTTACTATATAAACAAAATTAGCATTACACTGGACAAATATTTTATTCTATTAAAGACTAGTAACACGTACTTGCTCTTACGGTGACACATATTTATCCTTAAAGTAACACATATTTGACCTTATAATAAACACACTTGAGAGCGATTTTTATTTCGTGCGAATATTTTTTTTTTGGAAAAAATGTGTTACTATATGAGAACAAATGTGTTATTGTATAGAGAAAGATGTATTACTATATGAATAAAACCAAGATAACACCTTGTAGCGATTTTTATTTTTATCAATCATTTTTGTTGTTTTACATCAATACGTTGTCGTGAATGAATATAAATTTATCAATTACAAATTTAGATGAGAAAGAAACTTAGTCTTATCACAAAAGATGAGAAAAATCAAATCTAATTACATGAGCAACCAGATATGGGTGAAACGGCGTATGAGGGATTTGGGAGTGCGGCGATGAAGTCTACACTGAAAGAGCCTTGATGCGTGGTTGGAGAATACACGCTACTGGAACTAGCCATGAAAGCTTTGGAGCGAGGGAGAAGAAAAAAGTCCGCATTTTTTTACCCATTCTTTTAGGCTTGACCCACAAGATTTAATTTTTTCTATTTTAACTAATATTTCACGGTACAATATTTCACAAGAGAGTCCCTCAATATTTATTTATTAAATCCATCACTTATAAATTAATTTCATAGTATATAATATATATAGGAACAATGATATTAGTTTTATATAGCGAATAAGTTTTACAATAGAATTTATGAAATCCATCACTTAATTTTTTTATCGGTTAAATAATGACTTTAACCCAACACATGACCTTTTGGGCATAGGTAATGGAGCTCTAACCACTTGAGTTATACCACTTTTTCATCACTTATAAATTAATTTCACAATATATAATATTATGTTATTAATTTATAAGATTAATGATATTAGTTTTAAATAGTGAGTAAGGTTTACAAGAGAATGATTCAATAAAATGTTATTATTATTATTATTATATATATATATATATATATATATATATATATATATATATATATTATGGCTGCAACTCGTATGAGAATGTCGTATACATTAGACGAGTTTCACCTCTAAAAGGAGCATCAAATATATTACCAACATTATTAATAGGATCCAAATGAGAGGATAAGATATCTATGATGACAAACTAATTATATATTGTGAAATTAATTTATAAATCAATAACATTTGGTTTAGGTTTTGTAGTGGTTTATTGAGAAGATTCGAATTGTGAATCGTTATCTACTTGATTTGTATTCATTATTAACATAGTGAATCATTTCCTCATACATTATTATTTAAAATAATCTATGAAAAATTTTATCCTAGTTTGCAAAGATTTTGACTAAGTCTTCCGTTGTTGTAATCACAAGTGTTACCCTTATTGTTACAATATTGATAAGAATAATCTTTGATCTCAAAAACACACACTTTCGCTTAGCACCAGAGTCATAACTTGATGTTACTAAGTTAGATCATGTGTCTAGTGTGTTGTCTTTGCAATGGATTACCCACTGTCTCAATCACTTAAGCCTCCCGTTCTAGATGGAACAAACTATGCCTATTGGAAACCGAGGATGCGAATGTACATCAAGTCAATTGATAAACGTGCTTGGAGAAGTGTACTAGCAGGTTGGACGCCCCCAATGACTCATGCAACCGCCGAAGGAGAAACCATTGTCGAACGTGAGTTGGATTGAATAAATGATGAAAGCACAACCGTAAGCTTTAATTCCAAAGCATTGAATGCAATCTTTGTAGCAGTTGATATGACCATGTTCAAACTCATATCAATCTATGTAAGTGCAAAAGATGCTTGGGATAGGCCGCAAGATCATTGTGAAGGATCGTAAAGTGTTTGAAGATCCAGACTTCAATGCTAGGGACAAAGTTCGAGAACCCGAGGATGAATGAGAATGAAACCATATCTTCTTACAATGAGAAGATCACCGAGATTGCAAATGAAGCTCAATCACTTGGAGATCCTATCTCAAACACTGTTAGTTCACAAAATTTTACGTACCGTACCTAAATGTTTTGATGCAAAAATTTGTGTTATAGAAGAAGCTAAGAATACAGTATACGTTGAGCCAAATTAAGCTAGTGAGCATACTACGGGCATATGAGATGAACTCAACCCAGAGAGATGAGACTCAGATTCAAAGAAGCGGATTGCTTTCAAAGGAGAATCATCCTTAAGTGCGAAAAAACATCTTTATAACTCGAACTTGAGTCGATGATGATGATGTTGCCGAGCTATGTCTTGACAATCCCGACCATATTACCTTCTTGACAAGACAATTTAAAGCTTTCTTGAAAAAGAAGTCAAGTGTGACAAGGAACAACATTCAACCAAGGATTCAAATTAACAATACTCCACAAACACCTAAGAGGAAAGGTAAAACTATCCAACCACGTAAATTTGGTAGAAGTAGTGGAAGTGGAAGCAAAAACAGGTATGATTATAGAAAGTTTGTTCAATGTAATGCATGTTCGGATATGGTCATTATGCAAATGAATGTGCTAATACCTTGCTTAAAAAGAAATTGAACTTTAATGCTACCTTGAGTGATGAATCGATGAGGAGCATGAAGATAAAAAAGATGAAGAATTTGCATTTTCTCGGTAGAATAGACTATGTTGATTCTTTAGATGATGATCTGGATTCCGATGTTGACACAGATATTCCAACATTCGGTGTAACATTAGATGAATCTGAATCGAGAATCATCATTAAACTGCTTTTAATGGGTTTGTTAATAATTCAGAATATCATAACAGTAATAAACCTTGTGGTTATGTAAAAATTACTTGAGAAATGAGAATCTCAAAATGAAATTCTCAAAACTTTAACTTTAGAAAATTCAGATTTGAGAGAATCATTGACCAAACTTGAAGTAATCTTGACTAGGAAAGACTTGAAAATTTCTAAACTCAAAGATGGGTTGAAAGATTCAACTTTAAGTTTCAAGAAATACTCCAAGAGTGCCGATGTGTTAAAAAAGTTTTAATGATTAATTAACTGATACTACCGGGTCTAGGTTATAAAAATGACAAAACTTCTATGAGTGTTGAAAGACCAATAAAATTTGTTAAGGCAGGTATCAACCGAAGGTTAAATCCTCCGTTAAAACAAATGATACTGGTAAAAAGTCAGAAAATAAGTTTGTGTGTCATTATTATTACGTAAAGGTCATATTCGTCCTCACCGTATTAAGTTGAAAAATGATTTGATGGCTAAAAGAATGTTACCTTCAATGTCACCACATCAAGTCACAAAAGTCCAAAATACTAAGGTCTCCTCGTAATGTTGTGTATACTTCATTGAAAGCATGTGTTCTGGTTTATGGTACTTTGATAGTGCATGCTCAAGGACTGGACAAATTAATTGTTTGTCTAATTATGAACCTTATGATGGTGGAAATGCCACATATGGTGGAGGATCAAAAGGTAAGATTGTTGGAAAGGGAATTTTGAATGTTGAAGGATTTCCTAAATTGTCAAATGTTTTGCATGTTGAAGGATTGCTTGCTAATTTGATTAGTATCACCAACTATGTGATGACAATTTGCATGTCAAGTTTGATAAAAATTCATGTTATGTTTTAAATGATAATAATGAGTGTCTAATGACTGGTCATAGGTCAATAGATAATTGCTATCTCATTGAAACTAACAATGTGTGCAACTTTGCCAAAAATTATGATTTCAATTTATGGCATCAAAAACTTGGACATGTGCATGTTAGGAATATTCGTAAACTAATCGAGTTGAAGCCGTGAGAGGTTTACTAAAGCTGAAATTTCACAAGACTACAGCTTTGTCGTCCTTGTAAAAAAGGTAAACAGTAAGAGTGTCACACAAGATATTGTCACACCGCACCACAACATGATGTTTTGAACTTCTTCACATGGATTTGATGGGTCCTATGGAAACAGTAAAGTTTATGAGGAAAAAGGTACTCTCTTGTGGTAGCCGATTAGGTAAAATTGCATATGATTTTTGCACTTAATTATCTTGATTTAATGATGATTTATGGCTTAATTCACTCTTATATTGGCTAACTTTACTTGTTATGAGATTTGATGTTTTTAAATTGAATTGTGTAGGTAAGTGGCCATTTTTGAGATAAAATTAAGGTCTATATATCCATCCGATTAAATCAAAGGTCTAGAGCTTTGAAAAGAGGGTCGTGAGTGCTTCGCGTAGCAAAAGGAATCATCCCAATCGGAGTTCGTATGCAAAAATATGAAGCGACGAAGTGAAGCCACTACATCAACAGCCGCATACACCCATCAGATTGCAGAATACACCCACCAGCCAGTACACCCAACACTCACCATTTGGATGAGTTCACCCACCATCGTTTTCAACCGCAAAACGCCATTGTTGTAACCACCAGTAGCAGCAATTTCACATAGCAATCCCACCAATCAACTACAAAACACCACCGCGCGACACCTCCCACCGTCGCTACAAATTCACGCCGTCAACCACCACAAATCATCGCGACATCGTCCCGCGCCGCGATTCGCCGCCATCACGGCCCAAAGACGCAGCCATGGCCGCCGCCCACCTTCTTCTACCACCGCCTCTCAGACATTCAGAAGCCCCAATCCATCGCGCTTCAACTCGACTCCGGGCATCACAAGACTCGATCAACGCCTCAATTCCATCACCAATCAAGCCAAAATCCACTCGGCAAAATCATCTCACTCGACCGAGTGAAAACAAGGAGGCTGAGTGAGAAAACTTATAGAAAGTAACCCACTCGGGCAGTGCAATCAAGACTCGGCCGAGTCATTTTCCAATAACCGAGTCAATCTTAGTTCGACGGAATTTTGACTTTTCAAAGCCTAATTTGAGTTATTTTTAGGGGCTTAATTGCAAAAATTAATTCCTAAACCTAGTTGCCCATATATATATCCCTCATTTCAGATTGTAAACACAACTCTCCATACTCTTAACATACTCTCCACACTTTAATACACACTTTAGAAATTAGAAACACACACTCACACATAGTAGTAGGTGTTCTTCAATTTTTCTTTTAATTTCTTGCAAATTAGTGATAGATTTTCATTCAATCAAGTGTAATCATCACATTTAAGGTGATACCCATCCATATTCTCCTTATTATTGGTTTATTTTTTTATTAGCATGCCTCACTCTCTTTTAATTTCTTCTTTAATTTTAATGGGTTTGTTTCATTTTATAATATTTGGCTACTTTTCTTTTGTGCTTAGGTGTATTGACCCTTGGATGAATTAATTTTGTTGATCATGTGATTGGATGTTTCATTTATTGAGGTGATTAATTATTCTAATGTGATTTTCATGATTTAATTGTTAGATTGAACTTTGATCATTTGATAATTGATTTAATTTGCATAAAGAGATTTGATTTATTGAATTGATGTTTAGGTGTTAGGCTTGATTTTGTGATTGAATTCAATATTGGATTAACTCAAGGAGACTTGGTTAATTTTTATTAGAACCTACATTAGGATACGTTAATTGCTCGATTTTACGCCTAGTGATTAAGTGAGGAGACTTAGGTGTCGTCTCTAAACTATCTTACGTGCTTATTTTATATATTAAACCTAGGCTTATCAAGTACGGTTGATATGTGATTTTTGCTAGATAGCCCCTATTATCCCTCGTTATTTGGAATCCGACATGTGTGATTTGTAATTAATAATTCCTTGGTAATTTGCACCGGAGCACATTTTTCTCATACTTGTTATATCTTGGTTTTGCTTGTTGATTCATCTTAGTTGATTAATTGTTATTTAATTTTGCAAAATCGAGCCCGACTCTATAATACCATGACAACTCTTAGCTTTAGGGATCCTTGCTCTATTAGTTCATTTGGGTTCGATTACTTGGTTGTGTCTTAAAAATACTTGCTACGAAAAAGCTACAATCGGTAGTTGATGATTTTTCAAGGTATACTTGGGTTGATTTTCTCGAAAGATAAATCGATACATTTGTTGCTTTCAAATTCATGTATAAAAGGTTTAAAAGCTGCTTATAATTTGAAAGTAAGTAGGATTAGATCAGATCACGGTAGAGAATTTGAAAAAAACTTATTTTCTAATTTACGTGAAAAAAGGGTATAATCCAAGAATTTTCATCACCAAAAACTCCACAACAAAATGGAATTGCTTTGAAAGGAAAACAGGATCTTACAAAAGATGGCTAGAGTAATGCTACATGCTAAACATCTTTCTAAAAGTTTGTGGGCTGAGGCATTAAACACTACTTGTCACATTGTAAATAGAGTCTTTGTTAGGTTCGATGGTACAAAAACCTCATATGAGATTTTGAATAACAAGAAACCAAATTTGCAATACTTTCATGTGTTTGGTTGTGTGTGTTATATCTTGAATGACAGAGATCAATTGCATAAGTTTCATTCTAAAAGTGACAAAGGATTCTTCTTAGGTTATTCTAGAAATAGTAAGGCCTATAGGATCTATAATTTGAGAACCGACACTATGTAGGAATCACAATGTGATTTTTGATGATACAACAAGTCTAGCAGATAAAAGTGTTGAAGATGGTGTGATAGACCTTCTTGATACATCCGATAAACCTAGATCAAAAATGTTATAACCGATGACACAACATCGAGTCACATTATCTCGAAATGAGAAGAATCGCATAATTTCAAACAAGGTAAAGCACCTGCTTCCCGGTATTTTAAAGAGTCACCCTTCTAGTCGATTATTGGAGATTCATCTATAGGAGTCTAAACCAAGAAAGGTAAGTTCAAGAGATGTTGTGAGGTCAAGTATGTATGTCTTCCATTTATAACAAAATTGATGCGTAATGCTATCATTCTATTATGGAACCTAAAAATGTAACAAGCTTTGAAAGATGAGAATTGGATAAATGCTATGCATGAAGAACTTAATCGAGTTTGAAAGGAATGAAGTATGGACATTAGTTCCTAGACCTAGGAATACTAATGTTATAGGGACTAAGTGGATTTTCAAGAATAAACCGATGAGTCCGGAAACATAGTAAGAAATAAGGCTAGGTTAGTTGCCCAAGGATACACTCAAGTTGAGGGTATAGATTTTGATGAAACATTTGCACCTATAGCTAGAATTGAATATATCGATTATTGTTAGCTATAACATGTTATATCAAAATCAAATTATTTCAAATGGATGTGAAAGCTGTATTTTTAATGATATATTGAATGAGAAAGCATATGTAGAACAACCAAAAGGATTTGAAGATCTTCAATATCCAGATCATGTCTATAAGCTTAAGAAAGCATTGTATGGCTTAACACAAGCTCCTAGAGCTTGGTATGACAGTTAACTTACTTTCTTTGCATTGGTTTTATTAGAGGAGAAGCAGATAGAACCTTATTTATCAAACAAGTTGATGGAGATTTGATGATAGCACAAATCTATGTTGATGACATAGTATTTGGATCTACATCGTATAGCATGTTGAAAGACTTTGTTAAAATAATGTCTGTCACATTTAAGATGAGCATGGTTGGGGACTTGAATTATTTTTAGGTCTTCAAATCAAACAGATGAATGATGGTATTTTTATTTCACAAAGTAAATATGCTAAAAACTTGGTAAAAAGGTTTGGTCTTGAAAATTCAAAGCATATGAAAACTCCTATGAGATCCACACGTAAATCGTGTAAGGACAATGTTGGACAAGATGTTGACCCAACATTGTACAGATCCATGATAGGTAGTCTTCTCTATCTAACCTCAAGTAGACCTGATATTATGTACAATGTTTGTATTTGTGCTAGGTACCAAGTAAATCCCAAGGAATCACACATGAATGCCGTAAAAGAATTATCGATATGTTGCAGGATCAAGATCTTGGTATATGGTACATAAAGGACACAAACAAGACATTAATTGGATACATTGATGCCGATTGGGCAGGTGATGTTGATGATAGGAAAAACACGAGTGGTGGATGCTTTTATATGGGGAACAATTTGATGTCATGGCACAACAAGAAATAAAATTGTATTTCTCAATCTACAAATTGAGTCGGAATATGTTGTCGGAAGTTGTTGCTCACAACTTTTATGGTTGAAAAATATGTTTGGTGATTATGGCCTTGATAATCGATATCCTTACAATTTTTGTGATAACACAAATGCTATAAATATCTCTAAAAATCCTCGTACAACACTCTCTTACTAAGCATATAAGTATTAAACACTATTTTATAAGAGATCTTTTAGAAAAGGGTATGGTGAAGTTAAAATATATTCCCACCGATAAACAATCGCGAGATCTTTTTACTAAAGCTCTTGATTTTGAGAGATTTTCATTCTTTAGAAAATCTCCTAGTTTATGTACAACTGAAAATCTCGTGACGGATGTTGAAGCAAATGTTACAACATTTGTGACAACATCGGGAGAAGTCTGTGAGAAAATTGATAATTTTGAGTTTTTGTCCATTAATTAGTTAAATCATTTGTGAAATATACTTGAATCAAGATTATGTGACTTACATGATACACACTTCTTAAATGCATACATTAGAATACACATTTAGATGTTTATTCTTAATCACCGAGTAACTATGGAGCACAGAGTTCGCTACTATGATGACTTCTTTTCAAAAGGTGATTAAAATAACATCAATTTATCCATAATCCATCGAGTAACTATGGAACACGGAGATCGCGACTACGATGTTCTCTTTTGAAAAGGTGGATCAATATGTATTTGTGTGAAAACTGATAAATATAAATTGCAACATTGAAAAATAAATGTTGAAGTGTGTGTGTCCCAACATTGTCTACAACATCCGCTTGATTCACTTTATTTCTATAAGTCGAATTGATTAACTATGTGATGATTCTCGATTTTTACTTTTTTCTCATGGTAACTTACCACGTTTATTTTCAATATTGTATCTTAGATAATTTTAATTAATTTATTTAATTTGTTTTTAGCTTTAAGATTAGATTGGACGGTTATTTTGGACATGGGAGTATCATTATCTCCATGTTCCTTATTTTTAGGTATTTTGATTTATTCCTTTCGGTGGGTTAATATCTTATAACTTCTATTCTTCTTTTCTATTTATAGATTTTGAATTTCAGTGTTTTCTTTACTTAGAAACTCAGTTCAAGGGAGTCTACATATTTTCGCAGAATTTTAGCATAACACTTGTGTTCATTGTTTGGTTTAGATTAAAGTTGCTATTTTAATTTAATTAGTTTTAGCACTTTTTTCGTGGTTTAAGTATCAAAATGGCAGAAAAATCAAACACTCCCTCAAACACTTCCCTCGACTATTCGAATTCAAACCCTCTAAACCTTCTTGCATCCATGGCGGCTCGTAACCCCTCGTCTGCCGATGTCACCAATGCCGCCGACCACCGACGGCAACACCAGCTATTCGTAACCCGGCCTTCCGTCTCTGTCCGTCTTTCCATTTTCCATGAGCCCTACAAACGCTCGAGCCACTGCTCATGACTTCCCTAACCTTCCACAAATACCAACAAGAGCCGTAGGCTCAATCCAAATCGATGTTTCAAAATTTTTGCATACGATGAGAAAGTCATATCTACACCTAACCCTTCCACTCAAAACCCCGATCCTACTACTGCTCCATGGAGACTACACCTTCCGAGCCCGCAATTCAGGTTGCCGATGATATAATCAATCGCATAACAATGAGATCGATGATGCAATCATGGATGAGGCAAATGATTCCACCGACTCGTGTGTCTGCCGAAAAGGTGAAGAAACCAAAGAGGAAGAGAAGCTCGCTAAGGCTAGGAGAAGGTCGAGTAGGTCTCGTGATGAGAGTGAACTATTCGAAACCGCTAAGAGTTGAAAGGTGAATGAAGAAGGTATGTCTTCCGCACTCCATTCAACTATCCGAATCAACTTCAATCAAAGGGGTGGAGAGGTCGCCGGAGAACCAAGCCAAGCCTCGTAACCAGCCATTGAACCAGCTTGTTGCACCCACTACCGAACCGAGTGTCACTCCTAATGTTGACACATCGATTCTCAAGACAATGTTCCTATCTCCGACTCCGATAGCAAAGTTGGAGAAGAGATCAAAAAAGAAGAATGGCCCAAGTACGGGGAGGATGATTCTCGATTCCGAGTCCGCCGAGGATGTTGCAGGAGATGAGACAACATCGGAGAGTCCGGGTAGTTCAGATTCTTCCGGTGGATCAGAGAAGAAGCCTGCTGAAAGTCCCGATGATTAACTGTAACTCACCCTCACATTTATCTAGTAGTAGTTCCGAAAGTGATGATGATCAAGATGAATATTTTGGGGTCAATTCTGAAAAATTCAAGAAACCGAAAAGAGACATCTTTTCCCCGAAAGAAGGATTAACCATTCTGATTTTCGAAGTATAACTTGATTGAATTTCTTGAAGTTAGAGGTCCTGTTGAAATCATTGAGTATGCATGTCCTTATGTGGATGATTGGATTGTTGAGTTCTACCGTAATTTAAGAAAAGGTACATGGTAGAAGAAACTCTAAGAGATATGGATCAAGCAATACTCATGTATAGGATTGTTGTGATGAATAATTTCAATCTAGGAAGGACAATCTTTAATCACATGATGAGATTTCTTGGTAATATTGCTAAGAGAGTGGATACTTGTCTTATCCTACTTTGATTGGGTTAGTGTTGAAAAATGTGAATTTTGAAAAGAAAGAGTAGAGATACTAAGTGGTATGGTACAACCCTTAGGTATTTCCCATGTATTACTTGCTAGTAATAGGATCATTGATCCGCCGTGGAACAATTTGGCTAGAGAAGAGCCACAAATGCCTCGAAGCCGCTATCGATCGACCGGCTTGAAGCAGAGCCACCAAAATGTTGCTGAGAATGTTGGTCACATTGATGATCACATTGACTCGAGAAATTCACCTATTAACTTAGTCACCGTTCACAAATCTTTTATTCTTGCTCAAATTGCTAACTTGAGTGACCAGATTGATGAGTTACAGATTATGAAGATGTTTTGAGAGAGGTTGCTTTCGCTCCAACAGGGGAGTACCAGTGCGCTTCGTGATCAAGTTTGTGCTCGCATCGCCGCTAATCCGAGACCCGATCGTGCACTGGACCTCGATAGACTGATACCACTACCGCTAATGAAGCTAGAGTTGCGATGGCCGATGATGTTGCACCAACTACCGCAACAACCGAAGCCGAACTCGGCCGGAAATGCAGTGAAATAAAGAACGAGATGCCGATTTTGAAGAAGTTGTACAAGACCTCTATGGAGATCTTCCTTAGGGAGAGCTTGTTTAGGAAAGACAGCTTTCTAAGACAATAGTTGATTAAGATGTTTTGTGAGCACTTCATATTTTGTGCTCTGTTGGTTTTCGTTTTACTAGTCATATGCTCGATTATTTATTTCTCTTGTTTGATTTATTTTGAAGTCTTGTTGTGCTCTTGATTTCTTAAAATTTGATGTGCTCTGTCTTACACACTTCACTAATTTATATGGTTTATATCAAGTGTGATGTAGCAGAAAGGTCAAATTTAGGCAGATTTTTTATGTCACCGATTTAAACATTTTGGTGTTACCACCAATGTTGTAACATTGGGCACGGCATCGTAATTTGTCCTTTCTTCTAACAGCCTAACTTTTCTTATTTCAGTTGTTGTCTTTGATGTTGTTGATCGCAGGTTGATGATCCGGAATCGACTCCAATACTCCGTAAGGATCTACAAGGATCAAGAATAAAGGGGAGTTTTCTCGGATCAAGCGGTTACAAGTCTAGAGCAGCTTATTAAAGGCGCTTTATTGGCGGTTTTCCACCGGAATTCACGAGCCGAATAATAGGGAATAAGTCGAGATTTCTAGATCCATCCACAAGGATCTACGATGCTCTTGAAGGCCGAGATCTTCATCTATAAATAGATATCCGAGGCTTCAAGAATGAAAACAAGACAATACGAGTGATCAATCACAAATCATAAGAGCTTTGCGTGAGAAGTAATCGAGTATCGATCGCTGAGTGCGATAACCGCATCCAGATTGATACGGCCATTATTTCTCATTTACGTTACATCAAATGTTGCCACATTTCGTGTAACATATATTCTCGCTTAGATTGTTAGTAGACAGGGTGTTCTTTAACATATCTAGATAGATCACCTTTGACGGTGTATTTTATACACTTAGCCGCTTCGCATCATAAACATTTGGTTTAGGTCTTGTAGTGGTTTATTGAGAAGATTCGAATTGTGAAATGTTCTCTACTTGATTTGTATTCATTATTAACATAGTGAATCATTTCCTCATAGATTATTTTTTAAAATAATCATGAAAAATTTTATCCTCGGTTTGCAAAGATTTTGACTAAGTCTTCCACTATTATAATCGGCGTGTTACTCTCATTGTTATAACATCGATAAGAATAATCTCTCGATCTCGTAAAAACACACACTTTCAATTTTGTTTAACAAAATTATCGACTAGTAAAATGTAATTAACCAAAAAAGTAATTTGAGTTTAAAGAATGACAGCTTAAATACATCAAGCGTAATAAATGCATGATGGCTACAAATTCTTGACGATTTCAAATATTAAATTAATACTCATAAGTACATTATCGATCTTTACCAATGTATATAATTTTTACAGTCATGCACATTTATCCATTTTTTCCAACCGTCGACGGTTCCAAAATAACTCAAACTACATGTAACCCATGATCTTTTCTTATTAATATATGTTAATTTATTTTAAAATAAATACTAATTAAAGTACATATTAAATGATAATATGTATAGTTTAACTATATTATTGAACAAGTAAATGTAATTAACTAAATAAGTAGGAGAAGTTTATTTAATCCCAAGTTTAATTGACGTGTCTCTTCATCGTGGGTTGATTAGACACGCTCTTTTTTCCAACATTTCTATATCCTATAAAAGACTTTTGGTATATCAATTCCACAAACTCTACAACTATCGACAAATAACAGATTAGAGATATCACAGTTCATAAAATTACTCCAACACAAAAAAAGATGGCGACATCGAAAAGGCACACTACGTCCACTTCTATTGAAGAGTTACCAACCGAGACCAACAGTAAATTCTCACAACCCTTCCCGCCAAATCTCTCGGTGTTATGAAATGCGTAAGCGCTGAACATAATGCGTTGATCTCTAGTAAGTCCTTCACAAGCCAACATTTGAAGTTTTCTAAAGCTCTAAACATACTACATTTCATCAATCGAGTTGCTGGAGGTATTCTTACTATTTTTACCGTCTCGATAGCGTTTGTAACCCCAACCGAGACCGATACGAAAGGGTTGTCTACAACATTGATCTTGTACCCATTTTTACATTACCACAATCAACGACTTGGTGTTCTCTCTAGTGGGAAAAGAAACTTTTTCTTAGTAATCTAATCATAGGTGAATCAATCGCTATTACTCTTCCAACAATTACATGGCCACCAACATCGTGGGGTTACACCACTTGGTATGGTTTGGGCTACAACCAAAGTTGGGACGAATATATAGTTTTGTGCCTTGAAAGATTCGATACCAAAACACACATGTGTAAGTCTATCATTTTTAAGACTAGTACGAACGTGTGGGTAGAAATACAATCTTTCCCTATATGTTATCCCGAATTTAACCACGGATTGTTTGTCAATGGAAATTTTCACCGCTACCCTACTCAAACGGGGTGCATTCTATATGGTGTTTAAATTTAAATACGAAATGTTGGAAAGAGTTCCAAGGTCCGGATGATGAGGAGTCTACGGATTTTTGGATATTCTTGGGTAAACTAAATGATGAGGCTCGTGTTTGTACACGTCTATGTATCGCTCGACCACCTATGCAACTTCCGGATTCAACATGAGTACAAGAACCCATGGTCTTGGAAGACTTACAAAATTAATCTACAACGAGATTTTTATGGTTTTATGTACACCGCATGTATATTCCCTTTTACTCCTTAAACCCGACGATACTCAAATTTTTTGTCATGTTTATCCTTTGGGAATATTTGGTGTTTTCAATTTAGAACATGGTACATTTACCGCATTACCCAATCCGGTTCTTAGATACGGTGATTTGATCTTCGTTGCTTACTTTGATAGCCTGGTTTCACCATTGGCTATTGGAACTCTAGATGAAGATGAATGAATAGCAAAAGTGTAGTACATTTGGAGTATCTGTATTTTCTATAGATGTTAGCTTTTATTGTAATATGGACTCTATATTTTTAATATAAATGTTGCTTTGAATTGTACATCTACTTTTTGAAGTAATATATATTTTTTTATAATCAATTTTCCAAATATTTGTGGTTTGTATTCCTCTATTTGTCAAGAATTTATTATTTTTCATTTGTTTCTTTTTCAGACTTTTTAGGATTGCTTAGTTTGCTTCTTTAAGAATCGTAACTTGCCAATGTTAATTAAGCATTTTGTAATTATCAAAAAAAAAAAAAAAAAGCATTTTGTAATTATTCCCTTCATGTTTTATTTAATGATGCACTATTTGCTTCTTTAAGAATCGTGAATTTGCCAATGATAACTAAGCATTTTGTAATTATCAAAAAAAAAAAAAAAGCATTTTGTAATTATTCCCTTCATGTTTTATTTAATGATGCACTATTTTTTCAATACAAATAACGTAATCACAATTTTTATATTTTTCTCTTGGAACTCCTCTACTATATGTATTATTTGTCAAACATATAAATTTTAAATATTATATTTTTGAATAGGTACAAATTATACTAGTGTCATTCCGTTCATTTTGTTAGTCCTATCGTGAAAGATTACTATTGATTTTGTGAGAAAAGCAAATGTGGGCACATTTGTCACAACACACATCAATACTTAGTTTAGTTTGTGCATAAGCCAAGAGATTTCCTAAGTGAAACTGGAAAAATGGATCAATATGAATTTGTGAGAAAAGCAAAATAAAGTGCAACACAAATGAAGTAAATTCATGTAAAAACCGTGTTGAGAAGTGTGTGTGCCGACATCGTTGAATAAACATTCTCGGTTCAAATATATATATTTATCTCTATGAGTTGGTTAATTTCTAGACATTATTTACAAAGATTGTTTATTCTAAATTTGTTCACAAAGAATATTATATGTTTAGTTATTAAATATTTACGGTTTGCATAGCTTTTAGAACAGCTTTTAGTGTCTATTTAAACTTCCAACACACACGGTTACCTCCTACTTCTTAGGAATGTTGTGGTAACTTTTGTAACCTATATTCTTCTCTTGATGTGTGTGAATAACTTCTCTTCTTTGTCTCTATAAAAGGATCGAATAATTGAATGTCTTATACTTTGATATTCGAATTAGAAAAATGTTGCACAGCTGGTTACTAAAGGTATTGTTACTTGTATTTACTGGTATTAGTCTTGTCTTTTCCCTATTAATCTGCAAATTTATTGATGTCGCATGTGATGTTATCACATATTCGGCTACATCGTAATTTGACCCTTTCTTTCTTCATATAACTAACTTTTATTCTCTAACAGCTTCAATGTTGTAGAAGATGTTGTGACATTGCAGGTTGAAGATCTAGAACATTCTATAAGGATCTGAATGAAGACTACCAAATGTTGTCGTGATGCCGTAACATCGAGTGCAACATTGAGGATGGATTACGTAATCTTCTACAAGGATCCAGATTCAAGACTAATTCCAGAGAGTTTTAGAAGGACCTAGATCATGCGATACAGGAGTAAGCCACAAAATCAACTATCTACATGGACGGTTAGGAGAGAGAAACAAGGGGAAGTTATTGTGGAGTTTTTCTAGATCCATCTACAAGGATCTATGGTTGAAGCCGAGGACATCTATAAATAGAAGACCGAGGACTTCAACAATGGCAATGAATATCCAAATATTGATTGTTGAGTGCGTTAGTGCATCCAAGCGATAGGTCGTTATTCCCCCTTTACGTTGCTACTTGCGCATGTTACCTCGTTTATCAACATAGGTATCTTGAAGTGTCATTAGCATAGATGTCTTTGATACTTTGATTTACTTTTGACAAAGTGTAATATTTTATAATACTACACTTAGCCGTTTAAGAGTCAATAGGTGATATTGAGTCTTTATTTCCGTTATAAAGGTTCTGTCTTGGAAACTCTTTACACAAACTTTTGTATTCACTCTCGATTTAGTGAAACGTTTCACCGATGACATCATAGACATTATTTAACAAGTCTATGAAAAATTTACTCCCGTGCATTGTAGTGTTAGTCTTCCGCCTGTCTGTTTACATTACGATATTTAGATGTTGTAGTGCATGTCATAACATTCAAGATACAACATCATCTTGTTTTACACTACATGCACACTTTCGGTTGGTACCAGAGCCTAAAACTTGACAAGATACTAAGTTTAGATCATGTGTTTTAGTGTGTCTTTTTATTTTGCAATGGAGTATCCACTCTCTCGTCTATTAGACTCGCTATTCTTAATGGAACAAACTATGCCTATTGGAAGTCAAGAATGCGGATGTATATCAAATCCATTGATGAACGTGCTTGGAGGAGTGTTCTTTCCGGATGGACAGCCCCTAGAACTCCATTGATGATGAAGGAGAAACTCAAGTCAAACAAGAACTAGACTGGATAAATGATGAAAGCACAATTGCTAGTTACAATTCTAAAGCCTTAAATGTAATTTTTGTCTCGATTGATATGACTATGTTCAAGATCATATCTAACTATGTCAAAGGCAAAAGAGGCTTGGGATCGCTTACAAGAGCATTGTGAGGGGTCCGATAGTGTTCGTAGAACAAAACTACGAATGCTAGGCACGAGGTTCGAGAACCCGAGAATGAAGGAAGATGAAACAATTTTATCTTACAATGAACGTGTCACGTAGATTGCCAATGAAGCTCAACCGCTTGGAGATCCTATCTCTAATACCGTGTTAGTGCATAATATTTTACGTTACTGTTCCTAAAAGATTTGATGCAAAAATTTGTGTTATAGAAGAAGCGAAGGATACGGATATGTTGAGTCATAATGAGCTTATAAGCATTCTTAAGACCTATGAGATCAATTTCATCCAACCAGAGGAGAATGATGGTAAGAAGGTTGTTGTTTACAAAGGAGAAGCATCCACAAGTGATGAACATCAATCTTATGTTATCGAGATTGATTGATGAGGATGTGACGGACCTATATTGTAACAATCTGAAAACATCGCTCACGACAAAGAAGTTTAACTCCTACCGAGGAAAATGATGAGCAGATCCAAGGGGAATATCCAACCAAAAATCCAAATCAACACAATACCTACCCCGTAAGAAGGAGAGATCGAGTCAATCAAGGCAAATTGAAAGAGGTAGTAAACCAAGGTATGATCCCGAATACGTAAAATCGATTAAGTGTAATGCATGCACCGGATTTGGACGCTATGCAAATGAGTGTGCAAATATCGACTTAGGAGAAAACTAAATTTTAATGCTACCTTAAGTGATGACTCGATGATAAAAATGATGATTAAAAATGAGGAACTTGTTTTTTATGCTAAAATTGATTATGATGACTCTGGATGATAACCAGGATGACTTTGACTCAAATGTTGCATCGATGTTACAACATCTAAATAACATCGATCAAATTTCTCCGTGATTTGAACAGCTTTGTTGGGTGTGTTGATGAAACAAGTAACACTTCCGAAGAAACAAGAATTGATGAATCGACTATAAAAATTTATTAGACAAATGTGTCAACAAGATCAATCTCTAAAGTCTTTAACTAAAGAGAATGATGAGTTGAAAGAAATAGTAACTAAACTAGAAGTCATACTTACGAGAAGAGACTTGAAAATTTCTAAGCTAAAAGAGGAACTGAAAGGAACTTATTTAAGTTTTAAGAAATATACCAAAAGTTCATCCGATATGAATGATGCTCTAGTTTTTGGTCACCTAATAAATTTGGTTTAGGATTTAAAAATGAAACATCTTCTATGTTTGAGAATCCTGTGAAATTTGTGAAAACCAAAACCGATACCAAGGTAAAAGTTGAGGCTCAAACAAAGACAAACAAAAAGAAACAAGCAGAAAAGAAGTATGTGTGTCATTATTGTGATGAAATTGGTCATATTCGTTTTTATTGTTTGAAAAGACCGAAAGATCTAAAAGATGCTAAAATGTTGTCTAAAATGTAGTCACATTCTAAGCAACATGTGTCAAAGACAAATCTCTAAAAAGAAGGTTAAAGTTGTCCTGTAACATGGTTTACTCTTCTCCGAAAGTATGTGTTCCGGTTATGATATTTTGATAGTGGTTGTTCTAAACATATGACTGGTCAAATCAACTTCTTATCCGAATATGAATCTTTTAATGGTGGAACCGTAACATATGGTGGTAGTACTAAAGGGAAAATCATTGGAAAAGAAACTTTAAATGTTGAAGGATTTCCTAAGCTAAAAATGTTTTGCATGTTGATGGCTTACTTGCTAATTTGATTAGTATAAGTCAATTATGTGATGATGTAAAATTTGACAAAAACTCATGTTATGTTCTTAACAAAAATAATGAATGTTTGATGACCGGTAATAGGTCAACAGACAATTATTATTTAATTGGAAACACAAACGTGTGTAATTTGACAAAACATGATGAAAATGTCTTATGGCATCAAAAATTGGGACATACAAATTATAGGAACATAAGAAAATTGGTTAGAATAAGTTGTGCTAGGATTACCTAAATCGAAGTTTGGCAATACTGCAAAGATGTGGTCCATGCTAAAAAGGTAAGCAGTAAGAATGTCGCACAAAATGTTGTCACATTGTTCGACATATCGCATGCTTTGAATTAATGCATATGGATCTGATGGGTCCAATGGAAATCAAAGCATTGGTGGTAAGAAATACTCACTTGTTGTGGTTGATGATTACTCACGATATACATGGATTGAATTTTTGAGAGAAAAGTCGAAGCTTTTAAAATTCTTTACAAAAAGATTTAAAACCGTTTATAACTTAAAGGTTAGCAGGATTAGATCTCGATCATGGTAGAAAATTTGAAAATAGCATGTTTACCGATTTTTGTGAAAGAAAATGTATATTGCAAGAGTTTTCTTCACCTAAAACTCCACAACAAAATGAGATTCTTGAAAGGAAAAATAGAACTTTACAAGAAATGGCTACATTCATGCTTATATCTAAAAATCTTGCTAAGAGATTTTGGGTCAAGCATTGAATACAAAGATGTCATATTTCTAATAGAGTTTTTTTTTTTCTCGAGATCCGGTTCTAAACTTCATATGAGACTACGAACAATAGAAAATCAAATGTGAAATATTTTCATGTGTTTGGTTGTGTGTGCTATATTCGAATGATAGGGATCACTTCACAAGTTTGATTCAAAAAGTGATAAAGGTTTTTTCTTAGGCTATTCTAGAAATAGTAAAGCCTATAGAATTTTTAACCTTAGAACTAACAATGTTCAAGAATCATTAATGTTGTGTTTGATGATGATAAAAAGCTTACAGATGACAATGATGAAGAAGATATGTCCGATATTATTGAAGTTAAAGATAATCACCTGAAATCGTAGAATGTGTCACCGAATGTTACAACATCCGTACAACATCCTGAAACTTCAAGATTCATCTCAAAACAATCAAGATACACTAAAGCTGAATCCATCTAGTCGTATAACCAAAAATCATCCAAAGAGATAGATCATTGGTGATGCTTCATTGGTGTACAAACCGAAGGAAAGTATGTTCAAAAGAGCATGCGAGATTTGGTAAGATCAATATGTATGTCTTCTCTTTGTAATGTTGTTAATGCAGAGTGCTACTATTCTGAAATTGAACCTAAAAATGTTACTAAAGCATTAAAAGATGAAAATTGGATTAATGCTATGCATGAGGAACTTAATCGGTTTGAAAAGAATGATGTTTGGACACTAGTTCCAGGGCCTCGATGATGTCAATGTCATTGGAACTAAGTGGATTTTTAGAAATAAAACTGATGAGTCCGGTAACATTGTTAGAAACAAAGTTAGGTTAGTTGCACAAGGGTATACACAAGTTGAAGGTATTGATTTCGATGAAACATTTGCACATGTTGCAAGGATATAATCTATTAGATTATTGCTAGCAATCGTATGTTTTATTGACATTAAACTTCACCAAATGGATGTTAAAGCTGCATTTTTAAATGACATTTTGTTAGAAGAAGCATATGTTGAACAACCTAAGAGATTTGAAAACCCACAATATCCCGATCATGTTTACAAGCTAAAGAAAGCACCGTATGGCCTAAAACAAGCTCCTAGAGCATGATATGGTAGACTTACTGACTTTCTTTTGCAATTTGGTTTTATTAGAGCAATTGCTAATAATACCTTATTCATCAAACAAACCGGAGAAGATTTACTAATTGCTCCAATATATGTTGATGATATAATTTTTGGTTCAACTTGTGATAAAATGTTAAACAATTTTGTTGAAGCAATGACTGCAACATATGAGATGAGTATGGTTGGGGATTTGAATTACTTTTTAGGTCTTCAAATCAAACAAGAAAAAGATGGTATTTTCTTCTCACAAAGCAAATATGCTAAAAACTTGGTGAAAAGGTTTGGTTTGAAAAATTCTAAAGTAATTAAAACACCTATGGGATCTACACGTAAATTGTCTAAAGACAATGCCGGACAAGAAATTGATCCAACATCGTATAGATCCATGATAGGTAGTCTTCTTTACTTAATTTCTAGTAGACCGGATATCATGTATAGTATTTGTGTTTGTGCCAGTACCAAGCATGTCCAAAGGAATCACACACGAATCCTGTTTAGAGAATCATAAGATATGTTGCAGGTACAAGTGATCTAGGCATTTGGTATACAAAGGACACAAATAGCACACTTGTGGGATATAGTGATGCCGATCGGGTTGGAGGCATAGATGACAGAAAAAGTACGAGTGGTGGTTGTTTCTACATGGGAAACAACCTGATTTCATGGCACAAGAGAAAGCGTAACCGTGTTTCACAATCCACCGCAGAATTTGAGTACATTGCAGCAGAAATTGCCGCACACAACTTATATGGTTGAGTAATGTTTCATGATTATGGTATCAAAAGTGATATTTTGATTTGTGTATTGTGATAACACAAGTGCTATTAATATTTTGAAAAATCCAGTACAACATTCACTCACTAAGCACATTAGTATAAGACATCATTTTATAAGAGATTTAGTAGAGAAAAATATTGTTAAGTTAATAGTATGTACCCACCGAAAATCAATTTGCCGATATTTTCACTAAAACTCTTGACCATGAGAGATTCTCATTTCGAGGAAATCTCTTGGTATGTTCACTATCAAAATAAAGTTAGATAGATGTTGTTACAAATATTGTAACATATATGACAACATCACGGGTACAATGTGTAATTTGGTTATTTTTGAACTTTTCTTGATTAATTAATTCCTCTAAAAATGAATTTGAATCATAATTGATGTTGTATAGATATAAAGAGGTCTCACACTTCTCAAATGCAATTGAAAAAAATATTAGAAAGAAAAAGCACTCAAGATGTACTAATTCACCGAGTAACTATGGAGCACGGAGTTCAGCATTACGATGTCTTCTTTTCAAAAGGTGATTAGTAATACATCAATATGCTCACAAATCCATTGAGTAACTATGGGGCACGAAGTTCGCGACTATGATGCACTCTTTTGAAAAGATGGATCAATGTGTGATTAAAAGTGCTAAAAAAACTGAAAATGATTTATTTGCAACATTTGAAATTTTTCTAAGGAAAATCAAGTATTGAAGTGTGTTCCAATTTTGAGTACGATTGTGGAAGTTTCAATTTATTTTAATTTGTGTAATTAATTAATTGTGTTTGAGTTCTTAATTTGACTAGGTCATACACTAAACCCACTACTACCTTTATTTAGATAATATCGCGTGGTTTTTAATTAATTAGATTAATTAATTTGATTTTTTCTGAAAGTTATTTTTAAACCATGATTTTATCCCTTATTTTTAGGAGATCATGGATTTAATGTTTTAAACCACCTAGGTTCTAATTTATTCGATTTTTCCTTGTGGGTCTATACTAATAACCGTAACTTTATTTTCTCTATATAATTCTCGAATTTAATGTTGCTCTGTATACTAAAAGCATAGAAGTGATCATTATTTTTTTCGATATTTTTGCATAAGTGTTCGATTTTTATCTTCATTTGTCAACTTAAATTGAATATTTTAATACTCTATTTAAGTGAAATGGCAGAAACCCAAAGGACTCACACATTAAAACTTCTCCCTCAAACGAAACCTCACCAAACTCTCAATCCAACCTCAATCTACTTTGAAATGGCCACAAACCCTAATGTTGCGATGTTGTTGAATCATCCACTACCACATCACCTCCTATGCCTCCGATCGATGTTTACCCACCGAATATTCACATACCTACTAAAGCTTCGAGCGCACAGGCGTAATCAATCGCCCAAAACATCGCCCAAAACTTGAAAGGGGCACCTAGCGTTCCTAAGCTCACAATCGTCTCACTAATGGTTGATGTGTCTCAATACCTCACCACTCAAACTAACCCTACTCCAACACCTACTCCCGTTCCTAAAAACCCTCAATTGACCACTATAGATGTCGATGTGACTACAATTCTGCAGAGTATGTCAAGAAAGTGACACCACTATGGAGGATGCACCCATCGTTGAAACCAAAGAAAGGGAAGAGTCCACTTGCTGAGAAGAAGAACATTTCGAGCACACCGACTCATCAATGTCGAGGACTCGTAACCGATGAAACTTGGCCGCTATTGCTAAGGCCGCAAAAGGCAAAAGAAATAGGAGCCCTCAAAACCAAGAAGGCGATCGGGACGTGTGTTTACAAGGGTTGATTACTCGAATCATCAAGGATAAAGAAGCCTACTATGGGTTTAGTTACAAATGAACCGATTAAGGTATTCTCTCGAATCGATTACGAAAATTCTCAAATGCAACGTGGTGAATGATTGTTGAAACCGATGGTGGTGACTGCGATGAGAATGTACCACCGGTGGAACCGAAAATGAGGTAAGAAAGGCGAACCAAGAAGAAACAGGATGCTGATGTACCCGATGGGAACAAGTGCAAGAAGACCTAATCCAGATGACAAAGCAGTGATGACTCGAAGAGAAATCAAGCGAAGAATCCGATCATTCCGAGAAAGAAGGTAATCGAGCATCGAACTCACCGTTGGTGATGAAAGTGATAGTGTATTTGAGGAGTCTAGTGATAATTCGAATGCTGAAACTTTTGATCAAAAAGTTACTAAGTTAAGTAATAGGAAATTATTGATTGAAAGAAAGATTGATGTTGGCTTTGAGTTTGAGTCTAAAGGGTTGGTAAGATACTTCAAGAAAGAAGTTTGATGCATGTTGTTACATTTGCTGATTCTTTTGTGACTAATTGGGTTTATAAGTTCTATGCAAATTTGAAAAAGAGACATGAGAGAAAAAATTCTCATTGGTACGAGTCTGCATAATTTAGGGGGAGAAATGTTTCATTCACACTGAGTGATCAATTCCTTCCTCCATATTGATCACATGGATGAAGAGGATGTACCTCCTATGGATGAGGTAATTCAAACTTTAATCGGTGGTAGAATAATTAGATGGCAGAGACATATGCTTGTTGCTCACTTGACATCTCTATATTCGTTATTCATAAGTTGATTGTGTATAATTGGATCCCTTCTACAAATTCGACCAAAGTGATAAAGGACCAGGCTATATTGATGTTTAGAATTGGTGTTATGAGGAGATTTAATTTGGGGCTGGTAATTTTCCATCACTTGATGAAGTTTGCTTGAGAATATTTCTAAGAAAGGAAACCTTCCTTATCCGAATTTGATTTATGGCTACTTGAGGAGTCATGGTTTTCAACCTAGCAGAGATGAGTTGCTAAGGGGAGGGTTACTTTGATGAATATCTCAATTGCCTGCTGAGTGGAAACAGGGTAATTGATTTACCTATACCAGATTTTGATGCCGAGGAGAATGTTGCTCCCGATGCCGCACATAATGCTATTCCCGATCCTGTTCCCGATATTGTCTAAGATGCTACTCCACATGTCAAGCTCCACAAAATCCTAATTATCCCGCTGGTTTTATGAACTTTAATGAAAATTTTATTTGGGTAATTGGAGGTTTTACTTTGGAATCAATCAATGAACTTCAATTTTTGAAGGATTATTGGTTAAGGTTACTTTCTGCTACCATAGGGGAGTACCACCACTGCTCGTGCTCGTGGTGTTGTAATCGAAGAAATTCTTATTGGCCGATGCAATCCGGTGGAGATGGTGATGCAAATGGACCTCGATGTTGATGCCGCCGATGTTGTTGCAAACTTTGCAATGAGAACTTGGCCGATGAAGATGAAGATGTTGCCGACCTTTATGATGATTTACCGATCAAGTGACCTCGATGATGAGTCATTTACCTGGGGAGATTTGTGATAGGGGAGCCGTGTGCAAGTCCTTGAAGCCAGCAGCTTATAAAAACGCTTTACAAGAATATTCTACCTTTCCTTACACTTAATCATCTTCCTTTGTAAATCTACTTAATACATTTCCTTAGTAGGTTCTCGATTTTGTTTCATAGGCTATGATAATCGTTTCTATTATCTTTACTTAGTTTCATACTTCTTAAAAGCATTGCTCGATACGATTTCATGTTTTAGTTAATGCTCGACATCGTTTCTATGTTTTGATTAGGTTCTCGATACTAATCTATTATATTTTAACCTTAATGGTTTATTCTGTTTTAGTAAGTTAACTTTGAGTTACTTATTCTGCTTTTTACTAGTTTGACTAGTTTGCTACGACATGTTTTGGCTTCTGAGTGTATGCTACATGATGAGATTCTCTGTCATACATACATTACCGACTTATATATACTTTGACATATATACATCATGTGTGTTGTAGCTGAAAGGTCAAATTGGGGGAGATTGTTGATGTCGCATATGATGTTATCAAATATTCGCTACATCAAAATTTGACCCTTTCTTTCTTCATATAACTAACTTTTATTCTCTAACAATTCAATGTTGTAGAAGATGTTGTGACATTGCAGTTGAAGATCTAGAACATTTTATAAGGATCTGGAATGAAGACTCAGTCAAATGTTGTCGTGAATGTTGTAACATCGAGTGTAACATTAAGGACGGATTCGAGAATCTTCTACAAGGATCCGCATTCAAGACTAATTCTAGAGAGTTTTAGAAGGACCTAGATCATGCGGTTAGGAGAGAGAAACAAGGGGAAGTTATTTTGGGGTTTTTCTAGATCCATTTACAAAGATCTATGGTTGAAGCCAAGGACATCTATAAATAGAAGATCGAGGACTTCAAAGCAATGGCAAAAGGAATATCCAAATATCAATTGTTGAGTGCGTTAGTGCATCCAAGCGATAGGCCGTTATTCCCCTTTACGTTGCTACTTGCGCATGTTACCTCGTTTAGCAACATAGGTATCTTGAAGTGTCATTAGCGTAGATGTCTTTGATACTTTGATTTACTTTTGACGGTGTAATATTTTATAATACTAGACTTAGCCGCTTTAAAAGTCAATAAGTGATATTGAGTCTTTATTTTCGTTGTAAAGGTTCTGTCTTGGAAACTCTTTACACAAACTTTTGTATTCACCTCGATTTAGCGAAACGTTTCGCCGACAGGGCATCATAGACTTTATTTAACAAGTCTATGAAAAATTTACTCCTTTGCATTGTAGTGTTAGTCTTCCGCCGTCTCGTTTACATTCGATATTTAGATGTTGTAGTGCATGCCATAACATTCAAGACAACATCATTATGTTTTACACTACATGCACACTTTCAAATTTTATTTTAAATTTTTAAATTTTGCAGGTTATATAAATTCATTCAAATGGCAGGAGACTCTTCACCTAACAATTCACAAAACCCTTCTTCTTCATTTACTTCTTCTACCTTATGAAATCTTTGAATTCTCGCACAAATGGCAATTGATAATGCCTCCGATGTTTCTCGTAATGTTGGTGCATCCCGACCAACATCACCATCCATTCGAGTTGGGTTAATTAATATTCCTCTCCTTTCGACCATACTCAAACTGTCTCTCACTTAGAAATTTCCAATTTAAACAAAACCCTGTTAATCCTACTCCTATAGGTGACGAACCCTTGGATAATGTCTTGGAGACATATCCAATTTTTGTAGTTCTTGTTATCGATGCTACCGAGGAACAAATCGTCTAAGTTGTAAAGAAGCTATCCAAACAGACTATTTATCCAGTAGTCATGGTGGGTGATGTAGAGGTTGACATCGCGCAAAGACAAGCATTTGGTAGACACCCCTTCTCCTTCGCCTCGACAAGATGCTAAAATGGGTGAGCCTTCATCCGACTCCCGATACCGAGGAGCTTACTACTCGCTTTTGAGGCTATGCATAAAAATCTTCACCACTTCTCGTGGACATGGCCTAAGAGATAAGGTCGTCGAGTTAATTACTCCGAGATCGATAAGAAGCAAAAGCATGATAATGGTGTTGCTTCCAAACCTATTCAAGTGTTTGACTCAGATTCTAAAGAAGATCAAACTAATAAGCCTTCAAATACTCCGAGAAATCGGTTGGTAAGAAATCAACCAAAAAGAAAAGGAGAAAGTTGGAGTGTCATCCGAGAAAGGAAAGGAACAAGCCGAGAGTTCAGAGAACTCCGAAATGAACATGCCTCTTCGAGATTTGATGACCAAGAGGGAAAGGAGAACCAAAAGGAAAAATGAATTTGTCCAGGTACCTCTGAGTGTTCCTCAAAATGTTGCCTCATTTATGTCAACATCCGAATCTTGCTCTGGGTCACCCAAATCTTCCAAGAGTACAAGTCACCCAACCAATTAAAATGTGTAATGATTCTTCCCTTTCTATGTCATCTACTGAATCGATGAGTCCTATAATGATATGCAAAGTGAGAAGTTTAAGCATATTAGAACTAGGATGGTTGTTGGTGAAAGTGTCATTAAGATGGATGATTTTGTTGACATGAATTTAGTGGAATTTTTGCGTGAGAGATCCTCGTTATTTTCCCCGCAATTTGCTACTCCTTATCTCATTGATTGGGTGTATGAATTCTATGCTAATCTGCATCCTAGTTTCTAAAATTCATTCTAAGAAATATAGAATAGTTAATTTTAGAGGAAAGAAAATTGAGGTTACCCCTACTATTATCAATGAGTTATTACAAACTAAGGATGATGTAGATCCCGAAGTGTCCGATTTGAATGAAGTAATGACTGTCATAACCGGTGGTAGACGAGTAATGTTTGGGAATTTAGGATAAATTCTTCAAGGTTGACAAGTTTGTATAATGTATTACACAAACCGATTGTGTGTAATCGGCCGCCATCATCAAACACTACTACCTTAACCTCTCGATCGACTGCTTTTGATGTACAAAATTGGTCATCTCAACTAATTCAATCTTGAAAAGGTAATTTTTGATAATATGTTCACATATTCGAGCAACATCTCTTGCAAAGGACTTCTACCTTATCCTAGTTTGATCTACAAGTTGATTTGTGCAAAAGATTTTCAAAGAGAGAATTGAGGTGATAAGTTCTTATGCTCTCGCCTTGGAATTTCACATATTCTGCGTAGTGGACCTAGAGTTGTTGATCGTCCATACGGAAGGCCTAGTGAACCGATCGCCTCGCCGCCCCTGCATTTGATGTGTCGCAAAATGTTGGCACACACGCTGCCAACATCCAAAGAATCGCAACCACTTATATCATCGAACAAATTTCTACTATCAACACTTCTATTTCTAACTTGAAATGTGTTGTTCTAATTTGAAAATTCAAAAGCGCATATGGGAGAAGCTTCTTTCACTGTGAACAGGGGAGTGGTATCTCGATGTTGTTGTTGGTGCCGTGCGATTGCGATAAGTAAACATGCTGGAACAAGTGGAGTCAATGTTGTTGTTGATGACCCACTACTCGTAATGTGGGAGACAATGTGCCCGATAATGCTAGAGACACCGCCGCCGATCCCGACACTTCTAATGCCGCCGCTAACAAAGATACCGATGTTGTTGTTGATCGGGAGGATGATGATATCATATATATATATATATATATATATATATATATATATATATATATATATATATATATATGATCTTGATGATTGGGGAGATGATGATCATGATGACTAGTTGTTCGTGTTGAGAGCTTACTTTATGTGGGAGCTTGAAGAATGGGGAGTTTGTGCAGACTCATGTAGATGCAGCTTATTTTAATTCAAACAATTCAATCCTCTCCTTATTATTTAGTTTAAAAGTGTTTCTCATACTTGTAAAGACTCATTTAAATTTTTTGTTCTTATTATGTGTAACTTAGGCTTGTATTTAAGTTTGTATTTCTTTGAAGTTGTAGTAACTTAGGGGTGCTTGATTTGTTGAAAGGAATCGGAATGACAATGGATTTGAAAGTAGTGAGGAATGGTAATGGTATGTTAGTTATTGTTGAGTTGTTTGGTTTATATGTAGGTATGACTATCATTACCATAGAAAGTGTTTGGTTTTAATAAAAATTATTATTAACTTTTTTAATAAAAAAATATATTATATAATAATCATGATTAGAATATTATTATTATTAATATTAATAAATAATTTAGAAGATAAAATATTTTTTTAAAATTATATATGAAATTTTAAAAGGAATGACTTTCATTCCTCCCAAAATGGTGAGGAATGAATCTATGCCTTTCATTACTCACTTTTAAGATATCAAATATTTGATTCCTCTCAACCAAACATCACACTCTCCTTTCATTGTTATTCCTTACCTCTAAATGTGTAAACCAAGCACCCCCTTAGGCTCCTTTTGGATAGAGTGAATTTGAAATCAAGGGATTTAAGGATAATGTATCATGCATTCACGCGAACTAAAATGAAGAAAAGCTAAATGAATGGATTTGATTCACTCAAATATTAAGCACAAGTGAGAGAATTGAGAGGATTTCAAATGACTACATTTTATTGGGTATTCAAAATTCTTCCACTTATAAGTAAAATTTGTGTGAACCAAATCCATTTATTTAGTTATTCTCCATTTTGATTTGTAAATTTATGGTGTATTATCCTCAAATCCCTTGATTTCAAATGACTCCATCCAAATGGAGCCTTAAGGTATTTATGTTTATGTGTTTTGAACTTGTAGTTATGTTTTTAAGTTATAATATGTGTTATATTTAAGTTGGCCTAAGCATTTGATTTATGCTTAGTGTTTTTTTGTTTTTATATTTCAGTTTAAATTTGGCTAAGTAATGAAATGTCATTGATTTGATGTTATGTTACTTATTTCTAATGTGTACACATTCTCGATTAAGTACAACATCGTGTGTGTTACAAAGAAAAGGCCGAATTGGGGGAGATTGTTGATGTTTGTGACAGTGTTACTCTAAAAGTGCCAACATTCAGGTCATAACATCGAATTCGTCCTTCGAATTCCACTAATCCTAACCCACGAAATATTTTGCTCAATGTCTTGGTTTTACATGTTGAAGACTTATAGCAGTTTCCAATAAGTCAAAGCGGTTGAAAAACAAGAATGAGGAGTTGAGAAAAACATGGGGAAGTTATAAACATGTTGTCTAAATTCATGGAGATGTGGAAGTTGTGTCTTATAGCAGCTTTATGTCCCGAATTTTCATAAATACACTACCGCTATGAAGACATAAATTGGAGATTAAGAGAGACACAATCTAGCATAGTCTATTGACCTAGATTATTGAGTTTATTGTTTGTTTTCTACTTGATTTTCCTATTGGTGAATGTTACAACATTTCACTCAATATTTGGGTCTGTAATTGTAATGAGTGATAGATTAGTTGTTTAACTTCTATTCACTATATACATAGACCATTTGCAGTGTAACTTATGCTTTCATTGATTGTATCACTTAACATTTATTAGTGATATTTCGCCATAAGGCAAGATAGACTTATTTATAGTCTATGCATATTTTAAAATCCATTTGCAAGGTGTTTAAATCTTCCGCGTGGTTCTGTGTTGTTCTTTGAATGTGTCAATATTATTGACAACATTCTGTCACAAAAGCACCCACGCACACCTTCGTATATGAAAATTGCTAACGGTGCAAAGGACTTTAATTTGGACAGAGCATAAATCGGGAAAATCGACTCAAAAGAAGCACATAAACTATGTCGTCATAAGTTTTCGAGAGGTGAATTGGGGGAAATGGATATGGGAGAAGCATATTCTCGCCTTCTCGTTCGACTTTTGTTTGGAGGTTGATCTAGGAAAAAGTGTCGACATGGGATATACTTCAATCGCATGGCTTGACAGTCCATTGATTTTGTTCTTTGTCGTGGGTCCACAAAAACTTTTGATCACATTTTTGTAGCTACAACTTCACTCAAAGCATCATCGATCGAATTGCTGGGGTTTGTGGTGTTCAACTTGATTTGTCATATAGCTTCCACGATTTATTCTTGCAACTATTACTTCCGAAGTTCAGTCGAGAGTTCTTAATATCTAGAAGCTAGCTTAGGTTACTTGTTTCTAAATTTGTTATGGAAGTTTCAAATGCCACTTTCCATAATGATGAGTAATCGAATACAACAACTTTCTTGATACAATGGTGGGGTTTCATAAGAGAGGTAAACTTGGAAGATATTGGACCTAATTTCAACACTTGCACCGATCTTCAATGCATTAATGCTCTTTCTCTTAAATTTTGGCCGAGTCCTCACCTTGTTCTTCTCTTCGTAAGATGGTCCCCGCCATGTGTTGGTATAAAGCTTAATACAGACAGGAGCGCAGGTAATGGTTTGATCCAAGGCGAAAGAATATTTCGTAATTGAATGAGATTCGTTCAAGCGGCTTATGCTCGGAAGATGAGGAGAGGTTAGACTTATGAGGCCGAACTCCGGGCAGCTATGGAAGGAGTCCTTGTTGCAATTAATAGGGGTTGAAAGACGCTTATTCTTGAGTCCGACTTGACGTATGTTGTTTCCTATTTTAGAATTTAATCTGTTGTGCCTTGGAGATTTAGAGCGACTTGGAGCCGGATGCAAGCGGCTTCGGGAGGTTAATTTTAAAGCAATTCATATCTATAGAGAAGACAATAAAGTTGCATATGCAATTTTCACTTATCAAGATTTTGAGAATTTTATCTGGTGGGATTCTATTTGGAGTTCATTTTAAATCTTTTCGATAAGGATAAATATACGAAATTTGTTCATCTTTCATTTTTTTTTTTTGACATGAATTTGTTCATCTTTCATTATTTGGTTTCGTTTAGAGGGGTTTACCATTTTCCTTGGTTAGGGATTTCTCTAAGGAGTGTTTTATCCTAACAAAATTTTTAGTGGGGCTCCGGCCTTTGAACGCCTTGCGGTCTTATGGTTGTTTACGTTTTTTTTTTTTAAATAAAATCTTATTAGACTAAATTTACGGTCTAGTATATAAAAGCTGTCAAGACAGAAGAGTGAAAATCAATTAAGTTAGCATTTCGTAATTTGCAATTTGTCTATTAATTAATTAATTTTTTTTTTGACTGGGTCTATTAATTAATTTAATGTTTGCCAAAATAGAAATATTGTAGTAAAAGACAAAGTCGTTGGTTTAAGAAATTAGAAGTACTGAGAGAATGCGTTTCTTCTTCAGCGGTTTTTTGAGAGGAATAATGCGTTTCTGCTTCAGCGTGTGGTCGTCGTCGACATCACCAACTCAACAAGTCAATTAGTCGTCTTCTCCAACTATTACAATGCATTGAATTCTATTTGGAAAATCCGATCACTGTAATAAAAACCCTAATTCTCCTATCCCCTTTCTTTAAATGCAAATTGAAGGCCAGAGAAGAAAATAAGAAGAATTTCCAAGGATGAGCTTGCCCATGATGGATTGCAGGAGTTTGATCCAGTTTTGCCGAGCTTTTCCCCCTCACACCAACAGGAATTTCGTCAATTCGACTTATCGCTCAAGACGGCGTCGTTTCAGCAGTGAATCCCTAAACCCCTTTTCGAATAATAATTTCTGCGATCGCTCTCCCTTGGCAGGAATCGATCTCATCATACTCCTATTTGTGATTGCATCCATCGCCTTCTTGATCCTTCCCTACTTCAAATTCTTCTTCTTCGAGCTTTTGCCGACTGTTAATCGTTTCATCGTTGACCTCATCCTGGATGAGCCGCTGCCGTATGTGGTAGGGTTCCTTGTGGTGGTGGTTGGCCTCATTCTAGCGATATTGATTGATAACAGGCTTCGGAAATGCGGAAATCGCAATTGCAAGGGGCTGAGAAGGGCGGTGGAGTACGATATTCAGCTGGAAACAGAGGCATGCGTGAAGCACTCTCCTCCGCCATCTTTGGGGGCTTATGTTGATGTTAACGGCGCGATGCAGCTGGAATTGGGGGAGGATCGCAAGGAATTGGAGGCTGAATTGAAGAAGATGGCGCCCCTCAATGGAAGAACAGTGCTCATATTCCGATCTCCATGTGGCTGTCCTCTTGGTAGATTGGAGGTTTGGGGACATAAGAAAGTTCGTAGGATGAAGAAGTAATCTTTATTTTTGTTTTATGCAAAGAAATATACCTGTGTGATCTTGAGACTATCTTTAAACCATATAGAATAAGTGATCTCTTAGCAATAAAACACATTTCATGTTTTATAATTGCTGTCAATCAATACTAACTAGGACTTGCAATTCTGCATCTTAGATTCATCAGTATTAGACATAAACAATATTTTGTGTTTGAATTGCTGTTTGTGATCTTAGGAGGTTATTCTTAAGCCTATATGAGACAATCAAAGGATATTCTGTATTGGTGAAGTTTGATTAGGTAGGAAGTAGTTTGTGTTAAATGGTTCCTCACTTTAGTGGAAAACTCAGATTCGATTCCCTTTGGAAACGAATTTGGAGTTACAAGGTCGCTTGGAGAAATTCTTGGAGTGTTTGGGTGATTGGTGATTTAACTATTATCAACTAACAAACTAACACTTACCGATAAAAAAAAAAAAGGAAGGGATGTGGAGTAAACAGAGGGAAATTACCAGCAAGTTAAAGAATGAGATGTGAATATTGATGACAAGAGAGAAGAGAAGAGAAGAGAAGAGAAGATAAGAGAAGAGAAGAGAAGGGAAGAGAAGTCAATTATTTTTAAATGAATGGTAATGGTAATATCATATGAGTGAGATGCTGTATCTGCTGTTTCTGATATTTGAACACTCCTACTTGCCACCCCTTTGTAAAAATAGTTGTGTGAATCGGGTGGATATGATGAATTTTATTTTTACTATCATTGTTATGCACATTTACTAACATTGTTATACATAAACACTATCACTATTATTCATATAGACCGTTATAAGTAAATATAACAGTTAGGCCTTGTTTGATTTTCTTTAATAGGGGTGTATTGATCCCTAATACCACTTTATCACTTGTTTGGTTTGTTGTATAGCTTATACTTGCAGCCCGTTATTAAGCATGGACCCGTTTTGAATAACACCGATTATATGTGATTATAGATTCAACGCCTTATCGGTATTTGTAATACTTATTATTTGACCAACATGTATTAAATTATAAAATACCAAAAATCCTTCTCTTTTTTTTTTAATTTATAAGAAGGACAAATTGGTCTAAAATAAATTAATACTAGTTATAATACTTCATACTAAACATAATATTGATAGCTAATCACTAATTATTTAACTCAATTTTATGAAACCAAACAAAATATTGATAAATAGACTGGTATTACAATTATAGGTATTATGGTTCGGTATTATCTAATAAAGGCAACCAAACAAAGCCTTAGTGTATATGCATAAAATGTATATGTATAAAAATGATAGTAAAAATAAAATTTACTTACAAGTTTTTGTCACCACTTTTGTTGCTAGGAATTTATACAGACACAGGCTTAGCCGTGTTCTTTAAACTGAGAATTAATCAATGGAATATGATACAATTTCATACGTTAGACGTGTATTGTTGTATTGTGTTTCCTCAACTTTCAACTTACTGTCACTCACCTCAGCAATCTGGATTGTGTATGTTTCTATTTTTTTATTTTGAGTAATATTAGTAAATATTTTTCAATGAAAATAACGAATTTTAATGAATTAATACATTTTAGTAACAAATTAATATTATATATATCTTTAATTTATGAACCTTTTTTTTCTCATTACTGACAAATATCTCTTACATTCTTTCTACTTTGTTAGTTTATCATTATTTACCAATTAAATATATGTTCAAAAATTAATATTAAAGGAGTAATTTTTTTTTTTAAAAACAATTTGTGTAATACTATATGAAACAAAGCATTATATCAATGAAGAAGTCTCTTGTAAAATACTAGTACTTCACCTCGTGCTTCGCACGGTTAATAATTATAAAATAATGTAAAAGAATATATTTTAAAAAATAAATTAGCAAGAAATTAATTGTAACTAATATCGTCCAATTAATTGTAATTAATAATAATTGTAATTTGCAAAGACTTGCCAATTAATGCATAATTGAATACATTAATACAAATTTTCCATTTAAAGCACTCAAAATATACGATCAAAATGACAATCGATCATAGATCAACGGTTTTGGAAGAATGGCGCCAAAACTATTTTCGGCGAGTTAGCTTCTATTATATATGTATAGATTTCATTGCGAAATATGATCTTAAAACAGAAATTCTAAAAATCTTGTGGGTCAAAATTCAAAATGGGACAAAAATATATTTTGTGCGCAATAGGGTATAGGCCGCGGCAAATAACAAATAACGCGTAAACACCGGCAATTAGAAAAAGATTCTACAATGAACTCAATGAGAATAATAATGGAATTCAATGACAATATTGAATTGAAGAGAAACACGCAAAAATACGTAAAAAAAAAAGAGAAAACATGGATGATTTTTTTGAAAATTGATAATTAGGTGTTGGATGATTCGATCGATGAAAGTAGTAGCGGAGAAAACTTAAATAGTGATGTATACAAAGTTTATGTTTTTGTTTAAACTTAAATAGTGATGATAAATTTATGTTTCTATTTAAACCGAAATTAATATTGTTACTCTATTTTTTGTTCATTCATATTATTGTATCACGAATATTTCACGAAGAGGATCAGTATAAAAACTCATCTTGAATTGATCAAATCCGGGCAACCGTCGGCCCAAAGGGCCTTGCTCGGCCCAAAGGGCCTTGCTCGGCCCCCTCACCTGGTCGGCCCTCGCCCCCTAGTCGTCCCTTGGGCATCTAGGTCGGCCCTCGGACCCCCTTGGTCGGCCCCCGGGCTCCTTGGTCGGCCCTTGGCTCCATCGCTCCCACATGGCCCAAAGGCCTTGCTCGGCCAAAGGACCTGCTCGGCCCAAAGGCCTTGCTCGTCCCAAATGGCCTTGCTCGGCCCCTGGGTGCCACTGCTCGGCCATTGGCGCTGGTTGGCCCATGTGCCTCCAAGGGCCGATCGACCTCCTTTTCCTCGGATCGAGCACGTGCAAGTCATTTTCGCCACACCAAGACAAGAGTACGACCTCCGTACTAGAATGCAGTCATCCCCGCACTGTGGAATCTCCCACCACGACACCAAGGGACGTGAGAGGGCAACCGGACTATTGACCAAGTTATATCAACTACTTAGCCCTCATATTGAGGATCCATACATTAAATGCTCCCTCCCACCGATATGTCGTATTCGGTTTTAAATCAACGGTTGTAATTAGAACCCTAAAATAAAGGGCTAGGATCATTTCTTGACCATCAAGTTTGAGGCTCTATTAATAGAGACCCCCAACCCATTGTAAAAGAGGGAGCATTCATTTTCTCCAACATACATATATACAATACACAAGGCTAGGGGTCTCCATGGGACACCCAAAGCCACACCTTCAAGGGAAGAACCCCCATTCTCGTCTTCATCATTTTTTACTTATTTTATCCGTTAATCAAGCCACATAAATCACAAATCCCTCGGATTTAGAAATGGGTAACAACAATTGGCGCTAGAAGGAGGGTGGTCAAACCTCATTTTTCCGGAAAAATTGAAGAACATCCATTGTTTTTCATAAAATCTTGAAGAACACTCATGGTTCTTCAAGCACATCTTCAAATCTTCAAACCCTCACTCTCTCTTAACTCACTTGAATCCCAAAGAACACTCATAGCTCTTTGACGAAATTTTTACTTACAATCTTTTTCTCGGAGAGAAGGTACACAATATGCAACTTTCCTCTACAAAAAGTTTGCAATTTTATTTCTAAACATCCAGGATTTTGCAAAATTATTTCGCAAAGTCATACAAACCCAACAATCGCTCGAGAAAAATATTTTCTTCCTATTCTTATAAAGCCAACAATGGCTACATACACGAAGTCTTGGAAAAATTCATAGAAAAAGTTATACACTTGATGCGAACTAACAGCCCCAAAATAGTCCTTTATCTTTCGTTAGTAATATTGGTCCTTTATATTTCAAGAAGTGTTAGTTGGTAGTTAGCATGTTTAGAGGTTAGTTTGTTGAGTTAATTGACAACTTATTTGGCCTATAAATAAAGGCCATGTATCTTTAATTGGGATATGAAAAAGATAGCAAACTAGTTCTTAAAGCAAATTCTTGCTTTGTGAATTGATTCGATAGCTTGCTAACCCGAGCTAGAGCTTTGAATCGGGTTTCGTTGCTTGCCAATCTGAGTTGGGGCATCGAATTCATCGAGCCTAATTCGCGGTTCTCATCAATTGGTGCTTTCATTGAGAGCTATCGTTGAGAATCGCGAAAACCTATACATCAAGAAATCACATATATACTATTAGTGTTAGTTTTGAAGATGGCGTAAAGTTCACGGTCAACAAAGTCATGGAATTCATCAAGAAACATGAGCAGCTCAACAATGCCCCCAAGAAGCAGACTTACTTTACACAACTCGTAAAATCACGCCATCAAGTATTGCTTCACCGTTATGGTCTACGGCCAAGACATCTTCACCACCTTCGCATCGCACTACAATGTCATCGCAGAGTGAGTCCTCAACGGCATAAAGTATTCTGCCCTCCTCCACGTCGGCTTTGAATATGAATTCGACTTCAACACCCACCGTATCGGCACGGTGCAATTCTCAAGGTCGAAACCAAGTGCCTCGGTATTCCAGCCAGTGGATACTTGGGCATGTCCTCCTTCCCCGGAACAATTCCAGTGCCCACAATGACAAATTTACTTTCGTGGGAATCTTCATGGAGCAAGGGAGACTGACCAATGAGTTTTGGGAAAGGAAGCTAAGATACATTTGTAATCCCAATTTTCTTGTTCGTGCTGAAGTTAATTCCTTATGATTTGGGATTAAATTGATGTTCGTCGGAAACTACGTTTTTTATCGCGGTAAATTGGGTCAACAAGGTTGTGCAATTTGGAATCGCCCTTGAGGACAAGGACAATCTCGAAGGGTCCGGAATGATGCGAACTAACAGCCCCAAAATAGTCCTTTATCTTTCTCGTTAGTAATATTGGTCCTTTATATTTCAAGAAGTGTTAGTTGGTAGTTAGCATGTTTAGAGGTTAGTTTGTTGAGTTAGTTGACAACTTATTTGGCCTATAAATAAAGGCCTTGTATCTTTTAATTGGAATATGAAAAAGATAGCAAACTAGTTCTTAAAACAAATTCTTGCTTTGTGAATTGATTCGATAGCTTGCTAGCCCGAGCTAGAGCTTCAATCGGGTTTCGTTGCTTGCCAACCCGAGTTGGGGCATCAATTCATCGAGCCTAATTCGCGGTTCTCATCAACTGACCCTACGACAACATTTCATTTCTTCAAAATCTCTACAAAGACAACAATGGCAATACATACGAGACTAATGTCAAGAAAAAAACCCAGCCATCCTACTACTAAATCTCATTTCTTCTCAAATATTCACAGAGCCAACAATGGCAAGCCATACAAAAATTCTAGAAAACCATACAAAGAATTGTTTGAAGCCAACTGGAAAGAAGTTTCATTATCGAAGTTCCCCGCAATGAACTATGTACAATTCTACGTAAATAATTTTTCAGAAAGCACCCATCGCCACAATCAAGCGGCAGTCCTACTCCACACCCCATGGTAAACTCTTCATCAATATTCACTCTTGAATCGAGCGGTGAACCACCGCCTCTATCTCCCCAACGCACATTGCTATTTTTCTCTGGCGGCACCACGCTTTGCTCGCCCTCTCCTCCGTGCGCGAAACACCACCAAGGCCGAGCAACCGAGCCCCGTGGCCGAGCATGACCTCGGTGGCGGAGATTGACCCTGTGGTCGAGCATAAGCCAAGGGCCGAGCTCCCCATGGGCCGAGAACCCTTCATGGACCGAGCTCCCCTCACGGGCCGAGCAGGGCAACCGAGCCCCAAGGGCCGAGCAACGGAACCCCGTGAGCCGAGCATAACCTACGACCGAGCAGTGAGAGCCCCACTCACCGAGCCGCCATTGTTTGCCTTCTTTCCTCTCCTCCGCGCACGCCTCCGCGCTCAGCCTCCTCTCCGTCGCGGTTTAATGTACCCCGCCAATCTCTCTTCCTCTCCGGTGAGCGGCCCGACTTCTCTCCCTCCTCCGGTGCCAATTACTGCCCGCTCTCCCAATGCATCGTGTAAGCCGCAACCATTGCACTCCCACCATGTTGTCGCCGCCGCCATCGACGAAGGGGAAGTGACTCCTCTGTTTTTGGAGGAGGTGGCTGAGCACACAGGATTTCGGGGGAGGGAATGGACGCATCGCCTAGTGGAAGAAAAAGCTGAAAAGGGAAGTTTTGATTTAGGCTCCTCTTATTTTTAAAATGATTGGGTCCATCTTAATTTCAAATTCTAATGGCCTTCAATTAAAAAAATAATGTGTATACTTACATATATGTGGATGCTCAGCCAAATTAATTTGGGCTACGAAGCAAAAATTAATTCACTTCTCAACCGGGTTTAATTTCAAAAATCTACGGACAGTCCTTTGTCCAAGCCACATCGTATTCTCGATGACTATCGGTTATATATTTTGCTACTCGCAATTTTCCTACTTTTTTAAAGAAATAGGGGCATGAATGCACTTTTTGAATTTTAAAAATTTTTAAAGTGTCAAAAATCTTAAAAAAACCTTCAACGGTTAAAATCCCCGCAAAAATTTTCATATTTGAAGGGGAAGAAAAATAGTATCCCGAGACTTTTTAAAAAAATTTGGGGCATGTATACACATTTTTAAATTTCAAAAATTCTTTAAAGTGTAGAGATTTCTTAAAAAACCTTCAACGGTTAAAATACCCCGAAAAATTTTATACTTATGGGGGAAGAGGGTAGAACTCCCTCGTTTGAGATTAACATCAAAATTTTAGAAAATAAAATGCAAATTTTTTCCAACATAAGACTCGTGCTAAAGAAGTAAAATCCTCGGATCACCGAGCAACGGCCAGAGCGCCTCTGCCCGATCGGCATTGACTTATGCGCGCTTTGCAGCATCAAATATCTGCATGATCGGCACCAACTTATCTGCCTTCGTTGCATTGATAGTTCGCCTTTTCGGCGTGGATATTCCGCTTTATTAGCAAAATATTCCAATTGGGTGTCAGGACTCGCGACGAGCATAGTCTCTCGGCCGAGCATGGGCGGATGCGTCCAAAAAGACTTCGCAACAAGCATAATATATCTCTCAAAACAGGCTTAATGCCCGGAAAGTCTTGGACCGAGTTAAGTCTCTCGTAAGCACGGGGTCCACTCCTCAAAATTCTCGCGACGAGCACGGCCTCCAGCCAAGGTCTCCTAGCCCATGGCTAGCGAGGTCCCCAAGCTCTTTGAGTTAGGACAAAGTCGCGAGCGGTTTGACCCTAAGTTGGTCAGCCCAAAGCGCAAGAGCACTCATCTTGATGCACCTAAATAAGTCGGCCGAGGTGCAACCGGTTGCACAGACAACCAAGTCCCACGGCGAGTTAAGCTCCTGCGCGGCACACCCACAATACATGTTGAAAGTCACCAAAGGTGATGAATAACCAATCATGGTGGGTAAAGACTTCCAACGAATCTAAGCTCATAGAAGGATTTCCGATGGACTTGGGCCATTCGGTGAGCATTCTTTGCTCAATGTCTTGGTCAAAGTTGCAAAAGCAATTATGTTCACAATGAGCAAAGTCCCGTGAGCAAAGGCTCTCAATGGAAAACTCTCTTGGCGAGCCAAGACCCCATAAAAGGGAGTAACGCCTGAGTCTCGCCGACCAATGTCAAACTTCTTTGGCAAGCCAAGCCCCCAATGAAGGAACGATGAGCCAAACTCCCATATCTACACGCCCGATAGGCCAAACTCGACTTAGGCTAAATTTATACCAAACCGACCTCGGTTCATATCAATCCTACCATAGGTCGAGCAACTAGCAAACAACCTACCTCGACCAAAACTATTGGTAAAATAACAGACTTTGTGAGAAAGCAAGATATCCGTAATATAGAAGACAAAATCAAGATTATAGAAACAACACGAGAGCTCACCCTCCAAGAAGAGCTCTCCCTTCCGAACCTCTGCTCGGCCGGAGCTCCGCTCGGCCTCGGACCTCCGCTCGTCCTAGGCCCCGGACCTTGGCACGCCATCGAACTCTCCAAGGTCACCTCTAAAAAGAGTTCATCTCTACAAGAAAGCTCACCCTTCAAGAAGAGCTCTCCCTCATGACTTCCGCTCGTCCCTAGGCTGGACCTCCGCTCGTCCTACGCCCCGGACCTCGGCACGTCCTTGACCTCCCTAAGGTCGCCTCTCCAAAAGAGTTCATCTCTACAAGAGAGTTCACCCTTCAAGAAGAGCTCTCCCTAAGGACTTTCGCTCGTCCTCGGCCGGACCTCCGCTCGTCCTAGGCTCGGACCTCGGCGTGTCCTCGACCTCCCAAGGTCACCTCTCAAAAAGAGTTCATCTCTAAACGAGAGCTCACCCTTCAAGAAGAGCTCTCCCCTAATGACTTCCACTCGTCCTCGGCTTGAACCTCCGCTCGTTCTAGATCCCGGACCTCGGCGTGTCCTCGACCTCCCGCAGGTCACCTCTCAAAAAGAGTTCATCTCTAAATGAAAACTCACCCTTCATGAAGAGCTTTCCCCTCGGGACTTCCGCTCATCCTCGGCCCGGACCTCCGCTCGTTCTAGGCCCCGGACCTCGGCGTGTCCTCGACCTCCCAGAGGTCACCTCTCAAAAAGAGTTCATCTCTAAACGAGTTCACCCTTCAAGAAGAGCTCTCCTCAAGACTTTCGCTCGTCCTCGGCCCGGACCTCCGCTCGTCCTAGGCCCCGGACCTCGGCGTGTCCTCGACCTCCCAGAGGTCACCTCTTAAAAAGAGTTCATCTCTAAACGAGAGCTCACCCTTCAAGAAGAGCTCTCCTCTTAGGACTTTCGCTCGTTCTCGGCCCGGACCTCCGCTCGTCCTAGGCCCCAGGACCTCGGCGTGTCCTCGACCTCCTAGAGGTCATCTCTCAAAAAAAGTTCATCTCTACAAGAGAGAGCTCACCCTTCAAGAAGAGCTCTCCCCTTAGGACTTTCGCTCGTCCTCGGCTGGACCTCCGCTCGTCCTAGGCACCGGACCTCGGCGTGTCCTCGACCTCCCAGAGGTCACCTCTAAAAAGAGTTCATCTCTAAATGAGAGCTCACCCTTCAAGAAGAGCTCTCCCTCAGACTTTCACTTGTCCTCGGCCCGGACCTCCGCTCGTCTTAAGCCTTGGACCTCGGCGTGTCCTCGACCTCCCAGAGGTCACCTCTCAAAAAGAGTTCATCTCTAAATGAAAACTCACCCTTCATGAAGAGCTTTCCCCTCGGGACTTCGCTCGTCCTCGGCCCGGACCTCCGCTCGTTCTAGGCCCCGGACCTCGGCGTGTCCTCGACCTCCCGAGAGGTCATCTCTAAAAATAGTTCATCTCTAAACGAGAGCTCACCCTTCAAGAAGAGCTCTCCCCTCAAGACTTTCGTTCATCCTCGGCCCGGACCTCTGCTCATCTTAGGCCCCTGGATCTCGGCGTGTCCTCGACCTCTAGAGGTCACCTCTCAAAAAGAGTTCATCTCTAAACGAGAGCTCTCCCTTCAAGAAGAGCTCTCCCTCGTGACTTCCGCTTGTCCTCGGCCCGACCTCCGCTCTTCCTAGGCCCAGGACCTCGGCACGTCCTCAATTTCTCTAAGGTCACCTTTAAAAAGAGTTCATCTCTACACGAGAGCTCACCTTTCAAGAGGAGCTCTACTTTCTGGACTTTCACTCGTTCTCGGCCAGGACATCCGCTCATCCTAGGCTACGGACCTTCGCTCATCCTCGGACTAACAGTCACTTCGTAAGAAGAATTTACTTCACAAGAATAGCTCACATCTCCATAGGACCATGTTCTCAAGAAGAGCTCACTTCTCCACAAGAGCTGCCTTAGCTCGTCCTCAACCCCGAACCTTGGCTTATCCTCGGTTCCAGGACTTCGGACTTTTCTCCCCAAAATAGTTCACCTCTACAGAGAAGTTCATCTCTTCGGAAAAGCTCACCACTTCGGACAAATTCACCTCCCGATGAGCATAATCACTCGGTGAAACAGAATCTCTCTAACGAATAAACTCGGAATAGACAAGTTCAATACTCCAACCTCGAACAATGCAATGTCATCTTGATATTTCCAAAACCGCCTGCCATACTATTAGCTCGACTTCCAAAGACACTTGATACCCAAACTAAGGGGCAATTGTTGTATCACGAATATTTCACGAAGAAGATCGGTATAAAAACTCATCTCGAAATAATCAAATCTGAGCGACCGTCGGCCCAAGGGGCCTTGCTCGGCCCCCTCACCTAGTCGGCCCTCGGCCCCCTAGTCGACCCTTGGGCATCTTGATCGGCCCTCGAACCCCCTTGGTCGGCCCCTTCGCTCCCGCACAGCTCAACGAATCTTGCTCGGCCAAAGGACCTCGCCTAAAGGGCCTGCCAGCCCCAAAGGCCTGCTCGGCGAAAGGACCTTGCTCGGCCAAAGGCCTTGCTCGGCCAAAAGTTCTTGCTCGGCCCAAAGGCCTTGCTCGGTCAAAGTTCTTGCTCGACCAATGTCTTGCTCGGCCCTTGGGTGCCCTACTCGGCCATTGGCGGCTAGTCGGCCCATGTGCCTCCGGGCGCCCAATCGACTTCATTTTTCTCGGATCTAGAGCATGTGCAAGTCATTTTCGCCATACCAAGACAAGAGTACGACCTTCGACGAGAATTACGGTCATCCCCAAAAGATCGAGACAAGATCAAGCCTTAGAAGAAAACAAGATCAAAGGACACTGAGAGAATCTCCCACCAACGGACGGTGGTGGAACATGAGAGGCAACGGGTGACGAAGTTATATCATTGCTCGGCCCTCATTTATTGATGATCCATACATTAAATGCTCCCTCCCACCGATATGTCTTATTCGATTTTAGATCAACGGTTGTAATTAGAACCCTAAAATAAAGGGTTAGGATCGTTTCTTGACCATCATGTTTGGGGCTCTATAAATAGAGACCCCCAATCCATTGTAAAAGGGAGCATTCATCTTCTCCAACATACTTATATACAATACACAAGGCTAGGGGTTCCCATGGGACACCTAAAGCCACACCTTCAAGGGAAGAACCATTCTCGTCTTCATCATTTTTTACTTGTTTTATCCGTTAATCAAGCCACATAAATCACAAATCCCTTGGATTTAGAAACGGTAACAACACATATAATAGCACATTTTTCTCCATATAGTAACACATTTGTGTTCATATAGTAACACATTTTTTCTACACAAAAAAACTCGTACAAAGACAACAATAAAATTTATCTCCAGTGGTCTTACTATGAGGCCAAACATGTGTTCTTGTAAGAACAAATATGTGTTACTATAAGACAAATACGTGTTACTAATTCTTAAAGAAATAAAATATTATTCATGTGTTGTACTTGTTTTATTCATATAGTAACACATTTTTCTTCATACGGTAACACATCTTTGACCTTATAGTAACACAATCGATAGTGAATTTTTTTTTTTTTACCTTTGTACGAGTTTAGTACACATATTTACCCCAAATCTTATAACATATTTAAATCATTTTTTTAAATGTTGAGATCAAATAAGTCCATCATCTTAATAAAATCACACTCTATTAATGAAAATAAAGTTGTCAAAAAATAGAGACTTATTTGATCCACACATATAAGATTAAAGACTTATTTGACCATTTTTTTCATTTTTATTTTTGTATTTAGGCGAATATTTTATATAATTTTGTGTTATTTATTTTATAGTAATATTTACCGTTCTGATAACACATGTTTAACCTAATAGTAACACCTTTGAGAGCACCTATGAGCGAATTTTTGCCTCTAGCGCGAGTTTTTGAAAATACCCGCGAGACTCGACCCAACCCAATCCGTCCAGGATCCATGAAGAGTATCAGTGGGTAATATACGAGAAAGAAGCTGAAAATGTGTTCTTCTTTTAATAAAGTTGCATTTATATTTTTACGTTTTAGACGGTTATTAGATAGTGATTAACCGCTCTACATAAATAAAGAAACTGCATTGTATCTTTTCAAAAGATTGAATAATGAATACAGAGCAATGAGCACAGCTTTTACCCTAATTTCCATCTACACAGCTTCTACATGGTATCGGTTTGAGGTTAGTTCTTGGGATTGTGTTCCGATTAAGTGATTCTTCTCAATTTTTGTTTCAATTTGATTCTGGTTTTGCTATGCCTCCTCACCGGAATATGCGACTAATCGGAATGTGCTTCAACACGAAGATGACGAAGGCTCTAGCGTCAATATCACTTCACAAAAACTGGTAATTTATGAGGATAGCCCTTATTATCTTCACGGATCGGATCATCCAGTTTGCTCTTGGTTCCTCATCCCCTTATAGGTAACAATAATTTCATTTCATGGAAGCGCTCTATGTTGATTGCTTTAGGCGCTAAGATCAAATTCTGATTTATTACTATCAATTGCCCATGCCTAATGAACATGATGCTTACTTTGCTATGTGGAAGAAAGTTGATTCCACTGTTTTGTCATGGATTTTGACTTCTCTTTCTAAGGAGCTTAATGCTACATTTGTGCACACCGAGACATCTAAGCGATTATGGGATATTATTTGTCAAAGGTATGGGGAAAACAATGGACCTATGAAATACAAAATTAAGAGGGAACTTCGAACTCTCACCCAGGTACTAGTACTCGTTGTTGAATATTTTAATAAATTCACTAAGTTTGTTGGATGAATTGGCTTGCGTTATACCGCTTATACATTGTGATTGTGACAAAGGGCAAATTGTTGCTAAGGAATATATGGAGGATAGAGTTTACATGTTTGTTATGGGTTTGAATGAAAGTTATGACACTCTTAAGAATCAGTTTATGCTTCTTGAGCCTTTACCTTCTCTAGATAAGGCGTTTTCCATGATTCTTGCCGCTTTGAGAGACAGCGTTCCTTAAATGTTGTGTTTGGTGAACATCTAGAGTCCCGACCGGCGGTTAAATCAAATGTTCCGTACAAAATTAATACTGGAAAACAGTCCTTCTCACCTAATATTCCAGGAGGTTGGGCTGGAAATAAAGGGAAACCATTTGCTCGACTAACAAAGGAAGAGAGAGCGAAGTTGATTTGTGATCACCGTGGGGAACAGTCATGAGATTGGTACATGTTTCAAAATTCATGGGGTTCTGATTGGTATCAGAAATGAAAGAGAGGAAATCAAGGTCTTTTGCTAATTTCACCGGTTGTGATTACTCGCTTCTTCTCAAAAGGGTTTTGGCTTGATAATAGGCCAAATGAGCGATCTACCGATTTTAATGCTATTCTTCAAAGCCTTCAACAAATGACTCAATTCATGAAAGAAAAGGATAAAGGGGCTGAACATCCTCGATTTTGCTCAGCTTGTAAGCTTTGCAGGTACTACTTTGGATTTTGCCTTGTCATTTTTCACTAAAACGAGCGGTGATAAATGGATTATTGATCTTGGGGCTAGCAGGCATATGTGTACAAATATGGATTTGATGAGGAATCTAAATAAACTTCAAAGTGTCATTACGGTTTGCTTACCGAGATGGTAGTAAGAAACAAGTAGAGTTCTCGGGAGATGTCGTTATTTCTTCAGTATATTACACTAATGATGTATTGTATATTCCATCTTTTAAATACAATCTGTTATCCTGTCACACAACTCGTTTCTTCAATAGTTGCAAAGTGTATTTTTCTATCTCACCGCTGCTATATACAGGACCTTGATTGAGAGGTGTCTTGGGATGGGAGCTATCTGGAAATCTGTACATTTTGATTACCGCAGTGGACAATAAAGAGGAGCAACACCACCGTTATTTGTCTCTAGATTCTTGGCATCACACTCTAGGACATGCTTCGTCTCTACCATGAAACATTTAGATTTTTTGCATACAACCTCTAATAAGCTCGATGAAGATTCTATTAAGTCTTGTGAAATTTGTTTCAAGGCTAAACACCATCGTTTACCATTTGGTAGCAGTGATATAAAGACATCTAATTGCTTTGATTTGATACACATAGATATTTGGGGACCATGTAAAGAATCTTCAATTACTAATTCATCATATTTTCTTACTATAGTTGATGATTTTAGTCGTGCCACGTGGGTCTTTCTTATGCAAAGCATAAAACAGAGGTTCATTTTATCTTGAAGAATTTTTTATTGCTTGTTGAAAGACAATATGATAAAAAGATCAAACGGATACGCAGTGATAATGGTCTTAAGTTTTTGGGAACTGATTGTCAAGATCTGTTTAACTCACATGGGTTAATTCATGAGAAGACGTGTGTGTATACTCCTCAACAAAATGGAGTGGTTGAAAGGAAGCATAGACATTTGCTTGAGATTGCAAGAGCCGTTTCTTTTTCAAGTGAAGTTCCCATTCGCTTCTCGGGTCTCATGTTGTTCTTATTGCCGCATTTATCATCAATAGATTACCTACATCAGCTTTAAACTGGAAGAGTCCATATAAGGTTTTACATAAGAGGAAACCAGACTATTTACGCATGAAGCCTTTTGGTTGCTTGTCATATGCGGCAAATACTTTGCCTCACAAAACCAAGTTTGATCCTCGAGCTACTAAATGTGTCTTTTTGGGGTATGCTTCGGTCGAAGAGGTTATCAACTCTATGATATTGATAATGACAGGATTATCATATCCAGAGATGTTACGTTTTTGAGCAGATATTTTTCCTTTTTCCAAACAGGTTGTTCAACCTTTTATTGGTCATGATTCAGATGATTTATCTCGTATTCCTATGGTTTCAAGTCTTCTCACCTTGATGATTCACGGTCTTTAGGTCTTGAGCAACCCGTTCGCAGGAGTTCTAACAACGTGCACAACCTCGCTTGGTTACAGGATTATATTTGTGAGGAACCGGCTCCAGTGCCTTGGTCCCTCCCCTTCTTACTTAGCTTTTCTAGCTAACATTTCAGTTCAAAAGAGCTAGTGTATTACTCCGACGCCGCAAACAATCTGCTTTGGGGGAGGCCATGCAACGGGAGCTTCATGCTTTAGAATTGAACAACACATGGGAGCTTACTACTTTACCAAAAGGTAAGCGAGCAATCGGATGTAAGTGGGTTTACAAAATAAAAAGAAAACCCGATGGCCTCGTGGAACGTTATAAGGCTCGTTTAGTGGCGAAGGGATATACTCAAGTGCATGGTGTGGATTATTTTGATTGTTTTAGTCTGGCTAAGCTAAACCGGTGACGTGTTTTTTATTTCTTTGGCTACATTAAGAGGATGGGAAATTCATCAATTGACGTTAATAACGCCGCTTCAGCACGGCCACTTGTCCCAAGAGGTATATATGCACTTACCTCAAGGGTATTCAAAAGGAGATTCAAATCAGTTTGTGATTATTAAAGAGTCTTTATGGGCTCAAACAAGCTTCAGGGAATGGAATATTAAATTGTGTTCCAAACTTAGTCTTTTGGTTTGACACAATCAAAACATGACCACCGCTTATTTACCATGAATAAAGATGGTCATTTCTTGGCAATGTTGGTTTACGCTGACGATGTTTTACTCACCACTCCAACCCGCAGATGTTACATGAGTTAAAGGGCTTCTTGGATCAACAATTTACTATCAAGGACTTGGGGTTAGCAAAGTATTTTCTTGGTATGGAGATTGCTCGTACCTCCAAGGGCACATACTTGTGTCAAAATAAATACATCCTTGATATTGTTCATGATGCGGAGTTTTATGGAGTGCAAACCTCGTCTCCACTCCCTTACCACATGGTATTTGTTTTAAAGAAAATGATGGTTCTCTCCTTTCTCAACCGGATACATACGTAAGACTCATTGGTCGCCTACTCTATCTTAAACATGACACGGCCCGATGTCTCGTATCACGCTCAACAATTAAGTTAGTTTGTTAACAAGCCATGTTCCGCCATTGGGATGCCGCTCTTCATCTTCTTCGCTATTTGAAGGGTCCTTCTTCGTTGGGTTTGTTTTACCCATCCGAGGGTTCTCTTTCTTTCCAAGCTTATAGCGATGCCGATTGGGCAACTTGTAAAGATACACGTCGTTCAATCACCGGCTATTGTGTGTTCTTTGGGGGTTCTCTTATCTCGTGGAAAAGTAAAAAGCAGTCTACCGTCTCACGTTCTTCCGCTGAAGTGAATATCGGGCACTAAGTACTACCGTTTGTGAATTGCAGTGGGTTACTTATCTTGCCGCTGATTTTGGGGTGCATATTCCACTTCCTATACCCTTATGGTGTGATAATAAGGTCGCTCTCCATATTGCGGCGAATCCAGCTTTTCACGAGCGAACCAAGCATTTGGAAATCGATTGTCACTACATTCGTGATAAGTATAAAGAAGGCTTTGTCTATCCTTCTTATGTGCCTTCAGGACATCGGTTGGTCGACTCCTTCACGAAAGTTCTTACAGCTCTTCCTTTCGTTATATGGTGTCCAAGTTGGGTATGTGTGATTTTCATCACTCATCTCCAACTTGAGGAGGGGTTAAGAGTATCGCTGGGTAATATACGAGAAAGAAGCTGAAAACGTGTTCTTCTTTTTAATAAAATTGCATTTATATTTTTACGTTTTTAGATTTGCTATTAGATAGTGATTAACCGCTCTACATAAATAAAGAAACCGCATTGTATCTTTTAAGATTGAATAATGAATACAGAGCAATGAGCACAGCTTTACCCTAATTTCCATCTACACAGCTTCTACAATCCACAAATTTCTTATGTATGAGTTATTTTACGGATTTTAGATCCATAAATTATTATATATGAGAATTTATATATATCAATAATGCACAAGTTTAGACTTGTCTTATCCTCGTAACTTAAATAACTAATCTTATAAACTATACTCCTTCCGTCCCGCCCTAAGTGTCTCAATATTTTTGGGCACAAATATTAAAAATATTGTATAATAATAATATAAGATACATGTGATGTGATATCTAGAGAAAGATGAAAGATATCATATAAATGATGTGATGGTTGATGGAGAGAGATGAAAAAATGCATTTAAATATATTAAATGAGTGACATATTGTGTAAATTGTATATAGATATAGGAGATAATTATAAAAATAGAGTATGAATAAAAAAATAACGAGACACTTAAATGGGACGAATGAAAATAGTAAAATGAGAAATTTAGGTCGGGATGGGGGAGTATTAATTTTCAGCTTTTTCTTCATCCAAGATAAATAAAAAGTTTGAGTAAAAAAATAACTTTTTCTTCATCCAAGATAAATAAAAGTTTGAGTAAAAAAATAAGATAAATAAAAGTTATTTTATATTTCCAAGAAAAAATTGGAATTTGTTCGAAAGCCGTCTCTCAGCCTGTGTCTAGAGAGTTTGGGCAGTGACTGATTGATTAAGGGGTTAATATCCACCAATACGACGTCGTCGACCTATCTCCGCAGCTTCAACTGCATCGCGCTTCCCCTTCTCTCCATCCCTAATTGCATCCAATTCTTGAAGTTTTCTTGATTTTTTGCTCCTGCTATTAACACAATATCCAAGTTGAGATTTTTTTGTCCAACAAGATGAAAACCGTTACACTGCAAAATCGACTGCTGTTTGGCTGCAGCATTATTATGCTATTGATACATGGCATCACCAGATCGGTAGCATCCTTTCCCCAAGGACTCATTCCTCGGAGTTTCCCTGAAGGTATCTCCATTTCTGGTTTTACATCAACGTCGCATTAGATTATTAACAAGAAATTACAACAACTGGATGTGGTGCAGATGTGAATTACTTCAAGGGTTTGTCATCGTCGAATACGGTTAAGTGCAAAGATGGATCAAAGAAATTCAACAAATCGCAGTTCAATGACGACTTCTGTGACTGTCCTGATGGCTCTGATGAACCCGGTATTCTGTTGCTCGCTTCTATTTCCGTCCTTATAAGGCCCTTTTTTATGAACTATATTATAATTAACTTTCTAGTTCCACTGATTGCCAATTTAGAAATAAGCTTATGCTATAGATTCAAAGTTCTTTCATTGGATTGGATTTCAGGAACATCAGCTTGCCCCAATGGGAGATTCTACTGCAAGAACGCTGGACATACTCCTCTCTTTTTATATTCTTCTCGTGTCAACGATGGTATCTGCGGTAATCACACTTTACTCTCACATCTCAGCTGAACTTATGGACTCATTTGTTTCAAAATTTTGAAAAATAATGAAAGAATTGAGTAACTATACTGATTTGTACGGCAACCTTTAGGAATGATTCAATGCTTGCTAGTTACTAGACTTTGATGCGAGTAGTGGAAGTTGTACCATTGGTATTGGAGTATGATATGTTGCTCGATATTTTCTGTTATCTGTGCTTCATTTGATTATTCACACAAATTCTATGCGCTTATTCAGATTTCTGTTGTTTGAATATATAAAAAGTTCAATATGTTGCCTAATGTCATCTTTCTTGGTCCAGACTTCCCTATGGCATTATAATCAGGGATGATTAACTGGGTAAAGGCATTTTCTGCACAATTTGATGCTGAATTTTATAATTCTAGGTCACAAGTAGTTACATTGGCATGACTTGCATGTGTGATGCATCGTAATTTCGTAAATCATGTTTGTTAATATCAATGATTTTTCTGAAGAGTGTGTTGCTTAGGTATCTAAACAGTCTATTTTATCTGTTTGGGGAATAGAGTATCAGTGATTTTTCTCAAGACTGAGAATATGCATTGTTATCCAATCAACTAAATTGGTACACCTCACAGGATAATAATATATAAAAGTATCTCGAGCCTGAGACCTAGTCACCAGAAACATGATTGATATGTAAACTGGAGTAGATTTGCGCTCTTGTTCAAAAAAATGGGTATTATGGTTTCAATTCAATTCACTAATATGGTCAACAAGTTTCTTAATTAGCATGGATCCCTTTATACTACTACTATCATGACTCCCATAAATGATAAATGATGTAGAATGCTACTGCCGCCATCATGGTAATGGCTAGTTAGAGACTAGACCAGTCAATTGGCTGCCTTTTGACTTTCTAAGTGAAAATTTTATTTTGATTTTCTTTAAAATAATATTAAAATAACATAGGACTGTCTTCCATCCAAATGTTTTTACAATATCAAAATTGTTAAATACTTAAATGTGAATGTGAAATAATTAAAAAAATTTAAAAGTTCATATTAGCAAGTCTGACTTCCAGTTTTTTAAGAAGCATATCGTTTGTTTTTAGATATCTGATTCATCTGGTTATTTTTTTCTGTGGCATGTACTAGTTTGTGAATGATCATGTATATGTGGAGGAGATTGTAATTTGCCATCCTATTCTTGCTTAAATGTTATGCTTTTACTAATTTTACTTGACCATAATTTGGTAGCCACGTCTTGCTTAAATTCGATTGAGCATTTTTTTGGTATTGTCGCTGAAATGCACATTACTGTTTCTTCTCTTTTCTCTTTCGCTTTGGGTGGTTGTGTGTGTGTGTGTTTGGTTGGAGGAAGGGGCTGGAATCACTTTTAACATTGTATCATATGTGGACTTATGTTCAACCATAACATGGCAAAGAGTTGCAAATCTTACCCTCTATATTTTTTATGGTGTTATTTCAGCTTTTAGCACATTTCTTTACGGTAGGACTTAAAACTTACACAATTGGGCAGATTGCTGTGATGGGAGTGATGAGTATGATGGTAAGGCTAAATGCCCAAATACATGCTGGGAGGCTGGAAAAGTAGCAAGAGAAAAGTTGAAGAAAAAAATTACCACATACCAGGAAGGTGTCACTATACGCAAGAAGGAAATTGAGAAAGCAAAAGTGACCATAGCTAAGGAGGAGAAAGAACTATTGAAGCTAAAAAATGAGGAGAAAATACTGAAGCCATTGGTTGACAGGCTCAAGGGTACATTTTCCTTCATTTCTTTAAGTTAATTGTTGATGGCATGGAACGATGCCCACTCCACCACCCCCAAGTCCCCTACCACCACCACCAAAAAAACTGAAAAGATGTACCATGTGATTTGTTGCCTATTGCATCCTAAAAGACCATTTGTTCATGATTAATTGTTCTCCGTAATTAATGTAAACTAATACAATGTGTTTGCATTCATGAGATGAGGCATTTTAAATGGGTTAAGTATGCATATCAAAATCAACACGTAATTTTCTTGTTGTGACTATATTTCCGAGAAAATGTTTGATCATACTTTTATAATACTGAATCCTCATCAGTGAATGTAGATATCTATCTCCTCTGCTGGCATGTTTAGGCATCATCATTAAATTAAGCTTATAAGACTTAAGAGTGGGGTGTAGCTAGCATGCAAGAAAATTCAATTTGTTAAATTTAGTTAAAGCTTCTCTCTGATTAATTTTTTCCTCTGGACAATTTGTATACCCTTGTTTCATGTATGCTCGTTTTTATAGATGTATTTTGTTGGTTACTTATCAAATTGTCTGCTTCCATTTTCATTAAGAGCGTAAGGAACAGATAGAAAAGGCTGAGGAGGAAGAGCGACTTCAAAAGAAAAGGACGAGAAGGAAAAAGGAAGCTCAAAAGGAGGAAATCAAAGCTGAAGATATTGAGACGAAGCAGAATGACATCCATGAAGATACTGCAAAAGTAGATCAGCCTCTTCAGGTTTACTAGTTGTTCTTGTCCACTTCATTTTCCAGAACTAACATTAGCTTGCCAGTGAAATCTCAAATCCAAGACGTAAGTTATATTGTACATGATGAGTGTAGATAAATTATTAGTGTTATGTTGGACATTATTGATGTCAATCATTTCATGTCGTGGAAAGAAATTGTTAGAAGTCCTTTTCTCCATTGATTCCAGCTTTGCGAAATGATTATTTAGGTGATTTGCCTTTGTATGTGTCCCCATATTTCAGTGTGAATTTTTTAAAGATAGTTGAATATATAATTGAAATATGAAATAAAGATGGTAGACCTTATCAGGATGTCATGCTACAGCAGGATCATTTAATTCTCAGATATGATGATGATACCTAAATGAACCCTTGTAAAACGTCCCTTTATTCAGGAAACTAGACATATAATGGTTAGAAATAGGGACATTTTTGTGGATAGAGGGAGTATCTAAATTAGCCTATATAGGACCGTATATCCATTCTATTTGCATAATAGGAACAGATTAAATGCTTTTTGGCATTATTATCTTTGCATCTAAGCTCCCAGCCCCAATAAAATTCTCAAATAACACACTGGGTGCTTAATAGGATTCTGTGGAAGACAATCATGAATCTGTCAGTGAGCCTAAGCACAGTGATCATTCGGTTGATGAAGGTATTTCAAATGAAGGGGCTGTTGAAGGCTCGCTCCAGGTTTAGCCTTCTGTAACTGAAAACATCGCTGAAAGAAACCACTAGGAGTTTTTTAAAGTTTGTTGACATTAATAATGTAATTTCATGTACAGAATAATGAACATCAAGATGAAGACTCCACTTTTGATGGCAAGGACGGTCTTGATACTGGAAATCAGGTATTTTTTTGGTGATTGCTGTTTGTACCAGGTTCAATGATGTTTATTTTCGCCCTTTACTGATAAGTAACTAGTAGGCAGTTCTAATAGTGACCTCACATCTTTTTGTCTTGAATACTAATTCTCAGATTCAGAGATTTGAATTCCTGAATCCTCATTAAAGCTGTTTCTAAGCAACATGGTAACTCTTGCTTGGATTTCCAGGATAAAAATGTAGCTGAAGATACTGAGTCATTATCAAAGGAAGAGTTAGGGCGTCTTGTCGCATCCCGATGGACAGGAGAAAAGACTGAGGAACATAAGGAAGAGATTGATGCCTCTAAAAATAAGGATCATCAATATCATGATGAGATACCAAATGAAGCCAGTGATGAAGAAGACGTTGGCTATGACTCAGAGGATGATGAGCATAGGTATGATGATGAGAATGAGAATGAAGACCAGGTTGATGATTTCGGGCAGGAGGATCATTATGATTCAAGTTCTTCACAAACACCTGAGTCTGATGATGAACCAGACTTGTCGGGTAAGATAGTTCTGTGTTAGAAATTCCTTTTAAAGCCTGCTTAGATAATCTTACCTGTTGTATGATCCAATTTTTTCAGATATAACTGGCGCAAGTGGCACATCTTGGTTGGAAAAGATACAGGAAAGAGTGAAGAGCATCTTTCAGGCTGTGAATATTTTCCAGAAACCTGTTAACATATCTGGTAAAACATTTTTTTTTTTCATTTTTCAGCTTTAGTGGACAATCAATCAGTAGGTAATCATCTTTTTCCTGATTGACTTCACAGAGGCTGCACATGTGCGCAAGGAATATGATGAATCCAGTGGCAAATTGTCCAAAATACAGTCAAGGATATCAAGTCTGACGCAGAAACTAAAACAAGATTTTGGTATACATTGGCCATGAAATAATCCTTAAATCTACTATGTAATAAATTTCTGTAGGTTACATTCACTACACACTAATAATGCAGGTGCGGAGAAGGAATTCTTTTCATTCTATGGTCAATGTTTCGAGAGCAAGCAGAATAAGTAGGAAAATTCATGTTTCTCCTCCTTTTTCTACACATCATCTTCCATAACAAGTATTAATAATTTATCTTTACTGAAAATACTGTTTCAGGTATGTATACAAAGTCTGCCCTTACAAACAAGCCACCCAAGAGGAGGGCTACAGTACAACTCGTTTGGGGTAAGAAGTTCAAACAAGAGCACTTCAACTTCATATAGGTTTAGAGCGTGCTAGTGATTTATTCATTTGTTATTGGATTTACACTGCCAAAGTGCTCTGTTTGCTCCTTGCTTAAATCCAAGGTTGTTGTGCTAGTGATTTATTCATTTGTTATTGGATTTACACTGCCAAAATGCTCTGTTTGCTCCTTGCTTAAATCCAAAGTTGTTATTTTTTCTTAACTTGTTGCTACTGTATATTATCAATCTATTCATGTAGGAGCTGGGAGAAATTTGAGGAGTCGTACAGAGTTATGCAGTTTCGAATGGGGACAAGTGCTGGAATGGCCCAGATAGAAGCTTAACGGTAAAAGATCATATCTTAATATAACCATGACATCTTGCATCATTCTTTTCATTCTTCTTCCCAAATACATCATTAGTTAGTTGGTCTCATTTTTGAACCCCTAGAAGACTAGCTGATTGATTGTTCAAACGCTCTTAAAGCCAGGAAAGTGAATGACAAATTTGCTGGTACAAGGTTTAGAAAACAAACAAATCAAAAATAAATCTCTCAAAGTGAAAGTAGAATTCTTCCATTTGCTTGACTCTTTTTCCCTATAATCGACTTGTCTATCTACTTCAATTTCATTTTTCAAGTGGGATTAACAGCATCCAAAATTATTATTATTATTATTGAGATATTTCTCGTCTTATAAATAGTAGTGTATTGATTGAGTTGTGCAGGTTAAGTTACGGTGCGGCTTGAGAAATGAAGTTGCGGATGTCGATGAACCTAGCCGTTGCGAGTAAGAATCTAGCTATTGTGTATTTGTTTGATGTTTGAGTTATTATCATCTGATTTGGTATGCATGCATTTTCAGGTATTTGGCATTGTTATCTACACCTGCTGTTTGTGTTGAGGATAGACTTAAGGTTGCTACATTATTTTTGGTTTGTAATAATAATAATAATAATAATAATAATAATAATAATAATAATAATAATAATAATAATAATAGTGGTTTAATTTAATTTTGGATTGATAGGAGCTGCAAGATAAATTGGAGGCGCTTAGCAAGGAGCAACCAGTGGAACACGATGAGCTTTAGACACATGTTTCTTTTTATGATTACCCTCTCCTCCCCTCCCTCCCTCCTCCTTAAACAATTTATAATAGTGGGACATGAGTTGGTATGCGGCTATAGAATACATAATTTTGTTCATGTATTAACTACACAATACAAGAGTTTGGTAGAGGAATTCCGAGATTTTTCTTTTTCCTCTCAAGAACAAAGAAAGAGGCAATCGGGTAATGGATCGGAAATTAAACATTCATGTTACTCCTGCTATTTTTATTTGAGAATATATATATATTTTTTTGGACATTATTCAGAGAGAGAAACCATCAGGGTTAGTCTAGTGGTTTGCACTTGAAATTTAGAAGTATGTTTATCTTTAGATTTAGGTTTAAAATCTATGTGTTGGCTAGTTTATATAGAGCTTTGTTCTGATTTTTATTGGGGAAGCCGATAGTCAATAATGAGATTGATGTTTCAATTAGTTTACTTTAAAAAAAAATATCAAGTTATATAAAAATAAAAAATTAAGAGAGATAGAAAGAGAGGTATCGGAGAAAGATGGAAATGATGTTGTTCAAGGCAATCTAGAAAATCTTAGTGCCTCGTAAAGTTGCTGCACATGCATGGCGACCGCTGTGAAAAAGACTTTCAACAAGGGTCAATTTGCGAAGACACGAAGTTTTGGACACTAATAGTGACATGAAATGCTGCTTTTGCAATGCGATGCATAAATCGAAGAAACATCTTTTCTTCCATTGCCACATTAACTATGCAATCTGGACAAAGTGTCTCGTATGAATTTAAGCTCCAATGCCGATCCAGGTAGATGCTTTTTCAAACTTTCTTGTCTTTAGAATATTTTATATGGAAAAAAGGTAAGAAAATCTCTACTTGCATTTGACTTGGGGTTGTTTGACTTATTTAGAAGTGGAGAAATGCTGTAATTTTTTAGAACAAAACTTTTGATGAAGGAAAATTAATGGAGATTATGGAGTCAAGTTCTATTAAGGAGACAGCTTTCAAAAACATCAAAAACATCAATTTTAATGACTGGAGTACAAATTTAAGATCCTCTTTAAACCTGTAATATTTTTGTATTTTGTAATTACTTGTAATTTATTGATAAACTCTTGTGATGGGATGAATATACCTTGCATGGTTATCGATAAAAAAAAAAAAAAGGGGTATTGGCGGAGGTTACGCGGCGCTTGGGAGAAGGAAAGGGGGTGGGGAATAGTCGGTGTTATAACTTATAAGTATAAAGGAAAGGTACTTTTGGTAGAAGGAAACTTAGTCGTTGTTTTCTAGAAAGTATGAAAGAACGTACGTGTGTGTATGTATGTATTTATGTATTTTGACCCAGCCAATCAGATTTTGATGTTTCTCTCTCTGTCTCTGCCAGCCAACCAGTCAGATTTTGATGTTTCTCTTTCTCTATACGTGTGTGAAAAAGGAACAAGAAACCACTTTTGACCAAATTGGGTAGCAACGGAATACTAATTTTAACCACCCGTGAGATTTCAGCTTTCAGTACAACCGTACAAAATTTAAAAAAATCTTTTATTTTTAATACTCTCAACATTTATTTACATCAATAATATCATATTTTTAATTTAATTATTTTATATACACATGTTTTATCTATAATATTTTTATTTATATTGATCAATACATTAAAAAATATTTTTTTAAATTTTACGTCCAAATAACTATGAAAACAGATTTGAGGCGAAGAGAAAATACTTTAAAAATCTTTAATATTTTCAAAAGGGTTAATTACAATTTGCAACTTGTACTATAATACATTTTACAATTTGTAACTTGTTTTATATTTTGTAACAAATTGCAACTTATACTATCTAAAATTCACGGATTAGTGGCTCAAATACAAATTTTATTTTTTTTTCGGGCCAAATTATGGATAGATCTCGTTGTTTGAAATTAAATATTTGGTAAAAATAATTAATAAACCTAAAAGGACAAATATCACCTTGCTCAAATATAATTTGGTCAGAAAAAGATCAAAATTTGAGTTGAGGCATCATTCTATCAATTTTACATAGTATAGGTTATAATTTATTACCACAAAATAAAGTACAAGTTGCAAATTGTATAAAATATGATATATCAGATATTACAAATTGTAATTAACCCTTTAATATCAATCAAGACAAAAGAGTGAATTCGAAAATCCCAAGAATGTTGTTACTTGTTGAGAATGACACAAGGTTTGGATGAAAGTGCATTAATGGCTCAATATCTCTTTTGTTCTACATTATTAAGCTTTACAAAATAATTTGTGCATAGTCAACTTTTAAAAGGAATTATGTCAAAAAAAAAAAAAAACTGAAAGTATATTAATGGCTCAATATCTCTTTTGTTCTACATTATTAAATTTTACAATATACTCCCTCCTATTCAAAATATATGTTATATGTTATTTTGCATGAATACACACATATTAAGAAAATAATTAATTTTTTACTATATCATTAATAAATATTTAACTTTTTCATTTAAAAAATATTTATCTAAACATTTTGATGATGTTAGGGATAAATTTGGAAGAAATACAATTAATTTGAATTAAAAAATGCAAAATGTCATCTAATTTACAAATAAAATGAAAGATCAAAATGACATTACGATAGCATTATGAAAAGGAGCTAGGAAAACTGTGTGACGCCATTACGATAGCATATTCATTTTTAATAAATTGATATCACTTACAATGTAAATTGTATATCTTTCGTCCCATAAATTATTTTTATATTTTTTTCATTCGTCCAATTATAAGTTTCACACCTTTAAAATAAAAAAACCCTCAATTTCCACTAATTTACATAAAATATAATTATTTTTACTTACACGTATAAATAACTCAATAAATTTTTTTACTTTATACATAAAAGTTTACAAAATTACCCTCAAAATCTCTATCATTACCCTTCTTTTTAAAGTGTGTGTACTTCCTCCTATAAAAGCTTCTATAAGACGGAGGGAGTATCATGTTTCAATTTTTTATATTAAAATAATATATTTTACATATATTTTCTTTCATCTTGGTACAGAGGGAGGGTGCATTTATTTCATTGATAAAAAAAAGAAAAAAAAAAAAACCTTGTTGAGAATGTCAAATGATTCAGGGGATAACTAGAGGTGTTCAAAAAATCGAAACCGGCGGTTAAACCGTCGAACCGCCGGTTCGAACCGTCGGTTAGCGGTTTTGGCGGTTTCGGTTCATAAACCGAACCGAAACCATCCTAACCGCGGTTCGGTTTCGGTTTATATAATTTCAAAATCGAAACCGCGGTTTGAACCGAAACCGGCGGTTTTTCGGTTCAAACCGCCGGTTAGGCGGTTTTTCTTCTTTTTTTTTTTTAAATTTTGAAATCAACATTATTTGCTCGTTGACGATCAACGGTTCGGATTGATCCATACAAACTCCAAAAAATAAAAAGGAAAAACCGACAAACCGGCGGTTCGAACCGAACCGGCGGTTCAGAAACCGTAATCGCCTAACCACGGTTCGGTTTCGGTTTGAATTTTTCACAACCGAAACCGCCGGTTCGGAACCGTCGGGCACCCCTAGGGATAACGCAGCGCAAATGGTTTCGCAATGCTTTTACTGTCGATTGTAAATTCTAATACCTTTCTACTTCTCCTCCAACCTCATTTCTTCTTGGGAATAATTATTTCCATCGCCTGCCCCTCCCTCAATATATAATAAATTATTTACTTTAAAATAATCGACTTACAAATTATAATTACCTAAAATATTTTTATCGAAAGCAAATGATCACTCAAACTCATGACTTTTACACCATATATTATAGGGTTCTAACCTTTTAAGATATATCACTTCGTCGTACAATTACCTAAAACATTCAAGTCAAATGAATTATGAAATAGATGTAAACATAACATAATCATTATTAATTTGAGCCGATATAAAAGCAATCACGTCAAAGACCAAATCATGTAAAAGAAAGTTTAAATTCCTAAGCCAAAATTAGTGTAGTGAGGGTAACGATATGCATTTAACTTGCGACAACCAAATCAATTAATCAATTAATTCACAAGCTATATAATACTCCACCGTTCCAATTTTAATTACCAAGAGGGGAATAAAACAAATATTAAAAAAATAGTTGTTCAGTAGTATTAATAAAAGATGAAGTAAAGGGTAAATTAATATTTTTAACTTTATTGAAATGAGTTATTTTATTATCATTTTTTAATGAATTAATTGAGTGATATGGTGGTGTAAATTAGAGATAATTATCAGAGTTTAGTTTGAGAGATTAGTGTTGCTTTTTAAATATTTTGAATATGTGAAAACAAAAATAAGATGTTTATTTTTAAATTTTGAGCAATAAAAATTAGACAGGTTGGAGTATTCTCCATGTGTCATAAATAATTTTGATATGTTTCTTTTAAATTTATTTAATATTAATTTTCACAAATAATAAAATGAAAAATTTATTCAAATCTAATCCTCACCATATACATTTATTTTCCCTCAATACTATTATTTTATTTCACACAATTAATTCAATTTCACAATCAAAAAGTGAAAAATTCTTAAATACCTTATTTTATCACTTTAATGGAGTAAAAAAAAATTAATTTATGTGTCCAAATCATAAATGATATGCGAAGATAGTACTCCACCCATCCTATAAAAGTTTATACCAAGAAAAAAGTTTAATGGTAGGGTGTTGAGGAATAGTTTAATAAAGTTTTATGTATAAAACAAAGGAAATATTTGAAATTGAATATATGTTTGGATCTTAAAAATAATATAAAGAGTAAATATGTGTTTTGTGAGAATAAAAATTGTTTGAAATAACTTTATTTCGAGATATACAAAGTTTTATGGAACAAACCAAATTAAAAAAAAAAACTTGGATGAGACGGTCTCATGCATGAGAAATGAGTCACTTTTTAATAAATAGTTATCATTTTTTTAAAAGTGCTATAAATTAATATAAAAGTGATAACAAATTGAAAAGTGATAATAATTAGACTTAATTGCATATTAAATCACCATCTTTTGAAATTGCATTTTAATCTAAACTTTTAAATCTTGGCAAATAAAACTCCAATTTAATAAATTTTTGCAATTATAACTTACGGGCATTTGTCTCGCTCGTTGCTTACGTGGCGTCCACGTGGCGGTGAAAGAAACGACGTCATTTTATTTAAAGAATATTTAATTGCAAATAAAATCACTACTTTTTCGCAAATTGCAATCTAATCTAAATTTTTTTAATCTTGTTAAACAAAACTCCAATTTAATATTTTTTGCAATTCGAGCTTACGGACATTAATTTCTCCTTGTTGCTGATGTGTTGTTGAAATTTGAGGATTTTTATTATCATTACTTAGTGTTGTCTGTGTTTTAAATTTTATTTTTATTGTTTATTCAAATCAAATTTGGAAAACCAAATCAAAATTAAATCTCAAATCATAACTCCGTGAAATAATTTCGTCGAAATTTGAGATTAGATCGACATTGTCGCTTTTAGTAGGTACCAAACATATCGTGATTTTGTCAAGTTCCCAATGAATTGAAATACTCGGTTAACATGTCACGCAGATAAAAATGTACCGTCATTCATTTTCGTCGGGTTATGTGCGCACGTGACCGACACGTGAGCTAGAGGTGGCAAATCGGGCGGGCTGGGCCGCCCGGCCCAGCCCACCGGGCCAAACGAAATTTTCGGCCGGCCGGGCCGGGCCGAAATTTGATCGGGCCTACAAAATGGAGGCCCAGCCTGGCCTCGTATGGGCCATCGCTATCGGGCCAGCCCGCCCGTTGCTCTTTTTTTTATTTACAAAAATTATATATAACAATTGTATTAAAATAGTGATCATATAATGTTTATTTATAAAAAAATAAGTTTAATTATCACTTACACATTACTAATAAATCTATACAAAAAGAATATAAAATAAGTTAATGTGAAATACATAAACTATCATAATGCATAAGCCCATAATATTAGTCCATTAAAATTCACAAGTCCAAATAAAAGTATCAATGACTCAATTGAATGTTGATGTGATAGGGTTCACTTTCATAATTTGAAAATATTATAAATTATAAAAATTTTGATCAAAAAGTTGAAAATTTTATTAAACTAAAATGGTTCAAGCAAGAGATATTCGTGAGATCAAATCCAATTAATATAGAATATATGTGTTAGTCTATCAAATGTCACTAACAAATTTAAATGAATAAAGATCTTTCTTAATTTTCTCTCTCACAAACGAAATATGATTGCATTTCATGCCTTCCATATTAACCAAACAACACATTCTCATATAAATTATTAATTATAAATTATAACTATTAGTTACTAACTTAATATTGATTTCATATATTAACATTGATTTATTTATACTTTGAAATATGGAAAAAACTTTAAAAATTTTTTTAAAAAAGTCACGGGCCAACGGGCCGGCCCGCCCGTCGGGCCGGGCCCGTAAAGCCCGTCGGGCCAAATGGGCCGGGCCAAAACGGCCCCGGTTTTCGGGCCTATAATTATCCCGGCCCACCTAGGTAAATATGCGGGCGGGCCGGCCCATCGGGCCGGGCCTAAATTGCCGGCTCTAAGCGAAATGATATCGTTTAATTTGTTATTTTTTAATTTATGAAAATATTTTAATTTAAATTGAATAAAATTAGTTTAATTTTTAAGTTTTAGTTTTGATTTATTTTTACACGCTTTATTTTACAATGTATAGTAAAAATATAATAAAAAAATTAAAATTACAAATCGATTTCCATTTAATCAAAGAAAATAAAACCCTCAAATTTCAACGATACATTAGATATGGGGAGAAACTAATATGCCTGTAAGATCGAAATGCAAAAAAATATTAGTTAAAGTTTTGTTTAAAAAAGATTCAAAAGTTTAGATTAGATTGCAATTTGTTAAAAGGTGGTGATTTAATTTGCAATTAAACATTGTAAAATGAAACGACGCCGCTTTTTCTCGCAGCCACGTGGACACCACGTAAGCGTGGCAGAGACAAATCCGCCGTAAGCTATAATTGCAAAAATTATTAAATTGGAGTTTTGTTTGCTAAGATTCAAAAATTTAGATTAAAATGCAATTTCGGAAAAGGTGGTGATTTAATATGCAATTAAGCCTAATAATTATAAAAAGTTACCTATTAATGAAAAAGTGATAACAATTTATTAAAAAGTGACTTCTGCCTCATGTTCGTGGTCTTGATGGGATTTTATTATAGATTAGGAAATATTAGAAATTGATTTAGATTATTTAATTGATTTAGTTAGTTAGAGTATAGATTGATTTATTAATTGATTAGATTAGATATCCCACTTAATTAGGGATTTAGTTATTATCAAAACTCTATATATCAGACTTTGAGAATTATGAAAGGTGAGAATGAAAATATAATAGTTTTTCGACAAATTAACGCCAATTTATCTTTCGAGTTTGCTAGCGAGCTAGGCCTCAATTGTGGTTCGTACGTTTGCCGGCCCGAGTCGGAGCGATTTAATTTACGATGTGGAAAATTGCGGTCCGCATCGGCCTCACACAAGAAGAAGTATTTAAAATTTTTGAAAAAAGAATATTTTTTGAAAAAATTAATTAATAAATATTAAATGAAAGAGTGCCTTGTCTTGTTGCAAAAGTTAGCGTTGGCATGCCCTCCACTTTATATATTTCATATTCGCTAAATCTTCCATCCATTATTCTATAGTCTATACTCAGAGAGAGAGAAGAGAGAGAGAGTTGTGGAGAGATGAATAACAACTACGTCGCCGATGGAGAAAAGGCTGCCGTCGCCGCCTATATGCGCCCCAAGACGAAGATCGTCTGCACTCTGGGCCCTGCTTCTCGCTCTGTTCCCATGGTGGAGAAGCTCCTCCGCGCCGGTATGAACGTCGCCCGATTCAATTTTTCGCACGGATCTCATGAGTACCATCAGGAGACCCTCGACAATCTCCGCAAGGCCATGGATAATACCGGCATCCTCTGCGCCGTCATGTTAGATACCAAGGTACTCTCTTCCTCCCCCATCGTTTTCATTTCCTTACTTTTCCCCTTGTGTGTGTGTGTGTATTGATCTGATGATTGCCTTTATCTCATTGTTTTTAACTGATTCCTCTGTTGTATCATTTTCAATTTGAAATTTGATTTGTGGAAAGTCAAATAGGCGATTCTGTGAAATTTTTAGGTCCTTGTCGGATTTGAAATAGGGCTTTTCCTTCTAGTCTTTTACATACACTCAATATAAATATTTGCAGAGCTCCTTCTTGTTTATTGTTTAACTGCCACATGGGCTCAAATTTTTCCTCTTTATGGTGATCCGAAATGATCGATATTAATTTCTTAAAATTGCGCATCATTCCGTTCTCTTCATGTGATTCCCCTTCCCTCCTGGGTTATATCTGGTGTGCATAATCTCGCTACTCGTCTCTGATCTGTACCGATAACTGCTGTTGACCTTGTTGAACAGAATTAAAAATGTAGCATTTTATTCGTGTGCAGGGTCCAGAAATTAGAACTGGATTCTTGAAAGATGGGAAGCCTGTGCAACTGAAACAGGGCCAAGAGATCACAGTATCCACTGACTACAGCATCAAGGGTGATGAGAAGATGATCTGCATGAGTTACAAAAAGCTTGCTGAGGATGTAAAGCCTGGAAGTGTGATACTATGTGCTGATGGTACCATCTCTTTCACTGTTTTATCTTGTGACAAGGAGAAAGGCTTGGTGCAGTGCCGATGCGAGAATACTGCTGTTATTGGAGAGAGAAAGAATGTCAATCTTCCTGGGGTTATAGTGGACCTCCCAACTTTGACAGACAAGGACAAGGAAGATATCTTGAAGTGGGGGTTCCTAATCAAATTGATATGATTGCTCTCTCTTTTGTTCGCAAAGGTTCGGACTTGGTGGAGGTTCGCAAGTTGTTAGGCCACCATTCTAAAAACATTCTTCTCATGTCCAAGGTGACCTACTGCTTTATTTACCAATGAATCCTTAGAAACCTGATTTTTATCGTGTTAAAGAAGAAGTAGTACGTTGTGCATTTCATAGGGCTGCTAGTTTGGAGTGTTGAAGTGTTCACTAAAATGCGCTTCTCAAATTATTAGCTATGGATAGAGTAGAAGGCTGAAACTTTATAGTATTTAATTCGTTGTAGAAACTCTCTTATTACTTAGGAGTTAATGGAAGAATCTTTTATAACTTGAGAGTTCTATCTCTGTTGATTAGGGCGTCTATGGGAGGCTTGAAATGTCTGAATTTTTGCTTATCAGTTAGCGTCCATTATGCTTAGGATATATTATGAGCAGAAGGTATTTTATGATTTTAATTTTGTATGATTCTGGAAGCAAAGCATGAATTTTATGTGATGATCTTGTGATGCAAATTATGTGCAGATTCTCATTCCATTTTGGTTTCCTCCATTAGGTTGAAAATCAAGAAGGGGTTGCAAATTTTGATGAAATCCTGGCCAACTCAGATGCCTTCATGGTGGCACGAGGTGACCTAGGAATGGAAATTCCAATTGAGAAGATATTTTTAGCTCAAAAGGTGATGGTATACAAGTGCAACATCCAAGGAAAACCTGTTGTGACTGCTACACAGATGTTGGAGTCGATGATCAAGTCTCCTAGGCCAACTCGAGCAGAAGCCACAGATGTTGCAAATGCTGTTCTTGATGGAACAGACTGTGTGATGCTCAGCGGTGAAACAGCTGCAGGAGCTTACCCAGAACTTGCAGTTCGTACAATGGCCAAGATCTGCCTAGAAGCTGAAAGCACTATAGAATATAGTGATGTTTTTAAAAGGATAATGAAAAATGCCCCAGTTCCGATGAGCCCGTTGGAGAGCTTGGCATCGTCTGCTGTTCGAACGGCTAACTCGGCTAAAGCGAGTCTGATCTTGGTGCTGACCAGGGGAGGAAGTACTGCAAAGCTGGTGGCGAAATACAGGCCAGGGATGCCAATACTGTCTGTTGTGGTCCCGGAAATTAAGACGGACTCGCTTTGATTGGTCATGCAGTGATGAATCTCCGGCTAGGCACAGTCTTATATTCAGGGGCTGGTTCCGATTCTGTGTGCGGGATCTGCACGGGCTTCTCATGAGGAGTCGACGGAGGAAGCACTGGAGTTTGCTCTTGAGCATGCTAAAACAAAAGGGCTGTGCAAGGTGGGAGATTCTGTTGTGGCCCTTCATCGCATTGGGACTGCCTCCATCATCAAGATTGTCACAGTGAAGTGATTGATGATGATGGGTTGGTTTTGGGAAGGAAATGAAGCTTTTTGATTGTTGCTTATAATTTTTGTCCGTTGGAGGACTGACTCATATTGTTATTACTTTTGACCTTTTGTGAACTAGCAGTAGCTCTCTCTCTCTCTCTCTCTCTCTACATGATGATATGATATCTATGTATGCATCACATTCACATATGTTTTGTAATGCCAGAGAGAGACCTGTCATTGAATATTCTATCACTATCATTTCTTTTCAACAAATTTTATCTAGCAGCTCATTTTGTGAATAAAAAACAAAAAAATCCATGTTTTGATCATGAGAATATAAATCAATGCACAAATTCTATTTTCTTGTAATTCTAGTAGGGAAAAAGATACACAAAAACATCTCACATAAGTTACTATACATACATACATAGAATGATATAAATAATCAACACTTGTTGCTTCAAAGAAAACACAACTCGCTTCTCTAATTATTGCAGTTTGGTATGAAGGAAGGAGACCATTCATTATATACATACAACACAACATGAAGCCGCATAACTCAACTCAATTCTGATCGTGGTGTGAAGTGGACGGGTTTGCGTTTGAAGACGAGCCCGAGGACGAAAACAAACTGCTGAAAGGCCATGGAAGAGGGACAGAAAAGTGTCTCCCTCTATCGTTTCTCTCATCCCCAACATTATTGGTGGTTGTGGTGTTGTTATTATTTCTCTCATCAAAAGGTAACTGATACCTACATACAGGGCATGAACTATGAAGCTCCAGCCACGGCAAAATGCAGCTGCTGTGAAACTTATGCTTACAAGGCATCTCCTTAACTTCATCCCCTATTTCACATTCATCCAAACAAACAGAACACTGCAGTTTGTCCTCTGTCTTCACGGTGGGTAAACCCTCCACCGCCTCTTTCTGAGCTGGCGGCGTCCCATACCTGTTTGGATCATTCTCCGACAAATGCTGCAGCAGCAAGTCGAGCCCAGGCCCGATGAAATAATCACCCAGTGACCCAATTGGTGCACGGGACTCATTACTGGGGTCATAAGAACCCTGAACAATGATAGTCTGGTTAAACGGGTTGATCAGAATCACACGCTCATTTTCTCGTTGATCCGTCTCAGATTGTAAGCCGGTTCTCATTCCCTGGAGGAGCTGGAGGATTGTGGCGGAGCTCCTCCGCCTCCTGATTATAGATTCAAGTTCATGATCAAGCTCTGCCTCCCCCATTTCGAAAGTCATCATCATTTTGGCCCTCCTCAAATGCCATGCGCCTTAGACTACGCCTACGCCTTGGGTTATCCATCATACCTAGCAGGATTGGGGCCCAGAGGGAGAGGGCACGATCCGAATCCGTCCCTCCTCCTCCGAGCTCCAAATCAAGAGGGGCGTCATTCCCTGAAGATGTCATTTCCTCAACGAAGCCACTTTGACATATGGGACATTTTATTGTATCAATCTCTGTAATGGGGTTCACTCTTTGTGAACACATATGGCACCAATATCTTGGCGCCTCACCTTCCTCCATTCTTCTTGCACCAACTTTGATTTATAACAAGATTTTCCCCTCACTACAAATAGGAACAAAGAGTCCAACTTTGTCAACGTCTCAAATTTATCTACATCCCTAATAAAATGCTAAAAAAAAAAAAATCTGGGCCAATCAACAAAAGAATCAACAAACAAGTGGCCAGATCAAGATTTGATCTTCAACTCAACAAGGGGAAACCCTTAAATTCTGTATTTTCAGAAAACAACAAGATGAATAAGTCACCCTTTTTAGACTCAAAAGAAGATAAACTGAGCCTATAGTTGGCGGATCTAAACACAACAACAGGTTGCAGATCATTAGGAATGAAGTTTTTGTGGTTTGAACATATAATCAATAACAAGATGAAATTAAAATCAGGTGCTGAAAATGCTGTACGACTAGAGACATATGCAGTCAAACATAAAAAAATTGCTCCTTTTTTTTCTGTTGTTCAAATCAAACATGTAAAATAACCCAAAACCCATAAAATTACCGTTTTAAAAATTGAGAAATATCAAGAAAACCCACCAATTATCATCTTTACAATGGAGGAAGAAGCAGTCAAAAGTGTGGAAAAGTTAAAAAAATGAATGATATACCAATTCCCTTCTTTGATATGATTTTCTCAGCTTTTGATAACGCGCAGAATTCTGGGAAGGTAGAATCAGCTATGATTTTGAAATTAAATTTTCCTTCATCTGCGCGTGTTGGAATCTTTTTAGTAAAAGTATATATTTTGCTTTTGGGAATGATGATGGCCCATCTTCATCAGCCAGCACCATTTGTTTTTGTACGTCAATCTTCTTACATAAATATAATATTAATACCATTGACAATAATAGTAAATTATTAAAAGTGTGAAAACAAATTTATGTAGATGATTAAAAAGGAGTGTAATAATAGTAAAGAAAGAATGGATGAGGAAGAAGTTGTATAAGCATTTCTTGCTGTCAAGAAATTCGAGGAAAGTCCAATAAGGGGAGGGGAACACCTCAAACCATACACACTTTTATCAACAATCTCATAATATTATTATTATTATTTATAACTGCTCAAGATTAATTTTCTTTAAATTTATTTTATTCAGAAGATGCTGAGTATTACACAAGAAAAATTCCTATTAATTAGAGGCAATTAAATAATACTCCTTGTGATTGGGTGGTGCTTAGCTGGTCACTTGTTATTTATTCATGACAAAAACCTCGAGTATCTCACCAATTCATTTCTCTCATTTTATCATTCAAATGAAATATATAGATCTACTGTCATTCCTATTGAATGGCTTTTAAAAACAATTTTTTATTTTTTTACCAGAATACACCTGTAATGAATTTAAAAATAAACTATAATTCAAAGGAAGTCGTACTTCAACACATTTCGGCAAACTTGGGGTGTTTTCCAACACGATCTTCTCCATTTCTGTGTAAATTTTTGTAAATTTTGGAGAGAGATAAACAAAACTCATGGACCCCTCTCTTTAGTATTTTTACTCATTATTTAATTGTGTGCCTATCTCTCTCCAAATTTACAAGAATTTTATACAAACGAAATGTAGAGATCTACTTCCGAGTACTTCCCCATCTTTTATCGACAAAACCATATGATCCACATGTATTCTCACATGGGAAGAATTTTAATAAAAGCACATTCATGGTCATGGAGATTTGAGAGATATCTGTATAAATCCGTCCAACACTACCTCTATTATAGCTGCTACAAAACCTTCTGAGATCATCGAAATGTTTACAAAAACATACTACCATTTTTAATGAAAAAGAAAAAGTCTTTGGATACTCTCTCTCTCTCTCTCTCTCTCTCTCTCTCTCTCTCTCTCTCTCTCTCTCTCTCTCTCTCTCTCTCTCTCTCTCTCTCTCTCTCTCTCTCTCTCTCTCTCTCGCGCAAAAATGAGAGATTTAAACCATGGACTAACTGTACAAGTTTTTGCTACCTGTGAAGTCTAGTAAAAATTAAAAAATAGTGGTCTATATTTGAAGAAGTGAAGGAAAAATCATCGCCAGCTCAAACAATCTGGAGCTTTCTCAACAGCATACTCAGTCCTGAAAGATTAATCAGTGTGAGTTATGCTATGCATAGGTAAACAAGTGACCATACATGCTGTTAAAAAAGTTGTGAATCTGAAAACTTATTAGGATCCAACAAAAAGGCAACTTTAGATTTTCAATCCAAACTACTGTTGAAGTTGAACCAAGAAAAATTAATCAAAGACCATTATACCAAGGGTTGCTTCCATTAGAATTCTCAGGCCAATAGTTTTAGTTCACTCCCCTTGTGTAACACTAGATTCATTCAGCATTGTTTAGTCCATTATTATGTTACAGGTCCACCCCAGAATTTCAAAATGGCAATTTACTTCGATAACTACTAAACAAATGTTTACATGACATGAGGAAATTATTGAGATAGATAAGGCTGATAACTTACATCTTCAATATGAAAAGATCAGGGCTTGGATGGATTCAGTCGAGAAGTTTCGTAACCAGTGGCCACTTCAGAAATGTCTCCATTTTGGCTAATCTACCACAAAAAAAGAAGCCCATCAGACAAACTACTATGAATATTTAGAACACAAATGATAGAACAAAGGGAAAGGTAGGAGGCATGTCCACATGGGAGAGCAAGCGAGCAACCACCAGGGGGATACTAGCTTTCGCCACCAATCAAAAGCTTTGTGTTCATAAAGTTACCAAATTTATATCAAGAGAATCAACAAATAAAACCCACTTCTCATGCTAGGTTGCATCTTCTTCCAAATAATAAAACAACCAAATGTTTGATCCAACTTCTGAAATCTTCAGTTAGTTATCATGGGGATAATTAACAAGCAGTAATGGGGAGCCGTAATACCTTTCAAAATTGTCTAGCATAAATCTTATAGTGCATGATGATGCTATATCCCCTTCCAGCTAAGGATCTAGTGAAGCTGGTTGAACCAAACTAATGCAAATTATACTCATGTAAGAATTTACAGCTCACGTCTCAATTATGTCCAACAAACTTGATTACTAGATATTATAAATGCAAGTTATCTTACTCTAGAAAATTCACAAGTAACTAAAATAATAACTGGTACAGATTTTAAAGCTCAAACCTAAAATGAGTGGAAGAGAACATGTAAAAATGAAAGCTGCCTCTGAAATTAGCAATCCTCTTTTGATGTGATGAACTACTTTACGGATTTAAACATACGGCTCCAACTCAGGCTACTAAGCACATATTTCTTTAAACCAAACATATCACGAGGAAAATTATGGTTGGTCTCCAAGTATTTGGCCTATTCAATTTCAGTGGTTCAATTTTGTACCTCATCAGAAAGTTCCTCATGTCTGTATTTTTCAACAAACCCAGTCATTGTTGCTAACTTTATTATTCGCTAACTAAGTTTAAAATGTTCAGAGACTGAAAAGAAAAACTTTTAAATTTATTGAATCAAACGCTGAAAAGTACAAACTTGGCACAAAAACTGTAATGTTTTCAATCTTCACATGAATGTCAAGGGAACATCTCGATCAACATTTCATAGATTTTGAATGATGGGGATCTTTTTTTACCAATGAAACATGAGAGACCTTAAAGAGGGTTAAAGCAGAAGCACTAGAAAGAAATAAGAGATGAAAACAACATACCAAAAGTAAAATCATACCAATTCTATATGTTTACATGGATATGTTGAAAAGGAAAACAAAATAGCAGGAACTAAATAATTAAGCTGCATATATCCAAAAATCATTAAGGTTAAATGCTATTAGATGCACAGCTAAAGAAAACAGCTTAGTTCTGTTATTGTCTGAAGTGTGCAGATTAGAAACTTTGCAACTCATATTAAGAGAGTGCATCCTCTATCTACCACTGCCATGAAACACTGCTCTCAACATCTCTTCCAACACTTCTCCAAACAGTCTAATCACTCAAATCTCTACCAGGAAAACTCTTCCACCCCCATCCATCCTAGGTAAATTCCTTCCATTGCCCCTAAATGACACCTTTCCATTTGACTTACTTTATATGTAAATATGTGATGGACTCGAAGAGCCAAAGACCCATAGGGGTGGGGAAGGGAGTAACTATGAAGAGCAAAATAATTATCCCATCACGAACTTTTTTAAGCATTTTATTTCAATAACTTCCGGAGGTCCCACAGCTATACAGTTATCGCAAAACATCCATTTTCTTATGAGAGCCAGATTGATTGATATTACCACTTTAAATTAGTTATAGACTTGCCTCACCTTTTCAATGTCACAAGAGTGAAGAATGAGCACTTCTAAGTGACATAGTAGGTGACCTTGCATGTTCTAACATTCTCTCTGTGCAGTTCATGTGTGCGTGTACATATTTCTATATGTGTTAATGGCGGGAAATGTGAATTTAAAATAATTGAAGACATAGCGTAACATACTCCGTATTGATAGGTGCCATCCCTGACGCCTCCTAAAAGAGATGAGTAATATCCAGGATCATATATTGAGCCTTCAACATCATCACTGCCAGAGGAAAGTTGAATTATAGAAGGAGTAGCAGGATTGAAGAAACTATTTCTCAAATATGCATCTGCATTTATAGCATTTGAGTTATCTATGTGAGAAACACCCAGCCTGTACATCTATATCCATAATAAAGATGATGAGAGCCTTGCTGAACATCCAATGATTTGCATGGCGAGCATGAGCTTCATAGAATAGCCACCGAAGGTTCCATAAAAATCAGATGGAACGTGCCTGCAGCAACAACCGATGGAACTTAGTTACAGTTGAAAGACAATTTTCTCCATCACAATGCTCCCATTTCCTACTGAAAACAGATCTCACTTCAAAAGGCAAAGAAAACTTTCAAAACAAACAGACAACACAGTAAGAAAGTGTACATTCTATTCAATTATTCGGTCCTAAATATATGGAGATACAAACAAATATAAGGCACATAACATTTAGAAAATCAATCAATCCAAGAGCACAGAGGATTTGTGCTATAAAAATTAGGGATTTATTAAAAATCAAGGGAATGAAAAGCGGAGAGGGTTGAAACCATAAAAAGGAGCGAAAAGTACCAGATATGATGAGAGTAGAGAATAAACCAGAAAAGATCGAGGAAAATGGAGCAGAAGAGCAGGAAGGCATATGTCCTGGCGAGAGTCTGATTGGTGCTCTCAATAGCGACGAGGGCGAACAAGGAAATCCCAAAATGAAGGAGCAATACGCCATTATAGAGTGGGGAGAGGGATCCAATCAATGCGCAGGCAATCTTAGCGTAGATGAGGTTGAGGGCGAGCCGCTGAAGGTTTTCATAGCCTCGTATCTAGGTTTCTACATCCGTACACCTCAATCCACAGCAACAACGCATCATATGCCAAAAATTTTCACCACTAATCCTACTATTCTAACACTATATTACCAATTATAGAATGCGGGAAGAAGAAGAGGAGGAAGTAGTGATGCGTGTGAGTCTTCGTCTCCGGCGAAGTGGTTCATCACTCCAGCTCCCGCTCCCCCTCCCCGTGATTGGGTATAAGCAAACGATTGCAGACGCACATACTGGTCCTATCAAATTATTTTAAAATATTTTAATTTTAATTTTCCTTGTAGGTTTTATCATCTGTATATTGATTTTTAGTAATATTTGTGTGCGTATTGTGTATAATAAAAATTATGTCTGTGAAGTTTGGTTCTGATATAGTATTATTTAAGTATCGTATAGTATTAGTTTGGTTATAGTATAATATTTTTAGGTCTTGTATAGTATTAGTTTGGTTACAGTGTAGTATTATTTCGGACATTGTATAGTAGTATTAGTTTAGTAAACAACATTGTATAATTTTTTTTTTTGATCGGTAGCAACATTGTATAATATTAGTTTAATTACGGTATAGTATTAGATAAAAATATTGTGCAAACTATTTTTAGTGTGCACAATGTGCACACAAATATTTGCACGATTTTAGAGTTTATTATTGTAGAATCAATTTTTACGGTGAAACTTTATCTATATTGAAAAAATAGATTAATTTACCTTTTAGTTATCCCAACTAGTATTTTTTTGTAATATAGGTAATACTCTTCTTACATTATCATGGCCAAATCGATACTCTTTAATAATATAGGTAATACTCTTGATTATCACAATTGATACTCTTTAGCAATATACGACATATTCTTCGCTTATCACGATGAAACCTTTTAGTAATATAACTAATATCATTCAGTTATTACAACCGATACCCTTTAATTAATGATAAAATTTCACCGTGAACCCTTGTTCACGGTAGACTTTGTCTTGATTTTAATATTATATTATAATTTCTTGGGTCAATTACTACTAGTTACAATTTTGAACACCAAATTACTATTAGGTACAATTTTTTTCTAATTACTACTAGGTACAACTTAAACTAGGGAAAGACCAATGATACCCCTCTTCCAAATTTTTATTATGAATTCATTTTCCCTCCTTAGCTTTTTTCGGGCCCTTTCATTCTCGGGCCCTAGTTTTCGGGTCCTTTTATTTTCGAATCAAATATTTTCGAGCTCCTTCATTAGACGTTGCGGGCCATATTTTACAGTAAATGTTCTTTTTGCTATTTTCGGACCCAAATAAGATTGCACACGTGCGAGAAAAAAATAATTTATTTTAGAAAAGTTATTTTGTAAGCCATTTTTCCTTTCTCCCTTTTATAGTTTTTGTTTGAGAATTATTTTGTCGCCATTTTTTCCAAATACATTTGTTTCAAAATTCAAAATAATTCAAAATCATCACACAAAAACTAAAATTAATTTTAAAATTAATATTATTGCTATACATGTGCGGCTTCATTTCACATGTGCGAAGAAATTTTTTTGCATATTATTGTCCCCAAAGGTGCATACAATCAACTTTCAAAAAAAAATTAAGAAAAAAACAAGAATCAAGAAATCAAAACAACAATTATAAAAACCATAATCAGAAAAATAAAATCAAAACATTTACAAGTACTAGAATAATAAAGTCAAAAACGTTTACAACTACAATGAAAATTTGCATACTCATTCGGGCATAACATCGGACATCTTGTCTACTATATTTTACAATTCAATTTTGGAATGGATACCAAAATCGCACATGTTTTCTATCGAAGATTTTCTCGAGATTAGTCAAGATCGGTTAGCAAACGGTGTTAGAACTTAGAAGAGATTTAGGGGATATTTAGAAAATATGCATGAATAACAGAAAGAACACAAAAATCGAAGTGAAACTCACCACTGGTTGTTGCGGTGGTCGCCACGTCGCGGCCTTCATCGGTGGTGGACGAGCGTCGATCTTGAGCGCGCCACCACCACCTAACCCCATCTCAACCCAATGGACAGCTCCGACGACCCCAACAAGCCAGCCCTCCACTCTTTATGAGCCCGCCACTGTGCAATCCCTTCTTTCCAAGCCATATCCAACTCTAACTTCTACATCTGCGGCAGAAGAATACCAAACACCGTATCTTGGATCTCTTACAATTATAACTCTCGCTTTATCAAAGATTTATCTTTTCTTATTCTATTTCTTCTTCTCGTTCTATTCACTTTTGGCTTTGGAGATCGTAGAGAGCGAGAGAGGCGAGGAGAAAGTGAGAGAGAAAGTAGTAGGGCTTTGATGATTAAATGTGGGAAGGGGTATTTTTGTATGAACTATAGTTGGTAGTAATTTTTTTAATGTGTTGTATCTAAATAGTAATTTTTGGCTCATATATTGTACCTAGTAGTAATTAATCCAAATAAAATTGATGTTGTGTGGGTATTAATAATTGTGTGTTATTTTCATAAATGGGGTGTGAAAATAATTTTGAGACGATACCGAAATGGATAATGTTGAAGTAATCGTGGGACAGAGGGAGTATTTTTAGAAAAAATAGTATTTTGTAATTTCGGTCGAATTAATCGATTTATCTATACTAGTTCGGTTAATATATAATTCGATTTCGAGTTAATTTTGTAAAAATTTCGGTTAATTTGGTTTGGTCAAAAATAATCCAAACCAACCGAATGTTCACCTCTACCCGAAATGATAACATGTAAAGTTTAAAGAGGGATGGAGGGAGTAGCATTTTGTGTAAAACTATGAATAATGTAAGTGTGGGATTTATGATAAGTTTTCTATTTTTGGGTGTGCAAATTATTTTGGGACATATAAGAAAAATGTGTTGTATCACGATTATTTCAAAGTACTAAACCCAAGGCAAGCTCGGGCTAAGAGGAACCAGCTTGGCCCACTAATGGCGAGCCCGACCCTCCTCGGGACGAGATGCGAATTCCTCCTTCCATGGAGAGAGGCTCGACAATCTAAGCAAAAGACCCCGTCGACTAGTCAAGATCAATCCAAGTTAGAAAGAGATCATTGTAATAGAGTTAGCACATTGTCAACTTACCTAGTATGACAACAACTAAATCATAAGAACCACTAACAATGTATAAATTAACATGTATAACAAATAAATTAGTTATTATATAGAACCACTAACAATGTATAAGCAAGGTATAAAAGTTATATATACCCCAATAAAATATTTTTGTTGTTCAAGTAGTCCAATGCAAATGCATTTTGGATTTGTTGGTGCCACCGCTCTGAAAGGTAGGAATGTATTGCACATGGAGTTCGACAATGTGACAAATATCACATTATATGTCGATGCAACAAGGTGTCTTATCTTTGGCAACATGAACCAATGATATTCAGGACTAAAAGTGTCATAGTTGTTTAACCTATTTATTACATCATTAACCATCTCCTCCTAATGAATACTTTTGAGTATAAATCTCTATGTAATGTCAATTTCTCGATGAGATCGCCTGGACTTTACCCCATTCCTCCTCTCCGAAGCCCATTTGTTCAAGAATAGCACAAAATCACAATAACCATCCCCAATAACATTCCGAGTATCCACGACATACCCGCATATCCACGATGGTAGAAGATCTATAAACTCAATAGTACGTGGAGGTATTACTTTCCAACAAATTCGTTTAAATTAATATGTAATCATTCCCCATTAAAGATGAATATAATCAATACCTCTTGTTTTTTTCTTTTTGCATCAAGATAGGCGTCACGTGCTCTGCTCCACCAAACTCAATTGTAGCTTGAGAATAACTATCTACGATAGAGCTGATATACTCAAATGCATTCTTCTCACGCTTTGTTGATTTGTCATTTTCTTTACGCTTCCCTTTCGGTCGATCACGACTCCTCTTTAGAGGTTGCGGCTCAAGTAATGATGTTGTTGCAAGTTTTGCAACTTCTCTCAACCTTTTCAACATTAACAATTGTTACCGATTCACTTTCCCTTATAAAATTTTTGTTAGCGTTTGAAAAAGGTCATTCCAACGAGTTCTCATATCACCCTCAACCCCGACTTGAACACCGACCTCGCCCATACTTCGGCCGGATGACCCTCATATCAACTTCTTCCAAAACCCGTTAATTCTATCTAATAGGAGTGTCGGCGACTTTGAATTCATTGATCTCATGTGAACAAGACAACCTACAAGTCTTTCTTAGAATAAATCCACATAACAAAGGATCATCATATGATCTAGTTTCCATTTCTTTAAGTATCATCTCTAATGGCTTGATTGAAATCTCCCTCTCGAATCCTAAAAACAGATGGCTTAAATTTATGTTGTACCACATTAATGCTCTTCTCAAATGAAGCCTTTATCGCAATATGTGAGTTCTCAAGAAGAGAGAGAATTTTGGACCAACAAGTCTCAAAGTTTCCTGGCTCGTTCATAGACACCTTTTCAACTTAGCATGATTATTGATTGTCACGTTTTATAGTAGCAAAGTATTAATGACCAATCAGTTTATCGAACCCAAGGGAAATAGGAAAGCAAGGATCCCCAGAACTACAAGTCTCGTGAAATTAGAGAGTCAAACACAGGATTTTGCAATTAATTAAAACCAACAATTAAACTAAGAACAATTAACTAAAACAGCAAGCAAATGAAAGTAATAAAACTAAGAAGCAAAGAACACGAAACTAGATATCGAGAGAAGGTAGTGCTCGAGTGCAATTCACCAATAACTCATCAATTACGGTTCAAACAAGTTCAAGTATTCACATGCAAGAGAATAATAAGGTCAATCCACAAATGAAATACTCAACCGTCTTTGGATAAGCCTAGAAAGAGTACGACAATTACGAACATAGGATTGTCTTAGAGGCGATACCCTAAGCCCCTTCACTAATTACCCAATTAATAATCAAGCAATTACGTACCTTATGTCGGTTCTAATGAAATTAACCAAGTCTCCTTGAGTTAACCCAATATTGATATCAATTACACCACTACTCTTAACACCAAAGCATCGATCTAATTACCCACGTCTCCATGCGATAATCAAACAAGTAACAAAGGATCAAAGCATAGAAGATCAATCAACACATACAAATCACATAAGGATAATCAATCTCTCACAAAAGGAACACCAAATCAAGTCATCACTATAATCAAATCATCAAAGGCTCATCACACCCAAACACTAAGGAATTTAGCCAATCATCATCAAATCAACAAAGTCCATGACAATCAAGAGTGAAATTAAGAAACTCATACCAATTGCAATGAAATAAAAGTAAGATGAAAGAGATAACACTGAAATTCTTCAATACTTAAATTAAACTTGCAATTCTTACAAAATCCTTAGATCCTTGGCTTGAAATTGAGATTACAATGAAGTAGACTAATGATATATGCTAGATAACTAATGGGCAATGGAAAGTAAACTCTAATCTATTGGAATTTAAAGACAATTAACTAAGGAAAGTAAAGTGTGTGTAAAAAGTGTGAGGAGAGTGTGTGGGAATTCTAAGGAAAGGAAGAGAGCTATCTATCTAGTGTTGGAAGTGTGAATGAATGGTCTCAATTCTGAATTGAAGTGTATTTAAACAGAGGGTCTTGGGTGCAAAACAAATATTGCAATTAGATCCCGAATTTCGACTTTTTGCATATTTTCCCACGAACAGGCTAACTCGGTCCGAGTCGGGTGCCATCCGAGTCGAGTTGGCTGAAAATGATTAGAATACAAATCAATTCTGCCTTGGAATGTGAGTTTTCCATCGACTCGGTTTGTGTCCAACTCGGTCCGAGTCAATCATCAACCGAGTCGAGTTCCTTTTTAACCAAGTTGGTTTCAACGTTCAAAAGCTTATGTTCTCCAATCTTCAACCCGACTCGGTTCTAATTATCGCCTCGGGTCGAGTCACGTTCGGCCGAGTCGAGTTGACTCTGCCAACCGAGTTGGTTTTTCTCTACAAAACTTTGTTCCTTAAACACCGGCTCGGCTCGGTCGGATCACCCACTCGGTCCGAGTTGATCTTCGAGCTTTGCCTTTCAAACTTTGATTCTTCATAACTTGGGCTCCCAATTCCGATTTGATTGATTCTTCTTACAACGTGACCCCCTCTTCATCATCTTTTCAGATCTTCGCCCTTTCTTCGGGTTCACTAAGAAATACGCTCATGCTAGCTCGTTTCATCCCTACGGAGTCCGTTCCTTGCCCGATTCTTGTATGAGACTTGCTTTTGCTCAAAATCACCTATGAAAACCTACAAAACAAGCAAGAAATCACTTCTCGATTATTTAGCACAAAATGACAAGATTAGGTGAAGAATTGCTATCAAAATAGGCAAATATGAGCAATAAAACCACAGTTAAAACATACGATAATTCACCTAATCAATTACCCTTGACCCTATAATAATAAAATTAGAAAGCTTAGCATGTGCAATCAAATGATATTTTCAAATAATTTAAATTACATAATATTTACATGTATTTATCTATTCGTCATGACATTGTCATAGTATAGGACCTTGCTTGTATAAGTTGAGACAAATTTTTCTTTAGACGGTGTAATCCACTGATTCATACACGATTCTCAACAACTTTTGAGGACTTCGAGTTCTTTGAGTGATCGATTCTGAAACCTTCTAAGAAAATCAACAAATTCTCCTTCAGTTTTGCATCAATCACATCACTTAATAAACAACTAAACGACTTTCATTTTGCATTGGTGGGAAAGTATTCCGCTTTTTGCATTTAGCTAACACTTTTGCAAATGTGCCACTTACAAATGTGTGGCGGAGGAACGTGGACTCTACTTTGCATTAACCAATGCTAGCTCTCTATCTGTGACAATAACGGTGGGCAAACAATATTCGTGCATCAAATATTTTAGGATGTTGCATGCCCACATATAATTGTCCTTCCGCTCGGACTCCATATAGGCAAATCCAACTCGAAAGTGTCATTCTTGTTGAAGTCACTCCAACTATCTCTAATAGGGAAGTATATATATGTTTGTCTTGTACGTACAATCCATGAACAAGACAAAAGAAATGCATGCAAAGAGCTCACACTTATATAATGAGCGAACAATATATCTTTCACCATGTTGGTCTTCTCGCATCGCCTATGATGAAATGAATATCTTTCATCTTCCAATTTTTTTCATAAGGTATTGCATTTGTAATTGACCCTTATGCTCCACAACTCTATGCTTGATCGGGCATTGTAAATATGTCTAAGTGTGGCCTTTGTATTTGACCAATTTTTTTAATGCATCCAAATGTCTTGGTTATTTGTTGGTTCTTGATAAATTCAACACAAATGCTTCTTAAGAAGAAGTTAAGCGGCCAAATGAGTGACCTTCCAAGTATTGACCAATTGGGTGGTTGTGTGTGCCACATGCAACCTTCAACTCCCAAGACCGTCTAAATCAAATTGATTCCCCTATGATGTAATTTTTTTATTGGCCCTATGCAATGTAAATTGACAGCTACATTTTTTTGTACAGTACTTCTAATATTGGTTGTTTTCTTGTCTTCTTTTTCTCCTTTACCAACTTTCAATTCACTAACACTTACTACATTCATACGAGATATATTTTTCTAGACTCACGGAAGTTATCACTTCTTCAAAAACAAGCGCCACACGAAGACGCCTCTCACTTTCAGCACTATCTAACCTCTTAATTGTGATAACCTTGTCATTCATACGAGCCGTTTGATGAACCCAACTAATAAGCTATTCCCTAGATTCAAATAACGCCCTTGTCACGAACAAATAACTGTAATCTACCACCAATTCATTTTTATTTGATTCATGTATGCAACAACAAATAAAATATTGAAATAAATATATAACTTCCTAGAAATTTTAATATCTTCCACCTTCAATTAGCACGAAAATAAAGTATAATATTTTGTACGGCCTAACCACCATGCTCGACTAGGTGGATGTTTGGTCGAGTGCATCGTGCGAAGCCTTTAGAGATGTTCGGCCAAAGCAACGTGTATTGTTACATGGTGTTTGGCCAGATCTTTGTGCATGTCTTGGTGGTCGTTCGGTCCTCGGACAGTAACACTACTTGCGATATTTTTAAAATATTTATATGGCTGTTACGACCATAATAATTAGCCGCGTTCAGCCGCAATTTTGGTGAACAGTGCAGGAAAAACTAGTGTTTATTTAAAAAACCGATTAAAAGTTAAAAAATACATTACGTACACTTACTTTGATATTCTCCATTGAATTATCTTGTTCCATAGTAATGATGGTTAAAAAAATTCTATCAAAAGATTTGAAAGGGTTTACTAGAGTAATTAAGAGAAATAAACGTTCTCATAAGGGTTTATGGATTATAATTACATAAAATCTAATTGGAAAAATTACTACTAGATACAATATGTAATAGAAAATTACTACTAGATACAATATTTTTAAAATTACTATCAACTACAATGTGTTCTCGCAATACCCCTGATTGTTACTTTTGGAATTTAAAAAAAAATTGTTATATCTTTACAAACATAATCGAGATCTCCTCAAAATCGATACCTCTCTCTCTCCTCTCCTCAAACTGATACCTCTCTCTCTCTCCTCAAAACCGATTTGAGAAGGAAAGTAATTAGAGAACCACAAATCTACCATAGATCGCCGGCACCGCCTCGTCGCCGAGGTTGTGACGGTCGGAGCTGGTTGGCATCGGGGATGGAGACCGCGACTCACGGCATTGCGAAGAGGGCGTCGATCTGTGGGAGTTGCGCAACGGCGATGGGCTGCAGCTGATTGGAGTGAATTGATGCATGTTTTTAGGGGGTATTTTAGTGCAAAAAGTGAGCTAAAGTGTTAGTTTTTGTGCCTAAAAGTGTAAAGTACCACTTATTTGCCTAAAAAGTATTACTTGATGAGTTTTTGATGTTTTTCGTCCATTTTGCAGGTAATTCGGTGGAATTTTGCCAATCCGAGAGTACCGGTGTGCTTAGAATGAAGAGACGAACAAGACGGACAAAACGGGGGTCGGGCCAAGCCCCGCTCGAGAAAAGTGCCTGGACTCGAGCTCGGTCGAGAAGCAAGAGCCTCGAGTCGAGGGTCTTGAAAAAGACTAAAAATGGAAAACAGGCGGGAGCCTCGACTCGGTGACCCTCGAGTCGAGGGAGAGGACAGCAAGGGCCTCGAGTCGAGGCACGACCCTCGACTCGAGGGGGAGGTTTTTCTGAAATTCGTATTCAAAAGAGCCAAGCAGAGCAATTTAGGGAGAATTCGAATATAGCGATTAAGAGCGGTTTTGGGGCGATTTCTCGGGCCCAAAGCTATTTTTCCCTTGTACGTAGATTAGAGTTAGATTTAGATTTAGATTTCAATTGATTGTTGATAGATTAGCATTAGATTAGCTTTTGATCTTGTTATTCCTCCAAATCAAGCTAGTATTTCATTTGGAGATTGGCGTTGAAGACTTAAGCATTCCTATTTTTGTTGATTGAAGATCATTTGGTGATGTTTTTCCTCTCTTGTCTTTTCAATTTCTTAATTGTTGTGATTTGTGTTGTATTTGTTCAATTCTATCTTCTTCCCATGGTTTTTGCCCTTGGCACCATGGGCTAACTCTCTTGTGCTTGGGTTAATTGGAAATTGATGATGATTTGATTGACTATGTTATGATTGTTGATGATTGGAGATCAATTGAGTAGATTGTTTACTAATTGTGATTCTCAACTGTGCTTCATGCATTTTTATCTCTTTAGATTAGTGTTTGATCACCCTAACTATAGGCGAGAGCTGCGCTAACGTGATCCGGGATTAATCGGGTTATAATTGTGTATGAATGTGTGGATTGGGTGCTTCGGAATCGAGAGATTAGTTGCACTAAGGATACTCACGTTAGTTTGTTTCCTAATTGTGATTCTTAATTGTGCTTTGTGTAAAATTGTCTCTTTAGATTAATGGTTGATCACCCTAGCAATAGGCGAGAGTTGAGCTAACGTGATTAGGTGTTGATCGAGTTTCAATTTTGCATGATTGTATGAATTTGGGGACTTCTACATTGAGAAATGGGAAGGACTAAGAATACTCACATTAGACATTGTGATTTTAATGGAGTGATTAATTTCATGATAGTTTAATGATTTCTATCTTAGTTGATTTGCAATTTGATGCAATTGTAGCTTGTTGATTGATGATTCCTTGATGGATGTTAGCCCTAGCACCCCTATCCCACCATTTATTGTTGTGTTTGTTCTCGCATCTTAAGTGTTCGATCAATTGCTTGCTTGTATTTTCTTTCTATTTTTGCAAGTGTTTGTGGTGTTAGTGTCATCCCTTGTTGCATCAATAGTCACTAAGAACTCGTATTTCTAGGGCCTCACGTGCATACTTTTTCCCTTGGGTTCGATAATTTGCGATTGGTCTTAATACCGCTTACCCGAAAATACTACTCCAATCAACGGCGGTGACGGCGTGCTACAGCCGACAACGTAGTGGTTGTCTTTGGGTGTCGCGAGCAGGCAATAGTTGCGGTGGTTGTCGGATCCGGAAGTGGGCGACGGTGGTGAAGGCTGTGCGGAGAGACGGCGGCGACGTAACGTTGGTGTGGAGATTGGCGGCACGGTGATGATTGTTGGTTTGATGTGTGAATTTGTTGTTGAGGGCGGCGGTGATGCGGCGGGCTCGCGCGTCGGAAGGGATGAGCCCGGGGCGGCGGTGCTCTCGTAGCGGTGGTGGCGAGATCTAAAAAATTCTTGTTTGATGTTTGAAACGGGTATGGGTAGTCCGTGATTTTTGCGTTTATTTTGGGTAGTCGATGTAAAGGAATCCACCATTTTTACGTATTTTTTTCGCACATGTGCAACATATTTTTTTCGCACATGTGCAATCTTATTTGCACGGGAATAATTCAAATAAATGTAAAGTATTTGAATCAAATAGTTGGCTGCACTAATTTTGGTTCATATGTGGTATTTTGGATTACTTGAAGATATAATTCTGCAATAATGTGTAGATTTTGGTTTGTTATGATAATTCGAAAATATTTACGAAAATTTTATGCCGCAAAAGCTGGAAAATGGATGAAACAATTTTGAACACCCTAATTACTACTAGGTACAATTTTGAAAATGCTAATTTTTGAACCCGATAATGAACGAACAATAAACAAAAATCAATGAAAGAGATATGTGAATGAACGAATACCGCTTGTATATGCGACAGGTAAATGTTTATTCATTGGGAGGAGAAAGAGTACACCGCAACAAATGTGTATTCATTGGGAGCGAGAAAATGTACAACTGCAGGTACTTAGAAGGGTAAAATTGGAAAAATCAATCAAAATATTGTACCTAGTAGTAATTAGAAAAATAATTGTACTTAGTAGTAATTTAGTGTTCAACATTGTATTTAGTAATAATTCACCCAATCTCATTTTATACCTATTTATATGAAGGTACCATGGTAATTTTATGTATATCTATTTTTATCTTAAATAATATGGGGGTGTTAGCGGAGGATTATGGGTTGGAAATAATGACTAGGGGTGGAAAAAATACCGAAATTATCGGTATACCGCGCTTGCCATACCGAAAAATACTAATTTTATCGAAATTTTCGGTATTTGTATGGTTACTGATCCGAAAATTTCAAGACGGTATCGGTATGAAAATATGAAAAATTTTGGTATTTCGGTATATACCGAAATCTTGAACGATATACGGTATTTTTGTAAATTTCAAGTATATACCGTATCGTACCATACCGTATGTATATATTTTTTAAATTTTTTTATTTAAGTAAAAACTAAATAATAATAAATATCTAAAATACAATTTACAAACCCTCTTTGTCTTCAACTCTTCACTTCCCATTTCAAAATACGTAGCCACCATGGTTACACTAACATTGTACAACTAGGGTTTCTACTCACAAGAAAATTCCAACGCGATGGCGGTATCCTCCAATCTCATAGTGGAGGAGTTCTTAATACCGTGGCTTCTTCAAGTTCTTCAACTCGGCGCTCGCCTAATCTCTGTCATCTCAACCCCAAATTCAGGCGTAATTTTCTCAAATTATTCAGGGTAATTTTCTCCTCCCCAATCGTTTTATGAATGATGGAAAATTGCAAATGACTATATGTTACTTCTTCTTCATTGTTTTTGGGAGTCGTTAACCACATTATGTTTAGATATATTAATTGAAGTTGGTTGTATTATTTCTTTGACTTATGTACTCTGTTTTGATTTAGTTAGATTAGGAAGAAAATGAAGTGGCGTATTTGCAGTATGTTCTCTTCGTTTTCCCAAATTTGATTCTTGGCAATTTAAACGTTCCTTGAAATTGTTCCATTCATCTAAATAAATTATTAATATGGTTAAAAAGAAATACAAAACAATCTACGAGCATGTTAGATTCGGACATTAAGAATTGACTGGATAGATCTTTTGAAGGTAAAATATAATTGATACATCATCTTTATTTTCCATTTCAAGATCACTCTTGGAGTAAACAGCTTTCTTCACTATAGTAGGGTGTCATTTTTATGGATGATCCGGCAATTAATTATATGATAATTATATATAGTGGTTTATGAAAATTTACGCATATTGGGAATTTACTCATATATTGTTTAATTATGTTTCTTTGTTATTTACTGTTTATATAATTTATGTTGTTTAATTATAATCATGTGTTTTATTTTTTATTTTGAGAATGGAATCTGAATCTTCTCATTCATTATCAAGTCCATCCGAAACACCAAACACACTAGATTCTCAAACATGTGATGAGTGTTCAAGTCGAAAATGAGCAAAAAGATCCGACAAAGCCTCCAAAGAGTTCCTAAACAGAGAAGTCAATATTGGACACATTGTGAAAAGGGGACTCGATCATTGAGTGATGGAAGCCTACAATAAATAGGGATATGCAAATATTGCAAAACCGAGATCCCAATGCTTATGGAAGTACTAGTGGATTAAAACCACTTAGTGAAGAGGTGCAAATCAAGTCCATTATACGAAGCAAGGAGTGAGAAAAGTCAACCTGTATTGACAAATGAGTCCATGGGACAAGGAAGTGCTTTAATTCCTCACACTTTCAATCAAAGACGATGTGATCCGAAGGTTGCAGAATTTGTGATTAGTGATGAAGTGTCGCTTTCGAAATGTTGAAGGGAAGGGGTTTGTCAATCTTGTGCACGAATTACAACCAAGATTCAAAATCCCCAATCGAAAGAAAGTTGCAGGTATGGTGTATGATTTATTCTTAGTTGAAAAAACTAGAATACAAACTGCAATTAGTGGCCAAAGAGTGAGTATCACCACCGATATTTGGACATCCATTCAAAATATAAATTACATGGTGATCACACTCACTTTTTAGATAGTGATAAAAAATTGCATAAAAGGATCATTAACTTCACAAAAATCACTAGTCATGTTGGGGAAGAAATTGGGCAATATGGTTGAGGTTTGTTTGAGAGAGTGGGGGATAGAAAAAGTTTTTTCAATAGTAGTTGATAATGCTACTTCTAATGATACTGCTATTGATTACTTGAAAAAAGAATGAAAAGTGAAAATACATTGTTGTTCAAGGGAAATACTTACATTTGAGGTGTGCATGTCATATACTTAACTTAATTGTTAAGGATGGTTTGAAAGAACTTGATACATCGATTAAATCCATAAGGAATGCGGTAAATTTTATTCATTCTTCCCTTCAAGGTTGAATAAATTTAGGGAGTTTGTTGTGCTAACAAAGTTTGTTAGCACATCAATGCTGTGCCTATGGATGTCAAGACTAGGTGGAATGCAACTTATAAAATGCTTGAAGTTGCATTGAAGTATAGGAGAGTGTTTGATAGGATGTCCGAAGAATGGTTGCCCTTTATGAATTATTTTCGTGAAAGGAATGAAAAGGGTAAAGAAAGGGTAGTGGTCTCCAAGTGAGGAGGATTGGGAGAATGCAAAAGCTTTTGGACACTTCTTGAAGAAGTTCTATGATGCCACTTTAGAGTTAAGTGCATCCAAAACTCCTACTTCTCAATTGATTTATCAATCAATGGTTGTATTGCAAATTGAGATTGAGAAAAAATGCGGTGATGATTGAGATCCAACTCTTAAAAAGGTTGCAAGTGTAATGAAGCTTAAATTTGATAAGTATTGAGGGAATTGGGATAACATAAATCCTTTGATTTTTATTGCTAATGTTTTGGACCCCAGAAACAAACTTCGATTATCAAAGTTAGCATAAAAAAATTAGGAGGTACTTCTAGAAAGATCCAAGAAGCCATTGATAAAGTTAAAAAAACTTTGGTAACTTTGTGGACGTAGTATAAGGGAATAAATGAGACCTTGATTGTTGAGAAACAAAGCTGTGCAAATAGAGTGTGATGTTGGAGATGGTAGTAGCGGTGGTGATGGTGGTGGTTTTTGTGATGAATTGTTTGATGATGTAGAAGCACAAAATGAAGAAGAACAACTTCAAGAGTATCTAATGAAGTTGATAAGTATCTAGCCGATGAGATTGAAAAGCGATCTAATCAATCTTTCAATCTTTTGGAATGGTGGAAGGGGAGTGAAGCTAAGTATCCAATTCTTTCAATTATGGCCAAAGATATTTTTGCACTTCCAAGTTCAACAGCTTGCTAGCGAGTCCGCTTTTAGTTTGGGGAAAAGAGTTGTGGATCCTTTTAGGAGTAGTTTGAGTCCTAAAATGGTAGAAGCATTGATGTGCACAAATGATTGGCTAAAAGCAGAAGAAATGAGCTTTTATAAGGATCCAACCGATGATGACCTTGATCTATACAAGGAAATTGAAGAAATTGAAAAATGTATGTTTTTTTAATTAAATTTAAGTTTAAATTATTTTTATTTATTAATCTAATATGAAATGTATTATTTTTTACCTACAAATGTCATTCAAGATTTTTCTCGAATCGATCTCATCCGATCCTCAACTTAAAAAGTAAGATAATATACATTTATTTAAATTACAATATTTTTAATTAATTAATTTTTTTCCATGTGCGTGTTTTTAAATGTTGGACTTGAAATGAGTTGTATTGTTGTCTTTGAATTTTAGTTTCTATTGAAAGTTTTTAAGATAAATGATGTTGGAGTTTTGTTGGAGATTGAAAATTTGAAATGATGTTGGGGTTGTACTTTAGATTGCATAATGTTTAATATCCATGGTTTTTGCTTTAGATTGTATAACTTTTAAGATACACTATCTTTTTTGCAAATGTGGTTTGTATTCTGTTAGGTTGAATATTTGTTAAAAATATTTTATGTACATGTTTTTTTCGGTATGAAAAAGGTATACAGTATTCGGTAAAATTCGGTATATACCGAAAATTCGATGCGATACGGTATACCGAATTTTCGATCACGGTATACTGGTATGTAATTTTGATATACCGAAATTTTCGTATATCGAATTTTTAAGACGGTATCGGTATAAATTTTCAATTTAATTAACAATACCGATCCAAAAAAAAAAATTTTAATTAACAATAATAATATAATATAATTAATATTTTAATATAAAAGCCAGTCATAATTTAATTTTGGAACTCTGAAGAGTTCATCAGGTTTTAAGAAAAATAAAAATGGAAGAAGAAGAGGCACCTCCTGCTCCGTCGTCGCTCGAATCTCCGGCGCCGGCGAAGGCGTGGAGCAATTACATTTCGGAAGAGCTTCCCCGCAGCGTCCAGGAGTCGGCCGACTCCGCCATGCGCTCCGCCCGCTCTCTCCACGAATCCTCCTCTACTCATCTCCGCTCCCTCCGGGTACATTTCCTACCGATCCTCCTCTCTCTATTCATACCGCCACTTGCAATAATAATATGCGTTTTGCAGGATTTTATCCCCCAAATCGGAACTCGATATACATATTATGAAGACGCTTTCGTCCACAAAGTTAAAGGTCTCATCGACATCTATCCCTATAAATTAGTTATTAGTTTGGCACTACTCTTGAATCTTTCATCACAATATTACAATCGTCGGTGGATCATCTTACGAATTACTTTCATCTTCAAATATTTTATCTTCCTTGCCTGATTTCAGCTTTAATTTGGAGAAATATCTAACCTCTTTTATTTGCCCCTTTTAATTGCCCATCCTTTTCCAACATTTATGTAGATGGGTTGACGAAACTAAGAGAACAACCTGCTCTAGCGGCCGGAGTTGCGGTTACTGGTTGCCTCCTCCTTATACCAGGTATGCCTGGTTGTTTCATTATCTAAGTTAGTGAATGAGTCCAGTGAGCAAGTCTTTGTGATGGTCCTGCCATTTTCACGGGTCTAGTGAATGCTACTCTGCAATCATCTTGTTCATTCTTGATTTTTATAGTGATGAATAAATGTATTGTATTTTCAGATTTAATGGCTTCTATAGAATTTTTAACAGATTGGTTGGTTTTAATATGGCGTTTTTTTAAACTAGCTATACAACTTGATCCTCAGCCTCCAGCCTGCGTGTCATAAGCTCATAATGCACTTATATTCGTCGATTTTGCGCTACAAATGTTCTTTTTAGCCTAACCATTCTTTCTGTTACTTTGGCTTGCTTAAGCTAATTTATTTTGAGTTGTTACGTTGTTCGATGAGAGTCCTCCTCGCTCTAATTTCAGTCAAAAAAAAGGGGGAAAGGAAAGGAATAGAAGGTGGATGAGGGAAGATACTATGCACGGGATAGTGTCACATCACCAGTGATTCTTGGATGTATGAGATTATATTTGAGATGGTCCATATGGATTATGTTTCGAACCAATTCACAAATTTATTTCAATAAATGATGCACTTTGGATTAATAATGACTTATCTGTTCCACGCATCTTGGTTGAGTAGTCTTGCATCTTTATTTGAAACTGTTCAGTATTTCTTTTTCTTTTGGTATTAGGGCCCAGAAGATTTTTGTTTCGGAAAACATTGGGCCGGCTTCAGAGTGAGGAGGTAAACCAATATCCCCACTATCATTGCGTTTGATTTTATTTTCCCATCATTTTGCGAATTTTGCTCCAGGGTATGAGCTTTGGTTGTGAGATTGGAAAGCATGTTTAGAATGAAAATGTATTCATATTCTTGGTGACCTGTTTTACTGGAAATGTGCTGTCAGTATTGTTCTTTTTCTTATGTGGTTAGTCGTAAACATTTCCCGCAGTATATGGCTTTTCAAATTGTTTTATTTTATCTTTCAAAAAAAAAAAAAAAAATTGTTTTATTTTAGCTAGTGGAGTTTGAAATAATTAATAATTAAAAAAATATTCTAAAGCGCGTCACAAACAAATGACTGTCTCTTGGAGATAAGAAATAAAACCACAAAATGGGTATATTAATATCATTATATGACTATAAATGCTGTGAAACTTATCATGTTTTTGCCTATACTCTGATTGCTCGGTTTATTCTACATGTGTGGGAAGTTTTTGTGGAAGCATCTTGGAAATGTGCTGAGTGCACTATATAATGTGGTTGTATGCAGGCACAATTTGTTAGGGCTGAGAATAATATCAGAGAGTTGACTCTATCTGTTGACTTAATGAAGAATGAGAGTAAGAAACTGCTTGAAAGATCTGTGCTTGCTGAAAAAGACATGAAACGTGGCTATTCTGACCTCCGGTAGAACTTTATTTCAAGCATTTTGAGGACACACGGATTAACTTTTCTCATTCTGTTTAACTGATTCATAAAATGGTGTGCAGGGGTGCTGGAAATCAAATTCAAAGCCTTGCCAGATCAGTCTATAAGGCAGAAGCAGCAGCTGATGGTATATTCATAACAACCTCTCTCCTCTTCTTATATTGTTGTGGGGTAATCTAAATAACAAGATCGGGATAAGGGTGAAGAAGCCTACATCTAACATATTCATGTCATCTATCAACATATAGACTAAGGAAATCCCATCCCCTTTAAAGCCAAAGTTATGCACAAAATGGATTAGATCCTCTTATTGGGAAAAATAATCGGATACAACTCTACAAAAACTTCCTTCTTAGTCCACTTAGAGACAATAAAATAACTCCACAATTTCGTTGGAGTCTTCATTTTCGTGACAGAATAAACTTGCCAAATCTGAAGTATCCAATTATGCAGGTCTTTTTCTTGAAAGCCTTTTAAAATCTGGAGTCCCATCAATGTAGCTTTAGCAGTAAATGTGTAGTTTGATCTACTCGTTGAGAGGCAACTAAATTAAAATTGAGGCAAGGAAAAACACTTCCCATTGTTTTTTATTGGTGTCATTTTGAAAAAGTGCCCTTTGAGTGGATGCTAAGGGGGTGAAATTCATAGATGGGGGTGGGGGAGAAAATCACCCACTTTCTTGAGTATACATTTAATAATCACAGAAATGACTCAAGTAATAGAGTGATAAGGGTTTAATTCTTCTATGTTTTGAGATAAATATTCCTTGGCCCTTGGTCATAGAGCAGTAATATTTGGCTCTTACGATAAATCATTACAATACAATTCCATATTAAGGGGGAAAAGTTAGAGTTTGCAAACCTCAGAATTGACACCGATATAATGAAAAACAAATAAGAATTTGCAAAGAGAGGACAATGTCCTACACTATATAAGGGAACCTCGAAAAATAAACCGATAAACCTCATTCATTATAGGTTTATATGGTTCATGAACAAAGCAGAGAACAAAAGGCATCACCAACTATCAACCATCAACCTCAGGGGTTTGAATCTTATAACATGCAAGATTGGGCGTACAATCGGCTGACAATAACCGAAATAGCTTAAGCTTAAGATATGTAGTAATTAATAATCATCAAAGAAAAGTAAATTGAGAGAGAAATAAGAAGTTGGTGACTCCTTGAGAAATTTATTAGGAAGCGCTGTGAGGAAAAAACACTCTGTAAAAACTCATCTTGGCTTGTGTCATTGCTCCGTGGGTCCAACAACAGGTATCAACTATGCATATTTTTCCTTAACACAAATTCTTTTGAAGTTATGGTTGTACAAATTACACCAGTGCCTTAGAGGTTAGAGGTTTCCCCACTAAAAATGTTAGTTCCAGTAACAATAACTGAACTAATACAGAATATTACCTCCTCCACAGAGTTGAAGGATTATTTTTAATCTAAAGGCAGTAGTACTTGGGATAATCCATTTACTCTTACCTTATGGTGTGTTAAGAGTGGCAAACTGCGTAACAAAAGAATTTTTGTGATCCTGGATAAATTAGAACAGCTTTGTAGGATAAAACTTTTATATTTCTCTTTGTGTTATTCTAAATACAATGCCCTTGAAAATGTCTTCTTTATGAAAGGAAAGAATGCATAATTTCTTGAATTTGCTAAACAACAACATATAAACCTTTATCTCACATACTGAGATCTTAGCAAAATAAAAAATATGGTTAAGCAAAACCCCACCATTAGTTCATCTAGACTGTTGAAACACTGGTTGAACTGTATATCAATAGATTCAAGGCTTTTGATACTATATTACTTACGTAGAACATCATATACTTTGGTAACTGAACTTTCAGCTCTTTCCTTTTCTCTCTTTTTGTATATATATTTATTTCTCTTAATTTCTTGCTTAGATTTGATGAATCTGTTGCGAGAAATCCCTAGTGGAGAGGTTTTAAAACTACGCTCAGAGGTATGTCCCATAAATCTTCAAATTCTTTTGCCACAAGTTCAGAATCTTTTTCGTTCTGTTTCTGGTATAAGACCTTTTAAATGGAAAAAGTGTTCTCTCTCTCTCTCTCTTATAATTAATACTTGCACCAGGTTGCTTCTATGGCATCACATCTGAGGCAGCAAAGATCAGCAATAGATAAAAGAATTATGAAGATTTCTGAATTAGGTGTTCCCATTTAACCAAATTTCTCTATATGCAAGCGATACATGAACTTTTTCTGGTGAGGAGCCACCACTCTTCTTTGCTCATTCCCATAAATAGCACAAGTGAAGGCCAACATCTTAAAATGCAATACTTGTGTCACTTTCACATTCTCAGTGCTTTATGAGAGTCTCAGGCTATAAATCTGCTTTACAATGTGAAGATATTTTTTCACAAGTGGAATCTAATTGTTTTGATCTTGGGAGCCAAACCATTATGACCAATTCTATAATCACAGGGTTTTATGACTAGGATTTTTTTTTTTTTTTTTATTTCATCAACCCCCCGACCATTTTGACCTGAAATTCTTGTCCAATCTTTCGATGTCTAATCTATCCCAATCCCTGTTCAACCCTTCTTCGATCTGATTAAAGAAAATTGATGATGATTGGTATTATGAACTAGTTCAGTGCCCCGTGTTACATGGTTTTTTTTTTTAAATAATATTCTTAATAAATAATACTTCCTCATTCCAATATTAAATAGTTAGCTCAATATATTTCTTTGATCAGTTCAATTTTAATATGTCAACTTAAAATGGAAAGTTTTTTTACTTATTTCTACCATCACAACATACACTTATTTACATCATTTTTTTGAGTCACACTATTTTCTTTTTCCTATCAATGACTTGACAATAATATTCTTAATTTTTATCCCATTCATCTATTTTATATATAAATAATATTATTTTTTAAAATCTGTGCCCAATTTATTTGCTTCATTAGAATTGGAAGGAGGGAGTATATTTGATTAAATATATGAATATGTGCATAAATGCACTAAACGTGAATTATAATAATTCATGGTGTATATCTCTTGAAGTTAAATTATTGTGTATAAATTATATTTATTCAAAAAGAAGAAAAAGATTAATTTTTTTAATATGGAGATGAAACCTGCAAACAAAAACAAAATAAGTCGATTAACAGAGAATTTGAAAAAAGATGAAACGTTTGACAAAAAAGTATTAATAAATTAATATATTAATAATGCATTTAATAATGCAAAAAGAGCAAATATAAAATAAAGTTAACCATTACATAAAATCATGCATATTAATAGAAATTAAACACGTTTAGATTGAATATTTTATTTAAATTAAATTAAGTTAAATAAATTAAATAGAAATAAAGAATAAATAAATATTATAATAAAGTTAAATAAATAAATTAACGTAATAAATATCAATGCCATAATAATACACATCCTATAATAATCACAATATACCTTAAATACCTAAATAATTAGAGACTAATTATACTAATTATATAAAGACATCTTATTACCAATATACTAAAATCATTATTTACTTGCCACATAATCATCACTTCTTCATTTGACGATACATCATCGAGAATGCACAAAAATATCGACACATAAGTCGTAGAAATTCCTTATTATTATATAGGGGATAAGGAGCATCATGAATACGAACATTTAAATAGCTTTAATCAGTTATGCTAATTTGTAGCGAAATAGCAAAATTGCACCCAAAAATATTTATGTTTGCCCTTCTCCACAATTTCTTATAAAAGTATATCATTCTATCATGTGGAATTCGTTCTTTGCCCTTCAGTTAAGATGAGTAGTGTATTGGTCATTAAGGAGAGCATGACAATGAGCTAATGAGTTGGAATAATATTAATTGTAGTAGGCAAAAGAGCATGAGAGTGGATGGGTAAAAGTTAAAACAATGGTTGACAATTGTAGTAGGTATTGGTGGCATGCGAGTGACCATGGAAGATAGGGGAGGGTAACTATGTGTTTTCACAAGGTAAAAATATATTTTTGGAGATGGGTAAAGAGTCGTGGAAAAATGACATTTTCTCAAATAGTATTAGAATTGGGTTGCCTCTTGATGGGGAGGAAAGAGAATGGGAGGCCTGAGGAGTTAGTATTTCAGGTTAAGAGATCAAACAGTAAAAATAAAAAGTATTGGTGAATGGTGTGGTTAAAAAATGAATATATAAAAGAATAAGTAGTAGAATTAGCATACGATTTGTTGTGGTGAGAGGCAAGACAAATAAGAAGTTACAGGGCCATCCATCCTACATAAATTAGAGATTAGGAACAATTTCCAAAATGATATGACAGTGTTTAATTGTCAAAATTACAAAATCATCCTTGGCCTAAATGAATTTTAATCAAAGTAAAAATTGGAGAATAGCAAGGCCTCAGAGAAGAAAGAACCAACTACAAATACAAACACAAATTCATCAGTCACTGCTCAGCATCCAGCCAACTACTACTTCCTCATCTGCGTAAAGAGTTGGGAGGGAGGTCGTGCAGTTCCCGAGCCGCCACCAAACGCACCGCTACCCGCCTGATTGCTAAAAGCTCCAAAGCCCCCACCTTTAGTTTTGCACAATATAACCAGTTAAACTAAAGAAACATGTACTACAACTACAACTATATTATGCCAACTCCACCACTTTCCCCTATCTTAAAAGAGCATTGTCAATTAAATTATTTTTAATGAAATTCATATTAACAAGAGTAATAACATCTAATACAACTAAAGAATGACGAAACCTTATAGCAATTACCTGAAATGGCGCCGCCATCACCACCAAATCCACCCCCACCACCTGCAGCAGAAGCGAATCCACCCCCACTACCTGCAGCAGCAGCAAATCCACCCCCACCGCCTGCGGCAGAAGCAAATCCACCCCCACTACCTGCAGCAGCAGCAAATCCACCCCCACTACCTGCCACCGCAGCAAATCCTCCTCCAGCAGTTGCTGCAGCAAAACCACCACCTGCCCCCAAATTTGCAAATCCACCACCTGAAGGAGCAGTAGCAAATCCACCTCCAAAGCCACTAGTAAAGCCACCACCAAACCCACTTGCAGGTGCAGCAGCATTGCCTCCTGGTAGAGCAGTCCCAATCTGCCTAGATTGTCCAAAAGAACCAAGCACGGAGCCTAGTGCTTGTTGGCCAGCTCCTAGTTGTGCAGGTTGACCAAATCCAGCTGCACCTGAACCTTGATTGGAGCTTCCAGAACTAAATCCACCAGAAAAGTTAACAGTTGTTGGCTGCAAAGGTTCTGCAGGTTGAGGTGATTGGAAGCTAAAAGATGCTGGACGGAACAGCTCGCCACTTGTACTAGGCATTGTATATGGAGAATTGGCAAAAGTTGTATTTGTGTTGAGGACACCAAATGGATTTGGTTTTGGAGTGGATGAATTTTGTGCCTGCCCAGTCCCAAAACCACCAAGGTTTGATAACGCAAATACAGGTGTCTGATCTGCCTCGGGTGCTTCCTCCTCCATTTCCTCCTCATGAGAAGAAATCAAGACCACACTTTTCATATTTCCACTAATTCCTTCGCTTGATAATGCAACTGTTGAAAGAGCTTCGGTCGCGGAAGGCACTATCTTATTTGCTGATGTAATAACAGAGGAATTTGTTGATGAGCCCCCTAAATCATCTCGACTCTCAGACTTTAAATTGGTAGAAAATTCATTAAGTGTGGCCGATGCTGGAGGTCCAGGTTTCACACCAGATGTAGAAATTGACAACTCAGCCCGTGAAGCTGATGTCTCTATCTTATCACCTGTTTCAGTTTTTGAAGGCATATTATCAACTTTCCCTGAGATGCTTTCTGCTTTAGAAGGTTGAGACGACATCGGTGACTCTGATCTCACAACGCTTGAAGAAAAAGACACAGATGAAGAACTGCTCCCACAAGTCAAGGAAGGCATTGTAGAAGGAAAATTCATGGAGGAAGTAACTGATGGCTGAGGCTGTGATATCTGCTGCTTCACATCAGAACTCTTAGGCGTTGAAGGGAATACGGTTAATGAATTTGGTTTTGATACTAAAGAGACAGGCGAGGGATAATTGTTATTTGGAAGTAATGATGAACCCAGAACAGATTGCAATGGGCTAGAAGCTGACAGACCATCATTCCAACTGCTTGGTTTTTCCGAGTTCTTACTGAATAGACCCTTCTCTGATACATTAGGGTCAGACCTAAAGGCAGTTGTGGAAGTAACGGGAATTTTAGCAGTAAATAATGGAGTATCAGACGATATTGTAGTGTTCTTTTGATCCCAGGATGTGGACTTAGTAAAACCAATTTTAAAGCGATTTACACTCTCCCGGAATCAAATGGTGAAGTCAAAGATTGCTCAGGCAACTGTGTGGACATGGATGGTACTGGATGGAAGCTAGAATCAGACTGCTGGAAAAGTCTAGACTCACTTGCAGGAAAAGAATAATTCTTTCCAGATAGGTGTAGGCTGCCCTTCGACGTTTCATCAGCTAGCTTGAAAGCACCCAGTTCATTGATTTGAGCTGTCCTCTGAGCTGTCCTCGTCTCCAGTATGGATGGTGGTGACAAGGCAGAAAAACTTTTCGTAGATGACATTTGGACACCATGGTCTTGAAATCCAGTTGTCCTATGGTGCAAAGATGTTGATGGGCTCTCAGAGAACTGTTCCACTGCTGCCTCAGCAAAGCCTGTGGAAGTTTACAAAATAATCTCATGTGAGTAAATTTTACAAAACAAAACATTCACATTATGTATCAGCTAAAATTTTACCGATACCTTTGCTTTTGTAATGGTTCTGAGAGGCTACAGTGGTATTCAAATGTGCCGAAGGAGCGATCTCTGATGATTTCTTCTGCGACTGAGGACTGAGATATTGTTTGCTAATATTTATCAACGATCGACTTGAACTCCCTTTCTCATTATCTTCTTTTAGCATCCTTTTAAGAGTTGTTTTTGGAGGGTCAAAGCTTGCCCAACTCTGCATTTAGTTGTGAAAAGTAGTGCGTCACAATCTAATTCTTAAAACATTTATGTAGAACACATTCCTATGATTAAACATATTTTTACCTAATTATTCTCCAGTGAAAATAAATGCAGGAGAATATTCTCTAACTGAGCCTGTTGTTACAGTAAAAGTCCCATATCTATATCCATCATACATGTCCAACATTGGTACTTCATGCATATATATAAATGCTAATAGTATTGATTTTTTAACAAAGATCATAAGTACCTATCCGACTTTTCATTTGTGTGGATTAAAATATAATAATAGTGTAGCTGGTCCGTAAATCAAAGCCTTTGTAAGATGCGTGTAATTCACCAACTTGGCCAAAAAACTATATCAAAGATTGTAACATGAGAACACCAAGAACATGAATCCCCACCCCACGCCACCCCAACCCCACCTACACTCCTATACTTCCATCTCTTGTGCTCTGCAAAAGGAAATATTCAAGTACAGAGTACATGGATGACTAGTCATTAGTCACTACTATGCCATGTCAGAGAAATATATTTTCTACCACCAACAGTCATATTAAGATGTCATTTGGAGATCAAGCAAATAAATATGCACAAATAGTAAAATAAACTCCACAAGAAAAGCAAGAAAAATTACACGATGAAAAGAGTCACGGCGCTGGCTTGCAGCAGTTTCAGGTTCACAGCCCTTGGCTGAGCTGGTTTGATCTCTTCTGGACTGCCCTTTTGCAGCAATAGAGCCTGAGGTGATCAAAGATTTCTTGTTTGCAGGAGTATCCAAGGTCCTATTCCTAGCTGGAGATATTTCAGTATCACCAGCATAAGTAAGGCCAATGGATTCAAAGAGTTGCCTTTTCACATCATGTTTTCCAGAAGACTCAATACTCAAAGCTGCCATCTGTTTTGAGAGACATCCCGAAAGTTGCTCAGCAGCTGCTAATTGTGCGATCATCGTGTTATGTAAACTGCGAAAAGATTGAATTTGCCTGCAAGGAGACACTTCGGTTACAAAGAGGTTTACTCCAGTCATGAAGTAGCAGATTCGCAACATGAACTACTGAATTCTATAGATGGAATAAAGAAGCAATGAAAAGAGTAGCATTTAATGTCCATAACGATAGTAATCTGGAAAAGAATCTAATAGTGCAGACACAAAAGACAGAGTCACTACAGCAATATGCAATACCTTGAATGCCCGTGCAAATTCTGCAGAGCTCTCCGATTTCCTTGCATTCCTTCATTTTCACGAAACTTATTGAACTCTAGAGAATTGAAATGTCTCTCCAGCTCAATCAGTTTATTGGTCAGCTCCTGCATTTTTTGGGGAAAGGAGAAACTGATCTAATACATGAATATAAAAAATGACAAAAAAACTTGCAATTAAGTTCAACCATATTGCACCTGGTCTAATTCTAATATGCGTCTCCGCTTCAATTCTAGCTCGGAACTCAACTTTTGACGATTCCAGAGTTCCCAATATTTGTCATCTGTTGCTTGCTTGAAGATCCCTTCCATGTATACTTTCCTAACCAAAACTGAAATAACATTGGAGAATCCTTTAATTGAAGAACAAAGAAAAAATAAAGTTATCATGACCTGTTAAACAAAATTTTAACACGGAGCTTAAGGCAAGGATATGAATCTCTGAAGACAAAAAGTAAAGCCATAATTTATTCAGAAAAAAGCTTCTCTATTTTCTTCTGCAACATGAGCAAAAGCATTTGAAGAAAGATTATCTTAATAATATCTGCAACTTCAACTTGAGAAAAAAAAAAATCTACTTTAACCATGATCGCATTCACCAGCATGACATGCCCAAGAAAAAAACTAGATCCCACACCAACAAACAAAACAAATATAAACATAACGAGATGGAGTTAACTAAACAGATAAACAGTCTTGAATAAATCTCAAAGCGATTAACAATCAATGTAAATCAATAGCCATATATAGAAAATCATGAGGCCAGGCCTTGCAGGAAGTTGGCCATCCTGTGCTTTTCCCAATTATTCTCCAGCCACTTTTTCCACAATCTTTTGCTTCACTTCACTATTGCCATATGCATTAGGGAGAAAGTTCCTTCCTAACACTTCCCCCACCACACCCCCTCGGCCCCCCACCCCGTAGGTGTAGAGAGCAATGCAGAGAATAATAGAAATATATCGAGTGTCAGTCTTCAAATTAAAAAGTGGTGAGGGTACGCATAATTGACTTTGCAATTGCAAACTGTATAATCGAAAGTAGGAACAAACCTTCTACTGTCTTATCAAGTAGAAGTTGAAGTTCCCTTTGTTGTTCATTCATTGAGCCCTGCAGAGGCCAGACAAAACAAATAACTGAATAGGTAAAAAATGTTAAGCACACTAGAACTAAACAATCATAAGCTGATATCAACGTGAGGCATAACAAAAGATACCCTACCCTTGAACCATAATTAACACATTTAGAAATTCCTCCCGACTGGAAAAACAGATACTACTTGGTCTAAAATCATTTATCTCAACTGTCATCTGTCGTAGAATGAAAGTTATATTTAGTCAATCTTTAACATGAATACATGATCGATCATTTTCTTCCTTCACAAAAATGTTTTCACAGTAATGCTTTACCATGGTTTCATGGAATCTTATTGTGGACATACAATTTAGGAGCAATAAATCAGGAACAGATAAAGTGAAAGAAATTCGGTACTTGTATATTCTTTCTGAAAGTATCTATAACCTATACAAAAAGAAAGACAGCTGTCAAGCCACCACCATAATAATCACGCATTGCCACCAGTAATCATGGTTGATGCTTTACCATGGTTTCATGGAGTCTTTGTGGAACGTACCAAAGAGAATTTAGGAGCAATAAATCAGGAACAGATAAAGTTCTGAAAGTATCTATAGCCTATACCAAAAGAAAGACAGCTGTCACGCCACCACCATAATAATCACGCATTGCCACAAGTAATCATGTTGACAAGAAAAACTCCTAAAAACATAGTATCCAACCAAAAACACTACCAGACCAACACAGCACCTACAAGTATAACTATATGCCTAGCTCTTTCAAACCATATTGCAGGAAACTTCCCAAGAAATCAATTCAGAGTGAACTAAAAGTGAGGATGAGACAGAAAGTTTATACCAGGGTGAGTTTTGTTCCTTGGGGTTTCTTGCGGAAGATTTTTGGGGTAGAAGTTTTAATCTAATTAATTGATTATTACAATAAGTTAGCATGTGAATGTGTTAGGTAGCATTTTGGGAGAAAGAATTGGAGAAAATGTTTTTCTAGGAAATAATAAACAAACAAAGCTCAGTAGGGGTCAGTGGAGAAGCAATTATTATGGTTCCTGGAGTGGGAGCATATTTGCCCTACCCTACTTGACCCCAAACAATTGAGGGCAGTGTTCTAAAATGCAGCTAGTGGGTGACAGACTGAGGCCTAGCGCCTAAGCAGCACTAACTTGAGCAAAAGCAGAGGAGACCAAGGGCCACCTCGCACCTTGACTCGGACACTGTTTTAGAGGGGAAACAAATTCATCCCTGGGAAATTATTTCAGTAAAAGTAAACCTGTTTATAATTTGATGTTTAAACAAAAAACAAAAAAAAAGTACTTCACTCAGATACACATAAATTAATGGAGCTTTTAGCTGTGGTGTCATTGTATGGAAGTGCAAGAAGACACAACGAAACAACGAAAATTCAAGCAACAAATGGAACAAACCCTCTGGATTCTGCATCTGTCGGAAAGAGCCCATACTCCTTCTTCCAATTCCATTAGAGAGTTTGTTTGAGAAGTGATGGATGCATCTCGGAAACCACCCTCTCCTTCAATATCTTCAAGAAGAATATCCAGTTTCTTTGCCATTTCTTCAACCTGAAGATGCAGTAACATGGAAATGCATCATGAGAGCCTCCCAATTTGAAGTGGCACTACCTCAACGATATATGATATATATAAAATCCAAGGCTCAGAAAACTGAAGCAATTAATATAAATGTTCAGAAAATGGATAAGGCACCTAACAGCACCAACTAGTTATAAGAAGCCAGATTCGCATGGGGTTTAAATAAAAGAATATATGGTGCCAGAATCAGAAAACCAGCAAATGACTGCGTATTGACAAAATTCATCTCTATTAAGGTATGTAACTATATAGCTTACATTTCCAAACTGTTTCGATGCATTTTGAGCAATGTGTGTCACTGCTGTTGTTGAGGAAGCTGCATTTAGTTCCTTCTTGAAGTCAGACCTGACAGCCTTTCCTGAAGCAAAACTGTTTCCCAAAGGCACTTGGAAACCAACATATGCTGGCTGTGAATTTCTATTCCTCTGAGCAGTCAACACTGTCTGTCCAGGAGAAGTAAAATTGACAGAAGGTTTCTCCTTTAAATCTGTTGGATGTTGCTGTACATCTTCAGCAGATCGTATATGTTTATCCAAATTGCCAACTTCATCAGAAGGAGCGACAAAAACCTTCCATCAGAAGGTTTTGAAGCATCATCTCTTGCATTTGAACTGGTTAAAGACCACGCACTAGGAGTGTTTGCCGGTGGCAGCACTTTAGGTAGTGAATCCGCATTGGGTCCCAATATTGGATAGTTACTTGCTGATTGATGAAAAAAATCACCTGCCACTTCCCCTGAGAAAACACCTTTATTGTGTTTGACTTCTGATGTTGATTGATTCCCTGCATTATCATCCTGGTTTAGCACTATGGAGAGGGTTTTTTCTGGATCATCCACTTTCAATGTCTCTGAGTTAAAAAGTGGTTTCAGTTCCATATTTTGTGGTGCATTCACCTCTTGTGGTCTGATGTTAATATTAAATGGTGATAAATTAATTGCGGTTGTGGCCTTAGCACTGGTCTTTTCAACTTCTGTTCTGCTAAGTTCATGAGATTGAGATGCCGAAAAGGTTGGCTCTATACTTTCTTCAGCACCTGCAGAAGAAATCTCGGGCACCTCATGCTTTACTGATACCTGAGAAGCATCATCTTCCTCATCAGAAGCACAACCTTCAGGTGATGCTAAAGCACCTGCAGCACTACAAGAAAGTAGATAATTTTGACACGCAGCTTCCAAAGAAGTACAACCCAGAAGAGTTGTCAGATTAAATTCAAAATGAAAGCAAGTTACAATATCGTATAGTTATTACCTAGCGAAGTGGAAAACTGAAATCTTTCCATCAATGGTCAGGCATATAATCACACAACAAGGTGGGAGCTCTCTTTCCTCATTCCCAATTGTGAGCTTTTTACTCTCATTCTGGGAAACCTTGTCAACAGAGAGCCCAATGATCACATTTTCATCACCATTGTCTGAGATCAAACAACTTGACATGAGAGATCTAATCATACCAAACCATGCCGAATGGAAATAAGATTCTCCTAATTGCTAAGATGGAAGAACCACGGATATCTGAATTTATATACATGCTTTAGGAGAAATATAGGAAATCTAGATCGTCATATAATCGCAATAAGTTGGGCATCATTTTATCTAATTGATTGGGCATAAAGAAACTCGTATTCTCCTAGTAAAAGGCATGGACAGCATGAAGACAAGAGGGATAAACAAATAAATCTCCAAGCAAGAAGAAACCAGGTAAAATACAACCAACGGAAATACTCAAGTCTCAATTTTCTATTTATCCAGCACCTTGAAAATCAATACTTAGAGTCCAAGCATCATTAAGAATTTCAACCATAGCAGCTTCATTTTCTCATTGGCCTGCCAACAGAACAATGCAACTTGTGGGGACAGATTCCTATTAGCAACAAATGCCAGCCCACTGCAACAGAAAATTACAGCTATAATAAGTGAAACTGTAGTTGAGAAGTAACGGGTGTTCATTGAACAGTGTAATTTCACTGTAATAGTGACAAGAGTTGGCTAGTCATTCATATGAATTGGTGAAGGCTATTTAAGTGGAACACCAGCCTCACTCTCTAAATATTAGGTTGTACTAAAAGATAAATGAAGGGAAATAAGCGATCAGCTTAAAGGTCAAATGCATTTTACCACCTTGTACTATGGGTTTTAAATCAATTATCCCATTTACTAATAAGAACTTCAAACACATATAAAAAACATTTTATCCCACTATGTGAGGTCAGTTATATCATATTTCGCGATCTTGTTCAACCAAAACACTGAGTGTGACACATCTAACAATCGCATTCCAAGTCTTCTTAGGTCTTCCTCTTTAATTTAAGGTAATGATTCTCTACTACTCTTTACTTGTACTGTTCGAATACATGTCCAAACCATCTTAAGCGCGATAATGTACTTTTCACCCGCACTATCTCTTTAATGCATGATTGCATTCATTATTTATTCTACCTATGCACATCCATCTCAACATTCTCATTTTTTTCCATGTTCAAATTTAATCTGATCCGTAAGAATTGCTGGTCATATTGTTATTTTATTATATTTTTCTTTTAAATAATAGTTCCAGCAATATTTTACAATCACAAACTATAGATGATGCATACCATCTATTCCAACCTGCTACAAGTACCCAATTTTTATACGTAATACAATGTTTTGGCAATTCTAAAATATCAAATATTTTGATAAGTTTCTGCATTAATATAATTATATTGATCTAATGCAAAAGAATTGTATAATAAAATTATATTTTTATATAAGAGACAATTTTATTTCGAAAAAGCTTAGGGACGAGAGATCCCGACAAAATTACAAGTAACAGATATACAAGGCGAAGCACCGACTCCTAGCTACATCCAACAAAGACAAGCCCTTAAAATAACCTAGACTCAAGGACCATAATGCAACTTTAAATTTGATCACTTCCCGCAAATTATTTATAGACTCAACCTTATCATTAAAAATCTTATTATTCCTTTCTAACCAAATAGACCATAAGACCAGGAAAAAACAACTTTCCCCAAGATTTTCATTTGTTTACTAATCGGACCACCCAAATTGCTTTGAAGCAAATCCAAAACAGAGCCTGGAAAAACCCACTGGACTCCATGCTAAATTTCAAATATATACCACACAGAAGCAAACTAGTATTTTACATTGTTTCCGCAAGTTTTATGTTTAAGTTAGTAAAATTTAGTAATACAAATAATTCTGATGTGTAAGGTAATGCATATGTATGTCAAATCTATTTTCATAAGTAGATATTTAACAATGAAAAATCAAAATTACATATAATCCAAAAAAAAAAAAATCTTACAAAATACACTTTACCCCTTAGACAATAAAATTCTAATGTGATTCTAACTTTTATTTTTTGAAAAAGGGCATCATTTTGTCATTCAACAAAGTTCTTGTACTGATACCCCTCACATAAAATGGATAGCTGAAAGAGAAAACAAACACATCTAGAAGTGAGAAAAACCATACTCTTGGCAATTCAAAATTCTTATACAGTGAAGCAATTCTAATAGCAACTAATCTCATTAATAGAATACCCTCAAAGGTTCTCAGTTTTACAACTCTGCGTATTTTTCATAAATACTCACACATATAGGATTTCAATTGTCTTGCCAAAATATGTTGTACTCTGTTTGTCCACAATAATGACAAAATTCATAGCAAGTTAGATCCTAGACAAAATGCATTTTTGGGGGATATGCACAGATGACAGAAAGACTGCAAGTGGTGTAAATCATGTTTTGCAAATAAATGACGGTCATGATGGATGTCAGGGGAGGAAAAACAAGAAAAAAATATTTGTGTGAAAACTAAATGTTCTAGATTCTGATTTGGTTCCAAATCGGCAATTTCAACATCACTGCAACAAGAGAATCTAAATTTTCTCAAGTTTGATAATAGTTTGAATTTGATTCAAAAGGAGTTTACTCATTTAAATTTAACTCTGGTCTGAAGAATATTTGAACAACTAATTCAAAATTCCGAGAAGGAAATATTCCTATATTCCATCACCAATTATGATCGTACTGGCAAAAAGGAAAAGGGTAAATCTGAACTAAAAGTACTGGAAAAGAGAAGGAGGAAGTTGATGATGAAAACAAAATCTGTAACGGAATTGGTAGAATTAAAGAAATGACGGAAGGAAGAACAAATTTGTTTCCCAAGGTAGAAGAGAGTTGCAGTTCACTGGGAAGAGTCAGAAATTTAGCTAATTAGCTTTGTCAACAGTCTTAGGTTTTTGAGTCTCATATTGACAGTTTCAAATGATTCAGGTTCCGAATTATTAAGAAAATCTTTCAGGAGACAAATTGATAGTTGACTAATCTTTCGAATTCTAGACCGATAAACTCCTTGAGTTGGAAAAGGAGATCTATCATTTTCTGAAACTTCATAAGCAACAAAAGAGAATGCAGGATGTAAAAACAGTTAGAAGGTAAGGAAGTAGATGTACTAAAGATCTAGATAGCTGAGAAGTAGATGTGGTCCATTTCGGGTGGGCACAGCATCAGAAAACCAATTCAAGAAGACAGTGTTGAAAGACAATGCTGTTGGCTTTGAAGCTTCCTGAAAGTAATAAGAAAAGCAATATTAATCTTGACAGAAATAATACATGAAATAAAAGCAAATCACAGGAACCATCCTCACTCAAAATCAAAAATAAAAATACTAGAATCCTTAGGTATATATCCAATTTCATCAAATTTATATCACGCTACTAAAGGGTGGGACATCTAGAAGAGTAAACTGTTCTACTCTGCTGCACTTAAAACTATGACAATTCTATTACATGGTTGGTTGTATAGAAACTCTTTGGAAAGGGAAAAGGAACCTTCACAGTGTGAAGGCCTGGTTCGCCAACCACCATCATCCAAGACTTAAATGCCTTAGAAAGCTACCCATATGAATTCAAAAGGCACACCTCAAACTCGTCCTCAGGGAGCTCCTATCTCATGTAGTCTCTTACTAGTGCCATTTCTGAAGCATAAACAATCTAGAGAAAGACAATTGCAACTTAAGCAACCTATACTAGAGAGAACTACAATTAACACAATTCTCAAGGTTAATATAAACATGAGATTATATTTGAGGCGAATTTAGACAAATATGTAGAGGTCTAGAGATTGGGCTTCTTTTTTTGTTAAATGTGGTTTTTTTATTTTGAAATAAGCAGAGGTCTAATCTCCGACTACAAAGTCTGAAATAAAAAACCATATTTGACAAAAAAATAACTCAAAGATTATATTTGAGGCGAATTTAGACAAATATGCAGAGGTCTAATCCCCGAGTTATATTTTTGTCACATATGGTTTTTGTTTCAACACTTGTACACAAACCATTGGGGTGACGAAGATCTGGAAAATAAAAGAGCACTCTGAGGCGCGTCAGAAGAGGTGCGCTTTAAAAACTGTACCCAACTAAACACAAAAAGGCGCACAACCTATAGCCTCGAGCACCTCGGGCCTGAGGCGCGCCTTTAACAACTATAGATACAGTGTTATATAAGATTAAGACAGACGTCATTTTTCAAAATTAGTTCAACTAGAAAAGAGGCTATCATAGATCCAGAGCAACGAGGGTTCAGGGTAACACATGAGTTGCTTATCAAAGCATTGACCTCATAACTAATTAGCTTAATAGCTCCCGAGCAATACCCAACACAAGTTGATGTCCATCTAACATACATTTCTTTACTGTAGTGGCTGAAAATAGCAATAATTATTTGATATGACGGGACATAAAAATAAGATTGTTTACATCATCATTGTATATAAGAAATGAAATGCCAGAAATTGTTAAAAACAGTTGCTTAATGTTTTCATCATATATTACAGATGACCATATGCATAAAAAGCTTCAATTATATAAGAAAATGTGAAGGATGCATACATTGACATCAGTAATTCTTCTGTCCCTGCTGGTGATAACTTGGACTACGTAATTCTCCTCCTCCCCATCATCATTTAATTGGAAACAACCAACAACTATACTATCTGGACGGATCCATCGGACAGAATCAACTGAGACAAGATTAAGAGTAATATTAAATTCATGATGAACAACTAATTAATTATAAAGGCGTATAATTAATTCTAATTGAGTCAATGAAGGACCTTGATAATTGAGATTTATAAACAACTATGAAACCTATTTTTGGTATTACAACAGTAAAGACAAAATTAAGAGAAAAAAACAGTAGACACAAATTCCCATCTGGGGGTCGGGGGACCATTTCTAATCTTTACTAACAAAAGAAATTAAACGATATTAGCTTATATATGCTGGACTAAACAAAATAAAAACTCAACCTTTGAATTGAATGAGAAATAAGCTCACAAGAATTCGTACAATTTCCAAGTGGAATTTTCAGACCTTAAACAACCCCACCCATACATATATATATATATATATATATAATATCTCCTTGATGTGCATAAGTCACCATTAACCTCATCAGACTGATCCCAATAGGATCGAGAGAACTGTAAAGAGGCGCCGCGCAACTAAACAACTTTCACTCTGGTTTTAAAAAAGGAATTAATATTCTCAAGTCCAGCAAGCACTGGACTTGCAAAATTGTCTGTTGTCATGATTGAAGTAGAACCCAGAAGCTATTTGCAAAAACTTTATCTACAGAGCAACCACCAGATTACTAGAAAAGGATGCTCTTTATACACAGGACAACAAGCTGAGTGATGTAACAGATATACAAAAATTACTACATCATGAATTGTATTTGCCTTCCCAAATCCCAACACATTTAAATTATAGAATGTGCCTGCAGATAATTTAATTGAACCTTCTTCTATTTCATGCAAATCCATTGGTTGGGGACTAGTAAACTTCATGATCCATTCACATTAATTATGGGAGAACTCTCTGTTAACAGGTAATAAATACATACACCCATGACATCAAAGTCTGAGAAAGTTGGTAACAAACTTCACGTCAGAGCAAAAGGCAAACCGTCGCATGTAAAACCTAATGAAGGTGTTATTAACAGCATATTCAACTCTAGTTTCTAAGTGAAAATGATTAGTGAAGCACAGAGCAAGGCCAGATAAGTCCCACCAGATATTGCATGCATGAAAACTCTTAAACAGAACAGCCTAAGCTTTCGAGCATAAGAATGGTCAAAAGATTGACGAGAAACAGCAAGGACTAAATCCATCATAAAAATAATGCCATGCAACATTTGATATGACACTGACATTAGTCAACAGTGTGTACCATTTGTACAGTGAAAATAGATTCAACAGAAGAATCTGAGCAAGGGATGCCAGATCCAGGAATAAAAATAATCAATGCATCAAAACTTTATAGAGAAGGGGCAATACCTCTAATAACTTGGTTAGCATCAGAATCGCCAATTACTGATTGGAATGGTAGCAGAAATCTTAATTTTTCTTTAAACTGCATCGTCAAAATGCTGACAACATTTTTTTGCCACGACAATATAATCGCCTTTAATACTCCAGTCAACTATGCCAATAAATGAACTTAGTGAGAAAAAGAAATTAATACAAGAAAGGACCATAGTAATATAGTAGACACAGAGTTACACAACTTATGAGTTATGACAAGAAGAAAGTGGTTATGTCAAGGGGATGAGAGATTCCTTAAAACTTATTGAGACTCAAAGACCATAATGCAATTGTGTACTTAATGCGATCCCAAAGTTCCTCTACAGCTTCATATCTATCATTAAAAACTATTTTGGTTTCTTTCTAGCAATAATATTGTAATGCCCTTGGCTGAAACCCACAACCAACAATTTTGTGATGTTGCTTAATTGAAATATAATACCCAGTTAAGTCAGACAACAAAGCATAAAGAGATAGAGCATACCAGAATCAACATCTTCCATCACATATGTAACGGGACCTTGACCAGACCCATAATATAACTTTCCGTCGGAAGACAGAATAAGATAACCTTTTGCAACTTTTCTAGCCCAATGCAAATCCTTGATGGAAATGGAATCATCAAGTGGGACTGAATATGAAGGCTTGTGTTCCTGTAATGAGGATTTAAAGGCACATAACTTGTCTACCAGCATTCCAAAATCTGATTTGATAATAAATTCAAAAATTCAGATACATAGATATACTTTGATAAGCTAAGTTTGATAATATATGTCCCAAGAGAAAGAAAACAATAATTTTTCACTTCTTGTTTGCAAATTATGTAGCATATTCTCCTTATAATAAAAAGTTAACACTGCGCACTAGAAAGAGAGATAACAAATGGCAGTTCGAAATTAAGCAACACATCAGTTTCTTATACCAAAATTATTAGTGCAGTCTCGGTAAACACTATGAAAAAATCAATAACCTTGAAGCTCATAGGTTAGAGAAGCCATACCTTATGAAGCAAAGCGCTAAGAGCGAAGAAATGGAGGCAGCTGCCGACAGTAGCAGCAAGCAAAGAGTCATCAGCTGACAAGGCCAGTATTGAAACCTTTCCAATAGTAACATCAACGAGGCAAAACTCCTGTATACACAAACCTGTCTTTTTCTCTTTAATCTCCTCAGCAGATGCCATCACGTCCTTCGTCCTCGCAACATAAAACCCTAAGCCCAAAAATTCAAATACTGTGCAACAGAAGTAGAACAAATTTGGAGACAGATGTACTGCGATGAAGGAGTACCTTGGGGATGAGCAACAAATAGGAGGCGAAAACGTTCGGAGACTGCCAGAGGCTGGGAAGGATGAGAGTGGGGTTCGAAATTGAAATCGCCATCAGACTTAACAGGAACAGGTTCACCAATTCTGGAGAAGCGGTAATTTCTGGAACCGACTTCATCTCCGTCAATTTCCTCATCTAATTCGATGATGTCAAGCGGCGGGTCAACAGCCATTAACGACAAGGTGAGAGGGGTGGGGGTGATGGCCCCTGTTACTCTGCTTCTGAAAGGGCGGGAAGGTTTTGAGGTAAGTACCCTAGCAAAGTAGCGTCGCCAATTATGTCTGAAAATTGAAATCAACCGTTCGAAATAAATAAAAAGTCCGGGCCGGGCCGGGCCGGCCCAATTAATTCATCGTCAAGACGTCAACCTATTTCTAAACTATGTATTTCTGGGTGTTTCGCTGTTTACGAACTCAATTTACTTTTTTTGTTTTTTTAACCTACTGACCTACAAATCCTCAAGCTTAAAGAAGGGATCTAAGGTCTCGTAGTTCTTCATTCACCGTATTCGATCCAATCCAGGAGAACTAGTAGGCTGTGCAAGGGTATCAAGCCGAGGAAATGGGCTGCTCCATTGAGATCTCTACAAATGTGGATAGTCTCTCAATCCTCTCATGACCTAAATTCTTTGAAAATCAAGTTTAAGGTGTACCCATCCCGATTCCAAAATTTTTCCGCCTCTTTGATTGCTTTAATGGCCTCAAGACAATCAGCCACCAATAAATAATTTTCCATTCTGTGAGCTTTAGCACTTTTGCTCCTTCAAGTATGGCACCAAGCTCAACTTCCCGGAGGATGGGCGGTTAGGCGACATGTTTTAATCCCAACGTGTTGCCCTCACTATTAAGAATGACTATACTTGCCGTCAAATTGCCCGTGCCTTTGGTTGAAGGCGGCATCGAGAGCACCACCACACATTCCCTACGGTCTACGATGCTCTCAATAAGTGGGCTCCATGATGCTTTAGGTGGAAGGCCATTTTCCTAAGGCAAGTCCTTTGAAACTCTTCAATCATTTTGGAGGCCCGAGTCACGTTCTTGCTTCTTAAAGGTTGCACTCTGCTAGTTGTTTTTGAATCTTGATGAGTGGGTTCGCACCTTCGTTTCCATATTGCCCAAACCCATCCCACCGGTATTGTCGTAGAGACCATAGAATTAAGTTGGTCCAAGAAGTTATGCAACACCTTGTCCAATGGGTTCCACCTCGGAATGAGAATGCCCTTTTCTTTCCAAACTTTTATCACGAAAGGGCAATAAAAAAGTGCATGAATAGCGTTCGCCTCATTTGCACCACAGAGTGTACATTTGGGATTCACCGGTATATGATGCTTGCCGGAGTTCCATTAGTAGGAATAATATTCCACACTGTTGCCACAAAAATGTTTAATTTTCGGTGGCACTTGCGAGCTCAATTGACTTCCACCACTTATTATTCTTTCCCGAGCCCTCTGCCATCTCTTCATGCTCCTTAGGAATTTTTGCTCCGACCAAAACGCATACTGATTTAACCGTGTAGGTCCCTTTGGGAGTGAAGACTCCAAAATCTATAGTCATCGCGGCGTTCTGCGTCAATTGGTGTGTTTAGAATGTCCACCACATCATGCGGTAAGAAATCGTTCAGATAAGACCCTCATTCCAAACTCCATTAGGTAGAATATAATTTGCCACCTTACCATTAGGCCATCTGCAGAGAAGTCGCCCGATACGCTGACTACCGAACCGGTTCCTAGAAGAGACATCAATGCTTCGCCATTAACCACCCCCACCTAAGACCCTCTCCGAGAAGCTCTCTTCCCGGCATAGGGATCTCCACACAAACGAGGGTTACTCCTAAATTGGCTTGCATAATGTCCGAGCTCTGAAATATCTAGATTTAAAAGCTTTGCTTACAAGGGTGTCTGGTGATGTGATGATTCTCCATACTTGCTTAGCCAAAAGTGCACAATTAAAATGTTCAAAGCGTCTAAAACCCATTCACCCAACTTCTTTGTCTCTACAAAGTAAGCTACAAGGCTTCCAAGCAACACCCCTTCTCTGTGGAGATGATTCCCACCAAAAATTCGCGAGATACTTTCCAGTTCTTTTGCAAAGAGGTAGGGATCCTAAAGCATGACATCGCAAAAGTTGGTATTGCTTGTAAGACCGCCTTAATCGTAGAACTTCTTTACCCCCTTTGGAAAAACGCTTGTGTTTCTACGAATCCACTTTTCTTAACATACTTTTCTTAAGATAACCAAATTGGATTCGCTTACAACGCATGGAGAAAGAAGGCGCTCCCAAGTACGGCTCATGTCTCCTACTCTCTTTAATCCGCAACAATTGTTTCACCCTTTCTGATTTGCAAGCGGGGTATTTGGGCTAAAAGAGAGGGTTGATTTGTCGAAGTTGATCACTTGCCACTGAATGCTTCGTATGTCTCTAGGCGGTGTTTAATTGTCCGCAGAAATTGGAGTCCGCTTTGAAGAAAATCAAAGCTGTCATCGGCAAAGAAAAAGTGTGTGATGGTAGGACCTCTATTTGCCAACTTCAGCCCCTAGATCTTGCCTTGGAGGAATTTCTTGTTAAAAGTGTGGAGAGTCCTTGGGCACAAATAACAAAGATGTACGGAGAAAGTGGATCACCTTCCCGATACCCCTATCTGGTTTGAACTTCTGGTGAGGGAGCCATTAACTTTGATGCGATAAGAGGCGAGGATATGCATCGTAAGATCAAATTCGTCCATTTTCTTGAGAAACCCATTTTTCCATAATGGCACGAACAAACTTCCATTCCACCCGATCGTATGCCATACTCATGCCCGGTTTCAAAGCCGCATACCCTTCCTTGCCTTTGAGTGTCTCAACTAGTGCATACATTCGAAAGCAATTAAAATATTATCGATTATCAATCTTCCCGGAATGAATACACTCGATTAACATCGGTAAACTCGTCTAGTACCTTTCTCCATCTATTAGCAATTGCCTTTGCAGCAATTTGTAGATAATATTGCAAAGGCTAATCGGACAAAAATCCCTCATTTTTTCTAGCTTTTTCTTTTTGGGATTTATCTGCAATCACGGTTTCATTCCATTCTTCCGGGATCGCATTCCATTGAGAACCTCCTTGACTTCTTATAGACCTCGGGTTTAATAGCACACCGTGCTTCATAGAAGAAACACGCCGAATATCCATCTGGACCGGGGGCTTTCGTCGGGCTGATGTCAAATGCCGCTTTTAATTTTCTCATCGCTGAAGGCCGCATCTAGAAAGCTGATTCATACGGTTATCCACCCTTGGGCTAATAAAACTTAATGCATATTCAATTGTCCCCGAGTGTGGATTTGAGGATTTAAGCAGATTTGGGAAGTAGTTCACCGCACACTCTTCAATATCCTCTGTGGAAGTCCTATGATGTCCCTCATCGTCAACAATCTTGAGGATTGTATTTTTGAAATGTCTCCCTTTAACACTCGATGGAAGAATTTGTATTTTTGTCTCTCTCTTTAAGCTAATGTCGCTTTGCTCTCTGTTGCCGGTGGACTTCCTCTGGAGCAATGTTTTTCCAATTCTTTTTCTAATTCCCGCCTCGAGTCATATTCCTCCATATCATGAATTAAATCTATCTCATTGCGAAGTCTTTCAATTTTCTTCCCGAGTTCCCCACCTTCCTGTTCCCCCAATCTTGAATTAAATTACCGCATCGTTGCAATTTATCCGTGAAGGATTTTGCATTGTGGCGACTTCGGCATTTTTTGCATTGTCTAGGAAATCCTCTCCAGGAGTCCATTTATTTTCGAAGAGAAAGTTTCTTTTACGGGAATCTTTAATCACCCATTTCTTGTGATTGAGTGTTAGTTTCACGGCTCGATGATCGAAACCGTGTCCCTTGATTTTCGAGATGGCCCTTGGGAAAAGTTGCTTCCAATGCTTATTAACAAAGAATCGATCCAATTTTTCTCTGATTCTTTTGTTGCCTTTATCCAACGTGAACCAATGTTTTTAGATCCTGGACTCCAATTTTATGATAGCGATTAGCGAAATCATTTACTCGTTTTCGATTTTCTTATTGCCACCTGTTTCTACGATTCAAGCGATGTATCATTAAAATCACCCCCAAGATCTAAGGTTCATTTTGATTGTTTTAGAGTAGAAAGTTTTAGCGGCAAGTCCCAAAAGGCAAATCTTTCACGAGAACAAGAAGGGGCATAACACTTAGTAAAACGCCACAAACAAGATTCCCGGAAAGTGAAGCATCAATATGACTAAAAGAAAAAGAACGTAGGGTAACATTAACACTTTTATTCTAGAAAAGCAACAGACCTCCCTAGTACCTTGGGGATCCACACCAACTACACCAAGAAAGCTTAAGGCATTCACCAATGATAAGCACGATTACAAGTGACTTTTGATTCGAGAAATAAACAAAAGAAGGGGTTTCGAGATCAGCTACCAGCTGTTTCAAACGTAGGAATGCACGATAACCCCGAGACCTCGTGCATTCCAAACAATGGTACTCATTTTTCTTGGCGGAGGTGGTTGTCTCAAGACTCCGCATTCTCTTTGTTGGCACTTCTTCCTTGTCATCAATCTCGGTAATGGTCGGGGTGTTGGTTTCTTGAGCGAGTTCTCCCATCTCTGATTAGCCTCCATGATTTTGATTCCCTCTCCTGGTTATTGACTGCGGCTTTTGCTTCCCTTACGCTCATTTGCTACTAAGGCCCGCTCCTCTTGACCCAAATCACTTTGGGTGGTGTCTTGTGTCCGGTTGGGATCACTTTCGCTTTGCCACGACTCAGCTGCGAGATGACTTGCGAGTTTTTCTTCTCTGGTCCCCTCATCACATCCTTGTTTTTGCTTCTAATTTGACCTCCCGGGACAAAGTTTCTTTCTTGATGCATTCGGGTTGGGCGGGTAGCGCTAGTTCGCTCATTTCTTGGACACCACAAATAAGTGCATTGGTACTGCATCCAAAGGGAGGACCGAAGGTCCCTAAGCGAGTAGTTAGCCCATTCTTGACAAGAATTATATTGCATGACTGCTTCCATGGGATTGTTAGGGAAAGGACCCAAGGTGATCCATGTATGAGCTGTTGCAAGTTCCATATTCGGACCCACGGGGACCCGGTGAGGATTTGGGGCTTGATTGGTTGTGTGAGTGTAGCCCTCGGTCTGACTAGTCCCCCTACGCCATCATGGTACCCTCCATCTGCATCATGTTGCTTTCCATCCCCATGAAAAGATTCTAGTTGTTGTCAAGATTCAACACTGTGCCGAAAACTCCTCTCCCTCAGCAGTCTTCCTCCGGTATAAGTGGTCCTCCTTACGCCATCATGGTACCCTCCATCTGCATCATGTTGCCCTTGTTCTTCATGCCCTTGTTAAGCTCTTCCAAGGATCTTGCCTTGATCCATCGGCCTTGAGCCAAGATTCATATTGTCTCATGCTACACACTAGTTCGCTATCATTAGCAAAAACACAAGGACATTCTTTTTTAACGTGGTCAAGTTTGCCATAGACAAAGCAAAATTCACATAATTTCTCATACCGAAAAATAACAACGAGATATGTTACCATCAAAGTCGATTTTTGTAACCCTCACCAAAGGTTTGGTTACATTGAGCGTAACCTTAACCCGTAAACATCTACCCCATGCAATTGAGTTAGTGGAGCAGTCCACTTCCAACAACCTTCCCACCTTATTGCCTAGTACTTCCCCAACATACGGTGAGCAATTGGATTTCCAACCCGTGTATCTACACCCGAGAAAGGCACTTTATTGAGAATTAAGTCTGCAATCCTTTCATTTCCTACAACCTTCTTGAACACCATTAGATTGTTGCTAAGTGCCAAGGTTGCCTAGCAATAACTCTGTTGCAATCCGTCGAGTTTCCGAACCCCACCGAGGTAGATACCGTCTCGATTGCGTAGATAGTTGCCGTAGCACTTGGTCTCTAGATAGAGTTCAAAGCTGTTTCCAGATCCTTAACACCAATGGACTTTCTAGTCGGGAATGCGAAAATGAGCGCGTTGTGGGTGGGGGTACCAGGCTCCAATCAATGACCGCCACACCTTCCTCAGGGATAGACCGATTCCAGCTATCCCAAAGTTCCTTGAGACTCTCTTGCATGCGTGTGAATTCCATCGAGCTGCTTGCCATAGGCACAGTGAATAGGGAGATGATTTGCGTGAAGAGTTTGGGTTGTATGTCCTCGGAGATGAGAAGCCCCAATTTATAGAAGAGGGATTTTGCATAGAGTGCGTCTAGAAAAAGCGAAGCGACCTCTTGTAAACAAGGATGAGATACATTTTGATTTCCTCTTGTAAACTCAATTTACTTTTCAAAAATACAAATTCTTGTCGAGGTTATCGGTACGTATTCCTTTTTAGTTTTATCTAATTTTTATACTTTTAATCAAATACTCATTACGTCCTACGAATACTTTTATACTTATCTTATTTGGTAGTCTAATATCATGATGAGAACCACGATTTTCGATGATATACGAAGCCCCGACTCAGGTCGACAAGTCATAATATTTGCAAGATTTGGGCCCTATTTGATAGGCGTGTTGGGCTATCGAAGAGATTTGTAATTTGGACCGATAAGTTGGACCTTATCTGGGTAGGACAACCAATCATTGTTTGGTCCATATTTTAATTTCATTGATTAGGCCAGTTTATAAGTATGTTTTAAACAAGTTATTACGTTAATATCCTTGAGAAGAATTCAATCGACACACGAGTGCGTCGATTTCACACTTTGAAAAATTACCGACACATTTTCTTCCTTCGTGAACCTTTTACCTTGAACCACCGCGATCCGGAGATTACTGCGTACATACCCAACTAGACAACTCAATCGTTCGTCATCTCGGTTAAGGTATATGACCTATTTTGTACTTCAATAATCGAGGGTTAATCGCGAGGAAAATTAGGGCTTTTTGATGTTTCGGGATTGGTTATAGAATATGTTCTAATGGTTGATTAATTGGTTAGTATTTTAAAATTGCAGGTTTTTATCAATGTTGGACGGCGATTCCGACAACGTAGCTCGGATTGTGCATGTGGCAAGGGTAAGATGAGGAGGTTATGTGTTGTACAGTTCACGTCCAATCCAGGTAGAGAATATTTCAAATGTCTAGTGGTGCGAGACACTACGAAGTTTTATATGGTGCGACAAACTAATCCGAGCAAAAGAGTCCACTTCTTCCTCGGCGTGTTACGGAAACCAGCCACATCCCGAAGGTACATATGTACTCGTAAATGCCCCTTGTGCATAATCCGGTTGTTGGCGGGGTTCATCGAAGAATCAATAGTGACTCGGATCGGAATATAAGCGAATCATCGAGCTTGATTACTCCGACCTTGGTTCACGCAAGATAAGTATGCAATTATCGATACATGTGTAGGTTCATGTGCGACATTGGTCTTAATTATATTTACGGCATGTGTTTTGGTTATCTTTGGGGTTGTTGTGGGTTTGCAATTGGGTTGTTCTTGATTTTCTTTGTTACGGAGTTAAGGCATTTTTCCCTTTTATGTATTTTTGTTACCTTTGGTATGGTGTATTGTAGTATATCCATCATGTGTGTCTTCTCCGGCTAATGTCTTGTGATAACATTACTTTTTGTATGCAACGACCATTTATTTCTTTATGTAATAGTGTTCACGGTGTACGCAATAGTCAATGCTTAATTGAATTCTTGGTATTGTTAATTGAATGTGCGAAGTGTTAGTTGTACTCCTATATACTCTACCTAGGAATTTTAGATTTTATGATCAAACTAGGAACTTATCATTATTGCATTTAATGTTATATATTTTGTTTAGTATTCCTTTTTGTGATTGATAGATGAATTGTAAACATTTATTATAGTACCGAGTGGTACAAATGCATGCCATACACATTTAATTGGAGAATCAAATATTATAGATTTGATTTGATGTTTCACGATAAGGGGATGTTATTGTCTTTCTCATATGTGATAATTAGGCTGAACATACACTATATTTTTGTTGCAAAGTTAATTAGATAGAGTCTGTAGAAAAGATTTGCTACCATTAAGGCATACAACTACGATTGCCATTTTACTTTTCTTTTTGTTCGGTAATTAAATGCATAAAGCGCCTATATAAATGGTATGTGAACTTCATTTCTAAACACTTGCATCAATACACAACATGGGTTTCCAATCACCCTCCACAAGAATACTACTTCTACCAAGGTGGTTGGAATGAGAAAAGCTGTAAACTTATTCATCCAATTCTTTGTTGGATGACGTGAAATTGGCATATTGGAAGGTTGGTCATGAAAACAAGTGGGAAATCCAATCGACTTTGGATTTTGTCAATGTAATGTTGGATTTTAGCTTTTCATGGGCCGATGCATTGCACTAGTAAAACTTTTGAAGCTAAGGCACTCGACATTTCAAATACGAGCTTGAGGCCGAGGGCGTTCGTTGGGATCGGCAATACAACCATGTTCATACCGACAATGACGTGTGGGAATCATTGTTTCGGTACACACTTTATGATAATTTTGTATTTTGCAAATCATTGTGCAAACTTACTTACGAATATATCCGTTCTCCTAATATTATAATGGAACGAGTCCACGAAATCTTTTTATCATAAGGGTGACGCAATGCATGGGAGTTGGAAGAAGGCTGTTCGAAACTCGGTTATCTTGTCCCCTCAAACAATCGTCATAAGCTCAAAGCGGCTCGACCCTCGGCTTACCAAACAACGCACTGCACTTGTCGTGATCCGGACTCGGATGGTGACCGGGAGGTTACGTCTCCTATTATACCCATCCGAAATATCCGTAAGAAACTCTTACGTGAAAAGGCGGTTGCTCTGCATGTTTACTTATCGTAGCGAGTCAAAGAACACTAAGGATGGTCATGTCATATGTGGGGACAAATGCAAGGAAGCTGCATTGTGTTGTAGAAAAAATCAATCGGGATGCGTCGTCATGCTCCTCATCTAGTCCTTTAAAGTTGACCTATTCTCCCTTGGAAAAATAGTGATGGTTCTTACTAGAATGAACAAAGATTAGGTCGAAGTATTTTACATTATGAAAATTGTATCAACCATCTAGTTTTACCAACAATTTTCATTGATGGTTGTCGGATTAATAGGATTTTTGTTGTCTGTTGTTTTGCTTTGTGTGTTTCTAGATGTAATGCGGATGATAGGTTTTAATATATATTAAGTGACTGCATATTAAATGGTTTTATTTATTATATTGCAATGCATTAGTAAGTGTTGTATTGTATGTTTAGGTGATATTTTCATATGGGGTTACATTGAATATTATTTCAATGATTTGTTGGCACATAATTAATGACTGCCCAACACTCTAATTAAAAATATCAAAAACATGATACCTTGAAAACTGATATTTATTATTGACAATTCATTCACTTTGTTGCCTTTGGAGTTGGCATAGCATGTCTTGGGAATTTCGGTAATTTATAAATTGTACAAAGGCGAGAGGTAGGATGGTAAAAAATACAATGTTTTCCCATTAAGGACCAACTATCTCTTCATATATCTATCATAATACGAAGTACAATAATATACATTCACGTTAATTAAACAAAGAATCAACACTTGTCTCTTGAGCAAAATAAGCACATAACATAACAACATAATATTCAAAATGATAAACAATAGTGTTTGTCAAATACGACCTACAAAATAACACATTAATCTTCCACTTAGGCGTTCAAAATTGATTCATATTTAGCAAAAGAGGTTTTGGATTTGGGGTTTGTATATTAACCCGTCTTTCTCTCACGAGCGAGCAAGCGGATGCGTGACGCTTCTCTAGCAGCCTCATATATCTTCATTCGATCGTTTCGAGCACCAATTAGCTCGATTACATCGAGCTTATCTTCCATGGTCAATGCATGTACATTGCTAAGCAAACCGAACACTTTTGTTCTCTGTTGTCCCAAGTCTGCTCATACCCCATTCGGCTAGCTATTGCGCTCAATCGTTTCTCGGTCGTCTCGCGGTAGGTCTTGAATACGTCGACCATCGCATTTTCACTCGAATCTGCCCGGTTCTTCTACATTTTAGATGAAGCAGGCGGATGGCCTCAAATTTTCTTTGTGGCATGTCTGCTGTTTTCGCCTCCTTCGGTGTTGACTTGCTCTTTGGGTGGTGGATTTTTGTCATCGCATAAATTGACGTACATGCCCTGTGACCATTCATTTCGGTCATACCGTAACGCCCGAATTTAATAATAACACATAATAGCCGAGACGCTGCCAAATTGGACCGTTAACTCAATTAAAGAGAAAATTGTAATTGAATAAAATAGATTTACTACAAAATAATCATTTGAGATTTACAGACGGAAAACAATGTAAAATAAATTACATGCAACCATCGCCCCGTGCCCCGCTCGAGCTCTTTTAACTGTAGAAAATCATAAGCGTGAGGGGATGAGTGTTTGAAAATACACTCGAGGGAAACATCAATGATTGCACGGTTAAACAACATTCGTAGCGCATATAATATTTTCAATATAAAGCTCATGAGAACATTTGTTGGGTCCCTTTAGAATGAGTTAATCACGAAACGAGAAGCCCTCTAGTGATAATCTAGAAGGGGGATGAATAGATTATCAAAAACTTTTTCGAGCTTAGATAATCTATCAACTCCAAAATCGATTTTAACGTGAAACAGCTTGTTGATTAAACCCAATAAGATAGGATCTAAAGCTTATCGGATATTGAATTTTGTGATCAAGAAACAATCAATGAAAACAAGTAAACAATCAATAAGAAGAAACAACACAGGATTTATAGTGGTTCGGATCAAACGATCCTACATCCACTCTCCTTCTTCAAACTTTAAGAAGGGTCTTCACTTACTTACTTTCTTCTTCTTGTGACTTACTTACAATGATGAATCTTCAGCCTTACAATGAATTCTTTCTAATTTCTGAATATCTATGGCTTGAAGATCTAATGAAAAAGTGTTCTATAAACACTAAGAAGCGAAAACGTATAAAACGTTTGAGAATGTGTACAATTTACATTGCTTGTGAATACAAAGTATAATGATGAGTGCAAAACATCAAAAGTTCCTTCTAAATTAATTTCTATCCCTATTTATAGAGATCTCCTCACTGGTAGTTGTAACTTCCTTGAATTTGGTTTTGATCGGTTATAACAATATAATCAATTCTGTAACTTCCTCTTGAGTTGTTGAAACGCTTCTTGAATCTTCGTATAATATTTCTCTAACACCTCATCGTCTCGATGTTTACTTCACCTCGTCCTCATCTTCTTTCTCGTCTAGGTGTTTAGTATTGTATCTCAACTATCTTACGTGTTGTCCTTGTGCGATATCTTGACCTCATCGATATTCTATACTTAGTTTTATTTATAAAGAAATACTTCACTGTTTATACAAAATGCTCAAATTTGGTCATCCTATTTTACATTTTTAACACATCAAAACTAAATACACTTTTCCTTTTCCTAACAATTCCCCCTTTTTGATGATGTTAAAACTCAGCTCAAGAAAAGAAAAACTGTTAGTAAAAATTGAGAGTGAAACAAAATATACAAATAAGTCACATAGTCGGATAATCGAGTAATAGTTCAATAAGCAGATGATCGAGCAATGTAGTTGCCAAAGTCAAGGTCAAGTACTTTGAAGAAAACATAGACAGATTTGAAGTTTTCGGATGATTTAGTGTTATAAGTTTATAAAACAGTTACTTAAATCAAAAGTTAGTTAATGAGTAACAAGTTAGTTAAACACTTCAAATTTCATGAGAGTAGTTCAAAAAGATATATTTCACACTATTCACGGGATTTTCACATTCTTATAACTTCATCTTTCACAAAGAAACAATCGGAGGAGTAAAGAGTAAGACTTAATCATACCACCTATCTTCTTCGGAATAGTCATCCAATCGAAGACACGATTCTTCAAACTCGGTGTCTCCCCACCTTGACTAGATCAGCCACGATCTCGGCTTGGATCGGCATCTGCTTCACCTTTTCTCTGTCTAGCTGGCCATCTTGCTTTAGTGGAGCAGACATGGTTGCATAAGGCGGTGCGACTATGTCCACATTAAATTCTGCATCTCCAAGGTCGATTAAATATTGATAGAAGTTTGGGTCTTTCGCCTCCACCATTCATGAAAAGTAATGTTCTCGCCTCGTGCCCCAAGAGATTTTCTTGCGAGGCGTGAAAGCAGGAAGATCCATTCCCTTCATAAGCTCTCCATTTAGCTTGTTGATCCATGGGAAGGATTTCCTTGGGCACGGCTCTGTTCTATGGAATGGGCGAAAGACTTCTTCTCCTTACGTATTCTTTGATTTACGCACCCACTTCCTCGTCTTCCTATCGTACGTCTTCCCACCGCCTTTTCTTGCTCCCTTCTCCTCTTAGCTTCTCTTCTCTTATACTTTTCTTTTTCCTCCCTTCTCCTCTTAAGCACTCTCGCCTCTTCTTCTGTCTCAGACTGGGTCTTTTGAACTTGACTTGAGTCCTTAGCTTTCCCCAGACTTAGAAGAGGATGGGGGAGATTTGATAGTCGAGGCGGAGCAGGGATCAGCAGTGGAAGGAAGTTCGGGTTCGAGCTCGACTCGGTGGATTCACTGTGGTTCTCCTTTTCAACCTTCTCAACGCCCTCGAGACTTCTCCTCACCGCTTTCTTCTTCTCCTCCTCGGCCTTTCAACAGCCTCTTCGTAAAGCTCATCTATCCTCGATTTAGCGCCATTAGGCGATCATCTTGCAACTCAACTCTTTTCTTGAGCTCACTATCTTCCCCCTTTTTGACATCAAGAAATCGGGTATTGCAGATAGTGGCTACTTGATCTATGTACCCCATGAGTTCTTCTCTAACGAGTCTGTCTTTTGATCAAGCTGGTCATATCTCTTCTTTTGACCGACCTCGGCTCGTCTGAATTCATCATCTATGAACTTCTTTAAGATAGTTGTCTGTCTATCTTTTTCCAAAGATCGCATCTTCAAAGACTTGATGAAATGAGGCTTCTTTTGCTTTCCGTGCTTCTTTCACTTGATCCTCAACAGAGTCTCTTATTTCAAGATAAGCAGAGCGAACATACTGTTTAACCCACTCATCTTGAGAGTTCATCTCGAGGCAACTTTCTTTTTCATCTCGGCCATCTGTTCCTCATGTTTTATTCCAGAGAAGTATAGATCAATCTTGGTTTTCTCTAGAAATGCAGCTTCTACATTCTCCTTGATTGATGATGTGATGACATTAGGAACCAGTTGAAAGGCATTGAGACAAGTAGTCTTTAAACTCGCACCTCGGCTTTCGGGGCATCCACTTCGGATACAGACGCAGACGTGAAGGGCAAGATCTGTTCTTCGATGGTGTCGATCTATCTCTTCAATTTCTCGCTACGATTTGCGTCTCCTCAATCTGCCTCTGTTTGTGCCTCCTCACTGTATCCATCTCAATCGGCTCATCGGCAGCTCCACCAATTACTTCCTCTACCCTTTCCTCCTCAATAACAGCTTTCTACATCTGTCTTCAACACTTCCCCCTTCTCAAGTGCTTTCTCCACCTCCTCTCGGAGTCTCATCTCCAAGATATACTCTTTGTAGAATGTAATCAACAAATGTGTTTTCGGTGAATATATCTTGGAGCGACTTCGGTTTCGCCTTCTTGAGAACCTCCTTCTCCCCGGATGGCAAGATTGTTGCCTCTCGCTTCAGCCTATCGAATATTTGTCTCTTCAAAAGATCCTAGCACGAGTCTTCTTAGCGAGATAGACATCGATAAGCTCCTTCAATAGCTCGGGCTCGTCCTTGAGAGTGGATTCTTGTCTTAGAAGAAATTTCTTCCCAAGAATTCGCAGAGAGGTCTCGATTGGCCCCATCTCCCCGGATGGGTTGGGTATGTTTAGATAAAGATCATGTTCGGAAGTGGTTGTGGGTAAGAAAGAAAATGGGTTAAATGAGGATTGGGTTTGTTTTGGACTTATGGGAGTAGACCGTTTTAGAGGCTCGCAGGCGCGGCCTTGTCCGCCTCTTCATCGCCGTTGGGAAGAGATGGATCTAGGTACTCCATCCTCGGATGAGGATGAAGATGATGAAGGTGATTTGATTTCTTCTCCTTTTTCTCGATTCATCTTCGACTAGACTTCTACTTGTCTCCGTCTCGGCCCGATACACCAACCTCTTCGGTTGGGACACTTCCCCCTTGGGAAGCCGCCCTCTCTTCTTCGTCTTCGTCTTTCTCCGTCTCAGCAGACGAGGATTCATCCACCAAAACTGTCTTTATCTCCGTCTTCTTGGCTTTTGAAGCCTTTTTCTTAGGAGCTGGAGGTGGAGCCGAGCGTCTCCATCTCCTTCTCGAGTCGATTGGTCCATATAGCTTCTCATCTTTTATTAACAGTCCCTTACGTCTGGTGTATTTTTAACTCCAACACTCAGTCAAGGTTGTTCAGTACCCACCTTATGTTCAAGTATGATGGTGATCCTTGCCATCATACTTGCAATCTTGGTCGAGACCATCTCATTAGCTCGCTGCGTGATCGGAGTCTTGGTGAATTTCTTTCTTTCCTCCATTATCCTTGAATATACAAGTCGACTCAGTTAATTTCAGCCCCATCTAGGATAGCTCTCGAGCGGCATATCCTTGGCTTTGTTAGCCCATCATGGCTCTGTTGCTCACCCGTAATGCACTTAGTCAAAATTAGCATAAGTAATCTATATTTCCTCTTCAACATTGGCCTCTTCAATTTCGCCGTTGTATTTTGATAAGTTCTCTCGCCATCAATCGGAAACTCTCCAAATATTCCGATGATTTATAAGTGAATGGATTGTCGCGGTGGTGCTCAAACCGAAAATTGCACCAATCTCGAAATAGATAAAACTATTCTTCGTTTCTTCCCCATAGTTCGACTCTAGATTCTAATCCGGTTTACTGTTGGTTTTGCTCTAGTCGAAGTGCACGAGAGATCATCCATCGTCAAGTTCTTCGTCGGTTTCATCGCATAATATCGTTTTAAACCTCTTGATTCCATTAGGTTTAGAATCTCTCTTGTTTCAAAGCATCGGTGGTAGTATCCCAATCAACATACATTTGATTTTGTTTTATCTCTCGATGGAAGACAAATCGTACTCGAACTTTATATTCTTTTGGATTCCGCCATTGATGAATGTTGAAGGTTTTAGGAGGGAAAAGAGAAGTTTTGAGAATATGAAGGATTTTATGTGTGCGTAAATGAAAATAATGCACACGAATGTCTATTTATATGAAAAATATAATAATAAACAATTATTAGAATAATAATTGCCTCGCAAAAGTGTAAATATAGGCTTTCGAATCGCCATTAATGCAATTAAGGCATTTATTTTGAAAAGTGCACAGAATAATATTTAATATGTCGCGCGTGAGGTTGAGACGGTTCATATTTCGAAACCGCCTCCATTTCTCGGCGCGTAAAGTATACTCGGTGTATTTCAAAAATGAATTTGATAAAATTTCGGGTCCGTAGTAACTTCTCCCCGACATAGTTACTTATTTGAGAAAATACTTTTCAGCTTAATTGGAGAGATAAAATGAAATATTATTGTTTTTAGAAAATAATTTTGAACCCTTATCCTTTTATTTTGTAAAACAAAATATTTTATTAAAGCGAGTAACTTCAATTTTTTTAAAGAATGATAAAGAGAATTATGATATTAAATTCATATATTAATTATATGAACCCAATATTCATAATTAAGAGTATTCAAGAAAACTTCTGGATTTTCTCCTTGTCCGTATTGATAGCATCTCTGTCTCTGCTTCCTAAATACTTGAAAAATTGACCTTGTCTTGTATTTAGAGACATGTAAACTTCGTTCTTGCTGAAATCATAGATACTTAGACAAATTGTTAGTAACAAGAGTAAGTCGATAAGGTTCAATAGTCATCCGATTACGTAGAAGTCAATTGACTATTACATCCTTTATCCGATTTACCTATGTCGACAAGTAATTATCAAGTCAGATATGGTCAATATGACAAATCCTTGATTCTTGATTCCAATGATAGGAGATCAATGATATCAGCTACACGATTGTCCTTTGATTCATATCTTGTCGATAATTCTTTCTAAACATATTAAACCAAAATGAGAAAGACAAGGTAAATTCAAGAATTTTGATCAAAAATTGACTAAAGAAGCATCTAATAATCCTAATTATACTGAAAGTTCTTTAAACCTTGTCTCTGCAAGAGGCTTTGTCAATATGTCTGCTCTTTGAAAATCAAGAAGAATCTTCTCAAGTCCGATATCTCCTTTTTCTACATGGTCTCGGATGAAATGGTGTCTCGATATCAACATGTTTGCACCTAGTATGAAGGACTGGGTTACGGGTAATAGCTATGGCACTATTACTATCACAAAAGATTGGTACATCTTTTGTGATAATGTTATAGTCCCTTAGTCTGTTGATCGATCCAGATTAGTGTGAACAACAACTCTCACCGCCATGTACTCGGCTTCGGTAGTAGAAGTAGCTACAGAGGTTTGTTTCTTAGACAACCATGAAATCAGCTTATTTCCCGTAAATTGGCAAGTTCCAGATGTAGATTTTCTATCTATCTTACACCCACCAAAATCAATCTGAGTATCCTCGACAACTCAAAGTTATCGTCACTGGATACCACAACCCTACATATATTGTACTTTTCAAATACTTTAGTATCTTCTTTGCAGCTTTCAAGATGACTCTTTTTAGGTTTAGCTTGAAAACGTGCACATACACCCACCGCAAAAGAAATGTCGGTCTACTAGCGATTAAGTATAAAAGAGAACCAATTAAACCTCTATCTTTGCGTCCGATCGGTGTCTTCCCCTTTCTCATCTGGATCCATTGAAAAGTTTGTCATCATAGGTATCTTGGCTTCTCTGCTAGTACCTATTCCAAATTTTTCAATAAGATCTTTGGTGTATTTTGCTTGGCTTATGAAAATTCCTTTCTTTGTCTGCTTGACTTGAAGTCCAAGGAAGTATGTCATTTCTCCCATCATGGACATCTCAAATCTGTTCTTCATAAGATGACTAAACTCTTCACACAAGATAGGATTAGTTGATCCAAAAATAATATCATCAACATAGATTTGTACTAATAAGAGACCATTATCGATTCTTTTCTAAATAAAGTTCTATCTATCTTACCTTTTACAAAACCATTCTGAATTAAATATTCAGATAAGGTATCATACCAAGCTCTAGGTGCTTGTTTAAGTCCATATAGAGCTTTCCTTAGTTTATAAACCTTGTCTCCGTTGACAAAGCCAGGGGTTGCTCTACATAAACTTCCTCGGCAATGACTCCATTTAGAAAAGCAGATTTCACATCCATTTGGAACACTAGTAAATCTTTTATAAGCAGCATAAGCTAAGAACAATCTTATGGCTTCAAGACGAGCAAGCTGGTGCAAAGGTTTCATCATAATCAATTCCCTCCGATTGTGAATAACCTTGTGCAACCAATCTAGCCTTATTTCTTACCACAATGTTGTTCTCATCTCTTTTGTTCTTAAAAACCCATTTTGTTCCAATAACTTTTTGATGATGAGGTCTTTCAACAAGCTCCCATACATCTTGTCTTTGAAATTGATTTAATTCTTCTTGCATTGCATTTATCCAATTGGAGTCCGTTAGAGCTTGATAATAGTTTTAGGTTCGAGCAATGATACATAACAACTAAATGCAGACAGTCTTGGTTTATCTGTGTCCTTGTCGGACTCCGAGAATCTAAACTTCCGATTATCTGTTAAATTTGGATGATAAGTCAATACTCGTTTACCTTTATCTTTTACTGAGTATGAAGTCTTATCTCGAGATATTTTCATCAATTGGTTCTCGTATTACCTTCGGGAATATCTTCTAGTCCATCCGGTAGTGTAGTCGTGCGATCGATGATATGGAAGGACTCTCGGCTTCCTTATCTTTATTCATATCTCGATGTGTCCTCCTCATCTCGATTACGACTCAGTAAGTAGAACTTGACTGATTTCTTGATATTTAATCTGTTGAGATCTTCACTATCTTGGTGACATCATCCGTGCTTTCAGACTTAGAAATTTCATAAAAAACAACATGTGGTGTTTCTTCCACACATAATGTAATCTTATTAAAAACTCTATATGCTTTGGATACAGATGAGTATCCTAAGAATATCCCTTCTGCAATCTTAGCATCAAAAGTTCTTAATTTAGATTTTCCATTATTATGGATGAAACACTTACAACAAAATATATGGAAATATGAAAATTTTGGTATTCTACCCTTCCATATTTCATAAGGAGTTTTGCATTTGTCTTTCACAATTAAACACCTATTTTGAACAAAACATGCAGTATTAATGGCTTACGCCCAAAACCTCGTGTGGAGTGTTATACTCGAGATAACATCGTCCTTGCAGCCTTCCTTCAAGGTTCTGTTTCTCCTTTCTACAACTCCATTTTGCTGGGGTGTTCTTGCAGATGATGTTTCATGTGCTATACCATTCTCAAGACAATAGTTAGTAACAAACGAATTTAGGAACTCAAGTACCTTTATCACTTGATCTTGACAATATTTAGTCCTTTTTCATTTTGAATTCTTTTGAGGAATTCTGGAATTTTTGTTACAGTCTCATTCTTTTTGTACAAGAAAATAACCCAAGTGAATCTAGAAAAATCATCTACAATCACTAAAGTATACTTTCTTCCACTAAAACTTCAGAGGTGTAAGCTGGACCAAAAAGATCCATGTGTAAAAGTTCCAAAATCCTTTCTCAAGCGAGGACCATTTATTGTTTTGAAAGAAGTTTTGGTCTGTTTTCCTTTTTGACAAGCATCACAAATATGATTTTTCGAAAATATTTTATCTCGAAGTCCTTTAACTAAAGATTTCCTTGCTATTTTGTTAAGAGTTTTGAAATTTAAATGACTAAGACGTTTATGCCATAGCCAACTTAAATCTTACTGAACTCTTAGCAATAAGACAAGTATCCTTAGGGCAACTCTTGAAATTTGCAACATAGATATTACCTTGTCCGACTCCAGCAAGTAAAATATTTTCGTTCAAACCATCCAAAATATAACATGCATCATGAGTGAATTTTACACAATATCCTTTGTCACAAAGCGTGATACGTATAATAGATTATGTTTTAATCCTTCCACAAAATAAACTTCATTAACCCGGACATCTCCAATCATTAGAGTTCCAACTCCTTTGGTTAGACCAAAATTGTTGTCACCGAACATTACTCGAGGTCCATCTCTTGTCTGATAGTTAGAAAGAAGTCTTTTCTCATAAGTCATATGCTTAGAACATCCACTGTCTATATACCAGATGACTTCAAGAACATCTTCTCTTTCAACTATCTCCTTATTTCCCCGCAATCACAAATTAATTCTTAGGTACCCTTTGTGTATTGGGTCCTTTCTCGTCAAGTTGATACTTAGGTATCCGTGATAAACACATCCAAGTTTTTCAGAACCAATGATTGAATTTTGCAACCATATCTGTCTACTAATATTAGACTATCTAGATCAATTTTATTTAATTGATCTCTAGTGATTGTCTTATATTTTGGAAAGAATGGATACGACTTGCTTCTTCCATCAAAACCATTATACTTTGGAAATGACTTTGATTTAGTCTTTAGAGTTCTTTTGGAAACATTTCTCCTCATCCGTATTTTCTCTTTAGATATATCGGATGAGGTGATTTGCTCCTTAGATTTCTTTGGACTAAGTTCTGTCTTTTCCATAGTCTTAGTGGCTTTGACAAAAACTCTTGATTTGATAGGATCATTTTTCTTGTTCCTATCAAAACTCAATCCAGCTTTTATCACTAGGCTTCGAGAAGTATCAAGATGTTATCAATTGTAGACCGAGAATTATTAAGATGTCCTAACTTGAGATTCAATTCTCTCGTTAGTCTTTTTAAAATTCTCATTCTCCATATTGATATCTGAAAATTTAATTTTTAAAGTACTCAATTCTTTTTCCAACTTATTTGTTTTCTCAGACGAGGAACTAGTAGTAGTCTTAGATTGACATTCCCCTTGAATGTACAATCCAGATTCTTCCTTGTCCTGTCTCGATGTTCCTTTGTTAGATTAAGAATTTGATCCTTTAAACTTAAATTTTCAGCCTCTATCTGTTTATAAGCGAGATAAAGGCTGTCTTGAGATCTTTTAGAAGCTTGTTAATAAGACATGGATCGATTCGGACAAGTTATCATTATCATTGTCTCGAGGATGAGTAATAGTTTACCTCCTTAGCCATTAGGCAAATGTCATTATCGACCCGAAACTAGATGAGGATGAGGATGATGATGTCTCATGTGTTTCCTCCTTTTCGCTAAAAGAGCTCGTTGATCTCGCATACCTCCTATCCCTTTTCTTCCTCTTTTCTTCTCTCTCTCGAGGAGTGAGTTGAGGACAATCATAGCTAAAGTGACCGGGTTTATTGCGGGTATAACAGATATCTCCTCTATCTCGATTTTGGACTATTCTCACCTCGTCGATTGGTGACTTATACCTTTTCACCGGATTCTTTTTGTCATTATCTCGAATACTTCTCTTCCTTGTCTCGATTTATAATTTTGACGATTAAACCTGTCTCTCTTGTTCCTTTTATACTTCATCTTGAGTCTCTCATATCGTCCGATTAATAGTGTCATTTCCTCCTTTACCGACAAATCGATGCCTTAGAAATCTTGTCGTAATCTTCTTGATGAAGAAATGCCACAGTCTTTCCAGATGTAGACGACTTTACCTCATCTTCATCTTCATTGTGTATATCATATTCCAGTGCTTTAAGATGAGAAAATAAAGTGTGATGTGATATAGATGACAGATTCTGTGTTGCTTTGAGAATATTTGCTTTTTCCCTCCATCTTTTGCTCAATGATTTGAGTACCTTGTTGTTAATTTCTTTCTCGGTGTAGGTCTTACCCAAATCGGCGGCTTTGTTCACCAGATTAGTCAATCTTACGTCCAATTGATCCACGCTTTCTCCATCCTTCATTTTGAACGTATCAAATGCATGTAAGATGACCGTAGTTTATTTTCTTTAACCTCGTTTCGACCCTTCACAAACACTTGCAAGAGTCTCCCACATATCCTTAGCAGCTTTTACATCTTTTAACCTTTTCTATCCAATCCTTGCTTAAAGTTTCGATGATTTCAGTTCTTGAAACTTGATCCAAATTGTGAATCTTCCTTTCGTCGTTTGTCAATTCAGCACTTTTCTTTTCTTGTTGACTTCTTGTAGTAGAAGATTCAGCTCCAAAGTGCTAACAACTCCATGATAGAATTTTATTGGACCTTCCTCAAGAACCTCTTCCATGCGGTCATGAATGGCCTTCAAATGATTCTCCATTATGAATTTCCAATAATCATATTCTTCGATAGAGAACTCTGGCAAACTCCTGGATTTTTACTTTTAACGAGAAGACATCGTAATTCAAGATGCTAAAAGACAACTTATCGAAATGTTAGTGAATCAATAATAAGAGATCGATTTCAACAAGAACTCAGAAATTTCAAGACCACAAATCTCTATCTAACAACTTAACACCGCTTCTGATACCACTTGTTGGGTCCCTTTAGAATGAGTTAATCACGAAAACGAGAAGCCCTCTAGTGATAATCTAGAAGGGGGATGAATAGATTATCAAAAACTTTTTCGAGCTTAGATAATCTATCAACTCCAAAATCGCTTTTAACAATGAAACAGCTTGTTGATTAAACCCAATAAGATAGGATCTAAAGCTTATCGGATATTGAATTTTGTGATCAAGAAACAATCAATGAAAACAAGTAAACAATCAATAAGAAGAAACAACACAGGATTTATAGTGGTTCGGATCAAACGATCCTACATCCACTCTCCTTCTTCAAACTTGAAGAAGGGCCTTCACTTACTTACTTTCTTCTTCTTGCCGACTTACTTACAATGATGAATCTTCAGCCTTACAATGAATTCTTTCTAATTTACTGAATATCTATGGCTTGAAGATCTAATGAAAAAAGTGTTCTATAAACACTAAGAACTCGAAAACGTATAAAACGTTTGTGAATGTGTACAATTTACATTTGCTTGTGAATACAAAGTATAATGATGAGTGCAAAAATCAAAAGTTCCTTCTAAATTAATTTCTATCCCTATTTATAGAGATCTCCTCACGGTAGTTGTAACTTCCTTGAATTCGGTTTTGATCGGCTTATAACAATATAATCAGATTCTCGTAACTTCCTCTTGAGTTGTTGAAACTGCTTCTTGAATCTTCGTTTAATATTTCTCTAACACCTCATCGTCTCGATGTTTACTTCACCTCGTCCTCATCTTCTTTTGTCTAGGTGTTTAGTATTGTATCTCAACTATCTTCTCGTGTTGTCCTTGTCTCGATATCTTGACCTCATCGATATTCTATACTTAGTTTTATTTATAAAGAAATACTTCACTGCTTATACAAAATGCTCACCGGTCATCTTATTTTACATTTTTAACACATCAAAACTAAATACACTTTTCCTTTTCCTAACAACATTTAATACTTTATCACATAGTACGGGCCATTACCCGGCTTTGAACATTGTACGGGCCATTACCCGGCTTGAACATATTACACGGGCCATTACCCGGCTTGAACATAGTATGGGTTACTACCCGTCTTGATTAATAATGCAATTTAACATAACAATCATAACATTGAATGTTAAACTTCGATTAAGATTGGAGATTGCCCTCACCTTAAAAATAGTAACTACGACAAATGATGCAATGCAATACCCTTAGTGATCCTCAACTCCTTGATAACACACAATCTTAATGGTCTCATGTTTCTCCTCAAATCCTACAAATAACATATATTCTTAATAATCTCCAATTCCAGACGCTACGAGCGTCGCAGATCAACAAACTAATTATAATTCTATAATTTAGGAGTGGATACGAGCATTTTGATATATAATACCATAATTAACGGAGATCGAATACTTACTAAAATGCTTCGAGATCTCTCTCTCCCCCTCTCTCTCTCTCTTCTCTATCTTTCTCTCTTTCTCTCCTCCCTGCGCCATTCTTTCTTTCCTTTCTTTCTTTCTTTTTTCTTTCTTTCCTCGCTCGTTTTCTTCCTTGGCGGCTAATTAACTTGCAAAAGCAAGTGGATGTATATCCACCGCCTTAGTTAACTTAGGAGGTAAATTTGTTTTCTTAATATTATTATTATTATTATTATAACTATACTATGTATTATATATAATAAACACATGCCACACACATTTGCACACACGCCACCCACACACACACACAATATTATATTATATATGTTGATGTTATGACGAGTGTTACTCGTAATGTGCCAACATTCTGGTCACAACATCGAATTCGTCCCTTCCAACTTTCACTAACCCTTAACCCACGTTTTGTCTTGTTCATTGACTTGTTCTTTCAGGATTGAAGACTTACGGCAGATTACCGAAGTCATGCGGTTGAAAGAGGCAAGCAAGAGAAGTTATAAAGATCATGGGGAAGTTACATAGAAGTTACCTATTTTCAAGGGAGATGTGGAAGTTATCTTCAAGCATTAAGAGTCCAGATTTTATCTATATATACACTACCGCTATGAAGATTAAAACTTCGAAGTTGAGGGAAACACAATCTAGCATAGTCTATTGGCATAAATTATAGAATTTATTGACGTTTCATACTGATACTTCCGTTGGTGAATGTTCCAACATTTCACTCAACATTGGGTCTTTATTTGTATTAGTGATAGGTTAGATTGAATATTATCTAGTCACTATATACGTTGATCCATTCACGGTGTAACTTATGTTTTCATCGATTGTATCACTTAACAATTACTAGTGATAATACGCCGTTTGGCGGTATAGACTTATTTATAGTCTATACGAAAATTTTGATATCCATCTTGCAACGTGTTTAAGACTTCCACTGTACATTTCGATTATTTATTTATGCGTGTTGCTCTTCGAATGTGCCAACATTCGTGACAACATTCTCGCAAAACACGTACGCACACCTTCAAGTGGCACTAGAGCCGTTGAACTCGTTATCCCGAGTTTAGATCCTGTGTTTGGTGTGATTTATTGCAATGGATTATCCTATGATGTACTCCAATTAGACCACCCGTTCTAGATGGTACAAATTATGCAATTTGGAAGCCTAAGATGCGCATGTACATCAAGTCCATTGATGAACGTGCATGGAGGAGTATATTGACTGGATGGACTCCACCGATTGTTCCAAATGATGACAACACCGAAGCTCAAATCAAAAAGGAGCTAGAATGGACAAATGATGAGGTGACCACGGCCGCCTTCAATTCGAAGGCACTCAATGCCTTATTTACCTCTACGGATGTATCCATGTTCAAAATAATTTCTAATTGTGTATCTCGCAAAAGATGCATGAGAGAGATTACAAGAACATTGTGAAGGATCCGAGAGTGTAAGAAGGACAAAGTTGAGGATGCTTGGAACCAAGTTCGAAAATTTAAGGATGAAGGAAGATGAGACCATATCCTCCTACAATGAACGAATTACCGAGATTTCCAATGAATCTCAAGCACTTGGTGAAGCCATATCCAATACAAGGTTAGTACATAAAATCTTAAGAATTGTTCCTAAACGCTTTTGATGCTAAGATATGTGCTATTGAGGAAGCTAAAAATATCGATGCTATTACTCAAAATGAGTTGGTGAGTATTTTGAAAACGTATGAAATGAATTTTTCCCAAAGAGATAGTGAGAAATCCGAAAGGAAAATTTCTGTTTTCAAAGGAGAGACTTCTTCATGTATTGATAAACAACCGCTTGTTACCGAAATAGATTCTCGATGAAGATGTTGTTGACGATCAGGCCGACAATGCCGATAACATTGCTTTCCCGACTAAGCAGCTTTAATGCATTTTTGAAAAAGAGAGCAAATAGACTTAGAAATAATTTGCAAATTAAGAATCAAGAGAGAGAACAGATCGGTAGTTCACGCCAATTGCACGATAGAAATCGGAATGTTAATCAACCTAGGCAATTTGATAGAGGTAACAAGATCAAATATGATCCGTAATATAGGAAAAATGTTAAATGTGATGCATGTTCTGGTTTTGGTCATTATGCTAATGAATGTGCCAACACTCTTTTGAGAAAGAGGGTAAATTTCAATGCTACCTTAAGTGATGAGTCGATTGTGAAGAAGATTCGATAAAAATGAGGAGTTTGCTTTTTCTCGCAAGAATTTTGTATGATGATACTCTTGATGATTTCTTGGATGATTCGATGTTGAGTCAAATGTGCCAACATTTGAGGAAACATTGGAGGTTCGAATTTAATTGTTTCTCAAGTTCTTGTGTAGATGAAGCAGGTACTTCTAATATTATTTGCAAAGATTGTAAGTCCAGCTTATCTAAAGCTTGAAAAGGAGTTGGAATCCACTCGAAAGCCTTAAGGGACATGACTATTGAAGAGTCATATCAAAAGATTTGGTGATAAAGCTTGAGGTCATTCTAACAAGGAAAGATTTGGAGTTATGCAACCTCAAAGAACAAATTAAAGGAACAACACTGAATTTCAAAAGATATTCGTAAAGTTCACCAAACTTGATGAGGCACTCGACAATTGGAAGTACAAGTAGACATGGTCTAGGTTATAGTGGTAATATCACTCGGTTTTTAAATAATAACAAACTGTTGTGTTTACAAAACCTTTGTTGAAACCGAAAAATTGAAAAATGATTCTGAAAAGAAGGATGTTTGTCATTATTGTTTTACCGAGGGTCACAAACGACCAAACTGCTTTAGAATGAGGCAGGATAAAAAGTTTTCTAAAATGTCTTTGAAAATGTTGCCACATTCTCGCTCAACATTCGAAACAAACAGTGTAAATCTTTTCAAAACCTCGTTCAAAAATCTACTTGGGTGAAAAAGTCAAATACCGTATGTAATGTTGTCTATACATCTTTAAAAGCATGTGTTCCAGACTATGGTATTTTGATAGTGGGTGTTCTAGACACATGACCGGTGAGGAAAGTTATCTCACCGATTATAAGGCTTATGATGGTGGAAATGTTACATATGGAGGAGGTTCAAAAGGTAAAATTATTGGTATAGGTACATTGAATGTTCCCGGTTTTCCTAACTTGACAAAAGTCTTACATGTTAAAGGTTTACTTGCAAATTTGATTAGTATTAGTCAATTATGTGATGATGACTTGCATGTGAAGTTTGACAAAAGTTCATGCTATGTGCTAAACAAAGTGATGATAAATGTCTTATGGTTGGTAATAGATCGGTTGATAATTGCTATTTAATCGATTCAAATCAAGCATACTTTAATGTTCAAACTGATGAAAGTGTTCTTTGGCATCAAAAACTTGGACATGCTCATTATAGGAACATTATCAAATTGTTAAAATTTGATCTTTGTTAAAGGTCCGCCTAAGTTACAAATACATAGGTCAAATGTGTGTGGATCCTCGCCAAAGTGGTAAACAAGTCAAAATGTCACATGAAATGTTGACACAATGTACTACGAAACATTGCTTTGAACTTTTGCATATGGATTTAATGGGACCAATGGAGACCGAAAGCATTGGTGGTAAGAGATATTCTTTTGTCATAGTAGATGATTATTCAAGGTTTACATGGATTGAAGTTTCTTAAAGAGAAATCGGATGCTTTTGATGTATTCAAAATTCTTTACAAACGTTTTAAAAATGTTTTTAACACTAAGGTTAAGAGAATAAGGTCTGATCATGGTAGGGAGTTTGAGAACAGCTTTATTCACTAAATTTTGTGAAGATAAAGGCATAATACAAGAATTCTCTTCTCCTAAAACACCTCAACAAAATGGTGTAGCCGAAAGGAAAAATAGAACTCTACAAGAGATGGCTAGAGTAATGCTTTTATCCAAGAAACTTTCAAAAAGGTTTTGGGCTGAAGCTTTGAATACCGCTTGTCATATTTCAAATAGAGTTTATCTTAGACCTAATTCCACAAAGACACCTTATGAATTTTTGAATGACAAAAAGCCTAATCAAATACTTTCATGTCTTTGGATGTGTTTGTTACATTCGAATGATAGAGACCAACTTCATAAATTTGATTCAAAGAGTGATAAGGGTTTCTTTCTTGGTTATGCTAGAAACAAGAGAGCTTTTAGGATTTATAATCTTAGGATCGATATCGCTCAAGAGTCTATGAATGTTGTTTTTGATGATAATGCAAGTCTTGCAGATAATGCTATTGAAGAAGATGTAATCGATCTTATTGAGCAGATGCAAAGTTCTCGAATTTCGAACCGATTGAGAATGTTGCTACAAATGTGCCCACATCTCAAGCAACATCACCTCAACATCCGTAAAATTAATAGAACTATGCCTTATCCTCGCTACAAGTACCATCTTCCAGGATTCTCAAGAATCATCCACAACAACAGATCATAGGTAAACCACAATCGTGTGTACAAACAAGGAGAAAATTAAGTTTTGACGCAAGGCATGTGGTAAGATCGATTTGTATGACATCTATGTGTAACAAGGTGAACTTTGAATGTTTTCATTCTTTCAATGAACCTAAAAATGTTGATGAAGCTATGAAAGATGAAAATTGGATTAATGCAATGCATGAGGAGTTAAATCAATTTGAAAGGAATGATGTTTGGATACTTGTGCCTAGGCACGATAATGTGAATGTAATTGGTACAAAATGGATTTTTAAAAACAAAACCGATGAATCCGGTAATGTTGTAAGAAACAAAGCTAGATTAGTAGCTCAAGGCTATACACAAGTAGAAGGAATTGATTTTGATGAGACTTTTGCTCCTGTTGCTAGAATTGAGTCTATAAGACTATTACTTGCTATTGCATGCTACATTGATATAAAACCGCATCAAATGGATGTTAAAGCCGCATTTCTAAATGGAATTCTTATGGAAGAAGCATATGTAGAACAACCTAAGGGGTTTGAGAATCATGATTTTCCCGATCATGTTTATAAACTTAAGAAAGCCTTATATGGTTTAAAGCAAGCACCTAGGGCATGGTATGGTAGATTAACCGATTTTCTTGTTGAATTTGGTTTCTATAGAGGTGAAGCCGATAGAACATTGTTTATTAAACATTCTGGATATGACATTATGATTGCTCAAATATATGTTGATGACATTGTGTTTGGTTCTACATGTGAGAAAATGCTTGAATTATTTGTACATGAAATGACCACTACCTTTGAAATGTCGATGGTTGGAGACTTGAATTACTTTTTAGGTCTTCAAATTAAACAATGCAAGGATGGTATTTTCTTTTGTCAAAATAAATATGCCAAAAATCTTGTGAAAAGGTTTGGTTTAGACAATGCTAAACACATGAAGACACCTATGGGATCGACACAAAAGTTGTGTAAAGACAGGTGTTGGCACAAATGTTGACCCAACATTGTATAGGTCGATGATTGGTAGTCTTTTGTATCTGACTTCTAGTAGACCAGACATCATGTTTAGTGTTTGTTTATGTGCACGTTATCAAGCTGATCCTAAAGAATCTCATATGAATTCGCTTAAGAGAATAATTCGATATGTGGCAGGCACATGTGATTATGGAATATGGTATAGCAAAGATACTAATTGTTCGTTGATTGGCTATAGTGATGCAGATCAAGCGTGTGATAGTGATGATAGAAAGAGTACAAGTGGAGGATGTTTCTACATGGGTAACAATCTTGTTTCATGGCATAGCCGAAAACAAAATTGTGTTTCCCTATCTACGGCTGAATCCGAATATATAGCCACGGGGAATTGTTGTACTCAACTTCTTTGGCTTAAGAAGATGTTCGATGACTACGGTTTGGAGAGCAATACTCTTACCGTTTATTGTGATAATACAAGTGCGATTAATATATCTAAGAACCCCGTGCAACATTCGTTAACTAAGCATATAAGTATTAGACACCACTTTATTAGGGATCTTGTAGAAAAATAAGTTGTAAAGTTGGAATACATTTCTACCGAAAAGCAGATTGCAGACATTTTTACTAAAGCCCTTGATAATGAGAGGTTTTCTTCTCTTAGAAAATCTCTAGGTTTATGCACTAATTAGACCTATATTTGCTTGTGTGTTGTGACAAATGTGCCAACATTTGTAACAACACTAGAACAATTTGTTTAAATTTTTCTAAGTACTATAATATTTAGTGTTTTTGAACTCTATTGTGTAAATAGTATTAGAACCCGTGATAAAATATATTGTCCTGGACACACTTCTCTCAAATGCAATAGAATAAACTCACAAATAGATGCTATGTCATTGAGTAACTATGGGACACGGAGTTGACTACTACGATGTTCTCTTTTCAAAAGATGACTTGGATACATCAATATATTCACAATCCATTGAGTAATTATGGGACACGGAGTCGACAACTACGATGATCTCTTCTCGGAAAAATGGATCAATGTGAATAAGTGGGTAAAGCAAAATATAGTGCAACACAAATGAATTTATTTCATGTAAAAACCGTGTTGAGAAGTGTGTGTGCCGACATTCGGTGAATAACATTCTCGGTTCTCATATGTATATTTACCTCTATGAGTTTGAAAATTTCCGAATATTATTTTATAAAGATCGATTTATTTTAAATTGTTCCCAGCAATATTATATAGTCTAATTTAATTATTTGTGCGGTTATTTTTTAAAATCAAGCGGTTTTTAGCATGTCATTGAAATAAACTTCCAACATTTGATAATGCCCTAATTTTTAGGGATGTGATTAAATCTTATCTTTTAACTTCGATGTGTTCACAACTTCGCAATCTTTCTATTCCCTATTTAAGGTCCTTAATACTCGGTGTGTTCTAAACATTTTATCAAAGTTTCGAATTTTTAGCACAAGTATTCGAAAGGTATTATTAATCATACCTTATTGGTATTAGTTTATAATCAGCCTTTAATATTGCAATTTCAAATTGATTATTTTATTAATATAATTTGAATAGTGCTTGCAGTTATTAATTATCATGGCTGATGGGAAAGGCTCTTCACCTTCACATTCGAAACACTCTACCTCTCCAAAGAATTTCATCTTCTTCTCAAAACCTACACCTATTAGCTTCAATGGCCGCCGAGAATGTTTCGGAAATGTTGGCCCTTCTAACCCAACATCGCCCTCTTCGGTTAGGGTTGGCTCGATTGATGTTCCTCTCTCGGCCTATGACATTCGCTCAAATCCAAAACCCCGATATTCAATCCTCTCGATATTCCGAATTGGGCGGAACGCCACCAAAACCGGTCAGCGACGAAGCCAGCGAAGCCCCGCCTCGAAACTTATCCAATGACGGTGGAACTAGCTGAAGGAGCCACCACCGATCAAATAGTCTATGCGTTCAAAACCCTCTCGAAATGCATAATTTACCCCGTTGTTAAGGTAGGCGACGTGGAGGTTGATTTCCAGCAAGTACAAACACTTAGTGTTTACACCGCAACAATCACCGGAAGATACTCCAAAGTAGAAGAATCATCCTTCGAGTCTTCGGACACCGAAGAACTCGCCGCCCGCTTTCAACTGCTCGGCAAAAGGCTACGAGCTCAAGGGGACAAGGACAAACGCCGCTCAGATAGGACAATGGGACGCCGTGTAGACTACTCAAACTGCAAAAGCGTAAGCATGATGATGGCGTTGCTTCAAGCCTATCCAGGTGTTTGACTGACTCCTCCGGCGATGAAGTGGAAGAAGCAAATCCAGAGAGAGAGTAGCTAGTGAGGAAGTTGATGTTCGGTGCTTAGCCCTAGGGGGAGTACTCGAGGATTCAGAGATGGATCAAACATTGGCTCAAATGGCTGCTAGCTTGGAGAAAAGGAAAAAGAAGCAAAAAGATCCGCAGGATGTGCCGGAGGATGTTGGCACACCAATGGACACATCGTCCTCTCGACTCGAGTCTTCTTCATCTCAAGGAAGTAAGGCTAAACCCGATGAGGTACATACCGATTCCTCTCTAAATATGACTTCATCCGATTCTGATGATAGCTATAATGGTGTGGATAGTGAGAAATTTAGGACTTTGCGGACTAGAGTGATAGTTGGAGAGAGGATAGTTAAAATGGATGATTTTGTGAATATGAATTTAGTTGGATACCCGACCGATAGGTCCTTAATGCACTCTCTACAATTTGCTACTCCTTATATTGTGGATTGGGTTTATGAGTTTTATGCAAACTTGAAAGTCGAGTTTCGGTTAATTCAAAGCACTTTGGAAAAGTGAAGTTTAGGGAAAGGTCATTGTGATAACTCACCGTTATTAATGAGGTCTTGAGAACTAGGGATGGTGATGATCCTCGGGTTGATGATTTGGATGAGGTCATAAAGGTGATCACCGGGGAAGGATTAATGTATGGAGATATAGGATGAATTCCTGGGTCTTGACCAGCCTTTTACAGTTGTTCTTCACAAGTTAATTGTGTATAACTCGGGCCGCCTTCTTCAAACACAACCACTTTGACAAGTGAGCAGCTATTTTAATGTACAAGATTGGACATCTCGAGAGAGTTTAATCTTGGGAAAACAATATTTGACAATATGATGACATATTCAGGGAAAGTGTCAAGCAAAGGGTTGCTGCCTTACCCAAGTCCGATTCACTCATTGATTTACGCCAAGGGTTTCAAAGGGAGAACAATGAGATTATCACTCATTTGCACTAAGTTTAGCTATTTCACATGTACCGAGAACTCGGACCACGTGTGATTGATCCGCCCTACAGAGATCCTAATGCACCCGAACTCGAAGTTCCTACCGATCAACCAGCCGATGTGCCGAGAAATGTTGGCACACACGCCGCCAACACTCCGCAATTACAGCCGCAATTCATCCGAGATCAAATTGCTATGATCAAAACTCAAACGCGAATGCCAAATGTCTCGCTGAGCAACCTTGAAATGCACAAGAAGGTCTGGGAAGCTATACTTTCTACCGTCACAGGGGGAGTAGGACCCGATGTTGCCGCCGCTCAAGTTGATGCTCCATTGATGCTCCACCATGGATGTTGCCGATGTTGCCGCCGAACAGTCAAGATGGAAATGCTAATGGTGATGGAACCGAAGGAGGACCAGATGTTGATATATCTCGAGCTGGAACAAGTGCAGCCTCCCGGTATCGAGACTCAAACAGAAACCTGCACGCGCCGGAGAATGTGCCCACAAATCTCGACAACAATGATGGACCCAGGCTCGAATATGGACGTAGATCTTTGAGAAGATAGATGCAAGATTGGGATGATGAAGATCTCATTGTACTGTATGATGATTTGGATGATTGGGGACATTAAGCAAGGGGAGCTTTCAAGATAGAGAAGCTTGAAGATAGGGGAGTTCGTGCGATTCTTGAAGATGCAAAGTTATTCTTTACACCTCAATCCTCTCCTAAACCTTCATTTATAAGCTTTATCTGTTTTTGTAAAGACTCAATTTATTTTTTCTGATTTTATGTTTATGTCTTTTCGAACTTATATTACGTGTTAGCTATATTGATGAACTTAATAGTATTATGGTATTTAGGTAAGTCCGTGATACTTTGCTTTGATTTTAGTTTTGTGTTTTTATCTTTTCGATTTTTGTTAATATGTTTTTTTGGTTAAAGCTCGATTTAAGTTTAGTTAAGTCTAGTATTTTGTCTTTATTTTATTACTCTAAATTTTTATATTGTTTTATGTTAGCTCGATTTTGTTTAGTCTATGTTTTGTTCATAGTATAAGTCCTCGTGATGTTAAGTGTTTATTGTTTTTATGTTAGTTTTGGCTAAGTAAAAAGATGTCATTTACTTGATATTAATTTACTTATCTCTATTGTGTACACATTCTGCATTTTGTTGCAACATCGTGTGTGTTCCAGAGAAAGGCCGAATTGGGGGAGATTGTTGATGTTATGACGAGTGTTACTCGTAATGTGCCAACATTCTGGTCACAACATCGAATTCGTCCTTCCAACTTTCACTAACCCTTAACCCACGTTTTGTCTTGTTCATTGACTTGTTCTTTCAGGATTGAAGACTTACGGCGATTACAAGTCATGCGGTTGAAAGAGGCAAGCAAGAGAAGTTATAAAGATCATGGGAAGTTACATAGAAGTTACCTATTTTCAAGGGAGATGTGGAAGTTATCTTCAAACATTAAGAGTCCAGATTTTATCTATATATACACTACTGCTATGAAGATTAAAACTTCGAAGTTGAGGGAAACACAATCTAGCATAGTCTATTGGCATAGATTATAGAATTTATTGACGTTTCATACTGATACTTCCGTTGGTGAATGTTCCAACATTTCACTCAACATTGGGTCTTTATTTGTATTAGTGATAGGTTAGATTGAATATTATCTAGTCACTATATACGTTGATCCATTCACGGTGTAACTTATGTTTTCATCGATTGTATCACTTAACAATTACTAGTGATAATACGCCGTTTGGCGGTATAGACTTATTTATAGTCTATACGAAAATTTTGATATCCATCTTGCAATGTGTTTAAGACTTCCATTGTGTACATTTCGATTATTTATTTGTTCTGTGTTGCTCTTCGAATGTGCCAACATTCGTGACAACATTCTCGCAAAACACGTACGCACACCTTCAATATATATATAATATATATTTTTTATATTTTCTCGTATTAAAAGATTTAAATAATTTAATTAAAACTAATTATTAATACTAATACTCAATTTATTAAAAATAATTAAATACAAATATAAATAATTCACGTAGTGATTTGGGATGTTACAATCTACCCACTTTCTGAAAATTTCATCCTCGAAATTCGGTTATAGCTTAAATCATCACAACTCACTTTCCATGCTAGATTATCTTATAAATACTTTTCCATTCCTCTAAATCCAAATGTGATTCACATATATACTATTAGTCCTTATGATTAGGGAAACAACCCAAAATAATTTCTATCACACAATGCCTAGATCGTACTACAATCATCACTTCATTTTCCTCATACTTAGTGTTTAAATATATCTCAATTGTATAATGATTGTTATACTACAATCCAAAATCCATATTTAAATAATAAATTTTATTCTTAAATTGTTGTTCCAAATCTAAACCACAAAATCATAAGTCACCGCATATGCAATACAAATTTCATTCCTAAATTATTGCTTCAAATCGTAACCACAAAACCATAAGTCATTACATACACACTACAAATTTCATTCTTAAATTATTGCTTTAAATTTAAAACCACAAAACTTAACTCACCGCACACGCACTACATATCAATGTACCAAAGCATAACCATACACGCACACGAGCACACGCCGCGGTTGATTCGGCTCGGTGGCGGTGATTACACAAAGTATATTGACTTATAATGACATCATGCAAAAGTAAGGTAACTAAAATCAACATTATAGTCCACTAAGTATCTCATATCAAGCAAATTATAATTATCTCGATAGGGTACACATGCATAAAAATTGCAAATAATTTTAAAAATTTCTAAAACCGCATGATTGTATATAAAGCAAAAATTTAAATAAAAGCTGAACATAATGATATTTCATACCTTGTGGAGTCTGTCGAGACAGGGAAGATGGAAGCACGTAATTTACAAATTACCATCTTTTAAAAGAGAAGTTAACTTATAATTATAAATAATTTTCTTTTTCCTTTTTTTTAAATAGTAGCAGTACAGAACCGAAGTGCTCTGGTACCATTTGTAACGTCCGAATTTAATAATAACACATAATAGCCGAGACGCTACCAAATTGGACCGTTAACTTAATTAAAGAGAAAATTGTAATTGAATAAAAGAGATTTAATACAAAATAATCATTTGAGATTTATAGCGGAAAATAATGTAAAATAAAGTACATGCAACCATCGCCCCGTGCCCTCGCTCGAGCTCTTTTGACTGTAGAAAATCATAATCGTGGGGGATGAGTGTTTGAAAATACACTCGGTGAGGGAAACATCAATGATTGCACGCTTAAACAACATTTGTAAGCGCACATAATATTTTCAATATAAAGCTCATGAGAACATTTAATACTTTATCACATAGTACGGGCCATTACCGGCTTGAACATAATATGTGTCATTATCCATCTTGAACATATATATTACGGGTCATTACCCGGCTTGAACATATTACACGGGCCATTACCCGGCTTGCACATAGTACGAGCCATTACCCGGCTTGAACATAGTACGGGCCATTACCCGGCTTGAATATAGTGTCGGTTACTACCCGTCTTGATTAATAATGCAATTTAACATAGCAATCATAACATTGAATGTTAAACTCGATTAAGAGTGGAGATTGCCCTCACCTTAAAAACAAGAACTACAACAAATGATGCAATGCAATACCCCTTAGTGATCCTCAACTCCTTGATAACACACAATCTTAATGGTCTCATGTTTCTCCTCATATCCTACAAATAACATATATTCTTAATAATCTCTAATCGAGTGGATACGAGCATTTTGATATATAATACCATAATTAACGGAGATCGAATACTTACTAAAATGCTTCGAGATCTCTTTCCCTCTCTCTCTCTTCTCTCTCTTTCTCACCTCCCCGCGCCATTCTTTCTTTCGTTCCTTCCTTCCTTTCTTTTTTTTTTTTCTTTCCCCGCTCGTTTTCTTCCTTAGCGGCTAATTAACTTGCAAAAACAAGTGGATGTATATCCAGCGCCTTAGTTAACTTAGGAGGTAAGTTTGTTTTCTTAATATTATTATTATTATTATTATTATTATTATTATTATAACTATACTATGTATTATATATAATAAACACATGCCACACACATTTGCACACACGACACACACATTTGCACACACGCCACCCACACACACACAATATTATATATATATATATATATATATATATATATTTTATTTTCGTATTAAAAGATTTATATAATTTAATTAAAACTAATTATTAATATTAATACTCAATTTATTAAAAATAATTAAATACAAATATAAATAATTAACGTAGTGATTTTGGGATGTTACACATACCCTCGTTAACATTGTTATTAATCTTAGCTCGCATCGTCGTGTAGTGTCCGTCACATCCTCGTGTCTTTCTCTCGTAGCACGATCCTTTCCAAATATCTCGAGCCAATATGGAAATAGGTGTCACTCTTTCGTTCTCATCCCTTTCATGGATGGATCCTTTTGTTACACAACCAAGATTAAAATCCACTTGAATAAACAGAGATGCATAACGATACATTACCTCGACCAATTGCTCCCACCGCTCGTTTATTACTTCGAGAGTATTGGTCGTTGTATTAAATCCTACACCAACAAGTGTTCAATCCCTACCATCTTAAAGAAAAACATAAAACATCACCAAACAACTCATAAACTTGTGAGTTCACAAACTAAGCCATTAACAAACACTAACCGAGTCCCTAAGTGTCATTGGTGTATTTTGCCCACATTACATGTGCAAGACTCTCCCGGTGTGTAATCCAAGCCGGTGTGGCTTCTATTGTTGATATAAATTAGGGGCATTGTCTGGATTTTCCATCCCAAATTCTTGAGTATCTAAACGCAAGGCGTCCATAGGATCAACAACCATTTCATTCCCGATGAAATTGTGAAGGAGGAAGCAAGTCATTATCGGTAGAATCTGGGTTCTAATTGGGTAAAAGGACGCACTCCGTAGTATCCCCCAATGCATTTTGAGAACACCGAAGGCACGCTCAATCACATTTCAAGCGTGTGTGTGTTGCATGTTGTAATGTTCTTGCCATGTGGCGGGTCTTTGAGCGTGCGAGACTCCACTCGTCGAGATGATACCTAACACCTCTAAACGGTACAAGGAAACCCGTGCTATTTGTGTAGCCATTATCGCACAAATAATAGCTCCCTACGCAGATGCAAATAGGTTTAGTGATGGCTGATTTCCTAAACATAAAACACCAATTATAATGAATGGACATCGAATATGGATAAATTACTGCAGGCACTTTTAGACCATCTGCTCTCTCGACAACATCTCTCAAAACTCAAGCATCGGACGCCGATCCTTCCCATCCTAGCAAGACATAAGAAAACCTCATTTTGCGGTCACAAACAGCCAAAACATTTGTTGATATTTGTCCCTTTCTAGTTCGATAACACCCCTATCGCAAGCAGGCACATGTACGTTGATGTACGTACTCATTCAGTGGCCCCGACACACCTACAAGAAGCAAAGATCGAACAAAAACAGCTTAGCAGCCCGACAGATTTCAGAGTAGTAAAAGTAAGACAAAATAAGAGAAGAAAAATATGAATATTCAATTTAGCGTGGATGTACCTTAAACCATTTCCACCTTGGGTTAGTGTATCATCCGATGCACGGAACTAGCCGAGCCAACAAAATTGATTGTAGTTGAAGAACAAAGACAAAGTACTGCGTGTACATAATATGAAACGGTTTGATCCGACCGACGAAACTTAATTTTGACTACCCTATTTTTGTGATGGACTAATACCGAAGAAACATTGCAACTTGCTCCTCTATTGACACGAACTTCCCGTAGTCAATCCACCAACATCCCTCGCAGTAGACAGAGCCTACCAAAGATGTTTCGGTCCATTTGAAGGTTCTCAAAGCAATCAGAGTTATAACATCCTCGCCAACCTTTCCATTTCCCTAACTTGGTAAGGAATATGCTCAATCATACTATACCATGACACACATAAACGTCTTACGATGTTTTTCCTACGCATATAGTCGACAACAAACATGATAACAACAATTGATTAATGAATGATTTCCTCAATCAACAAGTAAATAATCTCATTCTTCGTTCTCAATGAATTCATCATTTGTGCCCGGTAAAAAAACACAAGACGACTCGTGGACAATGTATACATGTATTAATCAGTCATTAAATTGATAAGAACAACACCAAAGCATGGCTAGCAAATATGGCCTTACCAAACATAAATGTTACTTATGCAAAGTAAGCTATCACAGAGTATCGCACACATAGAAACACAAAAACCCTAGCCTTCTTCAAACATCTGCATTTAACAACAAAATTATTTTCAAGACGTAACACCATACTTCAAATACTAGTTTTCTCTTTAAAACAGCTTTGAAGTACGGTATTGCATCTTGTATAGCATCAACCTAAAAATGGCATAGGTGGTTCAAGTTCATATGTAATCTAACTGAAATTTAGAAAAAGGTTGAAGTATGCTTCATGGTACCTATTGTTGGTCGCCGCTAATTAGTAGAACCCCTAGACAAAGCTTGCGTCTAGTTGAAGAACACCGAACTGTCTCCTCATAAAATCAATAGAAATTAGACGTTAATTTTGAATAATAACATCTCGCGATTGGTCAAATCTGCTTCATGAATAAATGGATTTCTTCGCTGGAAAAAGAACGAAGATGAATCCCTAAAAAATGTGGTGATTTAGTCGAAGGGACATACCTATACACCGTGGTCTGCCTCGTTCACCGTTCGATAGCTAAAAATCCACTTTTGTTCTTCGACATCACCAACAATGGAAGCGCATAACCCGTTCGACTCTCCCTCCATAATTGATGCAAATAAATAATTTTTACTAGGGTTGGGCATGTTACTGTGGAGGGTATTTTAGAAGCAATTTGGTCAATCTTGGTCATGAATTCGGTGTTGAATTATAATTGGGTGTATTTTTACGCACTCCAAAATTGTATCTCGAACAAGAAACAATGACGGGCCTAAGCAAAACTCTTGGGCCCAACCGATATGAACCAAACAACATATAAGGCCCTATCTTGGGCTAATCTAGGCCTAATCTTATGCACCAAACAGGGCCTTGTATGATAAACGAATTCAGCTTAGGCCGACAAGGAACGTCGATTGCAAAACAAGATTGCAAAGCTAAATCTGATTTTTCATATATGCCTCTTCAAATACATTTCAAGGCCTAATATAAGTTTGTGTTTGGTTGCATAAATACTAATCTTGATGATTAGTCCGATATACAATCATACGGTTAATTATTCAAAGATAGTTATATTATAGTTGTGTTTGGTTTACCTACTCGCATTCCAAGTTAAGCTTTATACATTATTTTAAAAATAAAGTAAATGTCAACAATACCCCTTTAACATCGGTGTTTGTTTCACCACCTATTCAAGGGCATACACACAAAATTCTAGCATAAATTCACACGACACCTCCGCCACCACCCCTACCCCCGACTTTCTCTACCATCACCTACCCCGCCTTCTTCGTCGCCGTCTCTTTACTTGCAACCCTCGCTTGCTCCGCCGTCTTTCTCCTCCGTTGTCTCAATTTTTCTCTTTCACTTGTCCATTCATCCCCTCCTTCACCAACATCATGCGTCGCTAATTGCTCAACAAAATCAATTGAGAACTACGATTATACTAAAATCGGTCGATTTGGGTGTTTGATTTCGCCGCTATGATTCGGTTCGCTTTGGGCTTCGAGTTCTTTGGATAGAGGTCCATTTCGATTTGGGCATTTGGTTGTTGAGTAGGGTTCCGGTCCGACTTTGACGTTTTTGTGTTTGTAAGACAGGTTGGCGACCCAACCTCGGCGTGGTAAGCATGTAATTGCATATGAACCTAAGATTGACATTTAATTCGGTAATCTTCAAAATAATTAAAACCTAAGATCGTGCTGGATTTTGTCTAATATTTGAGCTGTCTTTGATTTTTTTACTTGATTAAGTGTTTTTCTTCAATGATTCATGAACGATATGGGGTGTCTTCTCTATTTCATTGCACATGTAATTGCAATTGAAATGCACCTATGACTTTGAAATAGACGGCCTTTATCTCTCAAGGTTTAGTAGTTAGTCAATTTAGATGCATTTTTTTATGCTTGAGGATTATTAAAGGGTAATAACTTGAGGACGATGGTTTGTTGTATTTGTTGATGCTTCATCTATTCAATCTTAATTGAACACGGATTATGGTAAACTACTTATTTTAGTCTCTCTATTACTTGTACAATGTGGCCTTCTTGAATAGTTGTTGATTACAAATAACATGAAATGCTTCGGTTTTTTTCAAAGAGATGATTAGTAATCTTTCTATTACCTATACTTGGTTTTTTTCACATGAGTATGCATACAACATTAAACATGAATATCTTACATGTGCTTATATTAGTGGCAGTATTTGTATTTATGGAGACTATGATTGATCCACCGTCCGCCTCCCGAATGCTACTGTGTGCGGGGCAAAATGATAAAGCACAAAGCCGAGAGCACGCCAAAACCCAGACGCTATTACTACAAATGCCCCGTTAATGAGAAGCACCAAGCAATTTTTATGGTTTGATGACTACCACCATTCGAAGGAATATTGTTTCGACTCATCAATCCACTCTCAACCCGTTGGGTCGACCTCAAATACTTCGTCGGCTAATTATCGAGAAAGCGTGGTTAATGAACTACATCATCGTCATCCAATGGCTAATGACTCCGGTCACAGGAATGATTTTTCTTCTACTTGAACCATTTAAAGGGATGACTTTTGGTATGAATACTTTTTTCAAAAACAAGTAGTAATATTATTTGCATTGCTTATGATTATTATTTTCCTTGCAGGTGGTTTTAACTTTGTTAGGTGTACTAATTGGTATGCAAGTTATCTAAAGTAACTGGTTTATCTATTTTTCGATTATCTATGTTTAGTCATTGTTAGTTTAGTTAGTTCATTACGGTATCGGTGCAGACATTGTAGTTGAATATTTGACATATGCAATGTATTATGCTATGTATTAACTTGGTGAAATGTTATAATGGTTTTTGAAGTGATTCTTATGTTATTTGCATAGTGTGTTGTATTAGTAGCAGAGTTGATGAATGAACATTTAGTTAAAGCAAAAGTTGTTGGCATAAACAAGTGTGTAAAAGAGAGTTTGTTCAATAAATAACATCAGACCGTGATATATGGAGAGACAATATCAATTGTAGTATGTTGTCAATCAAACTACTGTAGCTATAGTAGTCATTGAAAGTTGTTAGTGTTCATTTTCTACTCCAAAGCTTTTAAATAAATACATTGTTTCAATTTCCAAGCAAATAATTTTTATTCATTTTTTGAGCTTTGGTGTCATCTTTTGTATTCTATTTGAGTTGTTGTGTCATTTCTTGTTTATTGAATAATTAATTTGGCTGAACCAACATCTGCAAACACAATAAATGAGGTTAATTTATTTGTTGACTTTAATTGTGAAGTAAGAATATACAAAAAAATAGCATCTACAAGTCATTTATTATTTGATGTTGTCTGAAAAAACAAACATATATAAACATAAAAGATCCTGCAACAAAATCATCAGTTGACATCCAAAAAATTTGTCAAACTTAATTGAACCTTGGATGGTAGGTAAGTTTCACATTTATTGTGAGTGTTACATATTTATTGTCATGCACTTGTTCATGTCTATATATAACACACGGGTATTCCATTAACACCACTCTTAAAACCAAAAAAAACTCCACTACAACTACAAAAAAAAAGTATATGAGCTTTCACTCCATCCCTCCACAAGTGAGCTATTTTTATGAGGAAGGCTGGGAAGAGGATTTGTCGAACTCTTCATCCACCTTCTTGTAGAGGATAAAAAGAAGAGGAATTGGAATATGAAAATGGAAAACTATCACCGCATTGAAAATGCTAAAGATTTTGTAAATGTTATGATGGAGCATGAATACACTTGAGATGATGCGCTTGCACTATGAGACATCTTTGAAGAAGCGCTATGAGACTTTCAACGGTGTGCTTAACATGGATGGGATCCGGTGGGATCGAAATGTTAATCCCGTGTATGCACCAAATTGGGACGAAATCTTCAAGGTTAAATTTTTGTCTATTAATTATAATGTTAATTTAAAAAATTTAAGTGAGTCCAAATATATTAATAATACGTATATCATGCAAAGTGTTGCTAAGCACAAATATTTGAAAGTAAATACATGCAAATGAGAATTGATATGCGTTCCATTTTTTTTTTTAAAGTGTTGCAATAATTTGGGTAACGTAGGTTAATGAAATTTGGGTCATGAAATTTGCATGTCATTTTTTTTTCATCTATTCTTGGCATATGTAGGTTAATGAGTTCGCGAAATCTCTCGTATCACAAAAGAGATATCATGTACGACAACCGTGTGCTCTGCTTTGGCTCGGATGAGGTCATAAGCATTAGCTCTAATGGTCCGATTATTGCACCCACCAACAACTCAAACACACCCATCTTTATCAAAAACTCGACGATGAAGTTGAATCTCCATTGCCTAATAAAACAAAGATTGGTTGTAAGAAGAAACCTTTGGTACTCGACCACGGGAGTAATATCGTTCTTGCACTTGAGGCTCTCAAATCAAAGAAGGCGACAAACGATTGTGTTGCCGTGGAACAGAAAGGGAAAATGCCCATGTTTGATTACAAATGGGCACTCGTGTCATCCGTCCCAAAGGAGCCACCTCGATTGGAGGTGCCACAAAAACGAGGCTAGCTCTTGCGCACCGTCCAAGTCCAACGAAGACTCTTTCTCTCTGCGGAAGAGAAATAGGGTGATTACGGTGACAAATATGTCATGTTATATTTTGGATATATTAATCGGTATTATGGCTTTCTTTGAAGTAATGTTGCACTATTTTGTATGAATAGTGACGTTTTCCAATATTCTAGGTCGCTAGCAAAGAGCTTGTGGTAGTCGCCCCAAAAATAAAAAGATATAAGCATAATTATGATGCATATCAATATTATTATGTTTGGATTATTATTATTATTATTATTATTACATTTGGATTATTGTTATTAATAATAGTATTATTGTTATTATTATTATTATTATTATTATTTTTATCGGTAAATGTTAGTTGTTAGTGGTTAGAAGTTAGTTCGTCAAGTCTCCTTACAATTCCAAATTCTCCAAGCCTCTTTATACCTCTCACTTCAAATTCATTCCCAAAGGGAATCGAACAAGTCTCCCACTAAAGTGGGAACCCGGTGGCCAAATGGGCTAAGCCCCCTTGGTTAGTATTATTATTATTATTAGCATTACTATTAGTAATATAAGAATTATTATTATTATTATTATAGATCAAATCACACGAAGATAAAAAAATAAAAAATTGAAAGTCATGGATCTTAACGGTGAAAATCGAAACATCACTAAAACTGTCTATTTGTCCTACATAATTGCATTGTCATAACTTGTACAAAATCAACATTAATTCCTAAGCAAAAATAAAAATACCGATCATGTGCAACAATAGCATGTTAATTCCTATTAAGTCCAACAAGAAACTCAACAAAATCCAAATATGTAAGCATTAAGTATTTCAGGGGTTATGTTCAACAAGCATGTTAATTCCTAAGCAACTATAATCGATAAAAATATACAGACTCACAATTGCATACACAACCAATTAAGGAGTTTAGAGGTGGTGACAAAAAAATGGTGTGATATAAATTAGTCAAAAATATTTGGATCATTTTGCAAGTTGGTATGTGGGTACACTTTCTTCATGGCCTCCTCCAACTTAGTCAAGCACCCCGCTCGGAATCCATTGTCACTTTTCCAACCATTACTAACTAGTTCCTTTAGCAACGATAGCAACATTTGTTCCTCTCATGTCGACCAAACACGGCACGTGCCTCGTGGTCTTTTTGGAGCTTTCCTTCCTCGAGCAACACCGGGGTTATCCTTCTCCATCCTTCAAGCTAAAATCAAACATGAAATTGAATATTTATGAGTATATCTATTATCTCACAATATTTCACAAATTCAATGATCAGGTTGTGTGTAATTTTCTCACTTGATTAAATAATTTTTCTTTAGTGCAAGCCCTCAAATTTTACAGAAGTTTCTCTGGATTAGCCAAAGTGAACAATACACAATTTGGTCACATGGAAGGAGTTCCCCTTTTCCCCTAAGAACTAATCAATCTTTGCTAGAAAATAACCCCACACTGCTTTCCTTATTTCTAATTTGTTGGGATAGCATAAACAACAATGTTTAGTGCATCACACAAGTCAATAATTCCCAGATTTTTTACGTAAAACAACAAACAGCTTTCATCCTAAGGAAAAATTCACCGAATGTCAAGATTTCATATCGAATTTCAGGAAAAAAATTCCTAACCAATATCAAGATTGGCAAAATATTACTAACCAATATCAAAACCTAGGCCGAATATTATTTTTTCTCAAGTCCCATAAATTCCATGATCAAGTTGTGTGTAGTTTTCTCACTTGATTCAAGAAAAATGATAATACATTGAGTTGCTCGCAAATCATTTCATTTGATACCAAATTTAAACAATCAAGTAACAGAGAACTCGAGGAAATCTTACTTTCTCAAAAAAAAAAATCACTTAATTGGATACACGGAAATATTATTTCCTCATCAAAAGTAGCAAGATATCCAAGTGTCTCGATGTAAGAGTAGAAAATTGAATCTTTATCACTATCACAAGAACAACAAAGATACGAATTTTTTTAGCAATGAGTATAACAAACTTAATGCTTGATTTATTTATGCATAATTACCTCCCAAAAATGATTCCAGAAAAGAATACATGTCGAGGCCGTGTTATTCGGATATCGATGTCTCCCTTTGTCACATAAAAAATTAATGCATTAATCATGTTCTCTTGTGTTGCTTGGCTTTAATAAGAACCACAAAGTGTGTAAGTACCATCAGAGGATGCATACATTAGGAGAAATTTTTTAATGCCCGAAAAGATTTAAACAAATGTCAATAGATGATAATTTCAACAAAATACATACCACATGGTCATAATCCAATAGAGTATACTTCCACCATGTCTACTTCCACCTTTTATCCGTAAAATAACAGAGAAACTAAAGCATTGTGGAAATGTTGAATAACAGTGTACATGTGATCTTGTTGAATTCGACTTAAACACAAATTAGTAATAGGTTTTACATGTCGCTATACACACGAGACACAAGCATACATAAATTCTTAAAAACCGTTGTAATATGAGATAAATCTAAAAATACATATATTCTAATGATTAACATTATGCCAAAAATAATAATAATAAAATAAAATAAAATAAAATAAATAATATATCGTCTAAAAAAGAGGAACAACCTTACCGACGATCGTTCTAAATCACGGCACATGAGACGATCATTCAAACCCCATCTAAAACAAAGATATGAACAGGAGATAAGTGTATTTGAACAAAAATCGAAAGGAAAATCCCATGGAAATGAAAAGAAATTATAGTGCATAGAAAACATACCATCGAAACCCGTTATATGTCATCGGGTTACGCCGCGGTGAGTCACGAATAGAGTTGTTATTCGAGCCGAGCGAGCTCGAGTACCAAGAGTTCGAACTCGGCTCGATCAGTTTCGAGCTAGGCTCGAGCTCGCTCGTTAAGGTTTTCGAGCTGAAAATGGGGCTCGGCTCGCCTCGTTTATTTCAAAATTATACTCGGCTCGAGCTCGAGCTCGGCTCATTTAACTAAACGAGCTAAGCTCGATAGAGCTCGAACTCGAGCTCGAGCTCGAAATTGATTAACCTCGTTTTTTTTTTAAAGCAAAAATCAGCCTAAAATTGCAAAATAAATCTGAACTTAAAACACAAATCATCAATTCATGAATTAATAGTCAACAAACATCAATAATAGACAGGACCAACCAAAACAATTCGGTTAAACAATTCTTGAACAACTATGCAACAATAAAGCTTAACAATACCAACAATAATAGACAGGAACAACCAAAGGACAAACCAAAACAATTCGGTTAAACAGAGAACTAGCCAATATTTGTGGGTTTAACACAAATTTCACACTGTATAACCAAATAAAAAAATGAATCCTTGCTGCAAACTACCAAAGACACGATCATTGATCTCCCAAGTCTTACAAATCATGCGTATGGCGGTAGCTTTTATGACACCGAGAAATTAAAAATTAAAATCAAAGCATAATAAGTGTGAAATTATTATTTACGCTTTCTAAAAAGATTGGAGAGATGATTGACGTATCCGTCAATGGCGCTAGGCAGGAGATTTGGCGGCGATGGCGACGGGGCAAGGGGTTGGGGGCGACGGCGACGGAGTTAGAGTAGGGAGCGACAACGACGGCGACGGCTTGGGGCGTCGCGATTGGCTTGGGGCGATGGCGACGAGCAGGCTGGGACGTGGGGCGATGGCGGCGAGCAGTGGGGCCTCGGGGCGATCGCGACGAGCAGCCGGGCCTCGGGGCCTGGGGCGACGGCGCTAGGGCTGAGGAGGGAGACGGCGACGGCCCAAGTGAGGGGACGAGACAACGGCGCCGAGAGAAGTGTTGACTTGCACTGTGCGTTTGAAATTTGAAGGGTGTGTGTAAATTGTAAAATTAGAAATTAGGGTTCCACAAATATATTAAATAAAAAATAATAATAATTAATATATATTTTAAAATATATATACGTGCGAGCTTATACGAGCCTACCGAGTAGCTCGCGAGCTAGGCTCGGCTCGGCTCGATAACACAATCGAGCTTTAATGATACTCGAGCTCGGCTCGTTTAGCTATTCGAGCGAGCCGAGTTCGAGCCTTAACGAGCCGAGCCGAGCTCACGAGCAGGCTCGCTTTATTTTAACACTCTAGTCACGAAGCAAGTGGTGGTGTTCCATCGTTGATTTTCACCGCACATTTGGCACGCACCCATCTTCGACAACAAACCGTGGCAGCAACGGAGGTCCATCGTATAATCGATAATGGGGGAGAAGAAGAAGGTACGAGCGAGGGTTTGTAAAAGTGTAGATTTGGGGTAGGAGAAGAAGGTACGAGCGAGAGTTTCTAAATCGCGTGTGTGAGAGGAGAGAAGAACAAAATGGCAGAAATGGAGAATGTGTTCACAAATTTAGGGTTTCACACACACACACACATACACACACACACACACACATATATATATATATATATATATATATATATATATATGCGAGGCATAAATGTAATTGCCCTTACTTATCTAGGTGGCCAATAACCTCAAATATGTTATCTCCGTAAAATCAAACAGATATGTCCTCGGGTTTGAAGCAGATAATAACCTCGGGTCCTTCACTTATCTTGGGCCCTTAAGATAACAACCAAATAATATTTCACACAAGATAAGTCATAGATTAGGCCCTTATCTTAACAACCAAACACAACTGTTGGTCCCGAATAGTTGAGTAGATTAGGTAAAACAAGCATCACCTTCTAGGAAAAATCTAGAAAGGGGGTTGAATAGATTTTGATTTTTCAAATCTTTCAAAATATATTCAAAGTCAGGATGTACACGCGGAATTCAATATTAATCTCAACTTTTAATAAGATCAAAAGCAACACCGATATTCGAGATCTTAACTCTAATTAGAAATTAAACTTTGAACAATAAATTGTAACTTGAACAGAAAGATAAATGAAAGCAAGAAAGAACACTGATTTTATAGTGGTTCGGATTATAACAATCCTACATCCACTCTCCTTCTCCAAACTTTGAAGAAGGGTCTCCACTAGCCGCTTACTTACTTACTTTGCAATCTTTACAACTTACAACTTGATCTTCAACTCTTCAAAATGCTAATCAAACTTGAAATCTAACTTTAAGAATAAGAAGTGTTTTTAAAGATGTGAAGTGAAGTGTTCTATAAACACTTGGAATATTTTTGAAAACTCTTTATAAAATACTTTGTGAACTGAATAGTGAATAGTATGAAAAATCAGATTTGCATCGGTTGTATTGAAAAATTAAAATCTAGACCTATTTATAAGTCTCGAAAAGACAGTTAGTTTGTTAGTCGGTTCTAACAAACCGAAAATCGCTCAATAAACTTAATCTTGAAAACCGCTCTTGACCTCACTGATTTTTCCTACTCGTCTGCGGTGACTTGGTGAAGACTCGCCTTTCTTATTCTACTCAGCTTGTCTTGACCTCGTCCGAGCTCTTCATACTTGTCTCCCTGCAGATGACTAAATTTGAGCTTGTCTCGGATGGCTTGCACTCTTTGATCTTGGTGACTTAATCGGTCCTTGACCTAGTCCGATCGGCTTAATCTTGAACTCGATTTGAGCCGTTAATCAACGTTGCCGCTCATCTGGATTGTTCTTTTAACTCATCAAAACTCTACTTGATCTAACAATTTCCCCCTTTTTGATGATGTTAAAACTATAAAAGAAACATACTCACAAATGATGTTAGTCAAAGTTATTCAAGATAGTTAGATAGGCATATCATAACACATTCACACTATCAATTGATTTAAGCACTTTAATTCAAACTTAGAAAGTTTTGAAGTAAAAATTTTTAAGTCTTAAGACTTTTTCAAAAGATTTTAAAATATTAAGTCTTAGAACTTAGAAAAATTTTAAACTAAGAAAAATTTTGAAAATATTAAGTACCGAGATGATAAACTTTCTCGAGATGATTTATACTTAGAAAAATTTTAAAGTTTCTTAAAGCAATAAAGAAAACCTTTAAACAAACAAGTAAATCGAGATAAGAACCAGTCATCTCATTCATATATACCACATTTACATTTTTACACATGGAGCAGATAAGAAGATAAAAGATAAGAAGATTTTGGCTTATCTAATCGTCCCATCTATCCTTCTCTCGGAAGCCGCATCCAATCGAATATCCGCGTCCTCGCCTCTGCAATCTCCTTTGGATCTACCAACTTCATTTGATTAATCCCACGGTTGATAGTTGACTGATCCATTCCTTATCAATCGAGCCATCATCATTGCCTTTATCGGAATGGATGAGTAGTCTGAGCAACCAAATCCATGTTGTACCACTCATCTCCTTCATCAAGAAGTTTCTCGTACAAGCTTGGATTTTCCTTCTCCATCCAAACCATGCCAAGCAATGGTCTCATTGTCGATGATGCTCCAACTCCTTTGCATATGTACGGAAGAAGGTCCACTTAGCCTCGTACTTCATGTACTCACCGCCCATGATGGATGTGCAATCATTTTCGGGAGCATCAGCTCTTTTTCGCAGTCCGATCCAGCCGCCTGCTCTCCTCCGGTGATGGGACTACCCACTTCTTCCGGAACCGTCAAAAACTCTGACTTCCTTTGCAGATTTAATCTTCCTTCTAGCTTCCCTTCGGCCATAAAAGACCTTTCTCTCGCCTTAATGCGTCGGTCCCTTTCGCCTCTATCCTAAGCCGCCACTGATTTCTCAAGTGGTCTCTTTCAGCAGCCTTTGGACATCGGACTCGCACGATAGGCGACACGACCTTCTCTCGCCTCCTTCTCTTTCTCTTTCTCCACCACCATCGCCTCTTTCCCTTTCCCCTTTCAGCCTCGGCTTTGGCCTCAGCCTCCTCCTTTCTCTCTGATCTTAACCATGAATCTTTCGGACTTGACTCGGCTTCTTTCTTTCTGGCCACTCATCTCGCCCCCGATAGCCTCCTCAATTTGTTCAATTATAATCTTAAGGGCAATGAGCTCATCCGATTGGGCCGCCGAAAGTTTGATCTGGTTGAGCTCGGCCTTCACGATCTCCACATCTTCCCCTTTTTAACATCATCAAGTAGCATAGCAAGCTGCTCCTTGATAACGGTAAAATAGGTGGAAGCCGAGGATTGATTGAGTAGGATCTCATCGCCGCCACTGATTATCACTGGGTTTGGATTTTCACTCTCCAACTTCCTTCTTCACTTCAGCCAACTCTTCTTTGATAAATAATTTAACGAATTGGAAATAGAAGATAAGAGATTTACCTCGGATGCTTTTAGCATGTCTTCCATTGTTACACCGACAGGAGTCTACAATGTCTGCAGTCTTCATCATTAGCATCTGGGTGAATTTATCTTCTACCCTCTTCTCCAGTGATTCGATATCGAAGAGAATGTGGATCTGAGGCTGCTTTGGGAGGCGGCGGGAGAAGGTTCGTGCAAGCCAAGGTGGCTTCTCAAGAGATTCAGGAGGCTGCTCCTCGACGGGATGGTTGAGATAGACGTGATTCCAGCAGACTCGAGAATGACCTTCTCCCGGGAGATAAAGTTGTCCCGGCCTACTTCATCGGTGAACAGGCTCATTTCCTCCAAGTCTCCGATCCGCAAATGGTGGACCAGCCAAATCTCAATGAATTCCTTCATTACTTGTGGTTAAACTGAAGTTCGGGAATCGGCTCGGCTAACTTCCTTCGGGCGTCGATCGTAGGGAGAGCTTAAAGCTTCCTACCGAGCCGTCAGTGCAGGAGTGTGTATTGGACTTATTTGGGGTGAGGGAGTGAGATATTTAGTGGAGAGGAAATCGAGGAAATCAAAAGGTTGAGTAGAGGTGAGAGGGATATCGGTATGGGAGATGAGGTGGGAGGTATTTCGGGTATGGGGGATGAGGTGGGAGGTGAAGTAATTTGAATTTGGATAATATCGGGAGTAGGATGTTTCAGAGGCTCGAAGTACCAGCCTGGGATACTTCTTCATCGCCAAGGTGGGTGGGGGATTTATCGACGAAGAGATGTTAGATGATGTACCTGAGAGGCTTGCCTCTCGGCGAGATGCGGTTCGCTCCGAGCTGGGATCCTCCAAAGCACTTGATCTCTGCCTCAGCTGCTGCTATTTGTAGTGTCGCAGCTTCTTCTGGCGGCAGACTAGAGGAGTTGTTGAGGACTCTCCAACTACATCGGCAGCTTTGACCGACCTCCTCCTGGACCTCCTTTGGAGTGGAACGTCAGTCTGGTTTCTTCAGGTTGAGCGACCTCTGGTTCCACTCCAGTGCTTCCTCGGTGGCCAGTCTTCTTTGGTGCCTCTACCTCAGTGCGGGTATCTCGGCCTTGGGTACCTCAACTTACAGTACCTCAGTGCTGTCTTTGTACCCAGTGCTGCGACTCGTTTATTGGGCCCTTGCCTCATCCGATTCGTAAATGCGAATCGGCAAACCACCCAATCTCTCATTCTTTGTCGGCGGCCCCTTCGCTAGAGAATTTTTCTTGCCTTCTCTCGTCTGGACCCTCTTGTTCAGCCCATCCATCAAGATCGTGATCTTGTTGAGCAGAGACTCACGATTGGTCGAGGAACCCAATCACCAATAGCGGGGTTAAATACTAACCTTGTCTTCTCCTCCCTCAACCTCCCGAACAGCAGCCTCAACCCAATCAACCCCGACTCCGTCATAGATGGCTCGCATACAGACAATCTAGACTTCGTCACACCGTCATGTGAACTCGATCACCCCGAATTGACTTAGTCACAATTGTTATCGAAGTCTATACTTTCTTCTCGGCATGTGCTTTTTCAGTCTCTCCTTGTTCCCCATATGTAACCCTCGCAAACAAATCAAAAGATTGTTCCCATTCTTCCTCCTTGTAAATCAAAGGATTTACTCCATCTGCCGTTGTATCCAAAATCCGAGCCACATTCTCCTTTGTAAACTCCAATCGAGTACCCTCCACCGTAGTACTGAACCCATTATCGAGAAAATTCACTATTCGCCAAAAATTCTCGCACCTATAAAGTCCATTGTCCTGTTTTCTGCCGATTTTAATGAACAGTATCCTCACAACCTTGATGCTTCCAATAGACCTAAAATCTCATTTGGATTCCCTGTCTTGGGTAGTTTCAAAGTCGACATACATCTCGGCTTTGAGTTTATTTCTGACCGCCTCTGTATTCATTTTAAAATTTGAAACGGATGCGATTATATAGAGTGGGAGGTTTAGGGGGTTGGGAAGAAGAAGAAGCCATTTGAATAAGTTTTGTAAGAAGGATATTTTCTACGAGGATTTTGATAAGTGAAATGTGAAAGTGAAAAATTTTAATGAAGAAGGTAAGATTTTAAACTTAGAGGAGAGAGAGGAAAAGTTGGGAAAACGAAACGTGGCACGATCTCGAGTTTTAATTTTAAACCGTTGATTTAAAAAGGCGCGTGTAAAACATCGACGGTTTTGCGAGAAAATCGCTTCGAATTCGTGCACGTGACCTCTACGCGTCTTGAATTGTGTAAAAGTAACCGTTTATCCTACAGTTAGGCGGCTAATAGACTTACTTTATTAGAAGTAATTAGTATACGGACGTAAGCAATGAGGTGCCTTACTTAGTACTCGGGTATTCTATTTGAGACTTGGTAAAAATCGGACTTGGTCAAACCGACCTTGTCTTATATTTTTCAAAACTTCTCTCCTAGTGATTTTGAAAAACAAAAATGTTTAAAGCTTAACACTGATTTCAAGTTTAGTTACAAAGTACAGATTACTTGAAATACACAGACTTAAGAACTTTATTTGAAAACAAAGATTTCGAGGAAAAACAAAGATGAAGGTTTTCTGATTGAAGAGATTTAGAAACTAATTTGGTATATATGTTCCTGTAAACAAACTCATCAAAACTATTAGTAGTGGGTAGATCAAATAGGGTGCGGTAGTCATCCTGTTTTCTAGAAAACAGGTGACTATTGTGCCCTAGTCTCGATTTACCAAATGTCGAATAAGTAATCATCAAGTCGGATAAGGTAAATATGACTAATCCTTGATTCTTGATTCCTAAAAGAAAATCAATGATATCAACTACCTGATTGTCCTTTGACTTATATCTAGTCGATAATTCTTTCTAGACATTGATTTAAAGAAAAGAAAAAAAACGAGAAATAAGGAATACAATTATCGGATGCAAGTAACTCGAAACCAGCTAAGGGTGCATCAAGTAATCCTAATTCTAAGCATAATTCTTTAAACCTAGACTCATTTAATGGTTTTGTAAGAATGTCTGCTCTTTGTGACTCGGTAGCTATTTTCTCAATCCTAATGTCATTTTTCTCAACATGATCTACGATGAAATGATGCCTAATGTCTATATGCTTACATCTAGAATGCGTAATGTGATTGTAAGTCATTGCTATTACACTATTACTATCACGGTAAATAGGAACAATCGATGTTTGAATATTATAGTCTCTAAGTCATTGACTAATCCGGAGGAGTTGAGAGCAACAACTTCCAGTGCCATGTATTCACTTCGATTGTGGAGGTGGCAGAGATATACATTTCTTGGATAACCAAGAAATTAATTTGTTGCCTAAAATTGACAAGTTCTGAAGTGGATTTTCTATCAATCTTACATCCTCCAAAGTCTGAATCAATAACCTGTCATTTCCAAAGTTGTCATCACCGGGTACCATAACCCTACTTGCAAGGTTCCTTTAAGATATTTAAGGATTTTCTTAGCGATCTCAGGATGAGTTTTCTTGGGATTAGTGAAATCTTGCACATACCCCAACCGCAAAGGCTATGTCGGCCTACTTGCGGTGAGATAGAGAAGAGATCCAATCAGTCCACAATACTCCGTTGCATCGGTGGGTATCCACTGCTCATCCGAATTCATAGAGAAGTTAGTTGCCATTGGTATTTTAACTTCTCTGCTAGTAGTCATTCCAAATTTCTCAATCGGATCCTTAGCATATTTAGTGATGTATAAATATACCCTTACTCATCCGTTTAACTGTAAGCCTAGAAAGTATGATAATTCGCCCCTCATTGATATTTCAAACCTGTTTTTCATGAGAATGCAAAACTCTTCACATAATTTCAGATTAGGTGAACCAAAGATTATGTCATCTACATAAATTTGAACTAATAAGATGTTTCCATCTACTTCCTTTCTAAACAAAGTTCTATCAATCTTGCCTTTTGAAAAATCATTTGATGTCAAGAAATCGAGATAAGGTATCATACCAAGCTCGGGAGCTTGTTTGATCCATATAGAGCTTTGTTGAGTTTATAGACCTTGTTATTGATCTTAAACCCGGGAGGCTGCTCCACATAGACTTCCTCAAGCAACACACCATTAAGGAAGGCGGACTTAACATCCATTTGAAAGACTTTGAAAGATTTATATGCAGCAAATGCTAAGAACAATCTTATTGCTTCTAATCGCAATTGGAGCATAGGTTTCATCATAGTCTATCCCCTCGGTATGAGTAACCTTGTGCAACCAATCTTGCCTTATTTCAAATAATAATGTTGTTCTCATCTGCTTTGTTTTTAAACACCCATTTGGTGCCTATAATCTTTACGTGTAAGGTCTTTCCACTAGTTCCCATACATTTTGCCTTTCAAGTGATGCGCTTCTTCTGCATGTGATTATCGATTTGGATTCGATAGGGCTTCCTCAATAGACTTGGGTTCAAGAAGCGACACATAACAATGAAAAGACTTTCGTGAGTCCAAAGATCATTCGTGTCCGCACACTACTAGATGGGTCTCCTATAATCGATCGGATGGATGGTAGCTTCTCATCCTTTTGCCTATGTGAGGAGAAGGATCCTCATCTTGAGTCTCGGTAGGCAACTCCTCGACTCAACCTCGGTGACGTTCCCCCTTCATCACCGACCCCGATCACCGACGCCAAGGGTGTCTCGATCTCGATGGAGTCCGATCGAAGTTGTCTTGATTATCGGATGGGGATTCTTCTTCATCGATTACGAATCAAGACTAGGTAGATAGGCAGGTTCTATGTTTAGTCTTGGGCCAGTTCAATTTTATCTAGACTTTCGAAATTTGATTCACTTTATCTCGAGAAAGAATACAACTCATCAAAAACAACATGAGGGGTTTCCTCCACACAAAGGGTTGTCTTGTTAAAAACCCTAAATGCCTTGGAAGTGTTAGAATATCCCAAAAATATTCCATCACCATTGCCTTAGCATCAAAAGTTCTTAATTTAGATTTACCATTGTTATGGATAAAACACTTACAACCAAAAGCTCGAAGTATGAGATTCTTGGAATCTTACCCTTCCAAATCTCATATGGAGTCTTACCATTGTCTTTGACAACTAAGCACTTGTTACGGGTATAGCAGTGTGTTGATGGCTTGACCCGAACCTCGTGAGGGGTTTCATACTCACTAACATGCTCTGTCGCTTCCTTCAAAGTTCTATTCCTTCTTTCAACCACTCTATTTTGTTGAGGAGTTCTTACTGAAGATGTCTCATTAATAATTCCACACTCATTGAAAAAGTTAGATAAACAAGAATTCAAAATTCTCGTGCCCTTATCACTCCTTATTTTAATAATATTAACACATTTTTCATTCGAATGCATGCAGGCAGATCGGAGATCTTGTTCATAGTCTCATTTTTCTTGAAAAGGAATATAACCCAAGTGTATCTAGAAAAGTCATCTACTACAACAAGAGTATATTTCCTTCCACCGAAATCGAGAGGAGAAACAGTCAGGATGAAGTAGTTGCAACACTCTTTCGGATGAAGAGGAGTTAATACTCTTAAATGAGTGTCTAGGCTGTTTACCTTTCGACAAGCATCACATTTAAGATCAATGGATAAAATTTTTTGAGGTAATCCCTTGACAAGGTTCTTTTAGCTTGACTTACTAAGGGTCTTGAAATTCGGATGGCTAAGCCTCTTGTGCCATAGCAGTGAGATCTTCTCCACCCTTAGCTATCGACAAGTATCCTTGGGACAACTATTAAAGTTGGCCACATAGACATTACCATGTAAGCCGATTAAAAGTACCTTATACGAGGAATTATCTAAAATATCACATTTATCCCTTGAAAATTTGACAAGAAAACCTTTATCACAAAGTGGGAAGCAGATGTGAGTTATGTTTCAAACCTTCAATAAAATATACCTCGGATACAGAATATCCTTGATAATCGAGTACCTACACCTTTAGTCGACCACAATTATTGTCACCAAATAAGACTCTTGGACCATCAATGCTTTGGAATTTTGATATGACCTCTTGTTATGGGTCATGTGTTGTGAACAACCACTATCAATGTACCATATTGAAGCTAAGATCTCTTCCTTGAGTGATGATCCTGTGACTCTGAAAAAGCAGATCGGTTGTAAGGTACCCTAGTGATCTTGGGTCCTTGAAGGTCAAGTATCACTTTAGATAACCAAATAAACATCTCATCTCTAATCAATAAATCGGACTCGGTTTTCTACCAAATCATCTACAATTGTATCACTTTTAAAGGATAACTTGTTGTATTGATTGAGTAATTTTCCTAATCTTAGGAAATGTGGGATAGCATCTGCTCTTTCCATCAAAAGGATTATAATAAGAATTTCTTCTTATTTTGATTCTTGGAGTTTCTCCTAGTCGATAAGGAGTCCTCATCTGAATTTTTGTTTTAGATCGGGAGATGCGATCCTTACTTGACTAGTTGGTTTCCAAGGACCAATTTTAACATCTTTTGATTGATCGGATGCTTTCACAAATTTCCTAGGTTTTTGTACATCCGATTTATTATTTCTATCATAACCAAGACTGTTTTGTCATGGGATTTACGAGAGGTATTAAAGATATGGTCTATTCTTGTTGTGAATTATTAAGTTGACTTATTTTGAAGACAAACTTCTCATTGTCTTTCTTAATTGATTCATTTTCAGCCACAGACTACTTCAAATTTATCTTTTAAAGTTTTCAATTCATTTTCTAACCTTTCGGGTAATTTGGTGATGTCTTGGCCTCGGCACTGGGAAAACATTCCTCCTTGAATGTTTCCTCGGTTCAAACGATTCATCACCGCTTGCCTTTAATTTGAATTTGAATTTGATCCTTCAAAGCCAAATTCTCTGTCTCTAGCTGTTTATAAGAAGCCAAAGATGTCTTTAAATCTCTCAATAATTCATAAATAACAGTTTGGTCATGATTAGATGCGGGTGACAAGAATCATTATCGGAAGATGAATAGTAGATTACCTCATTAGCCATGAGACAGATTTCATCATCGATCCGAAATCGATGAGGATGATGATGATGATGATTTCTTTGGCTCATTTTCTTGACCAACAAAGCCCTTTGATCTGCAAATCTCTGTCCCTCTTCTTCCTCTTTTCTTTCCTTTCTTTAGGAGTCGGTTGAGGACAATCATAGCTGAAGTGTCTCGGCTTGTTGCATGTGTAACAAGTATCACTCTGTCGATCTAGTGGAAGGATTTCTTACGCGGGTGATCTGTATCTTCTTGTCGACTTACGCTTTTGTCATCATCGAAGATTCATCTTTCTTTCTTTACGATCTGGATCTTGATTTATCCTTACCGCAAATCTCAATTTATTTATTTAATACTTCATTCTCAATTTATCATACCTTTTAGTGAGCGAGCCATCTGCTCCTTCAAAGATAGATCGGCTCCTACAGACTCTGTTGACACCTTGTCTTCTTTATCGACAAAGGCAACAGACTTGGATGAGGTGCTCGACTCCATCTCATCCTCCTCGTCTTCTATTTGAATATCATATTCTAGAGCTTTAAGATGAGAAAACAAAGTATGGTGAGTAATAGAAGATAAATCTTGAGTAACTTTAAGGATATTAGATTTCTTCCTCCATCTCTTGGTTAATGATCTCGGAATCTTGTTATTAATCTCTTTCTACTGTATAATTCTTTCCAAGGTTAGCTGCTTTGTTGAGAAGATTGGTCAACCTTACATCTAATCGATCCACGTACTCATTTTCCTTCATTTTGAATGTCTCGAATGCATGCAAGACTGATCTGACTTGTTTTCTTTAACTTGTTCGGATCCTTCTGACATTGGCTAGAGTCCGCCACATTTCTTTGGCGCTTTGCATCTCTTAACCTTCTCTATCCAAGCTTTACTTAGAGTCTCAATGATTTGTTCGAGCTACTTGGTCAAGATTGTGGACCTTTCTTTCATCATTTGTCAACTCGTAACTCTTTTTCTCTTATGCAGTTACGGACTCGGTGACTCGGCTCCGGTGTTAGTGCCTCCATGATAAAATTTTATAGGTCCCTCTTCAAGAACCTCTTCCATCCTATCATGAATGGCCTTAAGATGATTCTCCATCCTAAATTTCCAGTAATCATAATCTTCAATAGAGAATTCAGGAAGATTCCTAGACTTCTTGTTTTTCCCCGATGACATGATGAAATAAAGAAACAAAATACTCCACAAACTAATTAGTAGCCTTTGTTAGTAGAAAATAAGAGAACAAGAAAATCAAGATAATTTGAGAATCTTTATTTAAGACCTAAAATCAATATCGTAATGACTTAACACCGCTCACGATACCACTTGTTGGTCCCGAATAGTTGAGTAGATTAGGTATAACAAGTATCACCTTCTAGGAAAAATCTAGAAGGGGGTTGAATAGATTTTTCAGATTTTTCAAATCTTTCAAAATATATTCAAAGTACCAGATGTACACAAATGGAATTCAATATTAATCTCAACTTTTAATAAGATCAAAAGCAACAACCGATATTCGATCTTAACTTTAATTCTAAATTAAACTTTGATCAACAAATTGTAACTTGAACGAGAAAGATAAATGAAAGCAGAAAGAACACCGCATTTTATAGTGGTTCGGATTATAACAATCCTACATCCACTCTCCTTCTCCAAACTTTGAAGAAGGGTCTCCACTAGTGCTTACTTACTTACTTTACAATCTTTACAACTTACAACTTGATCTTCAACTCTTCAAAAATGCTAATCAAACTTCGAAATATAACTTTAAGAATAAGAAGTGTTTTTGAAGATGTGAAGTGAAGTGTTCTATAAACACTTGGAATATTTTTGAAAACTCTTTATAAAATACTTTGTGAATGAATAGTGAATAGTATGAAAAATCGATTTGCATCGGTGTATTGAAAAATTAAAATCTAGACCTATTTATAAGTCTCGAAAAGACAGGTTAGTTTGTTAGTCGGTTCTAACAAATCGAAAGCTATAACAAACTTAATCTTGAAAAGTGCTCTTGACCTCAACCGATTTTTCCTACTCGTCTGCGGTGACTTGGTGAAGACTCGCCTTTCTTATTCTACTCGGCTTGTCTTGACCTCGTCTCGAGCTCTTCATACTTGTCTCCTGCAGATGACTAAATTTGAGTTTGTCTCCGGATGGCTTGCACTCTTTGATCTTGGTGACTTAATCACCTTGACCTAGTCCGATCGGCAATCTTGAACTACGATCTGAGTTGTTAATCAACGTTGTCGCTCATCTCGGATTGTTCTTTTAACTCATCAAAACTTTACTTGATCTAACACAACCTAAGATGAAGAGTGTTGTAAACAAAAAGATAACCGACTACCCTTGCTAATCAATGGCCTTTACTCCACAAAGTTATTGGACTAATGACAAAAATCGAGTTTACATCAATGGTGACTCAATCGATTTAATTCAGAGTTCTGACTTTTGTGTTGCCTTCTAACTTCAATTATATGTATCTTTAAGCCCATGAGCCACGTTTTCATCGTTCCTGGCCCCATAAAGATCGTCCTTGTCCTCAATGACAAAATCGAAAATTAATCTTGTATCATTCTTATTTGAATTTGTGCATAATGGTTTAATCCCCAATTCTCTTGAAGCTTCACAAAATATATACCTCTCTCCAACCAATCTACATTCAACGGCCTCTAAATCTCGGTGCGGCCCGGGAAAGTAAGAAGATGGAGGAGGCTTTGCAAACTCCAATGGAGAAGAACCTTTAACCATTCGGTTTGTGATGTCTTCCTCGGTGTACTTTTTGTTAGATTCTATCACCTCACTAGGCCTTGACGCATGATCCGTAAAAATATGTATTATTTTCTTGCACTTACGAATAAATCTCACGATTCACAACAACTACTTCACTGGATCTCAAAACTATTTGAACATGGATCTTGAAATAAATCCCCAAAATAATAGCATCGCTAAGAACAAAATTACCCAACCAAGCTTTACCCTATCATAAACCTTGAATTGATCGATTACAAAAAAACCGTTGAATATATAACAACTTCTCAACCGCCAATGATGATACTCGCTTTAGAGAAATTTCGGTATATATCCAATGATTTCGCAAAATGGTTCCCCTGGGAAACCCTTTTTATGGGTGGCGGTTATCGTATAAGAAACCCCTATTTTTCGACATCATTGAAACTGTTGGTGAATGGTTGTTCTTGATTTGGAATATTGGGGAACACAAAATTGTGTAATGTGGAATTGGTGGAAAAATTATCTCAGAATCTCCACTTTTATCAAAAACCACTTCAAAACTTTGATCCTCGAGAATCGCGTTGTGTGGGAGATTACAAATTTCATCTTGGTAATTCAATATACTGTACTTCAACTCAATGGGTGAATTTGCCATATTTACTTGGATCTATTGCACAATAATCACCCCATAATTCGCGCTAATCGATTCATCGTCTCGCTTCAATTGAATCAACTTGCTTGTTGATGTTTGCCATGCTCGTATCCATGATATCGAACCTCCTCTCTAACAATTCTATGCGTTCTTGATGTGTTCTTGACATTTTCTTGTGATTTCGAGCGTGATTCTTAGCAATAGTAATGCGCTCTCAATGAAAGCACTAATTGATGAGAACCATGATTTTTGATGATGCACGGAGCCCCGATTCAGGTCGGCAAGCCACGATGTTTGCAAGATTTGCAAGATAAACAAACTATTTATGGCGATACACCGTCTCATGCCGGCAAGAGACGTCGGTTGCAAAACAACATTGCAAAGCTAAATCTGATTTTTCATATATGTCTCTCAAAATATATTTGCACCTAATATAAGAAGAAGAGTGTTGTAAACAAAAAGATAATCGACTACCCTTGCTAATCAATGGGCCTTATTTCACAAAGTTATTGGACTAACAATAAAAACTAAACTAAGGCCCAATACACAAAGTTATTGGACCAACAACAAAAATTAGAGATGAAACGTATTTTCACTCATTTTTGTAAATTGCAAAATAGTGTAAGTATTTTATTTGATTTTTTTCCTTTTCCTAAATTTATTGGACTAATTTTAAAAAGGCTAAAGAAATGAGGCTCAACGTCCTCGTTAAACCCATGAATAAATTCATAAGAATTTCAAAACACTTTTGATGTTGTAACTTGTTTAAATGAATTTAGTATTTATTAAGTATTCTCAAATATGAAAAGCGATCCAAAACTCAAAGATCCTAAACAAAGTTAATCGAACGAAATAACAAGTCTTGTAAAGTTTACTAATAAATATGTGATCACTAAGATTTTTGAGGAAACTCGTGCTAGGTGAAGTGCGGCATAAGTCGAGCTCGACCGTCCTGCTATTTCTAAATTTCGGAATTTTTCCAAACAGTTCTAACTTATCTATAAAGTTAAAAGGTGGGTGACACTATACGTATTAGCCGTTAATGTTATATGGACTGTTGGTGTATTTACAAGCAAAGTAATTAAACGCCTTAAAAGTTTTAACGACTTAGTTAATTATTAATTATGTTTAAAGAAAACAAGATCGCATTCGGTGAGCGTACCCCAAGTGTACGTCGATGTGAGTTCTATTAATCTCGTATATGGAAAGCAAGATCGCATTCGGTGGCGTACCTCAAGTGTACGTCTAATGTGGGTTCAACGAGTAGGATTTAATATGTATACAAGATCGAACCTTAAATTAAATAAATGCCAAGTAAAAGATTTAATCATGGGAAAGGAGAAATATCTATTTTCGGCCTACCGCCAATCTGTATAACAAAGATATAGGTTATCCACCGAGATTTTTATCTCACACTCCAAACTCAATATTTTCGAGTTATGCTCAAGAGGGGCCGGAGGCTGCGGTAACACGAAGTTTCCCTAATTTGATGCTAATATACTTATATTCTAAATAAGATACAATCGCTTAGAAAGACGATTTTAATTTCTTATGCCAAGTAAACAAACATTTACGGATCGTTCGATGTTTTACTTTGTACGCAACTACTTCTCTTCCAAATATTAAATAAAAATGCAACTCATGTATTATGTTAAAGATAATATATAAGTCTTCATTGTTAATCTCTTAAGTTTACCTTCGACTTGTTTACGATTACGTTTAAATAATTTTATTTCAAAAAAAAACTCAATTCTTCGATTATTAAGTGACAACCCGAGTTTAGAGTGTTAAAAGCCATAAGGGCCTGCATTCTCGAATTCGGGGTGTTACAATGATGCGCAACAATATTGACATCTCGAGGAACAAGATTGAAAACACAGAGAGGCATGCCTCTTAAAAGAACTTTACAAGAAAAATAAAATTCTCATAACACTGTATTCACCCTTGCGTGCACAGCAAAACATCAAACACTAATTTGGCATCCATCTCGATGATCACCCTTTGGAACCCCGAGTCCTTAATCCAAGATAACGCTTCAAAGACCCACATAGCTTCACCTTCATCCATCTCTAATAGCCATTCCAATACCCATCTCCGAGGACTCGTAAAAAAGTGGCATCTACATTGATCTTTACTGCGCCGTCCGGAGGGGGTGCCACGAATTGCACCGCCGACTTCTAGATCTCCCACAGAACGACGACTAGCGAGACAAGTAATCCTCTAGAATGCACTCCGCTAAATGATCGACCTTGGATGCTTCGGAACAAGAACCCCGCCAAACCTTAGAGTTTCTCTCTTTCCAAAGCCTCCATAAAATTGTTGCGAACAACTCTCTTTATCGGGTTTAATAGTGAATCGGAAGTGGCAATAAGCTCCTCAATATCACCCCAAAGTCTGAACTTCTCTAGCAAGTCTACTGCATAATGACAACCTATAAAAACATGTCAAGTTGTCTCCACACTCCCCTTGCAATGTGCGCATTTTCCATCATTGATAATGTGTCGTCGACAAAGCTCACCCAAGTGGGTGACCGCCCGATGATCCACCGAGATGCAATTTTTAATCTTAGGGAAAGTATTTCGAGTCCAGATAAATTTCCAATCGATCGTAGCTTTGTTGTTCATGATCATCAGCTTATATTGATCGCTAACCGATACGCCGATTTAACCGAATATTTGCATCCTCTCTCATGGTGTCATATTAAAGAATCCCTATACCCTATTGGGGCAATTGATGTCCTCAAAATGTAACGAATATCGATTGTAAGAATAAACCATTCAACATATCCATGTCCCAGGATCTCTTCCTTGGGGACATAAGATCCGAAACTCGTAAATCTTCCGACCCGGTAGAGGGCATGACTTAATGAAAAAGAATCTTCGTCCCCTAACCAAGGTTGTGTCTAGATATTCATGTTACTTCCATCACCTATCTTCCATCGAAGGCCCTCCTGAGCAAACCTTGTGTGTTCCAAATACTCCTCCGTGTAAAGCCGGGAGAGCCGCCCAACGCTGCTCTTAGAAAATCCTCACTTGGATAATATTTTGCTTTCAACACCTTACAAACAAGAGCCTCGAGGTTTGTTGACAAGCCTCCATCCTATCTTCCCTAACATAGCTAAATTAAAGAGATGAAAATTTCAAAACCCATACCTCAGTCCTATTTGTGCGCACAAAGATCTTCCTATTTGGACCACTTAACCCCTTTTGTAGGATCAGAGGCATATCCCCACCAAAATACATTCAACATTCGATGAGTTTTGTCGATAAGAGTAGAAGGTAGATGGAATAAACTCATACAATAAGCGAGGTAATGATTGCGCCATGCTTTTAATAAGGGTTTCCTTGCCGGCCTTTGATATTTTCTTACCCTCCAACAATGAAGCTTCAACCATACTTTGTCCCGAATGTAAGCAAAAACCTCTCTCTTTTTTTGTCCTATCAATGATGGCAAACCCAAATACATCCCAGTATTAATTCCCGTGTAACTCAAAAAATGGCGAAATATGGTGTTGCATCCCTTCATCAACATTAGGGCTGAAAAAGTACAGATTTGCTATAATTTATGGCTTGCCCAGAGAAAACCTCATAATTATCTAGGACCTTTTTCAAATTTACTGCCTCTCCCTCGGTTCCATGGCAAAATACTAGACGAGTCGTCCAAAGAAACATGAGATGAAAAATCATAGGCCCATGTTTGCTAGCTCGACAACCATGAAGGTGCCCATCTTAATTGAGAAGAGAGACCCTCGGCGCAAATGATGAAGAGGTAAGGGGAAAGAGGGTCTCCTTGACGGAGTCCCGGCCAGAAATAATCGGTCCCACCCACATCATCACGGTCCTCACACATAACATCATCCACCGAACCCAAAGGTTGCAAAACCCATCCTTCTCATGATACTCTCCGGTAGAACTAGTCGACCCGATCGTATGTCTTACTTATATCAATCTTAAGGGCTACATCTTCTATCTTTCGATAATTTTTCTTTTCATAGAATGAAGTAACTCAAAAGCAATTAAGCAATTATCTTGGATATGTCGTCCCGCAACAAATGCAGATTGCGCTTTGTCTACAAGGGAGGGGATAACTCCCTTCAAATGGTTACAGAGGACTTTTGATAAGATTTTAAAAACCACACCTTGCAAAGAGATATAAGTCCCGAACTCGATGGTTTTAACCCGGCATTCTTCAAGAGGTTTTGGGCGACGTAAAGGGGGATATTTTCGATGCATACATTAAATAGCTCTCAAGCTGCGAGTTTCCAAAACTCTCAATCATACTCGAGTAACTTTAATGTGATTCTTCTTCCACACACGGGATCTGCGAAGGTCAAAAGTCGAGGAATAAATGAGCATGTGAAAATCAAGTTGGAGAAGTATCTTTTGGAGGGTTTTGAGGATGATAGTTAAATATTTGATGTATTAAAATGGTGGAAAGTCAATTCTCAAGAATTTCCTATTCTCTCGAAGATAACTCGGAATGTATTTGCAGTCTCGAGTCTCCACAATTGCTTTGGAGTCCACGTTTAACATCGGTGGGAGAGTTCTTTTTTATTGGCAAATGTTAGTTGTTAGTAGTTAGTTCACCAAGTGCCCAATCATTCAAAGATTTCTCCAAGACGCCTTATAACTCCATAATTCGTTCCCAAAGGGAATCGAACACGGGTCTCCCACTAAAGTGAGAAGCCCGGTGGCCGGGTGTGCTAAGCCACCTAGTTGGGAGAGTTCTTGATGTGTTTAGGAACTCTTTGTCAACTAAGATCGTCCAAGCTCTTATACGTGCTCGAGAACTAGCTTCGTGTGAATTCTAGTCAAATAAATGAGGAGAAGACTTGGATGAGCACGAAGTTCTTGAGAAAGGTATACATTATTATTTACACTTTTCTAGTTTTGGTTACTTATTATTCATTTTTATATATGTTTATACACATTGATTGTGATTACCTTTTCTTATATTGCAAAATTAACAAGTTTAAGAATCGATTCAACTATTGTGGATGTTTGATTGATGTCAGCCCATTCTCTCATGTTTTACCAAATACCAATGCACTTAAATTGGAACATTGATCGATTATTATCTTTAATTTTTGTATTACTTTTGTCTTGAACTCTATTTCTTCAACTCCATTTTGGTTTGTATTAAGAATTAAGGGTGTTGTTCATGATTATTGAAGATTTGAAATTAATTGTTAAGGATTATGAAATTTTGTGAAGTACTATAGAATGAGATTTAGTAGTTGAGATAATTGAAACTATTGCATTAGCATTTAACCAATTAGTATTTCAATTGATTGTGATAAGTTGTACTTGTACCCATGTTGTATAAAAGATCATGACAAGTAGTACATGTTCCAAAAGATTATTTTTCTCTTTAAAAAATAATAAAAAAGGGTACCCAAATTCGAGTACCGAAATTACGGAACCCGATTTTCGAGTAGCCGAACTAACAATTCGGGTTCGAATAGACTAAAATTGTACCGAAATTTTGGTCCTAAACTCGAGAAACCCGAACCGATGTCAATGTGTACGTACATTTGCCAATAATCAATAATCTCTCCCGCATCGGCCGAGTCTTTGTCCTAGTGGCAAACACACTAATATTGTTGACTAAGGGTCCGTGTTCGAATATTTTTATCAACATAGTGAAAGTGAGTTTCCCTAAAAACTCCTTTGGGGGTATTTGGGGTTTGGGGCCGCTTTGTGGTGGAACTAGTCACTTTAAAAATTTTATCCTACTCTAGTTTAAAAACAACCTCGCCCGATCAAGAGACCTATGGTACGGTGGAGACTAGATGAGCCCGCGTATTACGCTGCAGTATGTTCGTTAAATAAACTTTATAATATAATGAAATATTATATATATATATATATATATTATTTTTCATCAAATAATAATATATATGTATAAAATTTTGTGTAATTATAATATTAAATTTAAGTAATGGTAATATTAATTATATAATAATTCATGCTAGGTATTAGAATTATTATAATTATGTGAAAATTTACTATAAGATTTGTTTCAAATTTATTTTACAATTAATAAAAAAATAATTTATAGAAAAAAATCTTTTATAACCAATGCATAAAAATTACTCGAATAGTATATATATATATATATATATATATATATATATATATATATATCGTATATTAGCAATAAATATCATATATGATTATATTAAATTTTTTAATAATACTTATATTTATACATATATTCATTAGGATGAAATAAAGTAAATTAATTGAGTCGGTCCTTTTTAATAATTTTACTCGATATGTTAATACTATTGTATACATGGCTAATTATACATTGACATGACATAATCATTACTAATATACAACTCTTTATATTATTGACTCTAATCACACCCATAAATTATTTTTCCAATCCAATGACATATCATCTGAATTCACAAAAATATACACATAAATATTATAAACTCTATATTAATATATAAATGAGTCCCTTCGGGAGCGAATTGGAGTGGGAGATATAAGGAGACTTGGAGAATTTGAATTTATAGGAGACTTGGCGAACTAACTTCTAACCACTAACAACTAACATTTACCGATAATATATATATAATGAGAGTCACTTATTTGAAATACTCACAATTAGTTTTTATAAATATTGAATTTTCTCAAAGAAAAATATCTAATACACTTTTATAGGTGGAGTAATATAAAATAATTTTCGAACATATAATTAAATATGTATAAATTGGTTTTGTTGGTAAGCATTAAAATAAATGTGTGAGAGGTGCTAGGTTCAAACCCTTATGAATATTTTAACGACAAGTGGTAGTGAAAATATTTTTTTCGACAGAAAGTGGTAGTGAAAATATAAAAAAACTACACATAAGTAGAATTCACCATAAGTCTTTAACGACAAGTGGTAGTGAAAATATTTTTTTGACAGAAAGTGGTAGTGAAAATATAAAAAAACGACACATAAGTAGAATTCACCATGTTTCGACACATAAATTAAACACTCTATTAGTATATAGGGGATTTGCGTGTGTATTTCCTCTTAAAAAAAAAAAAAAGAAAAAAAAAAACTCTCGCGCGTTAAAGCATTGGAGGGCAGAATTGGAATTGTAAAATAGCTGATGGCGGGCGGTGTGGTGCGGTACGCCGCAAGCCAGGCTTCCGTAAAATTAGATAATGCAGTAGTCACTACTACCAATTGATTTTTCCTTCATCATTTTTACTTCATTCATTCTTTTTATCCTGGAAAACCCTAACCAAACGGAGATGAATAAGATTGCCAGTGCCGCCGCCTCGCCCATTTGATCCGTTGGTTGCCTCCGTGCTTCGATTACCTTCGCCAATTTCTAAATTTTGGATTCTACGGTGGTCGCCGGATGCTCTAGTGTCACAATCTGTATCTGATAATTATTTGCTGGAGTTGCGGCGGTTAGAGTAAAAAGTTTCTGTTTATCGATACTATTACAGATGGAGGGGAACTCTTCTGGCGGCGGCGGCGGAGGAGGAGGAGGAGGGGGAATGATGTGGAATTGCTATGCAAAACATTGCAGGTGGAGCACAAGCTATTCTACTTCGACCTCAAGGAGAATCCCAGAGGGCGGTACCTCAAGATCTCTGAAAAGACTTCGGCGACAAGGTCTACCATCATAGTACCCTCCAGCGGCATCGCCTGGTTCCTCGATCTCTTCAATTACTATGTCAATTCCGATGATCAAGATGTCTTTAGCAAAGAGCTCCAGCTTGATACCAAGGCACCTTTGATACAACCACGCACCTACTGATAATCATATAACCCTTCTCTATTTCGTTCCATGCTTTAAGTTTTTCTTGATATCTCATTGCAGGTTTTCTATTTTGATGTTGGGGAGAACAGAAGGGGACGCTTTCTCAAAGTTAGTTGCTGATTTTTCTTGTTTTCAACCCCCTTCCCCCATTCTGATTTGAAGTTTTGCTTACGTCAGTTATAATTAATCACTGCCTCTTGCTGTCGCTTGATTGTGAACCTATGAAAATTTGAAGGTTCTTGGTTATCCAGTTTTTAAATTATTCGGTCTAGGCTCAAGCTGTTAGACTTTTGGTTTCCTTGGTTTTTGATACTACTTGCAATCCATTGACTGAAACTGCATTGCTGCATTTCCTCAATTCTATAAAAGAACTCATTCAGTACTGTAGAAACTATAGATTTGTGTAATTGATGATGAAAAATGATAAAGATAACAACATTTTCTGAATCTGAACTATTGAACCGTGATGTATCGGTAAAAAATGTCTGTAATAATAAATGAGCCATCTTCTTTTAGGACTGCAGACCAGGCTTCAGAAAAAAATAATCAGAGAAATGAATACAGGTAATTTATAGTTTTGTTATCAAACTTGTTTCCTCATATAAACCTAAACATTCTATGCATTTGCTAATGCATTTTCCCCCACAACAATTTTATGTTTGGATTACAAAATGTTTTTCATATAATCTTATGATATTTGACTATTTGTGAACAATATAAAATTGATACATGACGGTACTTATTCTGAGATCCTCGAGATATGATGTCATTGAATGTTGTGCTGTTATGTAAATTTGGGAGGATGATTATTTGACTAATTTGTCTGCCACTTTTCTGTGTCATTTGCTTTTATCTGTTTTATATGTTTGTTAAAGTCTTTAGGTGAAATATTTATTGAATTTGGTGAAACTTGCTGTAGCAATGGACTGTATTATCTATGTTAATCCTTATTGAGAAAATGTATTAGTGGAAGGACTGAAGGAGAAGATGTTCCTTACAATTTTTTTGCAGAGACCTCTCAATATTTTGCTGGTTTAACTAAATAAATTACATCTCTAAAGCCTTTATGCCCCTGATGCATGCAGATATCTGAGGCTTCTGTCAGCGAAACCGCAGTACTATCATTGTCCCAGCAGGAAGTGCTCGTGATGAAGGGTGGGCAGCCTTTAGAAATATCTTGGGTGAAATTAATGAAGCATCAGGGATTTTCGTCCTGCCCAATCAGGTAAAATATTGAATCTAGTCTAAGTTACCTTTCAATTCCTCAGAAAGCAATTCTTCATGTATTTTGGTTGTTTACAAGCATCAGCAGAACACTGAAGCTCCAGAACGGCTGGTTGGGCTTTCGGATGATGTGGGAGCTGGTTTTATATCCAGTCATAGCTCTCAACCTGCCCCAGCAGCTGAGTTGAATATTGATCGCTCTTCTGATCTGCCACAGCCCGATGACCTAGCTAATTTGGGAGTCTCAAAAGTGATAAGAGCTGATCAAAAGAAATTCTTCTTTGATCTTGGCAGCAACAACAGAGGTCACTTCTTGAGAATATCTGAGGTAGATTTTGATTTTTTTTTTTTTGAGTACTATAGGTAAATTGAGTACCTTTTCTAATATAAAAATTGCAGGTCACAGGTTCAGATCGTTCGTCCATAATTCTCCCATTGTCTGGCCTGAAGCAGTTTCATGAAATGGTGGGCCACTTCGTGGAGATTACTAAAGATAGAATTGAGGGTATGACTGGTGCAAATGTTCGGACAGTGGATCCTCCCCAAAGGTGAACTTGGCTGAGATTCTAGGCAACCAGCTTGTTGTGTCCTCAATTAATTGTGATATGTGGTACCATTTATTGTTCCTGATAGGAGTGCAGAGAAAAGATTTGTGTGCTGCTTGTCAAGTACTTTGTCCTATTCATCTTTTTATCAAGTTATCAGCTTGAATTTAGAGTGAATAATAAACAAATAAATAATGAATAAGCACGTTTTGTTCCAAAAGAATAGCATTCTTGTTCAGATCTCTTATTCGGATAGATTGCTAGTGTGTTTTCTGCTTGTTTACTGAAGTCCTTCATTGATTTGTAATCAGTCAGGAGGAATGGATTCTCTCTTCCATGCTTTGAATGAGTGTTGAATTTGATACATTTGAATTCAGACCTTATATTTAGATGTTTCAAATTTAATGAAGTTTGTGGAATTGTGTTTAATTAACATGTACTTTTGTTCTATAGAAAATTATTCTTAATTATTTAATAATTATGAATTGTAGTGGTGGACCTGGTGGTGAATGAATTAAGTTGTACAAGTCTAAATTTCAACCTCATATATGATAGCATCAAGCTATGTATCAATATTAAAGGGTGTGTCTTCTGTTGCAGTTTATCTTTCAGATATTCTAACTAATATCTTTTAGTAATATAGATCATATAAATCATTACTAATACTCTTTGTAATATTGTTACATTTGTAATATAACTATATAAGTTATACTCCCTCCGTCACATAATTTTTTTTTCTTCGTCCGTCACATTATAAGTTTTAAACCCTTAAAATGGAAAACCTTTTATAAATTATACCCTCGCAATTTTCATTAATTTACACAAATGTCATTACTTTTTACACTCACATACACATAACCCAATAAAGTTTTTTTACTTTATATATAAAAGTTTACAAAATTATCTCTCAAAATTTCAATCATTATTTTTTTCTTAAAATGTGTGCCCTCCTACATATGAAAGTTTTTTTGGGATGAAGGAAATATCTTTCAATTATGACAACGGACACTCTTTAGTAATATGAGTAATATCTTTCAGTTATCACGACCGATACCCTTTAATAATATAAGACATACCGCTTGAGCTTATCACAACCGATATTCTTTAGTAATAAATGTAATATCCTTCGATTATTATACATGATACCCTTTAATAAATGGATTAAGTTTTATCATGAACTTTGTTAATAGTAGAGTTTATCTGTATTAGTTGATAGAGTTTGATTTGTACCCATTTATAAATATATATTTTAAATAGGTGAATGATAAACTTTAAGCGGTTCAATTTTATTTGGCATTCACTTATCCAAATTTAACTATTTTTGTTTTGATTCAGGTGTTACGGAAAAATTATGATTTTGAAATTTTAAGCATGAGATTTAAAATTTTGATTAAATAAAGATATGTATTTCTTTTGGGATTTTGGTGGTTCAAATTATTTAATAATAATTGATATTGTATTATTATAATTTACTAGTATAATATTAATATAGTGTTAGTTTTGTTATAATTATCTCCATTAAAAAGTGTGTTTGTTGTTTTATTTTGGATTTATTACTCTTAAATACCATTTTTTAATTTTTATTATTATCCAATACAACTCAAAAGTCAAAATATAATTAGGTACTAGTCTACACTTTCCATACCAATTTTACCCTCATTCCCAATTCACGTGACCCATCTTCTCTATATCTCTCTCTCATTATTCCCTACCCTCAAATCTCTCTCTCCTTATTTCCTTTCTCGGACTCTCCCTCATCTAACCTAAACTATCACCGCCTTGCCCCTCTCTCTCTCTCCTACCACCACCGCTACCGTATGGTACCACCGAACCCATCGCCGACGCTACTACATAAACGGACCTACCGCAGCAGAGTATACCGTTCCAAGGGCAAGACGAAGGCGGCGCTGGAAAGAACCACCGCACCACCTAGCCGCCGCTGCTTTGTCCGTAGATCGGCACCGAGGGACGAACCAGACGACGACGATGGAGGTGAAGCCGCCGCCAAATGGGGGATGATGAAACCCTAGATCCGCGGCGGTGGGCGGCCCGAGTAAGTTGACGGTGAAGACAAGCGACGGCGCTGGTAAAGGCTGTCGCAGACTCGCATTCAAAGGTTTTTCTTGTGTTGAATGGTTATTGCGGTGGGCGCGCAGATTTGGGGAAGGAGATTCAGTGGGTGCACTCACCAATTCGGTGGGTGCATTCACAGGTTTGTGTTTTTTTTTTACATTTTGATGTTATTTTACTTTGTATTGGAACAATAATGTGTAGAAATTTTTTCGAGGGTTTCTTTCATGTGGGAGACAAAGCTGTAATAATGTGCGAGATATTTATAATAATGTGCAGATATTTATTTACGCACATTGCACATATGCAGATTATTTTTATTTACGCACATGTGCAACAACAATTTTCTCAAGTCAATTATGAATGTTGAGAAACCATATAAATCATATTTGAATTTGTTTTACGGTATTGCATTTTTTTACTTCCTAAGCCGCAACAACAATTTTTGTTTTACGGTATTGTATTTGTTATTTTTTTTTGGGATTTTTAATCGAAATCATATTTGACTAAATTATGAATGTTGTGAAATCAATTTTTATTGCTGAATTCTGGAAAATGTAAAAGTTGTATTGGGAAATGTAAAAACTCTGTACAGACGCAGTAAAAGCGTAAAGAAAGAAAAAGGTGGACAAAAATAGATTAGTAGGATTAAGGGTAAAATTGGAACTACAAAGCAAAATGTTGTATCTCCTAGTAATTTGAAAAAAATTGTACCTAGACAAAAACTTGTGTGAACCGGGTGCATACGATGAACTCTATTTTACTATCATGCATCATGCACATTCGTTGTCACCGTCATGTACATATATTGTCACTTTGTCATGTACATATATTGTCAACTGTCATATTTGCTTATAATAATGCATATGCATGACGGTGATAGTGCATGTGCATGACAATGATACTGAATGTGCATGAGTGATAATAAAAATAGAGTTCATCGTATGCACCCGGTTCACACAAGTGTTACTCTTGTACCTAATAGTAATGGGGTTTCTAATATTGTACCTAGAAGTAATGGACTTTTTTTTTTAATTGAATGTGTAGATATAATTATTTTATCTAAATTTTTTTATATTTTTTTACCATTATTGATTTTCTATTCTCTAATTTTAAATATATATCGCACTCTTTATATTCTTTTGTTTTGATATTCGATGTGCGAACATTTTTTAGCTTTTCATCAAAAAAATAAGGTGCATAAAAGATTTTGCGCTTGAAATGTGAAAAAATATGGGTGCATAAATTATCGGTAGATGGTAAAAATTGAATTGTTATAAATAATGAAGGAAAACATGGGTTACTTTAACTAATTTATAGTAATTGGACTAATCAATTCAAGGTCATGTCATGTACAATAATTTTTCATGCAAATAAATATATATATTTTACGTTTTCATGTACTCCATGTAATATATATGACTCAAAATCAAATGACATGAGTTTTAATAAAAATATTATTTATTAGTATTAAAAAATATAAAGTAAGAGTAAAAATATATTTTCAATTTATTAGAGTGAGTAATTAAGTAAGAGAGATTTAATTATCTTTGGATAATTGAGTAATACGGAATTGATCACATGCCCACCTTTGGGCACAAACTTATATACCCACCACAAATGATGTGATGCCACATAAGCAATTAATTAAATAATTGTGGGCTCCATGATTATGTGGCATCACCGCATTTGTGGTGGGTATATAAATTTGTGCCCACAGTGGGCATGCGATCAAATCCGTTGAGCGATATGTGGTGTAAATAAGAAATATTTGCAAAAATTTAGTTCAAGAGGAATTTTTTTTTTTTTGCTATTTTGGGTATGAGAAAAAAAAATGTAACGTCTATTTTGACATTTGAACAGTAAAAAATATAATGAAGAGAGTATATAATATTGTACTACCTCCGTCCCACAACCGTTGTTTGTACACTTACCTTATTCTTCCGTTCTACTGATTGTTTGCACACCTATAAATAGAAACACTTTTTATTTTTAACACATTTATTTACATCAATTTCATTACCTTTTCAACTCAATTAACTAACACCTTACTTTACATACACATGATTTTCCAATTATACCCTTTGCTTACAAATAGTCAACTCTCTAAAAGAACATTTTCTTAACCTCCGTGTGCGGTCAATTTGTGCAAGCGACTGAACGAGGGAGTATCGATTACTCCCTCCTATTCAAAATATATGTCATCCTAAGCTCATTTACACATTTTAAGAAAATTATTTACTTTATTTTATACCCTTAATTAATAGCTTTGAAATTTTCCACATGACTTTAAAGATTATTATTAGCAATGTAATTTTTTTAAAAAATAAAGGTAAATTGAAAAAAGCGATAATTAATTCACATTGAAAAGTGCAAAACGACATTTAAATTACAAATAATACAAAAAGTCAAAACACATATATTTTGAATATGAGGAAGTATTAAATACATAATTTATTATTTGTATTATAATTATTAATGTTTAACGTTTAGAATTCCATAATAAAATTGGTAACCAATTTTTAGTTGAACATTTTTATTTTTCATTATTTCTTCAGTCCCGAATCATTTGTAAACAAAATTTGTCTTATATTATATGCATAATTTCCTTAAATATCAATAAAACAATTTTACCTTTTAATCTATCTCCCTCAAACACATTAATATTACACCACATACCATTATATTCCCCACGCTAATTCAATTTAACATTATTAAACAACTCTCTTATTAAAATTGAAAAAACTACCCTACCCCCATTAAAAAAATACTTCATTTGTCCCATTATAAGTTATCAATTTTTATTTTGGTATGCCCACTATAAATTACTCATTCTACTTTTGACAACTACCCACTAAATTTATATCTCTACATTTTTATATTATTTACACATATGACACTCATTTACCCTTACTTTTATGTAAAACTCTTACTTTTTCTTCTCTTTTCATCATATCATTTGTAATATATCTATATTATATTATATTTATATTATTTACATAAATGTCACTTATTTACTCTTACTTTTATGCAAAACTCTTACTTTAATTTTCTTTTTTCTCCATCACATCATTTGTACTATATCTATATTGTATTACATTATCTTAATATTTGTGCCCAAAAGAAACGAGAAACATATACCGGAACAGAGGAAATAACTTATATTATTAAATAAATCTTACATTAAAATCTATGCCGAACAATAAATGTCACTTTAAGCAAAGGAGGGAGGGAGTATAACATTTTTATTAGATATGTATAAATTGGGGGTAAGAAAAATAGGAGAGAGAATAAATGGGTAATAAAAAATGATGTAACTGTGTTTGATTTTGTGAAATGACAAAGTATATTGTGCACTTTAGAGTTTTATCATGAAACTTATTTGTATTGCGTATGTGTGTAGTTTTTAACAATATTAATTTGATAATAAACTATATAATGCAAACAATTAAGGCAAAAACTTATGTGAATCGGGTGTATACGATTTAACTCTATTTTACTATCACCGTCATGCACATTTACTATCACTATCATGAACATGCACTATCACTATCATACACATGACCTTGTTATAAGTAAATTATGACAATGATCCGAATGTGCATGACGGTGATAGTAAATGTGCATGACAGGTGATAGTTAAAATAGAGTTCATCTTATGCACCCGGTTCATACAAGTGTTACTCAACAATTAATATTGTTTTGAATTGTACGGTAAAACTAATTTTCAGACTTACTCTTATAGTTTTTATTTTGTCAAAAACTTGTGTGAGCAGGGTGCATACGATGAACTCTAGTTTTACTATCATTGTCATACACATTCACTATCACTTTGTCATACGCATGCACTATCGGTGTCACATTTACTTATAAAGTGAATATGCATGACAATGATAATGTATGTGCAAGGAAAAATATTTTTTAAGGATTTGTAACTTTTGGGGGTTGGCAAAATAAGGATGTAACTTTTGGACTATCAAATTAAGGTCAATAAGTTTAAAAGTGGTGAAATGAGGCGAAATCTCACAAATCGGACTAATTGATCGATTTGGGTTGAAATTTGGCCCAATTTGACATAAACTTGGGCTGAATTTTGGGCCTCATTTGGGTTGATTTTGGGCTGATTTGACCTCAATTTGTTATTTTTAAAAGTTATGGTCTTTAAATTGCCAACTCTAGAAAGTTACGATCTTTATTTTGCCGCCTCAAAAAGTTACGGTCTTCATTTTGCCAGCCAGAAAATTAGGGTCCTTATTTTGCTACGTCCATTAAATTACGGTTTTAAAAATAATTTACCCGTGCATGTGCATGACGGTTACAATGAATCTGAATGATAGTGATAGTAAAATAGAGTTTATCGTATGCACTCACTTCACAAAAAGTATTACTCTTTTATTTTTGTGTAGTGCTTAATTAATATGATCCTTTTCGAGTACAAAAAAATTAATATGATCCTCATGAGAAAATCATATATATATATATATATATATATATTATAATAATATCGACGAGTCAAACTAAGCATGAAATTTGAAGGATTTACGATTGGATGAGTTGGAAGCTTATTTGATTATTGAGTAAACTAGGGCGAGTCGTAAATTGTAATATTAATTGTTCAGAAAATGAAGTAATTATAAGGAGACGTCGACTTTAATGTATATATACATAGGGGAACGGATTTAGGGGTGCGAGGCGGTCGCTTCCCTTGAATTTAAATTTTTCTATTATATGTGTAGATTTCTTTTTAATTTTATACCTTAAATTCGTAATATCATTTGTACTATATCTATATTATATTATATTTATATTATTTACATAAATATCACTTATTTACTTTTACTTTTATGCAAAACTCTTACTTTAATTTTCTTTTTCTCCATCATTTCATTTGTACTATATCTATATTGTATTACCTTACCTTACCTTAATCTTTGTGCCCAAAAGAAACGAGAAATTTATACCGGGACAGAGGAAATAACTTATATTATTAAATAAATCTTACATTAAAACCTGTGCCGAACAATAAATGTCACTTTAAGTAAGAGAGGGAGGGAGTATAACATTTTTTATTAGATATGTATAAATTGGGGGTGAGAAAAAAATAGGAGAGAGAATAAATGGGTAATAAAAAGGAATGATGTAACTGTGTTTGATTTTGTGAAATGACAAAGTATATTGTGCACTTTAGAGTTTTATCATGAAATTTATTTGTATTGTGTATGTGTGTAGTTTTTAACAATATTAATTTGATAATAAACTCGTATAATGCAAACAATTAAGGCAAAATTTATGTGAACCGGGTGTATACGATGAACTCTATTTTACTATCATCGTTATGCACATTTACTATCACTATCATGAACATGCACTATCATTATACACATGCAATCGTTATAAGTAAATTATAACGGTGATAGTGAATGTGCATGACGATGATAGTAAATGTGCATGACAGCTGATAGTAAAAATAGAGTTCATCGTATGCACCCGCTCACACAAGTGTTACTCAACAATTAATATTGTTTTGAATTGTACGGTAAAACTAATTTTCAGACTTACTCTTATAAATTTTATTTTGTCAAAAACTTGTGTGAACCGGGTGCATACGATGAACTCTAGTTTTACTATCACTATCATACACATTCACTATCATCGCCATACGCATGCACTATCGCTGTCACATTTACTTATAAAGTGAATATGCATGACAATGATAATGTATGTGCAAGGAAAAATATTTTTAAGGAGCGTAACTTTTGGACTATCAAATTAAGGTCAATAAGTTAAAAAAGTTGTGAAATGAGGCGAAATCTCACAAATCATGCTAATTGATCTCGATTTGGGTTGAAATTTGGCCCAATTTGACATAAAGTCGGGCTGAATTTTGGGCCCCATTTGGGTTGATTTTGGGTCCGATTTGACCTCAATTTGTTATTTTTAAAAGTTATGGTCTTTAAATTGCCAACTGAAAGTTACGATCTTCATTTTGCCACCTCAAAAAGTTACGGTCTTCATTTTGCCCGTAAAATTAGGGTCCTTATTTTGCTACGTCCATTAAATTACGGTTTTTAAAAAATAATTTACCCGCATGTGCATGACAAGTTACAATGAATCGAATGATAGTGATAGTAAAATAGAGTTTACCGTATACACTCACTTCACAAAAAGTATTACTCTTTTATTTTTGTGTAGTGCTTAATTAATATGATCCTTTTCGAGTACAAAAAAATTAATATGATCCTCATGAGAGATATATAATAATAATAATAATAATAATAATAATAATAATAATAATAATAATAATAATAATAATAATAATAATAATAATAATAATAATAATAATAATAATAATAATAATATCATCGACGAGTCAAACTAAGCATGAAATTTGAAGGATTTACGATTGGATGAGTTGGAAGCTTATTTGATTATTGAGTAAACTAGGGCGAGTCGTAAATTGTAATATTAATTGTTCAGAAAATGAAGTAATTACAAGGAGACGTCGACTTAATGTATATATACATAGGGGAACGGATTTAGGTGCGGGGCGGTCGCTTCCCTTGAATTTAAATTTTTCTACTATATGTGTAGATTTTTTTTTATTTATACTTTAAATTCGTGAATCATAAAAAAATTCTCCCTTTATTTTATGAAGTGTTTCGCCCTCTTGGAACGAAATCCTAGATTCGCCCTACATATATGCCACATGTGTATGTATGAATGCATGCATAATATTAATTAATACACATGTATATGATGGATGAATTGTGAATAGAGAAATGCAGGTAAATGAATGGATGAGAAGGAAGGGAGAAATTAGGGAGGGAGAAGAGCATTGTGAGGAGGTTGAAATGATTTAGAGGGCAACCGATAATCTTGCACCTTCCTACCCTACCTTCATAAAAACCTCTTAATTCATATTCCTATTTTCTTATTAATTTGCCGGAAGAAGGCATCATCTTCCTTCATCCTCCCCACCCATATATCTATATATCTTCTTGGCATACCCTCCAGAAGAATTTTTTTATATAAAAAAACAACAAAAAAAAAAACAATTAATATACATACATGGATCAGGGCAAGAGCCAGATCCTGCTGCGGCTTGCAGCTGCGTTAATACTCTTGGGAGTTGCCATGGCAGAGGATCCTTACCACTTCTTTGAGTGGCACGTGACGTACGGCACCATTGCTCCTCTGGGTGTCCCCAGCAGGGCATTCTCATCAACGGCCAATTCCCGGGCCCTTCCATTAACTGCACCTCCAACAACAACATCGTCGTCAACGTGTTTAACGAGCTTGACGAGCCTTTTCTACTCACTTGGGCCGGCATCCAGCACAGGAAAAACTCTTGGCAGGACGGTACCCCCGGCACCATGTGCCCCATTCTTCCCGGCACCAACTACACCTATCGCTTCCAAGTGAAGGACCAAATTGGCACCTACATATACTTCCCCACCACCGCCCTCCACAGGGCTTCCGGCGGCATTGGCATGCTCAAGGTCCACAGCCGTCCGCTCATCCCCGTTCCTTTCGACAACCCTGCCGATGAGTACCCTGTCCTCATCGGTGACTGGTACAATGATGGCCACAAAACCCTCAAGCGCATCCTCGACTCCGGTCGCTCCATTGGGCGCCCCGACGGCATCCAAATCAACGGCAAGTCGAGCAAGATCGGGACGCGTCTGCCCAGCCTCTCGTCACTATGGAGGCCGGAAAGACGTATAGGTACAGGGTGTGCAACGTCGGTCTCCGTCTCTCTCTCAACTTCCGGATCCAGGGCCACACCATGAAATTGGTTGAAGTGGAGGGGTCCCACACGGTCCGTAATGTCTACGACTCTCTGACCTCCACGTGGGGCAACGCTTGTCCGTCCTAGTGACGGCCAATCAAGCCCAGGGACTATTACCTGGTGGCTTCCAGCAGGTTCTTTAAGCAGGTCCTGTCATCCGTGGCAGTAATCCGTTACGCCAATGGCAAAGGCCCGGCATCCCCGCGCTGCCTCCGCCGCCTGCGGAGAACTCCGCGGGAATCGCGTGGTCCATCAACCAGTTCCGGTCCTTCAGGTGGAATCTGACAGCCAGTGCAGCTCGGCCGAACCCGCAAGGGTCTTACCACTACGGCAAAATCAACATCACCCGCACAATCAGGCTGGCCAACTCTCGGCACATAGTGAACGGCAAGCTCCGGTTTGCGGTGAACGGCGTGTCCCATGCGGACGGGAAACTCCGCTGAAGCTAGCGGAGTACTACGGGTTGGCGAACAAGGTGTTCGTCTACGACCTGGTGAAGGACGAGCCCCCAAGGGAAACAAAGTGGTGGTGGTCCCCAGCGTGAAGAACGCAACGTTCAGAAACTACGTCGAGATCGTCTTCGAGAATGAGGAGAAGACGATCCAGACGTGGCATCTGGACGGGTACTCGTTCTTCGCGGTGGCGATAGAGCCGGGGAGGTGGAGCCCGGAGAAGAGGAAGAATTACAACCTGTTGGACGCGATAAGTAGGCACACTATTCAGGTGTACCCGGGGTCGTGGGCGGCGGTGATGTTGACGCTGGACAACGCCGGAATGTGGAACCTGAGGTCAGAAATGTGGGAGAGGACTTACTTGGGACAACAGTTCTACTTCAGCGTTCTCTCACCTGAACTCTCCCTAAGGGATGAATACAACCTTCCTGATTTTCAGCAAATCTGTGGTATTGTCAAGGCTTTGCCCAAGCCTGCTAAATACACTTAATTCACTCAATTTCAATCTCAATCTCAATCTCATATGTTTCTCTCTTTACTAATATAATATACTCCTGATGTTAATTCACGTCGTTTTGACTTTTCGTATTATTTGCAATTTAAATGTCATTTTGCAATTTTTACTGTGAATTAATTATATTATTTTTCAATTTATCCTTAATTTTTTTAAAAAAATTACATTAATAATTATAATAATCTTAAAATTATGTAAAAAATTTAAAACTATTAATTAAGGGTATAGAAGAAAGTAAATAATTCTCTTAAAATATTTATATGAGCTTAGGATTACATATATTTTGAATAGGAGGAGTACTAGTTAGCTGCTTCCAATACACTAGTACTAGTAATATTTAAGCTAGCTGCTTTGGATGGATTTATATTTAATGTCTTAAAAATTTGGGTTAATTAAAATTTGCAACCTCGTATTATATCACATTTTACAATTTGCAACATATACTAAATTTTGTAACAAATTGCAACCCGTACTATGTAAAATTGTGACTAGTACCTCAAATACAAATTTTATTCTTTTTCGGGCCAAACTAGGGGTCGATTCTTTGTTAAAAAATAAACATTTGGTAAATAAATAATTAATAAACCTAAAATGACAAATATAACCTTATTCTAACATAATTTGGTTGGAAAAAAAGATTAAAATTTGAGTTGAGGTACCACTTTGTCAATTTTACATAGTACAAGTTGCAATTTGTTACAAAATATAGTATAGGTTGCAAATTGTAAAATGTGATATAGTAGAGGTTGCAAATTGTAATTAACCCTAAAAATTTCTGTTAACATATATGCTAATTAAGGATCAATATCCATATTCTCTCGTCGCAACTATTAATTTTAAATCTCATACCATAAGCTACTTCAATTATATATATATATATATATATATATATATGTATATATGAAAAATTGTAGTTTTGGTGCCGTGAGAATTTTTCAACGACAATATTAGTCCCACGTTCTTTTTGGTTCTCTTTTTTTTGCAAAAATAGTCCCAACTATTATTTTTAGGACTAGAATTACAATTTTATCTCATTCTCTTGGAACCAAAATCTGCAATTTATTCTCTTGGACCAAAACTACAATTTTTTTGGAACAAAAATGTCAAAAAAACTACGGGACCAAAAGTGTCAAAAAAGAACCATTTTACAAACCAATCATTCTCTTGGGATAAAATATATATATATATACTCGGTATTCATTTCACAATTGAATATAAAATTCTGATCTCTATCAAAGTTTAAAATTTCATTGCCAAAATTGAACCTATGTAACTATTGCTTGTAATTTGAAGGGTTTCGACATGGAATCAATCTATATTAACATATATACTAATTGGCGATAAAATGGTGCACATATCTGGAGTTGTTATTTGAATCGAGCAGATAGAGAGCTCAACTCGACTTGATTAGTTTATTTTGATAAATGAACCAAATTTGAGCTCATAAAATACTTGAGTTACTACAAGCTTGACTCATTAACGAGTTGAGTCGAACTCTATTTTCAACTTGACAGTGTAATCCAGCGAGCTCGAGCTCGCCTCAACAATGGCTCAATTGAATTCGAATTTCGAATACTCAGGTCACCTCAAATAACATCACTATGTACAACACATATCAAATAAAATATTTTGTGTAATGGTTGCCGACAATGATTCTTTCTAGTCATATTTAAATCTGATTCAATACACTATGATTTTGTAACGAACGCTTTTGCAGATGATAAGATTTATAAATTATCTAAACAAATGAGAGAAAATGCACTTTTGGTCCCATGAGACATAGTCCCTCACGGTTTTAGTCCCAATACTTGCACTTTTGGTCCCGCCCGTGAAATTTCATGCCAATATCGCATTTAAAACCAAATAACGGACGTGACCAAAATTACAAGTATTGGGACTAAAACCGTAAGGGGCTGTGTCCCATGGGACCAAAATTGAATTTTTCTCATAAAGTAATTGTGATGGTAATTATTAAGAAAGAAAGATGATCGATTCATATTCATCATATTTTATACAAGGTAACGTAACTCAAAATAAGTTACGCGTTATCCTCATTTTTTATCAACTACCCCCTCCCTATAACTATTTCTCCTAAATCATTTTACAATTTCTCAACCAATATGTATTTTTGTACCAACTTATTTCAAAATTAGAACAATACACTAACAATCTATTTAATGTTTCTCATACATTTCCGTTGAAGAATTTGAACTAGTGGTGGACCCAGGATTATGAAACCGGGAATGCGCTCAACAAATAATTTAAAATATAGATCTTTGTGTGAGACGGTCTCATACATGAGACATCGCTCCACTTAAACGTTTGGGTCATACTCTTTAAAACATAATTGGGTTGAAGCCCCATACACTCATAGATTATATATATAATATAGTCAAATGAGATCCATCTCATGTATGCATGAGACCGTCTCATATAAATTTTTGTCAATTTAAAGATATTTATAGAAGAATTAATCAAAATTTATAAAATTATTTAGTCTTTTTGTTTTTCTCTAAAAACTGATAAAGAAATAAAACTGATATAAAAAAAGGAGAAATTTAGGGAAGGGTCTTATTAATGAAGAAATATAATCATGTGAATATAAAGACTAATTTTATCATTAAAATTTATAATTTGTATTGAAAATTTGGAAAGGGTCAAACTGAATGCTAGACAAAATTAAGTTTGGGATTAATAATATATTTGTATGTTAAAAGAAATACTTTGTATATTGTGTGTATATATATATGGTTGTAAAAGTCGGAAATCGGTAATCGGGCGTTTTGAGGCCACCTAGTCGCCGCCTCGAGTTCTTTTTTTTTTTTTTTTTTTAAATAAGGAGACTTGGCGAACTAACTTCTAACCACTAACAACTAACATTTACCGATCAAAAAAAAATAAAATAAAATAAAAAATAAAAATTAAATAAGTTGAGAATAAATTTCAACTTTATAGTAAAGTAACAGAGCCAATATATCACATTAATATAATGAACATAGACAAATAGTTCAAGTTCTAACAATTAATACATAACTGATGAGTGATAACTAAAGTATTAAGCACATACTTCTCTTCATTAGTTCACAATGGTGAAATTAAGTGGTTCAATTGGCTTTGAAATTGTTAAATTGGAAAGTGAACTGTGAATTGTTTAGGCTTTATTTTTATTTTTCATGATTTAAATTATTGAAAATTTTATTTTCATTAAAAATATATATATAAAATTGGCCGATTTTCTTGGAGCGGCGCCAGTGGCCGCCTATGCCGCTTTTTACTATAATGATATATATATATATATATATATATATATATATATATATATATATATATATATATATATAAAAATATCTACTAAAAAGGAATTTCGGGGTGGGAGTATAGTTGCATCTATTCGTTTATAGTGCACCAATGATGATTTTTACAAAAGACTAAAGAGAGACGAAAATGAACAAAAGTAAAAAAAAAAAAAAAAAAAAGGTAGAAACTAAAGAAGTACAAATTGAAGTAATACAACTTACCTCCTACAATATTAGTTGCTAGCTTCAAAAGTATTGATTGCTAGCTTCAAAGTATCACTTGCTCTTTTAAGCGACTTTCCCGAAATGATAGCTTCTATCTCGAGCACGAACTTCGAACATCAACAACGATCACAACAAGAACATCGAACAAGTCGAGTCAAGTATTCAATTCGTTGCCCGCAAAATAAATACGTTTCGGTACTCACGGATTGACGTAATATTTTCAAAGGTAAGATGACTTCATCTCGACACGTGTAGCACCACAACGTATTGTACTCAAATGGCCGAAACTACGTGTGAACCGGACTGCACACTATATGAATGCAGATGAATAGTACGTAAAATGCTACGAAGTTTCAAAAGTTCTAGAGTTGGTGTATTTTTAGGTGAAAAACAACATGGTTATGCACCCTATTTATAAACACGACACCCTATTTTTCACCTAAATATACACTCCACTTTGCAGAGTTTTTGAAAACTCGTAGCATTTTACGTATTGTTCATCTAGTGTCCATTTCACATATAGTTTTAGTTCATTGAACTCGATACATTGTGGTACTACACATGTCGAGATGAAATCGTTTTATCTTTTAAAATATTACATCAATAGCAAGAGTCGGGACATATTTGTTTTACGGGCAAAAGATTGAACTCTTGACTCGACTTGTTCCAATGTTCATGTTGTGATCATTGTTGTTGTTTAAATTTCGTGCTCAAGATAGAAGCTGTCATTTCGGGAAAGCTACCTAAAAGAGCAAGTGATACATTTGAAGCTAGCAACCAATACTTTTGAAACTAGCAACTAACACTATTGGAGTTAAGTTGTATTACTTCAATTTGTACTTCTTTAGTTTATGTTTTTTTCTTTCGTACATTTCCAACTCTCCTTTGTAAAAGTTATCGTTGGTGCACTATAAACAAACAATATCCTTTGTCCCTTAATAGGCCCACCTCTAATTTAAACCAAACATCTCTTAGTAAATTCAAGGAAAAACTAAAACTAAGTAGTATTACTTCAATTTGTACTTCTTTAATTAGTTTCTATTTTTTTCTTTTGTACATTTCCAACTCACATTTGTAAAAGTCATCGTTGGTGCACTATAAACAAACAATATCCTTTGTCCCTTAATAGGTCCACCTCTAATTTGAACCAAACATCTCTTAGTAGATTCAAGGAAAAACTAAAACGAAGATGTCACGCCCGATTTTTTATAAATATAGATTTTCAAAAATAATTAATAATTTTAATGTAAAAGGCGTGAACAAAAAGTTTGACTTCAATAAAGGGCTATATATTTATTTGATAGTAAAAATTACTTTGACAAACAATGAGAAGACTTAAAAATTAAATGACCTCTAAAAAAAAAAAATTAATTCAAAATGTCAATCAAATAAAAATAGGTTTATCTCATTAAACATCAATACGTAAAATTCGGTAACAAAATAAACTCGTTTGAATCTTTTCTTTAATAGCAAAAATAAAAATAAAATAAAGACATCCACCGCCTCTCCTTGCCATCAACTCCTCAATCTTAAATCTTGATTGTACTCGTAGTAGAATAAATTGTTCTATGGACTGAATTCCTTATCACCGGAATAAGAAAAGCGGAAGAATTTACGCAAAACACGACCAAAGCTTGCAGCGTCAGAAATTTTTGGAATTCGGTTTGGGGCACACGAATTGGTATTATATTTATAGAAGAATTAAGAGATTTATTGGGAAAAAGATTGAGATTATAGATCCCTATTAAATATTTAGAAGATAGAAAATAAATTTGATAACAATAAATCTTTGAGATTTAGGAAATTTCTAAGAATAAGAGATTTATAAGGAAATTTGAAATTAATATCCCTAAGGGTACAATATATTAATATTAGTATAATTATATAATTACTAATTCTATTTATTATTATATCTAATAATTTATTTTATATTTAGGGGTGTTACAGAAGAATATTACAACAAATTGAATAAATTATCATGTCCTCTAATATGAATCATGTGAGGTTGGATTAAGTTATTGTGCTGACTATTATTCATAACAAATTGAAATAATTACCATGTCCTCAAATATAAATCATGTGATCTTGGATTAAGCTATTGGGCTAATTGACACGGGTGCATTCGACCAATTCAATTGGATTTCTTAATTAATTAGCTTATAATTAATTTTTTTCAAAAAAGCTTAGAATTAATTTAGAAACTATAATATGCTAAAATATTTTTGTTAAGTGCGTTTTCCTAACTTTTTTTTTTTTGAAAGGTTAAGTGCGTTTTCCTAACCTTTAAACAACTGCACAAATATTATTTTTATATAATAACTAAACAATTATAGAAAACACAAGAGAGGGCGAGTTAAAAATCAAAATATATATACAAGCCATAGCAAAATTTACCCGTTAGGATAGGGGTAGCAATTTATATTTTAAGTTACTAATGTACGTAACATGTCACATGATCGTTCGATAAGTGAAATCTAACAAGTTTAGTTGAATTGGTGTTGACATGGATTCGATTTTCGTTAATCCAATTCTGGTCAATTTTTTGGTGAGTCGAAGTGCAAGCAATATTATATCATTCTCTATATCAATCTCTATATCAATCTGAGCTCGTCATTCATATATGGCTTATCCCTTGATTTGTTGGGAAACAACTAATTGTGTGTTTGGAGGTGTAAAATTAATCTAAGTATCTAATTCCTTTAGAATTCAGAAATTGGGGTATATATAGTGAGGGGTTAGGGTTAAAATTACAAATTCGGGCTTCAAAAGTGTAAAAATTGCAATTTTCGCACGAAATTGGGGTTAACTCGATTAAACTCGGTCGAGTTGACCGAGTCAACTCACCCGAACTGGGGATCTGGACACTGGGCGCTGTGTTCTGCTATGGCCGCTGCTCGGACTGAGGGAGACGGTGGCTGGACCGAGGCGATTGTGGACGTGAATCGAGGCATGCTATGAAAGTGACTTCACGCCTCGACTCGGTTGAGGGCTGCTCCTTGGCTCGAGTTGTGGCGGCTGCTGCATTCGGATCGAGTGGGATGGAGGCAGGTGATCGAGTTGGTTTGTCGGCGGTGAATCTGTGGGAAAATCGCGCAAGGATCGCTAGCGATTGATGGCTGATATGCGGTAGATGGCTGATTTGCATTCGGCGATTCTGTGTTGGTCGCGCAAGGGTCGTCGGCGGAGATGGCTGATTTTCGGTAGTTGTGCAGCGGCGAGAGTTTTGCGATGGTGGGAGATGCATGACGGCTATTGGTTGAGCGGTGACGGCGAGGACGGTTCATGACGGCGGTGATGGGTCGAGACAATAATGATGGGTCGTCGGCGGCCAAGGTGGGGTTGCGACCAGGAATGGATCTAGAATTTCGTCCAAAAGGGGAGAAATACGTATGAAGTAAAGGGAAGAAAAAATTTATAATTCAAGGGGAAGGTGGGTGAGCTAATCGTGCCATGGGTGCACTACTGGGGCCGTGGGTGCACTCGGCTCGAGTGACTTTTCCGATTCGTCGCTCCAACTTCGTTAGATCATAACTTCTTCATACGACGCTCGATTGAGTCGATTCTTTTTGCGTTGCGATCGTCTGTCGGCCCTCTTTCTACCTATGCAAATTCTCCTTTGATTTGGCTAAATTACCAGTCTTCAATTTGTCCTGAAATTTGGCCTCAAGCCTACATTTTCAAGCTCAAACACCAACTCTCTAATCAAATGCAATTAGTTAATTAATAGTGAAATAAATATGATATTTATATTAAAATGAAAAGATTAAGACCACAATAATAATGTCATTTTCACACTAATCAACAACAGAAATGGGTTGAGAAATCACTCTAACACAAATGAGTGATTGACGCAACATTAAAATACAGATGATATGACGTTTGTGGTATACAGACCTGGGCATATGGGTACAAAATTCATAGGCTCAACGAGAGGAATAATTTGGTATGCGGCTCGACCTTCAATTCTCTAGAAAATTGCTGGGATTTGGTTTGGAAAGAAATTTGTCACTTGTTGCTCAAATTCGTTCACGAATTGACACTGTTTTTCAATGAATTGATGGAAGAGCTATATATCAAAATGTGTGTGTGTGAGAGAGAGTAAATAAAAAGTACATGATTACTTCAAACTTTAATTTTGGGAGTAGTAGTATACTAAATGAGCAATTGGAGATATACCAAATTGATGTGTTTGCAACCCGTAACATGACATGTAAGTTTCCTATGTATTTCGATCAATCGAAAGACGAGCCATATATCAAAATAACCAAATAAATATTTTAATATATGTCTTGATCTTTGATTCATTGAAAAATGACCGAATTTAAATTCGTGGAGTTATATTAAACAAAATGAACAATTAGAGGTACCAGATTGATAAACTTGGAGAAATAAACAATTTGATATAGAGAAAATTACAAATAGGTTAAAAAAATTGAAAATTACAAATAAGTTTAATGTGTAAATATTTTATACTTTTGTTCAAATTTTTTGAATTTATTTGCAATTATACTATTTTTTTAACCTATATGTGATTTAATATATATCACTTGCCTTTCAATTTGTCAGAAATAACAACTGAAGAAGTTGGTGAATTGACGATCTTGTGACGTGTCCCATGTTTTGTAATTTTCTGGCGAAATTTGACATAAATTATGAAAAATTTATAACAGTGGGCATAAATTGGTATCTCTAACATGACGAGCAAGTGTTGCTACCCACTAACCGAATGGACATGTTTTGCAATATTTCTTTAATTTATAATTGATACTCCCTCTGTTACAATTATTGCTAAAAACTAAATAACATGTATTTTAATAAAAATATTATTTATTAGTATTAAAAGATGTAAAATAGGGTAAATAGATCTTTTCAATTCTATTCGAATGAGTAATTGAGTGAAGAGATTTAATTATAGTGAATAATTGAGTGACACAAAGTGTAAATAATATGTGTTTGTAAGGGTTTAGTTTGAGAGTGTAGATTTACTTTTATTTTTGCTATTTTTTTATATGAAAATAAAATTGTAACGTCTATTTTAATGTTGAGCAACCTAAATTGTAACAAAGGGAGTATTTCGTTTATAATTAAACTATGCTCAAAATTATATTTCACACTATACAAAAACATATTACGTGTGAATAGTATTTTAGAAATAGTATATAGTGCTTCCTCCGTCCCATAAAAACTTTCACACCCTTAAAATAACGCCCTTTATAAACTCCAACTTCACAATTTTCACTAATTTACACAAATGTCATTACTTTTTATTCTCACATATACATAATTCAATAATTTTTTTTTCCTTTATATATAAAAGTTTATAATATTACCCTTCAAAATCTCAACCATTACTCTTTTTGTTATGTAAAAATCAAGAATTTTTAGTCAATTCTTATAATGTAATTAGATTTAAGTTTACCAAAGGCCCATATATAATGTGGCATGCAAGATTTTTTGTTGAAATAAAATAAGTTTGGTAAAAATGGATTGTGCAATGAGGAGTTGTCTTCGGAGCGCAAAAGGAGGAAAATGGATGAATGAAGAGAGACAACATTCAACAACCACAAATTTTCATAACCAACTCCAACCTTTTCTTGCTATAAAAACACCTCCTATTCCATCACAATAACACCATCAATAAATTCTTCTGTTGCCAGAAGAAGACATCCTTACAACTCCTCTTCTTCTTGGCTAACCCCCAAAATAAATAAATAATATTTATTATAAGAACAAAAACACAAAAACCCCCATGGGCTACAGCAAAAGCTTGCTCTCCATCACACTGTCTCTCTGCCTTGTGGCATTTGCCACGGCAGAAGACCCTTACCACTTCTTCGAATGGCACGTCACCTACGGCACCATCGCCCCTCTCGGCGTCCCTCAACAGGGCATTCTCATCAACAACCAATTCCCAGGCCCTGAAATCAACTGCACCTCCAACAACAACATCGTTGTCAACGTCTTCAACCATCTAGATGAGCCTTTCATCCTGACTTGGGCCGGTATCCAGCAGAGGAAGAACTCCTGGCAGGATGGCACCCCGGACGATGTGCCCCATCCTCCCGGAACCAACTATACTTACCACTTCCAGGTTAAGGACCAAATTGGCAGTTACATTTACTTCCCCACCACCGCCCTCCACCGGGCCTCTGGCGGCATTGGCATGCTCAAGGTCCACAGCCGTGAGCTCATCCCTGTCCCATTTGATACCCCCGCTGCTGAGTATTCTGTCCTCCTCGGTGACTGGTACAACAAGGGCCACAAGACCCTCAAGAGCATTCTTGACTCAGGGCGATCCATCGGCAAGCCTGATGGCATCCAAATCAATGGAAAGTCGAGTAAGGTCGGGATGCTGCTGCTCAGCCCCTTGTCACCATGGAGCCCGGCAAGACTTACAGGTTAAGGGTTTGTAACGTGGGCCTTAGGCTCTCTGTCAACTTCAGGATTCAAGGGCATACATTAAAGTTGGTTGAAATGGAGGGGTCCCACACTGTCCAAAATGTGTACGACTCTTTGGATATCCACGTCGGCCAATGCATGTCCGTCTTGGTGACAGCTAACCAAACCCCCAAAGACTACTATTTAGTGGCTTCTAGCAGGTTCTTCAAGCAGGTTCTGTCATCTGTCGCCATAATCCGTTACACAAATGGTCATGGCCCAGCATCCCCTCAGCTCCCACCACCCTCCTGAGAACACTAACGGCATTGCCTGGTCTATCAACCAATTCCGTTCCTTCAGGTGGAATTTGACTGCTAGCGCTGCTCGCCCCAACCCACAAGGGTCTTACCACTATGGCCAGATCAACATCACCCGCACCATCAAGGTTGTCAACTCTCACCAGCTAGTGAATGGAAAGCTCCGCTTTGCTATCAACGGTGTCTCCCACGTGGACAAAGAAACCCCATTGAAGTTGGCAGAGTACTTCAAGTTGGCAGACAAAGTTTTTACGTATGATCTTGTGAAGGACGAGCCTGAACAAGGGGACAAAGTCGTTATTGCCCCAAGCGTTAAGAATGCAACATTCAGAAACTTCGTGGAGATCATCTTTGAGAACCACGAGAAGACAATCCAAACATGGCACTTGGATGGCTATTCCTTCTTCGCGGTGGCAATTGAGCCAGGGAGGTGGAGCCCGAGAAGAGGAAGAACTACAACCTATTGGATGCCATAAGTAGGCACACCATTCAAGTATACCCAGGCTCATGGGCTGCAGTGATGACCACTTTGGACAATGCAGGTATGTGGAACCTAAGGTCGGAGATGTGGGAGAGGACTTATTTGGGGCAGCAATTGTACATCAGCGTTCTCTCACCGGAACTCTCTCTGAGAGATGAATACAACCTTCAGCCCGGTCAAGAAGTCTGCGGTATTGTCAAGGGCCTGCCCAGGGTTGCTCAATACAGTTGAAGAAGAAGTTGCTGCTAGCTGCTTAATTAATCATAAATGGTTATGTAATATTGATTTATATAAATACTATTATACCAATTAAATGGGGAAAAAAATTATTTCAGAATGAACACACACACAATACATACACACACACACACACACACATACATACATACATACATACATACATACATACATACATTATCTTTGATTGTTTCACGATTTAGTTCACCTTCGTGAACTTGAAATTATTGTTGATTCTAATTTTGTATCAACATACACAACATTATCTTTTTTTTTGATCGGTAAATATTCGTTCCCAAAGGGAATCGAACCCAGGTCTCCCACTAAAGTGAGGAACCCGGTGGCCAGGTGGGCTAAACCACCTGGTGTATACACAACATTATCTTGAACACAGACATATAGGCATTTTCCAAACACCTAATTATAAAATTGTTTGATTGGAACAAATTTGATGCACATGTTTCACTTCCAAACTTTCCCATATTGATTATAATTCATACTTCTTGAAACTTATTGGGAAACTCAAATAAAGTAACAAGAAGGTAACAATATAAATTTTGTATGGTTAGGGCAGGAGGAATTTCTTAAACTAGCTACTGACAGAGTCTAGCTGGTGCTTACCTGATCCATCAGAAAGGCTAACTAATTTTCATCTATATATTACTCTACAGTTTTATTAAATTTTTGCGAACTTTTGTCACTAGCCGGCACGTAAGAGAAACTCTTGTAGTAGTTCTGTGAATCACCCTCTCGTCTCCATCAATCTTCAAACCATCACGATTCAGACTATTGATAACATTTACAGTCTGGCAAGGAAACCAACAATTGCTAAGAGTGTAGAAACTCTAAATACAGCCCAAACGAGTTTTCTTGTACTTCATAATATTAAAAGCATGCCCACATTTCTCATCTTACCTCATCATATCGCTGATTCTCAGAGTTTTTTATGCCGTGCAAGTAGTCTGAAGTAAAAGAAGAATGTCCATGTTTGAAGATGAACAGATGGATAAAATATACACTAAAAGAAGTACGAATAAATAAATACCAACCTGAGTATGCCATATCTTTAAATATCAACAAACTGCGAGGCATCAGTACCACAGAAAATGGACGGTAATTGCTTGAAAGCTCGTCAGAACTCATCTCCAAATTAGGGTGGGGAACAAAGTCCATGACAACAGGTGAACTAAGAGATAGGATAGCCACGACTGGCGTATAAGCAGGTCCATCCTGGTGTGGCTATGTACAAGAAATGAAATGTAGGTATTATTAGGAGTTGCACTATTTTCATCACCCCATCCCTTCTGTACAACAGTAAAAGCAATCCCACCAGGACACAATGGAGAAATAATACATTATAATAAAAGACCGATAAATTTTAAAGAACTAGACAACACGCTCAAGTGCAGTATCTACCATAATTCCTTGGTCTGGCAAATATTCATTGATAAGCACATGATTAATTGCTGATGGAAACAACCCTGATTCCTCATATATCCTATTTGTAACTTTTTTCAGCCAAGGTGGCACTGCAAAAATACAAAGAACTTAGTTGTTGATCTTCCATAACCTACACTCATATCCAAGTATTATTTCAAGCATCCAACCATATAATCATCTTCACATCTTTAACCAGCATTAACTTGTCTATAGACACACAGAGACACAACATAAACTAGGACTCAAGTCCTAATCCTGTCGATTGCTAACAGCAACAAGCCTTTTCTAGAATCCTTTAGCAAAAATCGGAATAGAATTGCAATTACTGAAAAAGTTGGAAAACACCCTTTTGAATGACACCACTTTTAGATCTTTCCTTAAAAAAGAAAAAAGAAACACCAAGTGTTTTCTGAATAATCATAAAACTAACTGATTTCTGAATTTTTGGTATCACAGAGAAACCTGATTTCACACTGAACACCCTTTCCTGGTATGCTTAAAAGAGAGAACAAAGAGCAATGCACATCCATCCGGGGAAAATAATGCTATAATCCTTCACTCACAAAATCATCATCCAATTTTGCATTATTAAACAGAAGACCTTGCATACTCTGAGGCAAGAAAGTCCTCAAATTAGTATTAGAAGTTTCTGATGAAGTTTTTACACCAAGAAAACAATACTTAGGACTCCCAAAATAGGCAATGAACAATGAGAGATGAAAATTACAAGCAAAAGATATGGAAATTACTAAAGGTGTTGGATTTTGGGGCACTTACAATCTTGGGCGAGAAGACCCTTTTCGTGCACAACTCCTCCTGTGAATTCAGCAAAAATCATGATAGCAAAGTAGAGATTCCCAAATAGTATACAGTGAATTGAAGTAACGTACCCCAATTTTGTAGTCTCCTGTTCTTCAAAGACTTCCACTTGGAAATTGGAGCTTCATTAATCTGGAAATGGGAGAGTGAGGAAATAATAGGAAGTTAAGAATAAAAGGTGTAAGCAATTGATTTGGGTGCCTTACATTTTGCAAGAGCTTGTCTTCTTCAGCAGCGGAGACGTATTCAGGGATGTACAAGACAGTTGGCACCGAACCAACAATGAATTGGTCCAATGCTGATGGCGATGCTGCAATAACCTTGCCTCTCGTCAACGATGATACTTCTTCCATTCCAAAAACACTCCAATTTGGTTCTTCGTCCTCTTCGATCACGCTTGTGGTTGTGGGATTATTCGATATTTGCGTTAAAAGGGGACGGCGTTGGCATGGGCTAGTTTGTCATTTTATATTTTCTTTCTTTTTCTAAAAAAGAGATACTATTAAAATTGTTGAGTCGGTCAAGGATAAGATTTGTGGCTTCTCTCTTGATTGTTTGTTATATTGGTCCGTCGTATCTAGGTATTGAGTCAATGAAGGAGGAGTGTATACATATATATATATATATGGGCGGATCAAAATATCGATGGAGGGTGGGCTAGAAAAATATACTCTCTCCGTCCCAAAGTAAGCTTACGCACATTTTTTGAGATATTAATATTGTGTGATATATTTTTTTAAGAGTGTGCGTAATTTATTGAAACGGATAGGAAAAAAAAGTATGCATAAATTTTTGGGATGAAGGAGTAATTTTTATACTTAATATATATATATATATATATAACAAAATATTAAATAATTTATATTTTATATATAAATTCTAAAGATAAATTCAAGGTAAAAAAAAGTAGAAAACAAAATCATAAAACTCCAATAATAAAATTAAATAACGCCCAAAAAATGGTTGGAAATTAAATCATGTGTGAAACAAATACAATTTTCCTTCAAAGCAGGTCAAGTACTATACATTTTTCTTTTGATCGGGCGAAGGATGACTCAAACCTATGGCCTTTGGATCATATGTCAAGTACTATACATTAGCTCAATAGGTTGTATTGTTTCAAAAAAAATCAATAAGTTGCACATAGTAGATTTGGTTGCCAATTAGAAAAAGTACAACACGACATACAAATAATTAATCTAAAGTGAGTTTAAATTAATTATATTTTGTATTTTTGATTAATTAGTTGAGTCACTCCCTTATGAAAGTTGTTCATAGTATGAAATCGATGTCATTACATTCGACCGATATCATAACATTTTATACTTGTGATATTAGTTTATAAGTGCAATGGTATCGGTGAATGAATATAATAGTATTAATTTCATACTATAATAAAAGCTGTTTCACCCTAGATTTTGTACTTAGTTATATATGGATTGTACATAATTAAATAAAAAAATATTGAAATTGAGATTTGAATTAAATAAGTGTGTTGAATTTGATTTTGTTGTTTAATTTAGAAATAAATTTAATTGAATTCAAAATAAATTAAGTTAAGCTGGGTGGGCTAAAAACATAAGCATTCAAATTAATTATAAATAATACATGCACTACATATAATAATACATGCACTACATATAATTTGGAGAAGAGTTGCACTCGGCTAGAGCCCAAACACACACATAGATACGCTCTTCTATATATATATATATATATATATATATATATATACACACGAAGTGGTATAGCTCAAGCTCAAGTGGTTATGTCTCAAGAAAGTATGATGTACCAATTTAATCCCCTTTTTGTGAATTGTACAAATTTAATTACGTGTTCACCGTTATTATTTGATTGGTGGATGCTAACTTATCAGCATGCCAAGTTGTGTCGATTAGATATTCATTGGAAAAAGTTGGCCACGTGGCTGAAGCATGACAAAAATGACGGCGTTTCGTAGTTCCTGTGAAATTTGGGATGTATATTGTACAATTTGCAAAAATTTGAATAAAATTAGGACATCATATTTTCTTGGGACGAAAATTGTACATTTTACAAAAATTGAGATTAAATTAGAGTACATCATACTTTCTTGGGCTAAAAAGTTATGGGACCAAAATAAATTTTATCTCATATTATATATATGTCTCTCGCTTGGCTTGAGTTGAGGATAAGATTGGTGGTGTATACTAATACTATCAGGCAGCAGCTATGTCGAACGCCATAGTGAATGGGTTGGCCGGTGCAGGTGGAGGTATTGTGGCCCAGATAATTACTTACCCTCTCCAGACGGTACCTACCTTTTCTTTCTTCTTCTTCTCGTTGGGTTTTCTTGAGATTTGCTGATGAGTTTTTGGCATCAAAGACAGGTGAATACACGGCAGCAAACAGAGAGAGTTGCTAAGGACTCAATACCTGCGGGGAGTAGTCTTGTTCACATTTTCCAGGTCAGTCTTATTATTGATCCATTCCATCAGGGACGGATTCAGGGGGCGTGGCGCTTGGATTTAAATTTTTTTCACTAGATTTTTTTATTTAAACCTTAAATTAAATTAGTAATGTTTTATCGTTTCGCCCCCTTGAATTTTAAAATTTTCTTCCCCTTTGCTGTATCCGTCCCTGATTCCATGCCCCACACAAAAGGTTGTCTTGTCTGTAACTTAGTTGCATTTGATTGGCAGGTTATTAAGACTGAAGGTCTGGGAGGACTTTACAGCGGCCTCAAGCCTTCTCTGCTTGGCACTGCTGCTTCTCAGGTGATTTTATGTCAATTCCATTGCATCTATCTCAATTCTCTTGTGTCTAAGCTTCACATTATCCATTAAACCCATATTCTTTCTAATTAATTCTGTCCTCTTGAAGCTGCCAGGGTATCTATTATTCATTTTACCAGGCTTTCAAAAACAAGGCCATTGCTATTGCGGTTGCAAATAAAAGAAAAGGGCGTGGTGATGGTTCTCCGGGAATGCTTTCGTGGCTTATCGTAGCTGCTCTTGCTGGGTACTTTTTATTCTTTGGTGCCTCAGTTTCACCTAAAAATGATGATAGACGAAGTGGTATAACTCAAGCTGATAGAGCTCCGCTACCTATAGCCTGATGGTTATGGGTTCGAGTTTACTTGATAAAAAAGTATTAATATATTTTGGACTCTTATATGAGATTGAATTTTGTGTACTGCAGGTCAGTAAATGTACTGCTGACCAACCCTATATGGGTTCTTGTAACTCGTATGCAGGTAGCTTTCTCAGCTAATCACATTATTTTACTGCTGAAGGAGAACTTGCATAATCAATTTGCATTTTTCTAAGCTCACTATTACTTTGGTCATCTATTGAAAAGTTTGCAATTCTTTTTTATATTTGGTAAGTGTGTTAGTCAAAAGAGCTCATTATGTTCTTCAGTAAGTTCATCCCGCCCGATTAGGCACTAGGCTATCATCAGCCGATTCGATTTTTACGAATTCGATTTTCTAAGCGAGAATCTAGGCAGCGCTTACACGAGATCTTAGAGTCGGGTCCTAGACGGTCGAGATAATTAAATTTTTTTCTTTGTAAAATCGAATTTATTAATAAAAGAAACTAAAATGTTGAAGTTTATAAAATGTTAAACCTTTAAATTTATTTTAATGTGAACTTGGTATGTGAAACATGTGTTTTGTTGTGTAATAGTACTATATTAGTTTTATTTAGACCAATAGTAGTAATATATTAGTTAGAATGTTAACTATTTGACTAATTCTGTTGAAATTATGTTCTTAACTTATTATATTATTTTGTAGTTTAGATTAATTTTTTTAAAAAATAATAAGAAAATGAACCGCTTAGGTCGACTGCCTAGGTAGCGACTAGGCAGCGTCTAGACCGTCTAGGCGCTAGGCGGCACAAAACCGTCCGATTAGCGATTTCCGATTTCTACAACCTTGTCAGTAAGAAACGTGTCATTAGTCCTTCTGTCAACAAGTGAATGCCCTTTTTATATTGGGGTTCTCTTTGGGCCATAAAGAATGCTTTGTATCTCCCACTCACTGCCCTTCTGGTTAACACTGTAAAGGCATCCAAAACATTTCCTTTTTTGAATCCTCATATAAAAAAGCATACTATGATAGTTGGCAGAAACTTTTGTCATAATATTTATTTTTGAAAGAATATGTTGGAAACAAGGAGATCCTTTTGCTGGTTCTTCTAAGATTCCATAATTGTGATGCGGAAAGGGTTTCAGCCAATGTGGTCGCTTTGAACGTGAACTGGTACTGACTGGAATTGAATTAGCCAGTGAGCCATACATGGTTGGAAAGCCTTATGAGTCTAGTTTCCAACGCAAAAAAAGAGAGGCATTTGGAATATTCTAGAGAGAGTTATGCCCTTTTTTCTGGAAGTTGGCAGGTGCATCCGAGAAGCTGTCAAATTGCAGAACCTATGATCTTTGAGTCCTTCCAACTACCTTTCTTGGTCAATTCGTTTTATTTAACTTATTAGGTGATATAGGAGTGTTATGCATGAATATTCCTAGTCAAAGAATGAATTTATGTATTCAAATGAATCTAGAAAGTTGTGGAGTCAAGTGGTCATCATTACATGGTATAGAGCCTTCTTCTTTGTATTTGAGCAGTGAATTTCGAAGATTATAATTACATATTGAGTGTATACTCTTGTTAGAAGAAAGATTTCTTCTAATTAGCTCTTAGTCTTTTGGTGGATTCCTCGAGGCAATGGGTAGAGGTGTTAAAAAAATTGAAATCGTCGGTTAGCTTGTTTGGCGGTTTCGGTTCATAAACCTAACCGAAATCAGTCTAACCGCGGTTCGGTTTTAGTTTATGTAATTTCAAAATCGAAACCGGCAGTTTTTCGGTTCACACCGCCGATTTCGCAGTTTTCTCTTTTTTTTTTTTTTTTTTTTGAATTTTGAAATCAACGGTTAAAATTATTTGCCCGTTGACGATCAACGGCTTGTATTGAACCGTACAAACTCAAAAAAAAAAAAAGGAAAAACCGAAAAAACCGGCTGTTCGAAACCGAACCGGTTAGTAAACCGTAACCATAATCGCCGGTTCGGTTTCTGTCAATTTTTCACAAACCGAAACTGGCGCAGTTTCTAACCATTGGGCACCTCTAGCAACGGGTTGCTCCAAGCTTTGTGGTGGATTCCATTAAGTAAGGAGTTCGTTTGAGTGCTTACTTGTGTTACCTTCTGCCTCTCTAATTTTTCCGGTGTCAAATAGAGTGTTTTTAGGGTGCAAGTGTCGAACGAAACAAAAATATCAGGGGTCAAGTAGTGAGCTGACTTATGATTCAACATAGGGAACTTGTTAATGTTTATATCATTGCTTGAAATACAGAATTTTCAACTACCTATGTTCAAAAGGTTATGGGTTCGATTCACCATTTAATCGATAAAAAAAAAAAAATGAAATACAGAATTCTGATGATTTGCTGCCTGACAATTATTTTTCACTTTTAGACTCACACTCAAGCAGAAAGAAAAATTGTGGAGGCAAAGAAGGAAGCTCTTTTAAAGGAAGCTAGAGAAAATGTTGCATTACGCCCTTCTTTGTCAGACCAATTGGCTGCACTTGATTCTATAAAACCTCATCCTTATGGAACATTACAAGCGGTGAATAATGCTAACCTTTTTCTTCTTTCTTCAGCTTTTAATAAAACATATTTGTAATTTTGTATACAATAGCATATGCCACCCTCCTTTTACCAAGACTCAGTTTTTGTAGGCTGGACAGTTTTTTTTTTTATTTATGATCAATTTTTTCTAGATATAAACCTATATACAAAATGATAGAATAAAGAGCAGGAAACTTGAAAGAGAAAATGAGATCTGAAAGATATATTAATTATCAATTCGGACTGAAAAATAAAATTTATCAATTCGTGACCTGAAAAATAAAATTTATCAATCCGGGACCTGAAAGATATTTATATTAAGGGATTTTATCAAACCAAAACCTCAAATTAAGACCCCAAATTGATAATTGTCATATCTTTCAGGTCTGAATTAATAAAATTCCTTAATATAAACATCTTTCAGGTTCCGGATTGATAAATTTTATCTTTTAGGCACTAAATTGATAATTAACAGATCTTTCGGGACTTGTACCGATAAAAATTCTTATTAAAAGGCTGACATTCAGCCAACAAAAAAATTAGCTAACTCTAATTTTCATCCACTCTCTCGTAAAGGAAAGGTTGGATTATCTCTATCATATAAGGACTGTAATTAAGATTAAAATTATGTGAACCAAATTGTATAACTTGTTTATTTTATAATATCTACTGTCAACAATTAATAATACTCCCTTCGTCCCAGAGCAATTTGCATGACTGGGCACGGAGGTTAAAAATGCATTTTTAAAAGAATTGACCAACATAAAAGGAGGGTATAATTGCTAAATCATGTGTGTGTAAAGTAAGGGGCTAGTTAATTGAATTAAAAAGTAATGACATTGGTGTAAATAAATGTGTATTGTGAGGGTGTTAAAAATGAAAGGTGTTTCCATTTATAAGTATGCAACAAATGTGAGACGGACGAATAAGGTAAGTGTGCAAACAACTGTGGGACAGAGGGAGTATATATTTAAAAGCATGTCTACTGACTCAACTCCAATCTAAGAAAAGACCTATTTTCATCATGTGTAAAAGCAATGAAAAATACGTCTACATCATTGATATCATTTCATATAGGGCAGTTTTTGCATTCTTTTGCTGACTAATGAATGAGTTATATTATCCAGTACTGGAGTGTAACTATTCTTATACTTTAGAAATGTTTGAAAAATACTTTTCTAGTCATTGAATAACTTAAAAACCAAGTAATTCAATGTCTCTGTTAATGTAAACCTCTATTTGGATATCTTTAGTAGGCATGCGAAGTTTACGATGAATCAGGAGTTACTGGATTCTGGAAAGGCATCATTCCAACACTAATAATGGCAAGTTTGTGCTTTTATCATCTAATAAAATCAATTTTGAAGGTTATATAAATTTCTGCTAATACTGTTTGATTTTGGCTAGCCAGGTGTGCAATCCATCTATTCAGTTTATGATTTATGAGAGTTTGTTAAAACATCTGAGGGCTAAGAGAGCTAAAAACAAGGTTCAACGGATATAAAGGCTCTGGAGGTATATGGGTTTGCATGATTCTTCCCCCTTTTCTTTTCCAATTTTTGTTGTGTTGGGCTCTCTTCATTTTATTTTATTTTTCCTTCTTGATGTTGCACATGGTGCATGAAAACAAAGATCACATCTGGTTCACTTCAGAATTTTGCAGTTGGGTGATTGAGAAAGTGCATTTGAAATCTGAATTGAAGGATGATGTGTAGAAAGTGCATTTGAAATCTGAATTGAAGGATGATGTGTAGAAATTTTTTTGAACTATATGTATGAATAGAGTATGTTCAGAAAGAGATTTCCTTTTGCATTGCCTAGTATCAAATAGTGCACGGTAAACATTATTTAGCTCGGAGGAAAAAAATTACCTTTTGAAAGGCTCACCATAAATTTTGGTTAATTTCATTGGACTGTGAGGGTGAATATTTACACAACTAGCATTTTGGCATGCACATTCTTTTTTTTTTTCTTTGATCGGGCAAATGGTGACTCGAACCCATGACCTTTGGGTCATAGGTAGTAGAGCTCTAACCACTTGAACTATACCACTTCGTCTTTGGCATGCACATTCTAACAAGCCTACACCACACATATGTAATACATACAATCACATTATACACGTGTCCACACAGATGTATACATGCATAATATACCATACTCAAAAGTATGTCTAAAGTGGTTAAAAGTCTTTTTCTGGTAAAAACCATGGGCACCATTCCACTATCTCTAAACAAAAAAAAAAAAAAAAGAGTTGACTATCATCTATGCCAATATGCACTTGTTACTTGTGGATAAATTCAATATTTTTTTGTTTTCTTGTGGTTCTGCACAGTAACTTGTCATGTCATATTTCAGTGTCACAAACTAACCTGCATACTGGTGACATTATGTAAAAAAGTGATGCCTTTTATAAACTAATCATATATTCATGTAGAATTGTGTATATGAGATCATCTCATCACAAAATCAGGTGGATTGCCAGAATAGGTAGTAGCTTTGATGGGAGTTAGGTTTGGGAACTGATAGAGGAACATTATATATAATGCATGGTTTCCTACCTTTTCTAAATCAATCAGTATTTATTTTTGGTAAAGATCTTTTAAATGATCTTTTTAATGCTCAAAAATTGATCTACTAAGTATTTGTAGTCTATTTTCTTCAAATTCTGGAACTTTCTGCCACTTTCTTTTCATTGGGTTCATGTTTTCTTGCCTTGGTCAAACAACATGCATTCACTTTCCTTCTAAGAGCATCCACCATTAGAATGTTTACTTCATTAATTTCATGTGAACAGATTTTTTTGGTGGGAGCCATAGCAAAACTTGGAGCAACTGTTTGTACATACCCCCTGTTAGTAGTTAAGGTAAAATCATTTATTTTTCTCTATTTTGACTGTGAGTTATTTCTAAAAAGATTTTTATCTGTACAAGTCCCGAAAGATATGTTAATTATCAATTCGAGGCCTGAAAGATAAAATTTATCAATACGGGACCTGAAAGATGTTTATATTAAGAGATTTTATCAATTCGGGTCTGAAAGATAGGACAATTATCAATTTGAGCCCTTAATTTCAGGTCCTGAATTGATAAAATCCCTTAATATAAATATATTTCAGGTTCGAATTGATAAATTTTATCTTTCAGGCCCCAAATTGATAATTAATATATCTTTCAGAACTTGACTGATAAAAACCCTTTTTAAAGGATTTTTATCTGTATAAGTCCCGAAAGATATGTTAATTATCAATTCAGGGCCTAAAAGATAAAATTTATCAATACGGGACCTGAAAGATGTTTATATTAAGAGATTTTATATCATGTTTAGTCGTTGAAAAATGTGAGTATTAGTAGCAGGTGTGTATGTATGCCCTGCAAACATGTGATGAAAACACAAATGAATCTCAACGTAATGGAATTGCTTACTTAAAGTTATCCCATTTTCTGTTCAGCATGTAAATCTCTGATGGTTCGATGCTTTTCAGCCGGTAGCATACAATAAATATACTCCCTCCACCTAATTTTAATTCGGCAAATAGGTTGAACATATATTTTAAGAAATATTAGTCGGTTATGTATAAAGTAAATGAATGGAGTAAAAAGTAAAAATACTATTGTCAAGTCATTAATAGGAGAGAGAAAATAGTGTGGGGTTCAAATGACAAATGATGTAAATAAGTGTATGTTGTGAGGGTAAAAATAAGTAAAAAAAACCGTACTATGTAAAATTGACATATTAGTATCTCAAATACAAATTTTATTTTAATTTTTTCCGGTTAAATTAGAGATCGATTATTTGTTTGAAATTAAATCTGGAAGCTTTAGATGTGAGTTAACTTAACAATTATTTAAGAGACTGAATATGTTATGGTTGATGATGTAGATTTATGAGTGGCAACAACATAATAGTGTTTAGTAACTGTTTGTGATTAAATTAATGCAGTCAAGACTTCAAGCCAAACAGGAAATTGGTGGAAATCTCTCTCTACGATATTCAGGTTTGTACAAATAATGTGTGGTAATCTGTATGTACGGTCAGATCATTCTTTGTGGACAAATTTTTATTTGTTTCTCATACACGGTAAGTTTATGCTTTCAATGATATTGTTGATCAAATATTTGATACTTTTGGTTAAATGTGTTAGGATTGCTCGGGGAATAGATTAAAACACACTCGGGAATAATCCACCTTGCCACGCCAAAATATGGTGAAGTCTCAATATTATATTTTACGCCTCCCAAAAAGTAATCCCCATTACAATAGTTAAATGATACTTTAGGCTTTGGTCAACTAGCATAATAAATAAAACATTAATTAAGCACGAGATAATCATATCGAAGGTTGAATAATTATAATAGAAGATTGAAAGCCTAAGGACTCTTACGCTTCCCCTGCGTCTCCCATAAACAATATCTGGTAACAATTCCTCCTCAAAATTCGCCTTGTCCGCAAGGCGAAAGAAGGAAATTGAGATCGGAAGACATCCTCATCGACCCATGTAGTATCATCATCGGACAACCCCTTCCAAAGCACAAGCACTTGAGTCACCTTCTCATCCTCACGCCAAACCTCTCGGAAAGCGTAGCACACGAAGCGGCTCGAAATCAACATCGGCATCAAAACAACCTCGGTGGAAGTTGTGCAGCAGGCACATGGTTTCCAATGGATGCCTTGAGGTGAAAACATGGAAGATGGATGGATACGAGTACCCTCGGGCAAAAGTAGATTTATAAGCGATTTCCCCACCTTTCTTCACAACCACAAGCGGTCCCAAAATATCTTGGAGCCGATTTCACGTTCAACCGCTTAAACAATGATAGTCGCCATATGGGCCGAATTTGACAAATACACGATCACCCTCCTCAAACGAAACATCCCGCGATGCTTGTTTGCTTCCTTAACCATCCGTTGTTGGCTCTCTCCAAGTGATACTTCGTGTTTTTAAGAATGTCATCACGTGCCAATAAGTCGTCCGCATTGCTCTTCACACGTATTTCTCCGTGAAGGCGAAATAGTTGGTGGCTTCGTCCGTACACCACCTCAAAAAGGTGTACACCCCATGCCGCAGAATGGAAGCTTGTATTAAAACAAAACTCGCCCACTAAGCCAATTCGCCCAACTTTGTTGGTGATCTCCCACAAACACCGTAGATATGTTTCCAAACAACGATTCATCACTTGAGGCCTGACCGTCCGTTTGGGATGATAAGCGGAGCTCATACGGAGCAAGGTACCCCGTGGCTTTGAACAATTCGCTCCAAAATGCACCGAGAAACACGGGATCTCGATCGGAGACAATAGAGCGAGGTATTCCATGGAGCCTAACTTGACTTCCCGAGCAAAAATAGTGGCCACGCCACGGCTGTACTCTGCGGTGTGTTAGCCCCATGAAATGGACTGCCTTGGACAACCGATCAACTACAACCAAGATAACGTCCGCGATTGCGGCGAGGAGTCCAAAGAATGAAGTCCATGCCGACATCCTCCCATCGCGGTCGAGGATGGGCAAGAGCTGAAGTAAACTACAGGCGCGTGTATCCGCCTTATTCTTTTGGCAAACTAAACATTCTGCCACAAAACGAGTGACCGATTTCATCATACCCGGCCAATATCGTTGGACGCCAAACGACGATAAGTCCTAAATGCCTGTATGGCCACGCCAGAAGGAGTTGCATGAAACTCTAAAGAAACCGAGGAATCCACTTTGATTGGGGCGGAATAGCCAACCGGTCTTTAAAGTACAACACACCGTTTGCAAAGCGTAAAAGGTCGAGAAGCAGTGTCCATCCTCTAAATCACGGATGATGGGCCCATAGAAAGGATCACCAACCTCTTGTCTTAACAATTTCCATTCAACCCAAACAAGAGTACCGAAATAGAAGACACCCTCGAAACTGTGATCCACGACGAGAGAGAGCATCATCGCCACATTCGTAATTCCCGACTTGTACTCGATCTAAGTCGAATCCAATCAATTTGGATACCCGGTATTCTTTGAAATGAGACACAATAGATCACTGTAAAGGTGCTTCAAACTATGATGGTCGGTGCGAATAGTGAATTGTCGCCAATCAAATAAGGCCGCTAATGGAGAACAAAGAAGCACCAATGCCATCAACTCCTTCTTATTGATGTTGGCCACTGTGTGTCTCCAAGGCCTCTACTCCCTTTCCTAACTTATTTGAAACAGGATTGGTTTCAATGCCTCCAAGGAGCCTCGCTTCGAGTCGTCATGGTGGATGGTAGGGTCGGACCAATTGTTAGGATTGCTCAGTGAATAGATTAAAACACACTCGGGAATAATCCCGCCCACGCCAAAATATGGTCAAGTCTCAATATTATATTTTACGCCTCCCAAAAGTAATCCCCATTACAATAGTTAAATGATACTTTAGGGCTAGTGGTCAACTAGCATAATAAATAAAACATTAATTAAGCACGAGATAATCATATCGAAGGTTGAATAATTATAATAGAAGATTGAAAGCCTAAGGACTCTTACGCTTCCTGCGTCTCCCATAAACAATATCGGTAACAAAATGTTTGATACTTTAAATATTATTTTTCAATTTCATCAAAGTTTTGATACTCTTAGTCAAATATGATAACATTAATCTTAATTTTTGATATTCTTGGTGAGATTCTTAATGCTCTTAATTAAATATTTGATACTTTAATTTTTCTTAAAGTAATAACACCGTATATGAAATACAAGAGACCTATTTTTCTTTGTGACTAGGGGTGCAAGTGAGTCAAGTTGGTTCGCGAGTTACTCGTACTCGACTCGAGAAAAGATCGATATCGACTCGATTTTAATCGAGCCGAGTCGAGCTCGAGCTAGTCAAGAAGCTATCGAGTTCGAGCTCATAAATACTCGACTCGAAGGCTCGCGAGCCTAATCGAGCTTGTACATATTTACTATTTAACTTGTTATATTATATATAAGTATATATATTTATATATTGAGCTTATGTCGAGTCGAGTGGTCTTGAGTCGAGTTTAATTTTGCAAAATAATATAGGTTATCGAGTCAAGTCGAGTCGAGCTCAAACTACTTGGTGAGTTATGGGACAAAATTGAAATTTTGAAATATTTTGGGACCTTTTGCAGAAAAAAGCCAGAGGTATGGGACCAAATCGGTTTTTAACTCCGTGATCAAATACTTGATACTTTAAATATTATTTTTCAATTCATCAAAGTTTTGATACTCTTGGTCAAATTTTTTATACTCTTGTTCAAATATGATATCATTGACCTTAATTCTTGATAGTATTGATGAGATTTTTAATACTCTTGATCGAATGTTTGATATTTAATTTTTTCAAAAGTGATAACACCGTAAACTTACGGTGTATATGAAACATAAGAGACTTACTCTTTTTGTGATTCAACAGGTACAGCTGATGCCATCATTAAGATGATGCGTTATGAAGGAGTGAGCAGTTTCTACCAAGGGATGAGCACCAAGATTGTACAGAGTGTTTTTGCTGCATCTATTCTTTTTATGGTTAAGGAGGAGATAGTCAAGGCTTGTGCTAAAACCCCCAATACCTTTCTTAGGGTCCTCAAGTGATTGATATCTTTCTAACTAAATCCTTTGACTTCACTCATATATCCATAAATCTAGTTATATAAAGAGGAAGTATTTTGTATATTAAATTTACGGTGCAACTTAAAACGGTATAAGTTGTTTTTATTATACAATATTAAAATTAAAATTTTTTAATGAAATAACTTAGACTGTTAAAAATACACATAATGTGCAAACAAATTTCATGGTAAAATTAGTACTCAATATACTTTGTCTTATACTCTCTTTGTTCAAACTTATTAAGTAAGATTCTTTTTGTGTGGATTTTAAGGAATGTTGATTGTTTATGTATAAAGTAGATAAGTATGGTAGAAAGTAAAGGGTATTGTTGAAAAATCATTGAATAAAGTAGATGAGTGAAGTAACCAGTGGCTTAGTCCACTGGCCAGGTTCCTCACTTTAGTGGGAGATCTGGATTCAATTTCTTTTGAGAACGAATTATGGAGTTATAATTAGAAATTTTTGGAATATTTAGGTGCTTGGTGATCTAACTACTAACAACTAACAAAACTAATATTTATCGATAAAAAGTAGATGAGTGAAGTAAAAGTAAAAAATATTCAGTAATTAGTGTATGTTGGAAGGTGTAAAGTAATCTATATTTTGATATACATATTAATTTTGGTTGGATCAAAAGAAGTATGATTAACTTTGTACTTAGGGAGTATTATTTATTATTTATTTCTATCTAAATAAAAGTTGTTTTTGCAATTTGAATCGCGATAATGTTTCTTCAGTGGATGCATGTGCATTTACGGATTCCCTTGTATTTGAAGTTTAGTATATAAATTATATCAATATTAAAAAGTGTATTTATATATTGTACATGTTTGGGAGTAGATTTAGTAGGATTTTGAAAAATCGAGAATGTATTATGTACATTTTGTGCACCGTACACAATTAGCCAATAATATAAGTTCTTACAAGCAATGATATCAGTTCTTAGAATTGTAATATTAGTTGTTTACAAACAATATTATTAGTGGTGTACGGTGGCACAGAGTGCACGTAATAATTTGCTTGAAAAAATATGTGTAGTGAGATTACTATAATGTACAAAGTAATGTAGAAATAATTGAGTGGTTGTATAGTAATTGATGTGTTTTAAAGTATATAAAAAGACAAGTGAGTGTTGAGTTGGAAAGATAATAACAATTTAAAATTGATGATTAATTTTGCATTAAAAATTTATTTAAAAAGATAAAAATATGTGTATGGTAGGACTAGTCTTGAGCCCGCCATGCTCGGTCGTACTTAAAAGTTATAATAATAATTTTTGACAAATTCTTATATGCAATATTTCATGGATCTAAGATCCGTGAAATTATCCATATAACAAAATTCGCGGATCAAGGCGGGTTGGGTCGGGTTAGGTCGTGTTTGGCTAAAAAAACTCGCACAAGGACAAAAATACAATTTTCGCTTCCGGGTGCTCCGGTGTTACTTATTAGGTTACGCATATGTTACTTACGATAAATATGTGTTACTTATAAAATAAATAATATGTATTTGTCTAAAAATAATCGTCAAAATGCAAAAATAAAAATGAAAAAATGGTCAAATAAATATCTAATCTAATTATATGTGTGAATCAAATAAGTATTTAATCTTCGACAACTTTATTCTTATTAAAAGAGTGTGATTTTATTAAGATGATGACTTATTTGATCTCAATATTAAAGAGAAATGAGTTTAATGTGTTAAGAAAAAAACCATGGGTCTATTTGATCCCCAAGTATAAGATTTTTGGGGTAAATATGTGTTATTGTAAGGGCAAATGTGTGTATTAAACTTGTGCGAAGGTAGAAATAAATTTTTACTCTCGGGTTGTATTATTATTAAGTCAAACACATGTTATTGTATGAAGAAAAATGTGTTATTAATGAACAAAACTAAAATTTTATTCTTTTAAGGACTAGTAACACGTACTTACCCTTACGGTAACACATAATTGTTCTTCTTGTAACACATATTTTTGAAAAAATATGTTACTATATGAACACAAATGTGTTCTTGTATAGAGAAATATGTGTTACTATATGAAGAAAAAAATGTGTTACTACATGAACAAAAATATGTTACTTTATGGAAAAATGTGTGTTACTATATGAATAAATCGGAGCATTAGGATTTGCGATATTCATTCTAGTTTAAACAGAAATAAAAATTTATCATCGAAGTTCGCATAAGCTTTGTATTCATCACTTTGTTTAAATTTTATCCAAGATCTTGTTTTTCATCAATCGGATCATCCAACACCTAATTATCTGGAAATTTTTTAAAAAAATCATCCATGTCTTCTCCTTTTTGCTCTCTTCTCCTCAATTTGATCTCGTAGTTGAATTTCGTTGTTGTTTTCGTCGGATTTCATTGTTTTTATTGTCTCATGATCGCCGCCGTATCTGTATTTGTAGATTGTCATCGCTGCTCGCGCTAATCTGCGTTGTTAATCCTAATCTGTCTGCGTTCTTAATGGTTTGACCCGTTTTGATGGTGTGACCGCGAATTTTTTTCCTTTTTTAATCGATATTTCATGTGAAATATTTCACAAGAGACTCGCTATAATTTTTTTAGGGTCACTCTTGGGTGAGACTGTCTCATCTCATACATGAGATGGGTCTCACCCATGATTCATATTGCAAATAACTTACCCATATTTATTTTATGAGATCAAAAATATGAATTTATCCCTAAATTAAAATACACTATCTCAAACAGGGACAAGATCGCATACCTTGAAATTTCTTATTTGAATTCGATCAAAATATCTTCGCATGTCTTATTTGAATTTATTCGAGGTAAATATTATTGGAGATGAATTCATGAGAGGCAAATTTCTTTGCATTTCTTATTTGAAATTTCTCATAATCAATTGATGCGATTTCGGTAAGAAGAACACAAAAGTTCTTTGAAATTTAATCTCAATTCTTTGAAATCTACTCCGTCTGACGCGCAAGGTTCGGTAGACGATAAGCCCCCAAAACCGAGGTTGATTTTCTACTTCGTGATGTTCTAGAATTTTTGTGTAATAAAAATCGGGATAATGAAATAATTATCCCTACGAGAGAGTTGATTTTTGGTTTGGGTTGTGTATGCGGTGTTTTCTGCGGTATCGGGATTAGAATTCATTGTGTCTAAGCATCAACACGATTGTAAGGAATGCATATCTACTACTTTGGTGGTGCTCTGTTTTTACCTATTATTCCTTAAAATATAGGCTAAATTGAAATGAAAAAGGGCGTTGAAACTATTACATGACATCCATAGCCAAAAATAATTTACCTATGCTCCTATTTTTATTTTTGGGTGACTTAGGTTCTTCCTATTAATATCTACTCTGGTGGTGCTTATTTGTTGTGTTTTGGTGTATCATATGTGGGGTGTGGGGAATGCATGGAAGGGAGGTAGGATATGTGTTTATATATTAAATGTTCTTTGGTAATCTTGCGAGAATAGTAGCATCAACATAGAATCGGATTAGGTGAACCAAAAATAATATCATCAACATAAATTTGAACTAAGATGATCTCACCATCAACTTCTTTTCTAAAAAGTGTCCTATCAATCTTGCATTTAGAAAATCCATTGTTAACAAGGAAATCGGATAATTTGTCGTAACAAGCCCCGGTGCTTATTTAAGTCCATAGAGAGCTTTCTTGAGTTTGTAGACTGGTTACCGATTCAAAACCCGGGTGATCTACATAGACTTCCTCAAGCATGTGCCATTTAAGAAGACAGACTTAACATCCATCGAAAGGCGTGAAACGTTTATAGGTTGCAAATGCCAAGAATAACCTTATAATTTCTAATCTAGCAACTAGAGCAAAGGACTCATCATAATCAATCCCTTCATATTGTGAATAACCTTTTGCTACCAATCTTGTCTTATTTCGAACTACACTATTATTCTCATCTGTTTTATTCTTAAGAACTCACTTGGTGCCTATAATCTTTCGGTGAGGTGGTCTATCCACTAGCTCTCATACCTCTTGTCTTTCAAAGCGATGCAGTTCTTCTTGCATAGCCATTACCCGATTTTGGTCGACAATGCTTCATCAATTGTCTTAGGTTCAAGTAGTGAAATATAGCAGTTGAACATCTTTGTTGGGATCGGCATTGTCCTCGTCTAGATACTCATGCTTAGATCACCAATGATGCATTCAGCGGATGATAGTTCATTACCTTTTTTCCTTTGTGAACAACAAAAGTAGGCTCATTATTCTCTTCAAACGGTAACTCCTCTAGTCGAATCGGAGTAGGAGTTCCCTTCACAAGATGATCTCATCGATAATCGGGTTTTGAGGGTTCTTTTTTAAATTTGGAACTTGAGTAGGAGTTTCTTTTTAAAGATTAGACCAGAACGTCCTCATCTAAATACGAGTCCAGATTAGGTAGATAGACTTTAACACTCTTAGAAGTTTTTAGTTCAAGTTTATTAAAATCATCCGACAATTTAGTCACCTCATCTCGAGACATAAAACAACTCCTCAAAGATTATGTGAGGAGTTTCTTCCACACAAAGGGTATTCCTATTAAACACTCTAAATGCTTTAGAGGTGGTGGAATATCCTAAGAATATTTAAATCGACTACTTTAGCATCAAAAGTTTTTAATTGACTTTTCTGTTGTTGTGAATGAAACATTGGCAACCAAATGCACGAAAATAGGAAATACAAGGAATCTTACACTTCCATAGCTTATACGGAGTCTTACCCTTGTCCTCGATCGCAAGCATCTGCTGGGGTATAACAAATTTGTATTAATTGCTTGACCTAGAACCTGTGAGGAGTACCATGCTCGGCTAGCATGCTCCTAGTTGATTCTTTGAGTGTACGATTTCCTCCTCTCAACTATCCTATTTTGTTGAGGAGTATGTCTTGAAGATGTCTCGTGCTCTATTCCAAACTCATGACAAAAGATAGTAATATAGGAATTAAGAAACGTGGATCCCTTTTCACTCCTTATCTTAATTATACTAACACCTTTCTCATTTTGAATTTGTTTGAATAAGTCGGGAATCTTGGTCATCGTCTCATTTTTCTAGAAAAGAAACAATACTCAAGTATATCTTGAAAAATCATCCACGACTACTAGGGTATATTTCCTTCCATTAAAGCCGAGAGAAGACACGGGTCCAAACAAATTCAAATGCAAAAGTTTTAAAACTCTCTCAAATGAGATTGTGTTAATATTATTAAAGGAAGACTTAGTCTGTTTTCCTTTTTGGCATGCATCACACTTAAGATCATTAGAAAAGAATTTATTTGGTAATCCTTTAACAAGTCCTTTTCAAGAAATCTTGTTAAAGGTTCTAAAGTTCAGATGGCTAAGCCTTTTATGCCATAGCTAAGTGAGATCATTTCCACCCTTAGCAATTAAACGGTATTCTTGGGACAACTTTTGAAATTAGCAATATATATATTAACTTGTCTGATCCCAGTTAAAAGAACCTTGTCTAAAATACCTTCTAATACTTCACATTTTTCACGGGAGAATTTTACATTAAATCCCTTGTCACAAAGTGAGAAAGCAGACAGGTAAATCATGCTTAAGACTTTCTACGAAATATACCTCATTTACCTGGATATCACCTATTATTAAGGTTCCAACCCCTTTGGTTTGTCCAAAGTTGTTGTCACCAAAGATCACCCCGTGTCCATCTATGCTTTGGAAGTTTGATAAAAGCCTATTCTCACAAGTCATGTGTTTGGAGCATCCGCTATCAATGTACCAAACGAGAAGCTAATATATCTTCTCTCATAGTTGAGCTTGGGTGATCCTACAAAAAAAGATCAAGTTTTAGGTACCCTAGTGATCCTGGGTCCTTTAGGGTTAATAATAGTTTTGGTATCCACACAAATATATCATGAGCTTTTAAAACCAAAGATTCCGATTTCCTACCCAATCTATCTACCAAAATGAGGCTGTTTAAGTCCAGCTTATTCAACTGTTCTTTTGTCATTGTCTTATATTTTGGAAGATAAGGATAGGATTTGCTCGTGCTATAAAAAATTAAACATTTGGTGAGGTTTGAATTTGATATTTGGATGTACCTTGGAGACAGGTCTAGTCATATGAACTTTCTTTAAAGTACGATCGGATGAGTTAGCAATAGTTCTCTGTCTATTTCAAGGTCTAATTTAACCTCTTTTTTTTTTTTTTTTTTCGTGGCTTAATACCCTTGGTTTCTTTGGATCATCTTTCTTACTCCTATCAAATCCAAGACCCGTCTTATTATGAGCCTTTTTAGAAGAGTTAAAAATCTGATCTATAAGCTGTTTGAGAATTATTAAGTTGGCTTAACTTGAAGTTGATGACCTTCCCGACATTTCGGTGGGCTTTTAGATCGATGGTTACCTCGAGCTCGGTCTTGGCCGGGTCCATCGAGAATGATCTAGCTCTTCCACTAGGGCCGTCCATTTGAGCCTTTGCCCCGGGGTCCTGGATTTTCCCCACAGGGTCGAGGTCCGGAGAGGTCCGGGTCAAAACCAAGGCAAGGTTCCAAATCCTGCTCTCCCGACATCCGACCGAGATCGATGTCCATAGGGACGATCTGGTCGGTCGGGGTGAGCTTCAAATGGTCCTACTTACAGTCGATCAAGTTGGTGACATTTCTTTATTGCCACTGATCGGGCTCGTTTGAGTTTTGTTCGGCCATGGTAAGAGTGTTGCAACGGTAATCTGAACTAAAAATGAAAAGTAAATTCAGAGGCGAGTAGTTCAAACTTTTCTTTACCATTTTTGGTCCCCTTTTACCATTCCAACTTTTCCCTCGGGAGTAGGGAACTTGATACGATAAAAGTAGGAGGAGGCAATTGCCTCAAAGGTGTCGAGGAAAGGATGACAAAGAAACAATTATACTTGTTTGGTCGGGTCAACTATTACAAAATCTACGGGCCTAGTGATCCTAACCCTATCATCTCTCGTGGTGCCACTCCACCGCAAGCTTGATCTTCCCATAGGAATTGATGATCGTGTCGCCGGCCGTACAACCGAAGGTCGTAGGGCTTGATGAACTTAGTTAGGTTCCCCATCTGGTCCAAAGTGGACTTGAAGATTATGTTGCGAAGCTGTCATTATCGATTAGTACTCGATCGACCGTCATCCCCAAAATGGTGGCCGAGATAACCGGAGCGTCGTTCTTGAGGCATAGGACCCCATCTCGGTCGGCATTGGAGAAGGCTGATGATAGCGATTTTAGAGATAGTTGGCTCGGGTAAGATGTTGATCGGGTTGATGTTGTCGACCGCTTTGAGCTCGACCTTCCTCTTTATTTTCGATTGGTGAAAACCTCCACTAGGCCTCCTAGGTGTCCTCGCCACCTTGGAGCATGTTGATCCTCCCACCGATGCGGGCGGTAGGAAACTCCTCTCCTCCGAGTCTTCCTCGGTTAGCTCTGCAATTGCGGTGATCCTTTACGGTGAGTTCACTCTTTGGCATCGCGGGTGTCTCTCCTCGGTGTCGGCCCTCGGGAGGTTTCTTGACAAACGTATCAAGTTTTCCCCCTCGTAGAGCTTCCATAACTACTTGAGCAGTCCCGACACCGGCTGGTGTTGTGCCCTGGGAGTCGTGGTAGACACAAAATTTGCCGGAGCTCGAGAATGGCCAAGTCCAACCTAAGCGAACTCGGTTTTGGAAGTATACCAGAGTGTTTGATGGCGTTGAAAACGTAGGGTGGGGAGTAGCAGAGGACTTCCACCACTTGGTGCAATTCGCCTATTCCTCACCCTTTTTTCCTCTCCCTCCTCCTTCACCTCACCCAACCGCTAAGGGATGAGCTTTTGGCAAGTGATCAAGTTACCCGCTCGGTGGTGGAACTCGACGTAGATAGAGGGGTACTTCTTCATCATATGTCGAAACATATGGGAATGCAGGTTGGAGACCATTGATCGGCGTGTGAAGCTAGAGCTCGTCCCCATAGGTTCTCCTATGAGGAGTATCTCATCCAGACGGTCGAGATATCCCTCGTCGCCCTCCCGCCTAGATTGACGAATCCCTATCAACCTCGGCGGTTCTCGGCCCAGGGATTTTGGAGGCAAAGTATGATGTAAACTATCGCCAAGCTCATAAAAGTTGTTGATCAAGCGGGGAGGGAGGGAGACATTCCATTTGTGGGCGAGCTTGCACTAGAGTGAGTAGGAGCTGGGCGACACTTAGTCGCATCGGAAGCCCCACCACCGATCATGTAAATCTTATATTTGCTCGAGGTGGGACTCGGATCGATCTTCCCTCATACATTGGAGTTTGAGGGGGAGGATTTTGGGTTGAATCGACGCGTGTTCAACCTCCATCGAGAATGGCTCGCTCCCCATGTTGCGCTTTGGAGCTCCATCCCGAAGCTTCGAAATGGGTCTCCATCTCGTCGATCTTTCTCTCGCAAGGCGACGAGGAGGGAGTCGTGAGGGTCGAGAGTAGGCTCTGCCGAGTAGGGAGGGGACCATGACAATCTTGGATCCTCACCGGCCGGTCCCAAGCGTTCATGGCGGGAACCCTCCGACTTTCGACATCTTTGGAAGCTAGGGCCGCCACCTCTGGGGGGCCTACCTTTAGTGGTCTTCGTCACTAACTCGGAATCGATTCAAAATCAAGTTGGCGAGAGAACCCTAGGCGTTCAAAGACAGTCTTTGAACCACAGGGCTGGCGATTCTTGTGGGCGATTGGGTCCCGCCATATGCTCGTATAGCTAGCTTTCTCTTGTCATTACGAGTTATTAAGGGCCTTTTCTTTTTGTGGACTGCCGAGGGCCAAGGGTTGGCCACCCCGAGCTCGTGACCGCGAGCTGCAGGTTGTTTGTAGGGGTGAGTATTATTAGGTTTTTAGCAGAAAAGCTAGACCAAACCAGCTGAAATTTTAATTCGGCTTGGTTATTTTGGTATTTGGTTTTAAAATTTGAAAATTTTGGTATTCGATTTGATATCGATTTTATGAACAAAATTTTGATATAACCGAAAACCAAACCGAAATTTAATATATATATATATATATATATATATAATATAATATATATATTAAAATATAATCAATATATATATATATATATATAATTTTATGAATTTATATTAAATTTCGTATTTGGTATTTTATGTTAATATTTTGATATTTTGGATTTGGATTTTATGTTGGATGTTGGAACTTGAGAACTTGGAACTTGTTAGAGTATAAATTATTTTTGTGTGCTAGTTTTACTTTTTTGGTTGAGAAATTATTTTTAAAAATGGTCCAAAAGAAAGATCTCAAAATTTATTTTAAAAAAATCGGTATTCGGTATTATACTAAAACCGAACTGAATATTTTGCTTTCGGTATTGATTGATTTTTATATATTTTAGTTCAATTTCAGTTTCTTATTGTGCTAATTTGGTATTTGTTCGATTTTCACTAATCGATTTCGATTGATTACCAAATACCGGATACAAACCCCTAGTTGTTTGATGGCGATCTGAATCGCCGGGGATTGATATGCAGAGTGGGATGGGGGCAAGCTCCCAACCCTCATGGGGTTGACGTCCCCTTAGCTTTCGAGATAAACGGGAATAGTCTCCAACCGAAACCTTGTTGGTGGGGCTTTTCCCCACTGGTTGGTGGTTCCCGCATTTGACATTGTTAGAGCGATTTGAAGTTTTGGGAGCTAGATGGGAGTGTTCGAAGAATGAATAACGTTCTTTAGGAACCTTTGATGAACAAAAAGTGTTTTGTGTTTTTTTCTCAAGAAAGATGGGGCTCGGTATACCCTTCTTCTAGCGTCGATTGTTGTTACACGGTCTAAACCTAAGAGTGTTTGATTAATGTGGCTTGAATTATTGTGTAAAACAAACAAAGAGACAAAGATCTTGTACAATACATGTTAATGTTGAGCAATTAATGTGAGATATAATGCATGAATGTGGTAAATAAGAGAAGAATTCTTTGGGGTTGTTAAGCTCGGTCTTAAGTGTGGGAGCTAAAATTCCTTTCATTGAGCCATAAAGGCTCTATTTACAAGGCAAGAATGTTGCGCTAGGATTCCATAATTTGGGGCCGTGCATTTAATGTATGGATTCTCATTTCTTGTTGGGTATACCGTGTCCGTACTTGGGTGATGGCCGCCCAATCCTACCCTATGTACGCTGATAGAGGGATCCACATATAAAGAGGATTTGTCCCTATTACAAGGTATGCTTGACATTAACTATTAGCACCGATAATGAGATTGCTTTCCTAAATTAGGTTGATTTATAGTACTTCTCGACACGCTTTGTTCTGGTCGGCTCGGCTCGCTCGAGGATCCGGTCATCCGAGGTGTCCTTGGCCTCCGACTCTTGGTTGGTCCCCTGCTCGGCCTTGCCACGGGCAGGCCCGTCTTACTTGTTGGGCCTTTGACGGTCGTTGGGCTTCGGCCTATTGGGCCAAAATATTCCATGTTACAACATAGGGTTTATATAATTGGAAAAAGGGGAAAACTCACCTTATAAGTACGAGATGATTTATCAACCTCTCAAATGGAAGATAGTAGTAGCTCCATTCATAAACAACAATAATGAGAAGAACGTTGAGTGAAAAGAAAAAGCGAGCGGAGGAAGGATAAAGCGAGAAGAAAGATGGAGCGAAAGATAGAGAAAAGAGAGCGGCGATTGTGAGTAATGATTATAGGGGTTAAATTAGGGATAAAAATAAGTCAATGATTACCCTATCTTCATACCCATTCCAGAGTCTAATTGTACCCAAGCATAGCCAATGAGAATTAACAATGATTCATTCTCATTCCCTACCTCTATTACCCCTAACCATGCACCCCTTAATTGTAGCAAAAAATGGTTTGCTCTTGTCCCCTAGATGGGATATGAATTTGTTTAAAGTCGATAAACACCTGTCAGGACATTTTACCTGTTTGGCATTCTTGGGTTCCTCCATGTCGAGGATTGCTTTAATGTGGTCTAGGTTAGCTTCGATTCCTCATTGGCTCACAATGTGGCCGAGGACTTGTCGACCGAACCCCAAAGTTGTATTTCTTTGAGTTGAGCTTCATGTTGTATTCTCTTAAAATTGAAAATGCCTCACGAGGTCCCTCGAGGTGGTCCCCCTTCTTTACACTCTTGATAACAATGTCGTTTATGTAGACTTCCATTATTTTGTCAATCGATCGGCGAACATTTTATTTACTAACCTTTGATAAGTTATTAGGCATTTTTCAAGCGAAGGGCATCCTAAGTCGGGAGTAAACGTTCTTTTACGTGAAGATGGAGGTGTGTTTAATGTCTTCAACAACCATCGGTATTTGATGGTAACTGCGAAAGCGTCCACGAAGGATATCATTTCGTGACCGACGGTATTGTAAACCGGATGGTCGATGTATGGCATCGGGAAGTGATGCTTTGGACACGCTGCATGTAGGTCCATGAAATCGATGCACAACTTCTAGGACTTGTTGGACTTTTACGAGCATAGCATTGGCGACCCACTGGGGGCTCGTCCTCGGCCTACTTAATTAATTTGTTATCGAGCGGTTTCTTGACCTTCTCGGACAAGGCGGTGTACTTCTTTAGTCCAAATTTCCTTCTCTTTTGTGAGATTGGTTTGCGCTTTGGAGTCGATCTTGAGGTGGTGTCATGCGGGTTTTGGGTCGATGCCCACCATATCTGGTGCGACCAAGCAAAGACGTCCACATTTTCCTTGAGGAAGTTGATGATGTCCCTCCGTATTTTGAATGAGACTTTAGAGATAATGGTGACTTCTAGGTATGGGTGGATGGAGTACACTTTGAAATGTGTTCAAGTTCTTCGATTAGAGCAGTTCGCTTCGAGTCTACGGCCTCTAGGGTCTTGAATTTTGCCCTTGAGATCGAGGTCAAAGTTACGGGTTCAAAATCAAGGTGAGGTTCCAAATCTTTCTCGTCTAAGGCGTGATTGAGATCGACGTCCTTGGGAACGGATTAGTCGGCCAAAGTGAGCTCGATCTAGGCTTACTCGAGATCGATTATTTCGGCCAAGGTGGATTCTTAGTTGTGTTGGTCGAGTTCACTTAAGGTTTACCCGGCCACACTAAAGTATTGCAACAAAAATCTAAGCTAAGTGGGAAAATTAAATTTGGACGCAAGTAGTTCAAATATTTTTGCCATTTTCTAGTCTCCTTTTACCATACCAACTTCCCCTCGGGGGTAGGGAACTTGATGCAAGGCGACAAAGAAAGCCGTTATACATATTCGATCGGTTGACTATTACAAAATCTTTGGGCCTAGTAATCCTAATCTCGTCTTCTGCGTGGTCAACGAGCTCGACGGCGAGTTTGATCTTTCCAAAGGCATTGACGATTGTGTCACCAAAGCCGCGTAGCTGCAAAGTCATACGACTTGATGAACTTGGTTAAGTTTCCCATTTGGTCTAGTGTGGACTTGAAGATGATGTTGCGAAAGCTGCCGTTGTCAACCAAAACTTCGGTTGACCGTCATGCCAAGGACGGTGGCCGAGATGACGAGCATCATTTTTGGGGCATAGGACCCCGTTGCGGTCATAGTTAGAAAAACTTATCACCACTTGTCTTTGAGATGGCCGGCTCGGGTGTGGTGTTGACCATGTTGATGTTGTCGATGGCCCCGAGCTCGGCTTTTCTTTTTTGTTAGGCGGCTGAAAACCTCAACCAATCTTCCCCGGCTATCTCCCCCACTTTGGATCATGTTGATCCTTCCTCCGAGGTGGGTGGCAAGTAGCTCATCTTTGGTGGACTCCTCCTTGGCGGTCTCCGCATAATCGCTGCAATCCTTTTGGGCGACTTCACCTTTAGAGCCCGGGTGCCCATTCTTCGGTGTTTGCCTTTGGGGCGGGCTTCTTGACGAAGGTGTTAAGTTGTCGGTCCTCGTAAAGCTTCCACAATTGTTTGAGCAAATCCCGACATTGGTGGTGTTGTGCCACGGAGAATCGTGGTAGGCACGAGAACATATCTAGCCTAATCGGCCTCGACTTCGGGAGCATGTCGATATGCATGATGACGTTGAAAACATAGGTGGGGGAGTGGCCGAGGACGTCAACCACTTAGTGGATTTTCGTCCCCTTGGATGGGCCTTCAAATGTTTTGAAGGTCCCATGATTTTGTGGCCACCGCTTCTTGGTGTGGCCATGATCTTATTTTTCAAAGTGAGGATGCTTTCGCGGTTCCTCACCCTTTCTTTCTTCTCCGTCTAACCACCGGGTGATGAGTTTACGGTAGGTGATAAGATCACCTGCTCGGTGGTGGAATTCAGCGTGCAATTAGACATATGAGAGTCGGGTCGCGAGGCCATTGATGGTTGCGTGCAATTAGAGCTCATCCCCAGTGGTTCTGGTGAGGAGTATCTCGTCTAGGCAATCAAGATACGCCTCATCACTTTTCCTCCTAGACCGGTAGATCCCCATCAACCTCTATCGGTATTTAGTTCGGGGATCTTGGAGGCGAAGTAAGTTGTGAATCTCTCATAGAGCTCGTCAAAGCTATTGTCAAGCGGGTGAGAAGGAATACATACCGATTGTGGGCGAGCTCGCCTAAAGTTAGCGGGAATTGTCGGCACTTGGTCACATTGGAGGCCCCCTACCGACCATGTAAATTTTGTATTTACTTAGGTGGATCTCCGGCTCCATATTCTCCTCATATGAAGGTGTGGGGAAAATCTTGGGCTGCACTGGGGCATGCTTAACCTCCATGGAGAGCGGTTCACTTGCAATATTTCATTTTATGAGTCGTGGGCTTCGAAACGGTTCTTTATCTCATCGATCTTCTTATGCATAGTGATGAGAAGGGCATCGCAAGGATCGCGAGCTAACTGATGTTGAGGAGGAGGGATTGGACCAAAACGGTCTGGATCGGGATTCACCGCCCTATGGGCCGGTGAGGGCATTTTCGGCCGATGTTGGCTCTGGTGAGTAGGATTTTTGGCTGCGTGACCGCGTGCGTCGACGCCTCGGTGACCGACTCGGAGTCGGATTCACAATCCAATTGATGAGATGTCTTGTTGGGGTTCTTGTGAAGCCCGTGGAACCTAGATGGTCAAACACAGACTTTTATCCTTGGTCGTGCCCACCCTTTTTGGTGATCCAACGGTTGTGAGCTTGTTCGGCTTGCTTCTTTTTACCCTTTTGGACTCGGGTAAGCTTATTCTTCTAAGGAGCGACACGAGGGTGATTGTGGTATAATCGGGTAAGTGTTATTAAGACCAAATCAAGTTTATCAAATCCAAGAGATATGTTATGCAATGAGGCCCTAGGATACAAGTTTTCGATGACTATTGATGCAAGCAAGGTTTTGGTGCCAAATACACTACTAAATGCAATAAGGACTATCAAACAACAATTAAACTATGATTAGACTAATAGCAAGGAATGAAACTAGCTAAGCAAACTTTCAAGTAATCAAATGGGAAAAGCGTGCTAGGAATAATCTCCACCAAGGAATCAATGATCACAACTATAATTGCTTCAAATTGCTATTCAATCCGGATAGAAAGTATGAACATCATGCAATAATGTCTCCATTCATCACACAATGCCTAAATGTGAGTATCCTTAATGCAACTAATCTCTCAATTATGAAGCACCTAATTCATACAATCATACATAATTAAAACTCGATTAATCCCTAATCACGTTAGCTCAACTCTCGTTTGTTTCTAGGGTGATCAAACATCAAACTATAGAGATAAAAATGTATGAAGCACAATTAGCATCAACAATTAGAAAACTATCTATCTCAATTAAACCACAATCATCAACAATTATAGAAAGAACAATCAAATCATCCTCAATTTCAATTATCACAAGCACAAGAGAATTAGCCCATGGAGCAAAGTGCAAAATCCATGGGTGAAGAATCAATTAGCATGATCATCATAGCAATTAACAAAACAATAAAACAATAGAAAACAAGAGATAAGAAGAACATCACCAAATTTTGCTAATTGAAATGGAATTAAATGCTTGAATCTCCACAATTGTAAACTTCTCTTCACTTGAATTACAATCTCAATTGTCTAATCTAAGCGAGAAAATGCTAATCTAAACAACAATTAAATGGAAATCTAACTAGAAATGTGAATCTAATGATCTAGGAAATGGAAATTGGCTTGAAAATGCAAAAATTGCCCTAAAATCAAGTGATAACTTCCCTAAACTAACTTATGCTCTGTTTTTCGTCCAAGGTGGTTTAAAAAGGTGAAAAACTGAAAATCGGGTGCCTCGAGTCAAGCTTAAAAGGGGCTTTTTTAAAAAAAAGAAAAAGAAAAATTTTGCATGTCCAGGGGTTTGATCTCAGTGCTGTGAGAAAAAATGAGCAAGCTCCTTACCATCTCGGTAATTAACTTGCTCTTTATAGTATATATGTTCATCGGGGAGAAACATGGGCACTTTTAATAAAACGAAAAAAAAACACCACTAGCAAGGTTTGAACCACGGTCGCCCGGCAACAAAGAAGAGCGCTTTACCAACTTGGCTAGGCATAATTTTAGTATGAGCTTTTCCTATTATATGTTCGGCTTGAAGAAGCATGGGTACCCTTTAAAAAATCGGAAAACCCCTTTGTTAGTAGGGTTCGAACACGGACGCTGTGTGTATGGAGGAGCGTTTCGCCACTTCGCTGGATGTGTTTTTGTTAATAAACACGCCTTTTGTAATATCTATTCGACTTGAGCGCGCCAAGAATTTAACACTTATTCCCTAAGCTACAAGCTCGACCCGAGGCGCCCGGGCTTGACCAATGGTTGAGTCTAGGGAATTTTGGACTCCCGACTCGACCTTCTAACCCTCGTTTTTATCCCACGTGTTCGTCTCTTTGCCGTATGAATCCCGGTACTCTCGGTTCGGTCTAATTCCTCCGAAATCCTGAAAATAAGATGAAACACATCGAAAAACCATTAGTTCTCATACAATAATACCTTAATTGCAAAAGAGTGATACTCTACACCTTAAAGCACAAATTCTAACACTTTTCATCACACTTTGCAATTATTCACCCTAAAAAATCATGCATCAATTCACTTTAATCAAACACCCCCAAACTTAAGATGTTGCTCGTCCTCGAGCAACGAAACAATTAAGCACGAAAAAGTGAATTGATTACAATTATGTCTCATGGCACCATAGAAGAAAATAGGACAATCAAACTTATCAATGAACTCAAGTCTCAATGCAAACTCTCAACTAACAATCATAATACATCATGCTCAAACAAATGCAAAATTCAATGCTCACATCATTGCTCCTTCCATGGAGTGTTTCTCTCCTCTCTCAAGTGTATAAAGGTTAAATGTCACTTAATCATCAAATTCAAGAACATGCATCCCATAAGCTTGCCAAAGGACTCAATCTCCATTATTTTCTTTTGTTTTTCAATCATGAATCAAAGAGGGTTTTCGCCAAGGTTGTAATGTAGACTCTTTGGAATGGGTAGGTGAATTTAGGTAAGAGTGACTCACATTAGTAGAGAACTTGAAAATTAACTAAGCACTTCAATACACTTCTCTTCCAATCTTTTATCAATCCACACTCTTTCTTCTTCATGCTTTTCAAAGTTAATACACCACCCTTCTTTTGAGCTTTCTTTCTCATCTAAGCTCTCAAATTGAATTTTTCTCCTTTTCATCACTTCCACTTTTTTTTCAATTCAATTTTTTCACATCTCAACCTTTCTTTTTCTTTTCTCAACAATCAACTTAGCTCATCATCATTCCACCTCATTTTTGCTTTCAATACTCCATTCATTTAGCCAACAATCAAGCTCTACTAAACATAGGACAATAAGGCTCATAAAAATAGGTAAAATTGCTTCAATTTCACTTGGCTTGCCAAAGAATAAGGATACTAAGCTCAAAATGGTTTACTAAGGAAATCAAATGTTTTTGTGGGGAAAAATTTGGCTAAGTGACTTCTCATATCAAACATGGCCTCTTATCATATTCATGAAATCACACAAAGATCAATTTTAATAAGTCCAAGGTCAAGTTCTAGCATACAAATCCATGAATGATGCACTCACAAAGAATTTCAACCGTATAAGATGTACGATTCTTAAGGCACAAAAGCTCATGGGCTACAATTGAGCAATGAATAAAGCATTTTAAATCACATCCATCTTCACATAATCATCAATCATGCTAGCTTCAAGCCATATATCAACTCATGATCATATAAAAAGTTCAATTAATCCTTCAATCAAGCACAAGTGCACATGTACATAATCTCAATTAGTTCAAAAGTTCAATTTGATCGGATCCACCCGCCCTATGGGCCGGGAGGGCATTTTGGGCTGATGTTGGCTCTAGGCCGAGTAGGATTTCTAGCTGCGTGGCCGCGTATGTGGACGCCTCACGGTGACCGACTGAGTCGGATTCAAAATCCAATTAATGAGATGACTTGTTGGGGGTTCTTGTGAAGCCCGTGGAACTTAGACGGTCAAACACCGACTTTGATCCTTGGTCGTGCCTAGGGATGGGAATAGGCCAGGCTACCGGCAGGGCCTACGGCCCGGCCTACTAAAGCACAGCTCGGCTCGGCCCGTTTAATAAATAGGCCAGGATCAAGCCTTTTAAAAAGCCTATTTAATTAAATAGGCCAGGCTTGAGCTTTCTTATATGCCTTTTAAGCCTACCACTGGCCTATTTAACTATATATATAATAATATAATATATTATATTTATATATAATATATATATATATATATATATATATTTTAATAATTGTGAGATACTCATATATTTTATCTCATAAATTTACATATTAGTAAAAAGTATTAATAAAAAATATTAATAATAAACAAAATAACTTACGTCACGTTAATTTACATAAGATTTTGTTATTGCTTTTGCTAATTAATAATTCTTGGTATGTTAATTTTATTCGTATTTTGAATTGTATAGTATTTACGGTGTAATATAAAATATGTGATTTTTTAAAATTTAATGAAGAATAAAAAAGTTGTAGCAAATAGGCCTTTAAAAGGCTTTGTGCCCGGCCTATTTATTAAAAAGGCAGTGCCGAGCCTTGAAAAAAGCCTATAATAGATAATAGGTCGTGCTCAGTGCCTAAAATTATCTAATAGGCCTAGGCTTTCTTATGCAAAGCCTCGGTCTGGCCTCGGCCTATTCCCACCCCTAGTCGTGCCCACCCTTTTTGGTGACCTGCAGACGGTTGTGAGCCTGTTCGGCTTGCTTCTTTTACCCGCTTTGGGCTCGGGTAAGCTTATTCTTCTAAGGTGCGATCGAGGGTTTGGCCTCCTTCCAGCTCTCCTGTACGTGCTTGTAGTTGCTTTATAGCTGTTTGCACCGCCTGAGTCTCGAAACTCTTGGATGGGAATGAAGGGCTAGTCCCTCATGGCTCGTATAGAGGAGTGGTCCCCTTGGCTTCGTTCATTAGTTTAAATGGGAATGACTTCGTGGGCTGCCTGCGAGGGGTGGTGGATCCAGAGGTAGAGAGAAAGTGATTTTGATTTGAAGATGAGGTTGAAGAAAATTGAGTGTTCTTCAAGCTTTTATGATGAAACGATGTTGTTCTTCATTTTTTCCAGGAAATTTAAGGTTAGATTACCCTCCTTCCAGCGCCAATTGTTGTTACCCATTCTAAATCTCATGGATTTGTGGATTAATGTGACATATTAAATGGATAAAACAAAGAGGATGATCGAAATGAAATAAATACACAATAATCAATCAATGCAAGTGATGAGCAATGAATGCTTGGATGAATGCTTTAATGCGGTAAATAAGAAAGAGGATTAATGAGTGTGTTAAGCTCGGTCTTAAGTGAGGGTGTTGGGAACCTATTTATTGTGTCATAAATGTTATATTTATAGGGCAAGAATGTTGTCCTAGATCCTATGAATTTGGGAGATGCATTTGATGCATGGATTCTCATTTAATGAGGGTGTGTACCATGTTAGGATGAAAAACTGTGTTTTGATGAAGTTAAGATGAGTAGTAAAATATGATAACCAATTGAAGTCCTTGTATAGTCACTTGAAGTAATAAGTAATAATGTAATAAGTGTTGTAATAGATAGCTAAGATAGTTGTTAAAAGTCGACGAAGACGTGGAAGATCGGACAAGGACAAGTCGGATAAGCAAGAAGAAATCAAACGAAGCTCTTGAAGAAGGATCGAAGACACGCCGAGTAGAATAAGAAAGACATGTCAAGATCGGACTAGGAGAAGTCGCTCGAGAAGTAAGATGCGAGATGAAGAAGACAGGTTAGAAGAAAAACAAGATTCGATTACAACCAACATAAGAAGAAGTTAGACGGTTATAACCAACAAACAAGAATCGATTGCAACCAAACATGAAGGTTTAGAAAAAGTCGGTTATAATTAACAAATTCTAGAAGATGTCAAGTCGATTACAACAAACTTGGAAGCATATAAATAAGAATAGTTTCTACCGAGAGCATAACATACATGCATATCATATTCATTATTTTCATAGAAAGTTTAGAGCTCTCAAAGTATTCCTAGATTGAAAAAAATTCCATATTGTATTAACTTTTGAAGTGTTTGTAGAATACTTTATGTCTTTGTATCCTCATAGTCATTCTCCGAATTTTGTGTATAGTATAGAAGATAGAAGAAGACTTGAAGATCATCCTTGTAATTGTAAGCGGTAAGCAAGTAAGGAAGTAAGTGAGTAAGAGAAGACTCTTTCACAAGTTGGGAAAGGAGAGTGGATGTAGGATATTCATATACGAACCACTATAAATCTTGTGTTCTTTATATTCAATATTATTTGTGTTCTCAATATTACTTGAAATTGAATCAAATAATCGAAAGATTGAGTATAATATTTCCACCGTGAACTTTGAGTAATTTAGAAGACTAACTTGAATAGTTAATTAGGAATTGAAGAATTTTATATAATCTATTCAAGCCCCCTCCTAAATTATCATGTGAAACTCAATCGAGGGACCAACATACCGTGTCCGTACTTGGGTAGGCGGTCACCCACTCACGTCCCGCTAGTTGTATTTGGTGGGAGATTTTCTCGACTTTTATTAATTTATTTTCATTACAAGGTATCTAATTCGACAAAAATATATCATTCCTAACTAAGACTGATTTCTTGTACTTGTCAATGATGAGTCTTCATCCTTGATCGACTTTGTCTCACCTTGGGCGTGGTCGGCCAACACTTTGCTAGGTACGGGGTCCTTCGCTTGGTCGGCCGAGGAGATCTCTGTCGACTACGAAATGAACATTTACGATCGGCTTAGAACTAATCGACCTCGGGTAATCTTGACAAATGACTTAGGCCTTCGAGTGGGCTAGGCCCAAACTTCTTAGTGGGCTTGCGCCCATGAAATACTTAAGAATATTTTTTGATACAATACTACCAATCGAGTCCTTACAACACACACATTCATATTATACTTTGCTTTTACATTCATCCAGAATACAAAATAAAAAATTAGGATAATGTTTCCTACTTTATGAACCATGGCTACACATATCCCCTTTTTCGTCAACGTGCCCATCGAATACTCATTCTCCCCTTCACTCTCAAGTCGCAAAATAGATAATTTGTAATTATCATTCAAATAGTTCATCTTCTTGCCTCGCCGCTATTCCGATATTTCCATACCGAAATTCCAATATCACGAGTAAATTTATCGTGCACCCCAAACAATGACTTGATTTTGTACAAATTCTGATTTTATAAATGTATTTTTGAATTTTATATTTGATATTTTCCAATTTAAATAATTTTTGGAGTATTTATCATTTTTATCATTATTCATATTTTTTAGACTACGATATAAATTTTTAAGATAAATTGTTTAACAAATTACTATAAGATTTTTAGTTTTTTTATCGATTAATTGGTGACTCGAACCCATGAACTTTTGGACATCGGTAGTGGAGCTCTAACCACATGAGGTATACCACTTTTGGTATTGTAAACCTTTTAGATGTCAAATATTTTATTTTAAGAGGTTAAATATTATAAATTTTAATTGTATTTTTATATTTGAATTATTATTAAATTTTATTTGGCAAAGTCTACTATGAACAAGAGTTCATGGTCAAACTTGATCCATTTATTAAAGAGTATTAGTTGTAATAATCGAAAGATATTACAAATACTACTAAAGAGTATCGATTGTTATAAGCTGAAAAGTATGTCTTATATTACTAAAGGGTATCAATCGTGATAAATCAAGGGTATTACTTATATTACTAAAGGGTATCTGCATGTGATAAGCGAAAGGTATGACTTATATAGTTATATTACAACAAGCCAACATTACAAAGAGTATTAGTAATGATAATTGAAGGGGTATTAGTTAGAATAACTGAAAAGTAAACTGGATCTATTTTTTCAATATGCATCAATGTTTGTAAAAAAACCTATGCAAACTATACTGCCCCTCGGTTATCCACTGGCACGTCTCGCGCCGTAGGAGGGATAAGAACGATTTCACCGTGAAACTTGATTCACATGAGACACACTCATTTTATTTATATTTTTATAATTAGTTTAATTTTTTAGGCTTAACTACTATATATCCTACAATGCGCTAAATAAACTCTCATTTTATTTTGGCAAAAACTTGCATGCACTTGGTTCATAGGATGAACCCGGGTTACCCTACCCACAATCCGACTGTTTACAATAAACGGGTTATATTTCAATAAATTCATAATCAAAATTCCTTCATATTCCGCGGGCGTTCACGGTCACCTTTCTACCGAACTTTCTTCCACCATCATTCTAGTGCCGCTTATTCCTGTGTACTATCGCCGTCTCTATGTCTGCGAATCTGGTATGTATTTCTTCTTGTTGCTTTGTATTTTCAGTGATAAACATGAAACATTGTATCAAACTTTGCATATTTTCAATAATAGTGATACTATCACTATCATGCACAACTACTATCACAACCATTAATAATTATTATCGTGTCATGTTCAATTATTATTATTATCATGTACAAAGGTTATTATACAATTATCACTATCATACACAATTTACTCATGCACAACTACTATCACTATCATAAATAATTACTATCATGACTATCATACTCAATTTATTATATTTATCATGTACAGAGACTATCATACAACTATTACTATCATACACATTTTATTATCACTTTTGTTGGGTCCCTTTAGAAAGAGTTAATCACGAAAATGAGATGCCCTCTAGTGATAATCTAGAAGGGGGATGAATAGATTATCAAAAACTTTTCGAGCTTAGATAATCGATCAACTCCAAAATCAGCTTTTAACGAGCGGAAACACTTTAGATTAAACTCACTTCAAATAGGATCTAAAGCTTTATCGAGATAAATTGAATTTGCGATCAAGAAATAATCAAAGTAAATAAGTAAAAACTGAAAGAAATAACACTAGATTTATAGTGGTTCGGATCAAACGATCCTACATCCACTCTCCTTCTTCAACTTGAAGAAGGGACTCTTCTTACTTCCTTCCTTCTTGCTTACTTTCTTGCTTTCTTCCTTTACAGATTCTTCTTCAAATTTCTTACAAGTGATAACACTATCTCTAATTGGCCTTTTTGAAGATTTACAAAGAAAATGATGTTCTATAAACACCAGAAAATGAATGAACACTAAGTGTTCGTGTGTATACTGAGATATTAGAGAAATGAGTTTCTAAATCATTGATTGCTAGAGTGAACTTGCTTGATAATGAAATTACTTATTATCTCGATCCCTTTGATTTACGGAATGATGAATGTATTTATAGACCTCCCTTTGATGTCAGTTGTAACTTCCTTGTTTTCTGTTTGGTTGGTTGTAACCGTCTAATCCTTTCTTGAAAATTGCTTCTTGATTAGTTGAAACTAACTCTTGATTTTAACTAACTCTTGCTTGTCGATCTTTACTCTGTCGATCTTTCACCTGTCCCGATTCTTCATCCTGTCTCGATTCTCATGCTTTGAACTTCCATTCTCGATCTTCTACCTTGTCTGATTCTCGTCATAGTCGATTTTCTGTTCTTGTCTCCATCTGACTTTTGAGTAACCTTATCTTACTATTCTATACTTAGTCTATTTAGAGATCTTTTTACATCACCGACTATACATTGTCTTTAGTGGTCATCCTAGTCATACTTTTAACTCATCAAAACTAAGTACATCTTTTTCAACCTAACAATTTCCCCTTTTTTATGATGTTAAAACATAGCTCAAGAAAAGAAATGTTAGTAGTCTTAGAAAGTAAGGATAAACAATCAAGTCACGTAGACAGGATAATTAGAGCAATCGGTGTTATTAACAGATGATCGTAAAATCATGAATCGGATGATCGTAAAATCATGAATCGGATGATCGAGCAATTAGATCATATAATCAGGATGTTTAAGAGTTTTTTTTTTTTTTATATAAAAAATATTAGTATATATAAAAAAAAACTTAATAAATTCTCATTTAGTCTAAATCAAGTTATGTTTCAGGAACCAAAAAGTTAATCGATTAGTTTAAAGAAGTTTAAAGTTAATCAACAGATTCAAAGTAGGTCAAAATTTTATTCACAAAGTTCACAATATCGCCTATCATGCAAGCCAAATAGATATCGGATAAGATGAGTGAGATAGAGATCTAGTCATACCACCTATTCTCTTCTGGAACATTAAGCCGCCGAAGACTCGCCGCTTTAAAGAGATTGTTTCACCTCCTCTCGCAAGATCACCGTGGCTTCGCTTTGATGATCACCGCTTAATCTTTTCCAGTGTCCAGACGACCATCTCTTGTTAGAGGGGATTCCATTTGAGAATAGGCCGGTGCAACTACGTGCGCATTGAATTCTTTGCTTGCAATGTTGACAAGATCTTGATACATTTGAGGGTCCTTCCGTCCAGCCAGCTTATGAAAAGCTTCATTTTCATCTAGTCCCCACTTGATGACTTTGCGAGACATGGAGGCTGGAAGATCCAGTCTACTTCAAATGGCCTCCACTTTGCTTGGTCTCGCCATTAATAGAACTTCCTTGGGAACTACCTCACTTCGATGAAATGGCCTTAGAACTTCTTCCCCTTGCTCGTCTGTTATCTTCTCGAACCCATCTTCTCAGAGAGCGATCATAGAATTTTCCCGATGCTTTTTCCTCGCTCTCTCCTCTTCTTCGCCTCCCTTCGTTTATACTTCTCCTTTTCATCTCTCTTTCTCTTCCGGATTTTTTCCTCCTCATCTATCTCGGCTTGTGTTTTCTTTGGAATTTGAGCTGTTCTAGATGATCCGAAGGAGATGTCATACTCGAGAAGGAGATGTCATCTGAGCAGGATCTTGCACAGGGGCTTGTCTCATACTGGGTTCAGCTCTTGTCTCCTTCAAGACCTTTTCTGTCTTTTCCTCATCTTGCTTCCTTTCCTCTTCGGCTTTCAGCACTCTTGAGATAATTCTTCCATCTTCATGCTCAATGCCATGATCTTATCATCATGCTCGTCTACTCTTTTCTTGAGCACACTATCTTCCCCTTTTTAGCATCAAAGAAACGGGTGTTGCAGATAGTGGCTACTTGTTCAATTTGTCCTACGAGTTCTTCTCTCACATGCCTGTCTTATGATCAAGTTGGTCATATCGCTTCTTTTGTCCGACCTCGGCTAAATGCTGAACTCATCGTCTATGAACTTCTTAATGATCGCTGCCTCGCCTATCCTTCTCTATTGCCACCGCATTTTCGGTACTTGGTGAAATGAGGCCTCCTTAGCTTTCCAAGCTTCTCTTACTTGATCTTCAACAATCCTTGATTTGGGTATAGGCAACTAACGCATCGCTTGACCCATTCATCTTGAGAGTTCATCTCCTTGGCCACTGTCGTCTTAACTTCAGCCATTTGTTCCTCATGTCCGATTTTAGAAAAATATAGATCAATCTTTGTTTTCTCGTGAATTGCGGCATCTATATTCTCCTTAATTGATGATGTGATGACATTAGGAACCAGAAAGGCATTGAGACAAGCGGCCTTTTAGACTCAGTACTTCACTCTCATGGCATCCACCGGATACGACGCAGATGTGGAGGGCAAGATCTGTTCATCGGATGGAGTTAGATCTACTTCTTCAACTTGCTACGATTTGCCTTTCCTCAATCTCGCTCTGTTTGTGCCTCCTCTTGTATCCATCCCGGTGGCTCATCGGCGCTCCACCCGTAGCCATCTCCTCGCTCGTCCTCCATCATTTTTCTTCTCGACTTCTCTGGGTTTCCTCGGTTTGTGGCATGTCTACGAAATATACCCCGTGAAGGATATAATCGAAGAACATACTTTCTGTCGGAATATCCAAGAAGGATTTCAGCTTAGCCTTTTTCGAACTTCTTTTTCCCATAAGGACGGTTATTCCCTCCTACTTCAGCCTATGAGGATGGTTGTCTCCTCAAAGCTTCTGTCCTTATCCTCCGTAACAACCACACATCTACTAACTCCTTCAACGGCTCGGGTTCATTCTCAGATTGTGCTCTTTATGTAATAGGAATTTCTTCCCAATAATTCAAGTGATTCCTCTGTTGGTCCCATTGCTCCGGATGGGTTTGGAAGAAGGGAGTATAGATGGGGTTCTGTTTGAGATGAGGATAAGAAAGAAAATGGGTCAGTGGAGGTTGAATTTTTGTTGGACTTTGGGAGTAGACCGCTTTTAGAGGCTCGGAGGCGGCGGCCTTGCTCGCCTCTTCATCGCGAGGATGAGAAGATAAGGGTTGGGTGTCTTCACCTCGGATGAGGAAGAAGATGATGTGGAGGATTGTGGGTTGCTCGATTTCTTGAGCCTCGTCTCCGGATGAGACTTCAACAGCCTCCGCCTGATTTTCAGTGCGACACTTCCCCTTTGGGAAGCCGTCATCTCCTCCTCCTCTTCCTCTTCACCTCGCCTCGCTTTCCTCCCCTCGATGAGGATTCATCGGCTAACACTGCCTCTCCACTTTTTTCTTTCCCTTGGCTTTAGAAACCTTCTTCTTAGGTGATGGAGGTGGAGTGTCTCCTTCGAGTCTGTTGGTCCAAAGGGTTTCTCATCCTTGATGAGCGAGACCACTTTGTTTTGTGAACTTCTTCGCCCCTGTCTCCCGATCCGCCTTATCTGTCCCAATCTTGTGTTCAAGTATGATGGTGATCCTTGCCATCATACTTGTTATCTTGGTTAGCGACCATCTAATCGGCTCCTTTGACACCTCTCGACTTCACAAACTTCTTCCTTTCCTCCATCGGTCGGGAGTACACTTGCTCGAGCCCGATTAATATCGGCTCCGTCTATGATGGCCCTTAGACAACATATCCTCGGCTTAGTCAATCCGTCGTGACTCTGCTGCTCCCGGTATGCACTTCGTCAAGATGAGCATCGAAGTCGATATTTTCTCCTCGGCATCCCCTTTTTCAAATTTGCGGTTTTATTTTTCTGGGATTTCCTTGCCATCATTTTATAACTTTCTAAATACTCCTCTTGCCTTATACGAGAAATGGATTGCCGGTGGTGCTTAGACCAAAAATCTCACCAATATCGGTAATGGATACATGAACCTTTCTACTCTTTCCCGTGGTTCGAATTCGAGTTTCTAACCGGTTTAAGCCGATTTTGCTCTGGTTAAAAATTCTGCAGCAATATCGTCCAAGGGTTTTGGGTTTGGAGGGTTTCATCGAACAATATTTCTTCAAGCCTCTGGTTTCGAGAAGTTGAAGAATTTCTCTTATTTCGGATCGGTGGAAATATCCCACTCTACATACATCTCGATTTTGTTTGATCTCTCGATAGAGGCATGATCGTATTTGTACTTGATTCTGGTTTTTCGGTGTCCGCCATTGAAAGCAGCTTTTGGAAGATTTTGAGAGGGAAAATGATTTTTTTGAGAGAATATGAATAGGAAATTATGTGCGTAAGTTATTATGCACACGTTTTCCTATTTATATGGAGAGATTTAATAATAAACTAATCAAAACTAATGATGACTTCAAAAGTATAGATTTTGGCTTTCGTGCGGCATTAAATGCAATTATGCCGATTTATTTTGAAAAGTGCACGAATAATATTTAATATGTCGCGCGTGAGGTTGAGACGGTTCATATTTCGAAACCGCCTCCACTTACGCGCGTGAAGTATACTCGGTGTATTTCAAAAATGAATTTGATAAAATTTCGGGTCCGTAGTAACTTCTCCCGACATAGTTACTTCTTTAAGAAAATACTTTTCGATTAATTGGAGAGATAAACTAAAATATTATTGTTTTTAGAAAAACAAATTTGAACCTTTATCCTTTTATTTTGTAAAACAAACTATTTTATTTCACCGAGTAACTTCAATAATTTAATGAATGATAAAGTGAATTATGATATTAAATTCATATATTAATTATATGAACCCAATATTCATAATTAAAAGTATTTAAGAAAACTTCTGATTTTTCTCCTTTATGCGGATTGATAGCATCACATGCATTACTTGAAATCCTTGGACAAACCGACCTTGTCTTGCATTTCGAGACATGTAAACTTTGTTTTTACCGAAATCACGAGACACTTAGACAAATTGTTAGTAACAAGAGTAAGTCGGATAAGGTTCAATAGTCATCCGATTCTCTAGAAGAACGTTGACTATTACATCCTTATTCGATTTACTTATGTTAGATAAGTAATTATCAAGTCGGATATGGTCAATATGACTAATCCTTGATTCTTGATTCCAATAAAAGGAGATCAATGATATCACCGATTGTCCTTTGACTCATATCTTGTCGATAATTCTTTCTAAACATAATATACCAAAATGAGAAAAACAAGGTAAATTCAAGAATTTGATCAAAAGACGACTAAAGAAGCATCTAATAATCCTAATTCTACTGAAAGTTCTTTAAACCTTGTCTCTGCAAGAGGCTTTGTTAATATGTCGCTTTTTGAAAATCGATCAGATTTTCTCAAGTCTGATATTGCCTTTTTCCACATGATCTCGAATGAAATGATGACGAATGTCAACATGTTTGCACACAGTATGTAAGGCGGGTTACGGGTAATAGCTATGGCACTATTACTATCACAAAAGATTGGTACATCTTTAGTGATAATGTTATAGTCCCTTAGGCATTGGTCGATCCAGTTAGTGTGAACAACAACTTCCCACCGCCATGTACTCGGCTTAGTAGAAGTAGCTACGAGGTTTGTTTCTTGAAACTGACCATGAAATCGGCTTACTTCCCAGAAATTGGCAAGTTCGGATGTAGATTTCATATCTATCTTACAACCACCAAAATCTGAATCTGAGTATCCCGACAACTCAAAGTTATCGTCAAATTTGGATACCACGATCCTACATAGATTGTACCTTTCAAATATTTTAGAATCTTCTTTGCGGCTTCAAGATGACTCTTTTTAGGTTTAGCTTGAAAACGTGTACATACACCCACCGCAAAAAGAAATGTCGTCTACTAGCGATTAAGTATAAAGAGAGCCAATTAAACCTCTATACTGCGTCTCGATCGGTGTCTTCTCCTTTCTCATCTAGATCCATTGAAAAATTTGTCATCATAGGTATTTTGGCTTCTCGGTGGTACCTATTCCAAATTTCTCAATAAGATCTTTGGTGTATTTTGCTTGATTTATGAAAATTCCTTTCTTTATGCGCTTAATTTGTAGTCCAAGAAAGTATGTCATCTCTCCCATCATGGACATTTCAAATCTGTTCTTCATAAGATGACTAAATTCTTCACACAAGATTAGATTAGTTGATCCAAAATAATATCATCAACATATATTTGAACTAACAAAAGACCTTTATCGATTCTTTCCTAAATAAAGTTCTATTTATTTTACCTTTACAAAACCATTTTGAATTAAATACTCGGATAATGTATCATACCATGCTCTAGGTGCTTGTTTAAGTCCATATAGAGCTTTCCTTAGTTTATAAACTTTGTCTCCGTTGACAAAACCAGGGGGTTGCTCTACATAAACTTCTTGACAATGACTCCATTTAGAAAAGCAGATTTCACATCCATTTGGAACACAGAAATCTTTTATAAGCAGCATAAGCTAAGAACAATCTTATGGCTTCAAGACGAGCTACCGGTGCAAAGGTTTCATCATAATCAATTCCTCTCGATTGTGAATAACCTTGTGCAATCAATCTAGCCTTATTTCTTACCACAATGTTGTTCTCATCTCTTTTATTCTTAAAAACCCATTTTGTTCCAATAACTTTTTGATGATGAGGTCTTTCAACAAGCTCCCATACATCTTGTCTTTGAAATTGATTTAATTCATCTTGCATTGCATTTATCCAATTGGAGTCCGTTAGAGCTTCAAGAATAGTTTTAGGTTCGAGCAATGATACATAACAACTAAACAGACAGTCTTGGTTTATCTCGTGTCCTTATGCGGACTCGAATCTAAACTTCCGATTATACTGTTCAATTTGGATGATAAGTCAATACTCGTTTACCTTTATCTTTTACTTGAGTATGAAGTCTTATCTGAGATATTTTCATCAATTTGTTCTGTATTACCTTCAGGAATATCTTCTAATCCATCTGGTAGTGTAGTCGTCGACCGGATGATATGGAAGAACTCTCGGCTTCCTTATCTTTATTAGTGTCCGATGTGTCCTCCTCATCCGATTCGACTGCAGTAAATAGAACTTGACTGATTTCTTGATATTTAATCTGTTGAGGTCGTCATTATCTTGGTGACATCATCTCGTGCTTTCAGGACTTAGAAATTTCATCAAAAACAACATGTGGTGTTTCTTCCACACATAATGTAATCTTATTAAAAACTCTATATGCTTTGGATACGAGATGAGTATCCTAAGAATATCCCCTCGCAATCTTAGCATCAAAAGTTCTTAATTTAGATTTTCCATTATTATGGATGAAACACTTACAACCAAATATATGGAAATATGAAATTTTTGGTATTCTACCCTTCCATATTTCATAAGGAGTTTTGCATTTGTCTTTCACAATTAAACACCTATTTTGAACAAAACATGCGGTATTAATGGCTTCGCCTAAAACTGTGTGGAGTGTCATACTCAGATAACATAGTCCTTGCAGCCTTCCTTCAAGGTTCTCGTTTCTCCTTTCTACAACTCCATTTCTTTGGGGTGTTCTTGCAGAGATGATGTTTCATGTGCTATACCATTCTCGCATACAATAGTTAGTAACAAACGAAGTTTAGAAACTCGGTACCTTTATCACTTCTAATCTTGACAATATTTAGTCCTTTTTCATTTTGAATTCTTTTGAGGAATTCTGGAATTTTTGTTACAGATCTCATTCTTTTTGTACAAGAAAATAACCCAAGTGAATCTAGAAAAATCATCTACAATCACTAAAGTATACTTTCTTCCACTAAAACTCGGAGGTGTAAGCTGGACCAAAAAGATCCATGTGCAAAAGTTCCAAAATCCTTTAGAAACAGGACCATTTATTGTTTTGAAAGAAGTTTTGGTCCTGCATTTTCCTTTTTGACAAGCATCACAAATATGATTTTTCGAAAATATTTTATCTGGAAGTCCTTTGACTAAAGATTTTCTTGCTATTTTGTTAAGAGTTTTGAAGTTTAAATGACTAAGGCGTTTATGCCATAGCCAACTTAAATCCTGCGAACTCTTAGCAATAAGACAAGTATCCTTAGGGCAACTCTTGAAATTTGCAACATAGATATTACCTTGTCGACTCCAGCAAGTAAAATATTTTCGTTTAAACCATCCAAAATATAACATGCATCATGAGTGAATTTTACACAATATCCTTTGTCACAAAATCGTGAGACGAGATAATAGATTATGTTTCAATCCTTCCACAAAATAAACTTCATTAACCTGGACATCTCCAATCATTAGGGTTCCAACTCCTTTAGTTAGACCAAAATTGTTGTCACCGAACATTACCCGAGGTCCATCTATCGTCTGATAGTTAGAAAGAAGTCTTTTCTCATAAGTCATATGTTTAGAACATCCACCGTCTATATACCGATGACTTCAAGAACATCTTCTCGCTCAACTATCTCCTTATTTCCCGCAATCACAAATTAATTCTCAGGTACCCTTTGTGTATTGGGTCCTTTCTCGTCAAGTTGATACTTAGGTATCCAGGATAAACACATCCAAGTTTTTCGTAACCAATGATTGAATTTTGCAACCATATCTATCTACTAATATTAGACTATCTAGATCAATTTTATTTAATTGATCTCTAGTGATTGTCTTATATTTTGGAAAGAATGGATATGACTTGCTTCTTCCATCAAAACCATTATACTTTGGAAATGACTTTGATTTAGTCTTTAGATTTCTTTTGGAAACATTTCTCCTCGTCTCGTATTTTCTCTTTAGAAGTATCGGATGAGGTTATTTGTTCCTTAGATTTCTTTGGACTAAGTTCGTCTTTTCCATAGTCTTAGTGGCTTTGACAAAAACTCTTGGTTTGATAGGATCATTTTTTGTGTTCCTATCAAAACCCAACCCAGCTTTTATCACTAGGCTTCGAGAAGTATCGAAGATGTTATCAATTGTAGACCGAGAATTATTAAGATGTCCTAACTTGAGATTCATTCTCTGTTAGTCTTTTTAAAATTCTCATTCTCCATATTGATATTTGAAAATTTAATTTTTAAAGTACTCAATTCTTTTTCCAACTCATTGGTTTTCTCAGACGAGGAACTAGTAGAAGTCTTTGATTGACATTCCCCCTTGAATGTACAATCTAGATTCTTCCTTGTTCTGTCTCGATGTTCCTTTGTTAGACTAAGAATTTGATCCTTTAAACTTAAATTTTCAGTCTCTATCTGTTTATAAGCGAGATAAAGTTGTCTTCATATCTTTTAGAAGCTTGTTAATAAGACATGAATCGATTCGGACAAGTTATCATTATCATTGTGCGAGGATGAGTAATAGTTTACCTCCTTAGCCATTAGGCAAATATCATTGTCGACCCGAAACTAGATGAGGATGAGGATGATGATGTCTCATGTGTTTCCTCCTTTTCGCTAATAGAGCTCGTTGATCTGCATATCTCCTATCCCGTTTCTTCCTCTTTTCTTCTCTCTCTCTAGGAGTGAGTTGAGGACAATCATAGCTAAAATGGCCGGGTTTATTGCGGGTATAACGGATATCTCCTCTATCTCGATTTTGGACTATTCTCACCTTTCGTCCGATTGGTGATTTATACCTTTTCACCGGATCCTTCTTTTTGTCATTGTCTGAATACTTCTCTTCCTTGTCTCGATTTATAATTTTGACGATTAAACCTATCTCTCTTATTCCTTTTATACTTCATCTTGAGTCTCTCATAACGTCGATTAATAATGTCATTTCCTCCTTTACTTGACAAATCGACGCCTTAGAAATCTTGTCGAATCTTCTTGATGAAGAAATGCCCATTCTTTTCCGTAAGTAGATGACTCTGCCTCATCTTCTTCATCTTCAATGTGTATATCATATTCCAATGCTTTCGGATGAGAAAATAGAGTATGATGTGATATAGATGACAGGTTACGTGTTGCTTTGAGAATATTTGCTTTTTCCCTCCATCTTTGCTTAATGATGAGTACCTTATTATTAATTTCTTTCTCGGTAGGTTTTACCCAAATCAGCTGACTTTGTTCACCAGTTAGTCAATCTCACATCCAATTGATCCACGCTTTCTCCATCTTTCATCTTAAATGTATCAAATGCATGTAAAACGGATCATACTTATTTTCTTTAACTTGTTCGATCCTTCACAGACATTTGCAAGAGTCTCCCACATATCCTTAGCGCTTTTACATCTCTTTATCTTTTCTATCCAGTCTTTGCTCAATGTCTCGATGATTTGATTCTTGCTACTTGATCCAAATTGTGAATCTTCCTTTCGTCGTTTGTCAATTCGAGCACTTTTCTTTTCTTGTTGACTTCTTGTAGTAGAAGATTCAGCTCCAAGACTAACGACTCCATGGTAGAATTTTATTGGACCTTCCTCAAGAACCTCTTCCATGCGGTCATGAATGGCCTTCAAATGATTCTCCATTGAACTTCCAATAATCATATTCTTCGATAGAGAACTCGCAAACTCTGGATTTCTTACTTTTAACAAGACATCGTAATTCAAGATGCTAAAAGACAACTTATCGAAATGTTAGTGACTCAATGATAAGAAACCAGAATTCAACAAGAACTCGAAATTTCAAGACCACAAATCTTTTATCGTAACGCTTAACACCGCTCGATACCACTTATTGGGTCCCTTTAGAAAGAGTTAATCACGAAAATGAGATGCCCTCTAGTGATAATCTAGAAGGGGGATGAATAGATTATCAAAAACTTTTTCGAGCTTAGATAATCGATCAACTCCAAAATCAGTTTTAACAATGAAACACTTTAGATTAAACTCACTTCAAATAGGATCTAAAGCTTTATCGTATAAATTGAATTTGCGATCAAGAAATAATCAAAGTAAATAAGTAAAGAACTGAAAGAAATAACACTGATTTATAGTGGTTCGGATCAAACGATCCTACATCCACTCTCCTTCTTCAACTTGAAGAAGGGACTCTTCTTACTTCCTTCCTTCTTGCTTACTTTCTTGCTTTCTTCCTTTACAAAGATTCTTCTTCACCTTTTACAAGTGATAACACTATCTCTAATTGGCATTTTGAAGATTTACAAAGAAAATGATGTTCTATAAACACCAGAAAATGAATGAACACTAAGTGTTCGTGTGTATACGTATATTAGAGAAATGAGTTTCTAAATCATTGATTGCTAGAGTGAACTTGCTTGATAATGAAATTGCTTATTATCTACGATCCCTTTGATTTACGGAATGATGAATGTATTTATAGACCTCCCTTTGATGTCGGTTGTAACTTCCTTGTTTTCTGTTTGGTTGGTTGTAACCGCCTAATCCTTTCTTGAAAATTGCTTCTTGATTAGTTGAAACTAACTCTTGATTTTAACTAACTCTTGCTTGTGCGATCTTTACTCGGTCGATCTTTCACCCCGTCTCGATTCTTCATCCCGTCGATTACATGCATTTTGAACTTCCATTCTCGATCTTCTACCTTGTCTCGATTCTCGTCATAGTCGATTTTCTCGTTCTTGTCTCCATGACTTTTTGAGTAACCTTATCTTACTATTCTATACTTAGTCTATTTAGAGATCTTTTTACATCACCGACTATACATTGTCTTTAGTGGTCATCCTAGTCATACTTTTAACTCATCAAAACTAAGTACATCTTTTACAACCTAACAACTTTCATGCACAACTACTATCACTATCATGAATAATTATTATCATTGTCATATTAAACTATTATTACTATCATGTACAAAGGCTATCATACAACTATCACTATCATACACAATTTACTATCACTATCATGCACAATTATTATCACCGTCATGAATAATTACTATCACTTTCATATTCAACTATTATTACTATTATGTACAAAGACTATCATATAACTATCATTGTTTCGCATAACTACTATCACTATCATATTCAACTATTATTACTATCATGTACAAAGGGTATCATACAACTATCAATATCATAAACAATTTACTATCACTCATGTAGAAATGTTATTACCGTAATGCACAACAATTGTCTCTTTTATGAATTTTTATTATCATTTTTATACATTATCACTGTCATTTGGAAAAAAACATATCACTGTCATGCATTAGGAGTATCAATCATGTAGAAACAACTATTACTATCATACACAATTTCCTATCACCGCCATGCACAACTAATGTCACCGTCATGTATGCAGACTTTCACTATCATGTACAAAGACTATCACTATCATTCATTAGGAGTATTCTCGTCATGTAGAAACAACTATCACTATCATATCGTGTTCGTTATTCCTAATCTCACCGAACCCTACCCGACATTGGCGACTCTGTTTTGCCGAGTTACATGTGTTTCTAATCCCTAATCTCATCGGAGTCCTACCTAATATAAGCTATGTATACGAGTGATTGCCTCCAAAATTTCTTGTGAACAACTTCAAATCTATGGTGAACGACTCAAATGTTGTGTTGGATTCATCATTTTCTTCAAGATTATTCATCATTCTCAAAGTAGGCGACGCCCGCAACATTAACAAATTAATCAGATTTTCATTTGAGGAAGTTGTTATTTTATGACTACTAGATTTTTACCTGCAATGCACGGGTCTGTTGTAATTTCTTTTAGTTTTTAAAAGAATATATGAATATATTTTTATGTAAATATATTAAAATTCTCTTACAAAGAAAAAGACCGAGCAGGTTGGAAGTATCTCAAGTACCTCTAAAATTCTTTAACAAATGTATGAGGAGTGTTAATTTAATTTGTGTTAAAAATTCTAATATTTTTATCCATTAATTTTTTAAAGTGTGACAATTGTTAATTTAAAGAGTGTAGCAATAATTTTTTTAGTATTTCATCCATCCCATAATACCTTTTATATTTTTTTATGTCCCTCAATATTTTTCACACTTTTAGAAAGGATAACCCTCCATAACCGCATTCTCACAATGCACATAACTTTTTTTTTATTTTTTTTTGTTTTTATACATAAAATTTTACAAAATTACTCTAGTTTTATTCATTCTTTCACCTTTTAAATTTCTTCATTCTCATTTTTATAAAAGTTTGTAAGAAAGGGGGAAATACACTTTTTTCACAATATAATAACGCTCACAAAATCTAACCAAAAAATCACATGATATTTTTTTAAGATGCCGTGTACAAAATTCCTTTAAGTTTTGTTTACGTTGGTAGATATGTTGACATGAGTTATCAGTTTACAAAATTTAAATATATTGTTACTTTTTCTAAAATATAACTTTGTCTTTTAATTTGATACACTACAAAAAAACACACGAAATTAACGAGGAGTGAAACCCTCGTTAATTACCGAGAGCCTAGACGAGGGCCAATTTAACAAGGGTTTACGCGAGGGATTTGGGCCCTCGTTAATTACCGAGGGCTTTAGCGAGGGAATTAGGCCCTCGGTAATTAACGAGGGCTAGGCCCTCGGGAAGCCCAACACGGTATTAGCGAGGCGCTGCCTCGCCGAGCCCAATTTTACCGAGGGCAGAGGCCCCTCGCAGCCCAAAATTACCGAGGGCTTGGGCCTCGGCAAGCCCAATATAAAAACCAACCACCAGTTTCTTTTCTCCCCACGCAGAAACCCTTCCTCCCCACCGCCGCGCCGCCTCCGTCCGCCGCCTCGAAATTGGACCACCCACTAGTTGGGCTTTGTTGTACTCATTCCTAGGAACATTTCTACGGTAAGTTTTTATGATTTAATCGGTTAATTTTGTTGATATTTTAGTGGGTAAATTTTGTATTTTTCATATGCATATTTATGTAATTTTGTTGTTATTGCCTAATTATTTAGTGTTAATTTGTGTAATTATTATGTGTATTTTAATTATTAGTAATTATTTAGGATTAATTAGTATTATAAGATTAATTTGTAGTAATTAATATAAGATTAATTTGTAGTAATTAGTATGTATGTTATATATATATAAATTCATTATTAGTAATTTGTAGTAGTAATTAATATAAGATTAATTTGTAGTAATTAGTATGTATGTTATATATATAAATTCATTATTAGTAATTTGTAGTAATTAGTATAAAATTAATTTGTAGTAATTAATTAGTAGATATGTTATATAATTAAATTTGTAGTATAAAATTATTAATTATTTAGAGTTAATTAATTATTTTTCATATGCATGTATTTGTGTAATTTTTTTGTTATAGGTATTGATTGAGTAATTATTTAGTGTAAATTTGTGTAATTTTTATGTGTATTTTAACTATTAGTAATTATTTAGGAATAATTAGTAGTATAAGATAATTAATTAATTAGAGTTAATTAATTAATTAATATGTATGCTAGAAATTAAATTTATTTTTAATATTATTATAATTTCAATTTAATGGCTATAATTTATATATTTGTAGGTGTGTACGCAAATTGAAAAAGATTCGATCCGGTCATCTAATTTCATACACTACACGCCATCACTATCACCGTAAGTATTCTTTTTTAATTAATTATTTAAATATGTTTTTAATTTAATTATAATAATTATTTAATTTAAAATTAATTATTTTGCATGCATGATATAATAATTTATATATATATGATGATCGATGTTCGATCAAATTTTGCATGTTAGTTCAATTATATTAATTTTAAAAATTGAATCGATGTTCGATTCAAGTTGATGTTGGAGTTGAGGGTTGATGAATTGTTTGGTATTGTTTCTTTGTCAGAATGTGTGTTCGACTTGATTAATTTTAATTAAGTTGGAAATGGATGCACTAGGAATTAACTTGATATATTAACTGGGAATGCGATAAAATAAAACAAAACTCTACGAAATTTTTAGAAAATATATATATTAATATTAGGAAAAAATATATTAACTGGAATTAATTATGATTTAATTAAATTTTAAATCTTCATTAATCGAAACAAATCTATTGCTATGAATTATTCAAGCCGTAATTGGATGTATGGTCCAAGAACGATTAATGGCATGATATCTCCCGAATTTCTTAGTGGACTTGAATCGTTTATAGAATTCGCTACTAGTAACCCGGAATGGATGAGTGGGGGAAAGATTAGGTGTCCTTGCTCGAAATTCAAATGTAGGAACCAGAGTTTTAGAGAACCCATTGATGTGAAATCACATTTGTTTAGACATGGGTTTATGTCTAATTATCACAATTGGATTTTGCACGGTGAGCAAAATTGGAATTTTATACCACACTATGATCGGGCGTCGACTTCATATAGAGTCGATTTACACCGCAACATCTAGCTCGTACCACAATATAATGATGGACTTAACTCTCGGTCCTAACATTAGTTTCCAAAATGTGGAAGAAGAGCCCCTTAGCGAGGAACCTCCTAATCAGCATGTCGCACATTTTTGACATGCTTCAGGCAAATGGATCGGAGATCTGTATCTCCAGTTGCGTAGTCTCATTCTCGATTGTCATTCAATGCCCGTCTTTTAAACATTAAAGCGAGAACGGTATCGCGAAAGGGGTTACAATCAAATGGTTGATTTGATTAGTGAGATTTGCCCTCCGAGAAAATCTGGTGCCCAAGAAATTTTCTCGATACTAAACGGTTGATGGGTGGGATGGGTCTTCCCGTAGAGAGGATTGATTGTTGTGCAAATAATTGTATGATATATTGGGGTGCAGACGGGGAACTTGAATCGTGTAAGGTTTGTGGTCGGTCACGATTCAAACCTCGCTAGACGTGGTGTGGATGGTCGATGGAAAAGAACAGTTCTTTCAAAGAGATGTTCTATTTTCCTATCATTCCTCGATTGCAAAGACTCGTATCAGTCCAAGACTACCGCTAAGGATATGATATGGCATGCTAGTTGCTATAATGATGAGGTGTTATGCGTCACCACCGCAAATTCATTGGCTTGGAAATACCTGGACTATTCATATCCCGATTTTGGCGGTGAAATACGGAATGTAGAGGTGGGTTTGAGCACCGATGGTTTTCACCGTTTGGGCGATGGGAAAAACAGTATTCGTCATGGCAAGTGATAGTGACACCGCACAATCTGCCCCCATGGTTGTGTATGAAAGAACAATTCATGTTTTTGACGGTTTTGGTGCTCGGTCCTAAAATCCAAAGGATAATTTAGATGTATTTTTACTGACCACTAATTCATGATTTGAACATGCTTTGTGGGGAAATAGGGTGGAAACGTATGATGTTGCTAGAAAGCGGGAATTTTATGATGCGAGCCGCATTAATCTGGACCATTAGCGACTTTCCAACTTACTCAATGCTTTATCACGGATGGAGCACCATTGGAAGGATCGCTTGTCCATATTGTGTTGAGTACTCCGATGCCTTCACTTTAAAACTCGATGCAAAGCAGTCGTGGTTTGATAACCATCGTAAGTTCTTACCTAGGGGACATCCGTATCGCAGAACAAGACTGCATTCATGAAGAATACGGTGAGTTACGGATGACCCACCACCCATCCGAACAGGTGAAATGCTTCTACAAGAAATCGAATTGTTGGGAGTACCGGAAAGTGACGAGAAGAGGGTGCCGAGGCCCACAACAAAAGATTAGATGGTGGCTGAAGGAAGAAAAGTATTTTTGGGATTTGTCATATTGGAGTATCCTCTTGATCCGGCATAATTTGGATGTGATGCACATTGAAAAAAATGTGTTTGATAATTTGTTCTATACTGATGAATGTAGAAGGGAAAACAAAAGACACAAATAAGTCTAGGGATGAACTTAATGAATATTATCGTCTTCCCTCTCTAGAGAAATGTCAACGCACAGGAAAGTATCCCAAAGCTTGTTATTCACTTGATAAGAGTCAAAAGGATGATCTGTGCGGATGGGTAACCGAGTTGAAGTTTCCCGATGACTATGTGTCTAACTTTGTCTCGATGTGTAGACTGGAGCAAATTGAAGATGTTTGAGATGAAGAGTCATGATTATCATGTGTTTATGTAGAGACTACTCCCGATTGCTTTTCGTGAAACTCTGCGCCGAATGTGTGGAAAGCAATCACCGAACTTAGTTTGTTCTTTAGGAAGTTAACTTCTGCATCCATTACAGATTGAGAACATGGCTCGATTGGAAGCAGATATTCCATTATATTATGTAAGTTGGAACGTATCTTTCCGCCTGCCTTCTTCAATTCGATGGAGCATCTGCTCGTGCACCTTGCATACGAAGCAAGGATAGCTGGTCTGTGCAATATAGATGGATGTATCCATTTGAGAGGTAATTTATAATTCTAAATTATTTGATTACCTAAAATGGTTATATTATACATATATATAACACTTGATTCATTTAATTAGGTATCTTTACAATTTAAAGCTCAGTGTTGGGAACAAGGCGCATGTTGAAGCATCAATTGCAAATGCGTATTTAACGAAAGAGGTCTCAATATTTTGTTCCCTCTATTTCGCGATCACGTTCGGATGAGGCGGCACATTGTACCTCGTAATTACGATGGTCGTGGCGAGGTACCCCAAGTAGCGAAAGATACTTTGTCCATATTTATACCTCCCGATCGACATCTTGGAAAGATAAATAAAAGATGGATTGTAGATGAGGAGAAAAACACGGCTCGTATGTACGTGTTCTTGAATTGTCCCGAGTTGCAATCGTATATCAAGTAACTTTATAACATTCAATTTTTGTTAATTACAACGTCAATCCGTATATTAAATAATCAAATCTCCTTTTTGTAGTATGTTTTTCGAGCAATCGCAACAATTCCAACCGACTCTCGAGGGCTGAACAAGATGAAAGACTACAAGAGGAGTTTGCATCGTGGTTTGAACAACTTGTAAGGATAAATAATATTCAAAATCGGTGGATACGTGATCTTTCTAGCGGACCTTCGAGTTGTGTCACCACATACCACTGGATATTACGTGAATGGTTACAAATTTCACACACGAACTTATGGCTCATCAAAATCTACTTCAAATTATGGAGTTTGTATCAAGGGTAAAAATTATGATGCAGATGAGAATGATTTCTACGGGATCCTTGAGGAAGTAGTGCAATTGGAGTACCCCGGACGTATTGAGAAAAATGTTGTTCTGTTCAAGTGTGAGTGGTTTGATTCATCCGTGCCAAATGGAACAAGAGTACATCCTCATTACAAACTTGTGGACGTTAATCAAAGGGAAGATATGGCCGCTACGATCCTTTTGTGTTAGCAAGTCAAGCCACTCAAGTTTACTATTGCAAGTACCGGAAAGCATAAAAATGAATGGTTGGTCGTTTGCAAAATCAAACCGAGATCCTTGGTCAAAACCGTACCAACGAATGAACAAGAGTTTCCCTTTCAAGACGACCTTGAGTCCCAAATTAATGGTGTGTAAACGGATGATGATCCAATCATATTGACAGATGTCAACGGTGCATTAATTGATATTGAAAATAATGAAGAAGAAGAAGAAGAAGAAGAAGAAGAAGAAGAAGAAGAAGAAGAAGAAGAAGAAGAAGAAGAAGAAGAAGAAGAAGAAGAAGAAGAAGAAGAAGAAGAAGAAGAAGAGAAGAGGAGGGGAGGAGGAGGAGGAGGAGGAGGAGGATGAAGACTTAGATGAATATTGAATATATAGTGTAATAATTATTTACTATTGAATAATGTAATAATTATGTGTGTTTCATTTGCATGTTATATATATGATGAATTATTTATTATTGAATAGTGTAATAATGTGGTTTTATTTAATTATTGTTCTGAGATGAGCGGACCGTCTGGATCGAGGGGACCATCCGGGTCTAGAGGAGGTGGGTCGAGCGGACCGTCTGGGGTCCAGGGGGACCATCTCGGGTCCAGGAGTCGAGATGCCAGGGTACCATGCAGTACCCTTTATTCGGGGAGGATGACGAGGACGAGGCATCGGCCCCGAGGCCTATGAGGACCATCATCCGGCTCAAATGGGGAGGGTCCTGGATATATGGATCTACCAGGCACGTAAGTTAAATACTTGTGAATAATAAACTATGTCATATTTATATATCTATTAATTTTGCGTGTTTATTCCCTTTTGCAGGTTGATGCCATCGAATACGGTATCCAGGACTATTCGGGAGATTATGTCTCGACATATGGAGCCGGTGTATTCATTTTCCGAGATGATATCTCTGAGAGGCTGCAAATGTCTTGGGAGACATTTTAGGTACATTATATTTCGTTATTCGCTATTTAATTTTGATTAATTTATAAACTTTAACGCTTATTAAGTACAATAATATTTTGTTTGGCAGAGCTACTAGGTGGGACCCTACCGCTACGAACTCAACGGAGGTGTATGAGCTGTTCGTTCGTAGGGCGACAAATAGATACACCGATATCTTTGAACAACGTGAGAACGTTGTGGGTCACCAAGCACCGAGAGGCCTGGATGGGATGACGCCGTCTTCAATGGACTGCCGCTTACTTGGGATAGAGAAGACGTGAGAGCAAAAGCGAGCAAAGATGTCGCATTTAATCGAATGTCGGAGCCTCGGAGGTCGGGTGCGCATCTCCGTCATAGGGCGGATCCGTGGATCGCCCGAGTATGCATATGACTTTGTAAGTATTTTTTAATGCTAGTTCAATATTTTAATTAAACACGTGATTCTAATTAAATAAATACGGAGAGGAAGCATGGACGGCCCCCACGGATTGGGACATAGTGCAAAGATTACCACGGGTATGATGACGGGGAGTACACCTACGGGGTTATTATGACACACTTGTAAGTATTTTCATTTTATATTATGTAATAATTTATAATAAAATATTATATATATGTCTATTTTTGTAATCTAAAATTTTAATTGTCGAAATATTCAAAAGATGAAGTACAAGAGGTGGCCTCCCGTGATGCCCTCCGAGGGGTCGACCTCCGAACCCCAACCCGACTTATCCGGATCTATGTCAATACCGTTGGAAAACAACACGGGAGGGTTCGGGGTCTTGGTCACCGGGTAAGTCCAGACGCATCCCTCCGGCTCCTCGCTCATCGAGTGCTCCTATTGGCACCTACGGCCAGCTGATGTCGACCGCCTTTGCTCCAAGAGGAGCGTGAGAGATCGCAGAAACAAATAGAAGAGGTGCGGCGGAGATGGCGCAAAGAGACGCAGCCTTTGAGAGCGGATATGCGGCGTCAATTCCAAGAGTGGATGCAGGGGTTCCCGGGTTCCTCACCGGTGGTGGTGGTAATCCACCAACCGGTCCGAGTGGTTACGATCACTCATCTCGTGGGTCTCGGGAGGCGCCCGAGTTCATTAATTATGTTTAAAACTATGAATTTTCTGAATGTTGATTGATTAAGATGATGAATTTTAATTGTTTAAAGTATTAATTTTAATTCATGAAGAGTGCATATATAAACATATGATAATATAGTTGACAACTTAATTGAATATATATATATATATATGTAATAATAATAACAATTATAGAATTGATAATATATATATGTGTGATAATAATAATAACAATTATAAATGATAATATATAGTGAATATATAATACAATTTAATTGAATATATATGTGATAATAATAATAATAATAATTATAAACATGATAATATATATAATAATAACAATAATAAATGATAATATGTATATAGTGAATTATAGGATACAATTTAATTGAATATATACAATATTAATAATTATAAAATAATAATATATATACTAAATATAGTATATAATTTAATTGAATATAGTATATAAACATGATAATATAGTTATATGTGATAATAACAAATATTATAAAATAATAATATATATAGTAAATATATATATAATTGAATATATATGTTATAATAATAAAAATTTAAAATAATATAATTTAATTAAATATATGTAGTAGATAATTTAATTAAATCTATAAATATATAATACACCATTGGATTACCATATATGGTTTTCCCGCCTTTTTCTCCTCGCCGTAGATCTAAACTTGATTATTATATCGACCGTTCATTTTTTCTTCAATATATAAATGACAAGTTTGACTCTAATATTTTTTATCCTTAAATATATTCTTAATTTTAGTCATTTAATTTATACTTGCTATACAAGGTAGTTTTGACTTTATTACTCTATTTATTTGCCATCTAATTATACGATAATTTGTTTCTTAATTAATTACATGTTTGCCTATTTATTGTCCAACAACAATATCAAAAAAAAATATTTTTCAATTTCATGTGAGATTAATCTTATAATTTCTCCCCTACTTATCTTTTCATGTAAATCATATATATTTCTTTTGATTTATCTTCCTAATATTGTTTTTTATTTCCTCAAGTTTTTTGTAATAGGTAGTTTAACAATATATATTCGCTGATTGTAATCAACTTTTTTTTATCTTATTATTGTTTTCATTATTTTTATATGTGCATTATTTGTAGCAGCATCATATCATTATTACAATTCAATTGAAGATGATGTCCAACGATTTACTTAAAAAATTTAAAGATACTGGCCAATCTAATATCACAGAGATATTGATGAAGATTTCAATGTTAAGATAGTAATGTCAATTGTTGTGAATTTGCTTCTCTAAATAATGTTTGAAAGAATCAATGTCTTGATCCTCCATGCAAAATGAAAATGATCACAATATTTAGGTAAAAATTAATAAAAATATATATCGATTAAAACTCAAAGAAACTATGTTAACCACCGTATGCTAAGCACTACATGGCAAAAACTAGTATATAGTATACAATTTAATTATAAATTAAATATATAAAATATTGAACATAATATGATATTAATATAATTAAAAGTAAAATCATATCGAATGATTAGTTTTGCCCAAACGGTAAAGCGCTAAGACTCTCCTCCTATCCTCTCAGAGGTCGCGGGATCAAAACCCGCCTCACGCAAAATAAAATCGCGCCTAAGGGCGCGCCACTCAGCCTGTGGCCAAAGGCGTGGGTTCGATACCCCCCCGGCCGCATTTTTTTTTAACAGTTTAAATTTAGCGAGGGCGAGACGAGGGGCTCGCCCTCGCCAAAGCCCTCGCCGCCTGTCCCCGCCAAACTCCTCGCGGACAGCCTCGCCAAATCCCTCGCGAATAGCCCCTCGCCAAATCCTCGACAATTAGCGCGAGGCAGGCCTACTCGCACTTAGCGAGGGCCGAGCGAGGGAAGTGTTAGCGACGCCGTTTTGGGCGAGGGCAATATTCTCTCGTTAAAGCCTCCTCGCCAAGACCTTCCTCGTTAATTCCTCGCTATGCCCCTCTCTAAAACCATTTATTTTTGTGGTGATATTTCTTTATTATTATTATTTTTTAAGGAAATTACTTAGATTCCAATCCTAACAAACTGAAAATTATAAAACTTAAAAAAAAATCAAAACTAAAGAAAATAAAACTACTTCTTGAACACCACCATATCACATCAGTGCTTTCTTCACTAATCTTTATTCAATGTTAATATTCTAAACTACATGAAAATAAATGACTAAACTAAATCTAATTACAATAAATTTTTTAAAAAAACTACTTCAGCCAATTCTAAGCATGTTTTGCAATTTAAATAGTAGGGGTCAAGTGTAAACATACAACATAAATTATCAACAATAAGAAATTAATTGAAATGAGAAAAAGACTTACATAGATTACATCCAACTGCCAAATCTTGCCATCAATGAGGTAATTCTAGAATTTAAAAATTGTGATTATCACCAACAAATGCAAAGAGCAAATAATTATCTATTGTAACTAAAGGGGAACAGATAAGAAACCTTTGGTTTTCCACGCATAAATGCAACCCTTTCAATTCTTTTGCAAGAGCAAAATCAAATTTAACAAACTGAAAACAGAGTACACACTAGGAGTAATGAAGCCAACCACCCCATGTGGTTCTTTCAAAACATAACTCTTAAACGCCTCCATTGGAAGAGAAATCCAGCAACATCATCCTAGATGAAACAAAATAACATTATAACAATATTGTGGATGCAGAGTGTTACGCCCCTTAATGCATGTCCTCGTGGCTTTTAACACTCTAAACTCGGGGTCATGTCACTTAATATCCAAAGAATCGAGCTTATTTTTTTTTAAAGAATAAAATTATTTAAACGTAAACGTAAAACAAGTTGAAGATAAACTTACGAGATTAACAAATGCGGAAGACTTAAATATTATCTTTAACATAATACTTATTTAATATTTGGAAAGAAGTAGTTGCGTACAAAGTAAAACATCGAGCGATCCGTAGTTGTTCGTTTTACTCGCATAAGAAATTAAAATCATCTTTCTAAGTGATTGCATCTTATTTAAAATATAAGTATATTAGCATCATATTTAGGGAAACTCCAGTGTCATTGCACTTAAATTTCTCTTGAGCATAACTCTAAAAATATTAAGTTTGGGAAAGTGAGATAAAAATCTCAATGGATAACTCAGATGCTATTATATAGATTGTGACGCCGAAAAATAGATATTTTCCTTACCCATGACTAAATCTTTTACTTGTCATTTATTTAATTTAAGGTTTGATCTTGTATACATATTAAATCCTCGCTCGTTGAACTCACATCGACGCACACTTGGGCACGCCACCGAATGCGCCTCGCTTTCCATATAAAAGATTACTAGAACTCATATCGTACGTACACTTGGGGTACGCCACCGAATGCGCCTGATCTTGCTTTCTTTAAACATAATTAATAATTAACTAAGTCGTTTAAAGCTTGTAAGGTGTTTAATTACTTTACTTATCATACCAACGTCCATATAACATTATCGGCTAATACAGATAGTGTCTCCCACCTTTTAACTTTATAGATAAGTTAGAATCGCTTTGGAATGGATAAAAATTTGAAGATGAGAAAGCTTGCTTTGAAGCTTCAATGGTGGCCGAGCTTGAAACTATTTGAGGAAGGAAACTTGACCGGAAAGCGGTAAGGATGTGGGTCTGTTTTGAATGGGAAAAATTTGAAAGCAAATGGGTTTGTCTATATTGGCAAAAAAGAGGGACGTGGCCCTTCCTAGCCAAGGCTTGAAAACTTGGCTATCAAATTTCTCCATTTTTCTTTTTTTTCTTTAGTCAATAATTATTTAAGGTATTTTTTTAATTATGTATAAATAAATAAAATCATTACACAATATCATTAAATCTTTAAACGAGTTGTTGAAATAATTATTTGGAGAGCATATTAATTCATCACATATTTATTTCATGCATTACTAAAATGTAAAACAAGATAACTACATTATTTAATTTCTTTAAACTATATCACATAACTTTTCATGTATTGTTAAATTTATTATTTTGGTAATTCATATTATTTAGACGAATTAGGATTATCGTTGTTGAATTTTCTTATTAGTTATTTTAGCATTATTTTTGTTTGATAAAACACAAGTACAATAAGGATTTTCAATAATTCTTCTTTGAATAAAGATTAAGTCTTATATTATGCTCACTATAAATCAAACCTTAATTTTTTATTATACTTTAAAGTGCTAGGAGTGCTTCCGGCCTGTAATGCTCTGTCACATTTGCTCGAAAAATTACATCTTCAAAAATACATATATTTCATACAATAATTAATTATTTTAAAAGAAAAATAATAATAATTTGGGATTTTGGGTTCGGTATTACATTCTTCCCCTCTAAAAAAGAATTTCGTCCCTGAAATATACTTACTCATTTTTTCTAGACATTGTGGATACTTTGTTAAGATCTCATCTTCTTTCCAGTGGCTTCCTCTTTTCCATGTCTACTCCAATGAACTAATACCAAAGGTATTCTCGATTCCTTAGGATGTGTATTTTCTTCCCAAAATAGTCATTGGTATTTCTTCGTAGGATAAGTCACAATTTAATCCTAGGTCTTTGGCGACTAATAACATGATTTAGGTCGCCTACATATTTTCTCGATGGAAGAAACATGAAAGACATATCAGATACTTGAGATAGCTCCGGTGGTAAAGCTAGTGGTAGGCTACGTCTCCAACTTAGTCTAAGATATCGAACGGTCCTATGTAGCGGGTTTCAACTTGCCCTTCTTTCCAAAATGAATTAATCATTTCACTTGGTGCAACTCTCAAGAACACTTTCTCGCTAACTTCAAATGTAAATCCTTTCTTCAAGTGTTGGCATAAGACTTATGCCGATCTTGTGCCACCTTAACCCTTTCCTTGATTTTTGTAATAATTTCCACCGACCTTTCCACGAGTTCGAGTCCTAGAATTTTGCAAACTCCAACTTCATCCCAACAAATTGGCGATCTGCACTTCTTCCCATAGAGCGCTTCGAATGGCGTCATTTGTATCGTGGCTTGATAACCGTTGTTGTAGGCAAACTCCACTAAAGGAAGGTGGGTTTCCCAACTTCGTTCAAGGTCTAAGGCACATGCTCTCAACATATCCTCCAAGATTTGAATGGTCCTCTCTCGATTGTCCGTCCGTCTGTGGGTGGTATGTAGTGCTAAAATTTAAATTTGTTCCCAAAGCTTGTTGCGAGACTTCTCCAAAACGAAGTAAAACGAGGATCTCGTCGAAACTATTGAGACGGGTACTCCATGTAGTCGACTATTCATTCCATGTACGGTATGCGAGTTTGTCCAGAGAATAAGTCATTCGGACAGAATGAAATGTGCAATTTTCGTGAGTCTATCCACGACAACCCAGATGGCGTCATGATTCCCGACTGTCTTTAGAAGTTACGTGACGAAGTCCATTGTGATGTTTTCCATTTCCATTCTAGCATCTCCAGAGGATGTAGCAATCGATGGTCGTTGGTGATCTCGCTTTAACTTGCCGACAAGTTAAACACCTTTTGACAAAGTAAGCTATTGTTCGCTTCATGCCTCTCCACAAAAATTTTCTCTCAGTCCTTTGTACATCTTTGTCTCTCCGGGATGTACGGTGTAAGGCATGTTGTGCGCTTCTTTAAGGATCTCGTTTCTTAGATTCTCATCTTTAGGTACGTAAATCCTATTTTCGAACATCGCGTCTATCATTGCTCACGGTAAAACCCTTAATGGTTTCTTTTTCTACCTGCATTCTCAATCCTTCAAGAAATTATCGCCCTTTTGTGCATCCCCTGATTCTTTCCTTCAAGGTTGGTTGTAGTGAGAGTGTGTAAATCGGTGCATCGCACAACATTTGTTCGAAAAGTCCATGCTCAATTGGTAAAATTCTCTAAGCGGTGGCTCTTGTGTGATTGGTAAGGCGTTGAGTGTCGCGTTTTCTCTCCTACTTAAAGCGTCAACTACCACATTTGCCTTCCCTGGTGGTAACGGATTGTGTAGTCGTAATCCTTTATCAACTCTAACTATCTCCTTTGTCGCATGTTTAACTCTTTACGTGTGAAAAAGTATTTTAAGCTTTTGTGGTCCGTATAGATTTCGCACTTACTCCCATACGAGTAATGCCTCCATATTTTTAGTGCATGAACCACGGCAGCTAGCTCCAAATCATGCATCGGATAGTTTTGCTCGTGCGTTTAAAGTTGTCGGGAAGCATATGCAATAATCTTGCCGTGCTACATAAGGACACATCCTAGTCCGATAAGGATGCATCGGTGTAAATAACGAATCCCTCGGATCCATCAGGGATAGTTAACACCAGTGAAGAAGTTAATCTCCTCTTCAATTCTTGGAAACTCTCCTCACAAGTGGGCGTCCAAATAAATTTCTCGGTGTTCTTTGTTAAGCGAGTTAGAGCTTTCGCAATTCGTGAGAAGTCTTGTATGAATCTCGGGTAATAGCTTGCTAATCCCGAGAAAACTTCGTATTTCGTTGACATTAGTGGCGTTTTCCAATCCATGATGACCTCTAGCTTTGTTGGGTCCATCTCAATTCCCTTCACCGAGATTATGTGTCCCAAGAACATAACACGATCGATCCAAAATTCGGACTTGCGAGAATTTGGCATACAATCTTTCACGTCTCATTATCTCTAAAATAGTTTTGAGATCTTCTTCGTGTTGTTCCTTGTCCTTAGAGTATACTAGTATGTCATCAATGAATACGATAACACATTGATCAAGGAATGGATGAAATACTCGATTCATCAAATCCATGAAAATTATCGGTGCATTCGTCACTCCAAAAGGCATCACCGTGAATTCGTAGTGCCCATAATGTGTCCCGAAAGTTGTATTAGGAATATCACTTTCCTTCACTTTCAATTGGTGATAACCGGACCTTAAATTAATTTTTGAGAATATGGTAGCGTTCTTTAATTGATCGAATAAGTCCTCAATCCCGGGAGAGGATACGTATTCTTTATTATTAGCTGGTTCGGTCCTCGATAATCGATACACATTCGAAAAGATTCGCCCTTCTTTTTCACGAACAGACCGACGCTCCCCAAGGAGATATGCTAGGTCGATGAACTTCTTTTCCAACAGATCTTGCAAGCTGTTCCTTAAGCTCTTATAACTCCCTTAGCGCCATTCTCGTATGGTGCTTTGGATACCGGTGTAGCTCCGGGTATTAAGTCGATAGAGAACTCTACTTGACGATCTGGGGTGTCCCGGATAGCTCTTCTAGAAACACGTCGGGATAGTTCTTTACGATTGATATTTCCATTTAGCAAAGCTTTGCTTTTGCTGAAATGTTGACTAAGTACCACTGGATACTTTCCTTTCCGTAACAATCTTGTGGCTTTTATGGCGGAGATCATTTGTATTCCCATCCTCGCCTTGATGCCATGGAAAGTGAAACGTTGGCCGTCCTTTGTTTCAAGTCGATCTCTCGATCAGATACACCGTATTATTATTTTGTTCCTTGTCAACCAATCTATTCCCAAGATTATGTCAAAATTTCTCATATTAAGTACGTGAAGATCGGTTTCGATTTGGTGTTCACTTAATATGATCTTTAGTCCTTTTACTGGGTTTCGATCTTTGTTGAGCTTCCGGATGGAACACTTACGTTTAAGGTTCCACCTTTGATAACTGGTATACCTAATTTTTCTCTAAATATCTTAGACATAAAAGAATGATAAGCCCCCACATCAAACAATACGTATGCGGGTGTATCGAGTACTAGTAATGTACCCGCTAAAGTCTCATCTTGCTCGTGCTATCCATGTTGTTCATAAGGTGTTGAAGTTCTCACCATCCTCTTCACCATCAAGGATCGCATTCACATGAGCTTGTCCTCTCCCGACCTTGAGCGGGAAGTTCCTCCTTGGTGGTCCGGGTAGATTGTTATTTCCCAGGACGGTCGCCTAGCTTGATGGTTCCCCATAGGCGGTTGCCTTGCTCGGTAGTTTCCCATAGGTGGCCTAGGGTTGTTTATCATTGGAGGCCGGTTACTTCCTACACCGGTGCAATCGAAGCTCGTGTCCTGTCGGTGACACCGATAACATGTTTCGTCCCCCTTAGACATGTTCCTTGGTGTCTTCTTCCACGATTAGGGCAGATTAGTGAGAGCTTAAATCCGTCGGGCATTAAAATTGTTTTCTCTTGGTGGCGGATTTGCATTCCTCTTAAAGTTAGGTTGTCAATTTCGGTTTACTGAGACATAGCTATTGGTGTTGGCTTGAACTCTAATCCCAAACCGATCGAGATGATTAGTGCTCGATCGAAAACCTCATTGTAGTTTGGGAGTTTCACCAGCCTACAACTCCTCCTACCTCGGGCCTTAAACCTCTTTCAAATCTCCTTGCTTTCTTTGAATCAATCTCCACTAGATGTGGAGCATATCTAGCCAATTGGTTGAACCTCCTCTCATATTCAGACACCGAGAGTGTTCCTTGACGGAGATTTATAAACTCTTGCTCCTTACGGCGCACAAGACTTGTGGGAAATACCTTCCCATTCTTGCTCGTTTGAAAACTTCCCATAACAAATCTTGTTTTTCTTCTAGCGATCGAGTTCATTCGTAAGATTCCCACCACTGGGCAGCGTCCTCTCGCTAGTTGGAATTGCGCACAAGATACTTTTGTGCGTCGAGTCAAAGTCATGTGTCGAAAAATTTGTTCGATCTAGCGATCCATTCCTCGGTACTCCATAGGACCTTCTTTTAGGTTAGCCTTGGTGGGTGCATACAAAAACTTGATAAGTGCAAACTAGCACTCACCTCCCAAGTGTAGGAGGATCGTGGTAGCCGAGCAAGTACCGGGTTAAATTATCGAATCCGCGGGAATCAAGTGGGGAGATAGCCCTAAATCTACTAGTTTAGTCATAATTGTAGTACAACCCATTCAACAAGATTTACGATTCAAATAACGATAACAAGCAACAACGTTCAAGCAAGACAATTAAATTCAAGCAAAATAAAAGAGGTGTTCGGGTGTTCTCTGGCTATGGACTATGAAACACGAATCAAAACCAAGTAGTAACTCTCTCATCGGCAAATTGATAAGGGCAATTCAAGTAAGAAAACACAACACCGTACTTGGTAAGCCTAGGGAGTCATGTTTCATTAAAGCTTGAAGAATTGATTAGGCAACGGCGTCCGTTCTTCCCGATTCTCCCCACCGAGTCAATAGGTTTCCCTAAGCGTGATCCAATCTTCGCTACTAAGGTACATCCCTTTTGTCCCCTCACTAATCACCCGACTATTAATCTAAGCAATTAATGTGAATTGATGTAATTCTAATGTAGTTAACCAAGTCTCCTTGCGTTATACAATATTCACTCTAATTATCCAATTAAACTCTTCAACCAAGCTAGAAACCTAATCATCCAAGTATCCTTGCAATAATTAAATACTAAACATAGAATTCAAGCTCAACCAAATAATAGATCATGCAAAACTCATCAATTCAATCAATCAACCTTCAATTGAAATTACCCACTCAATTAATCAACATAATTCAATCATCCATAGCTTCCAAAACACCCAAACACTTGAGAATTAGCCACTCATAGCAAATTGAAATAAACCCATTGCATTAAGGAAATAAGCATTCATGATTACAAGAGATTCAACCAACAAAACTGAAATTAAAGGTAAGATATCACCTAATTAGCTTGCAAATATTTAGAATCCATGGCTTGATCTTCCAAAATGATAAAGAAAAGCAAATTATATCTATGTGTGTGTGTAAAAATGTGTAATAGTGTGTGTAGGGGTTAATCCCCTTTTCTATCTATTTCTCCCCTAATGATGTGTGTCTATTAAAAATCTGAGATGGGATATTTATAGTGGGCTTGGGATCAAGTTTTAAAATACTGCAAATGGGCCCACAAAATATTAAAATTTGAGAGAAAGAATTGGCTGTGCAATCTTTGAAGCTCAACTCGGTTTGGCGAAAAGAATCACTCGGGTCGAGTGGGAAGAGGGCTGGCCGAGTTGGGTTCTTCGTCAAATATTCTGGACAATTTCGCAATTCTCAACTCGGGTCGAGTGGGAAGAGGGCTGGCCGAGTTGAGTGAAGATCGAAGGTCATTTCATCGGAATTTCGACGGGCCCGAACTCCGAGCGTGAATCGCGCGGCGGAGGGCTGTAAACGGCGTAAGGCTTGCGGCGCAGCCTTTATGGGCGTTGCTGGTCGACGGCGCTGTGGGCGTTGCTGGTCGACGGTGGCGATGGTTGTTGTCGTAAACTGCGGCCGCGATGTTGATGGATGGGGGCGGCGGTTGTTGTCGTAAACGCAGGCGTGCGCCGAGAAAGGTGATGGGGCGGCTGAGCGCTGTGGTGGTGGTTGGATTTGGTGTTCTGCAGGTTGGGGAAAGAAGACGCGGTGCGCAGATTTGTAAAACCCGATGGGGGTGTACTTATCAATTTCATGGGTGTAGTGGGTAGGTGTATTTATCAAGCTGGTGGGTGCATCGGTTTTGGGTGTCGGTTTGCTATTCTTTGCCGTCTCAACTTCGTTCGTCCCGTATTTCCTTCATACGAACTCCGATTGACCTCATTCTTTTTGCGTTACGACCGTCTCTCGACCCTCTTTCATACCATGCAATTGCCCAATTAATTTGAAGACGACAAATATCCTCAATTTGCACTCAAAAATGGCATCAAACCTACACATTAAAATCTCAAATATTAAATCAAACAATTGAGTGCAATTGGACCAAATAATAGTGAATTAACATGAAAATCATATCAAATTGAGACAATTAAACACACAATTAACATGCAATAATTCACCCTAATCGTGCATACGACAGTATTCGACAAAATCGTTAACCCCGGGTGGTGGCGGAGGCATAGGCATAGCTGGGTGTGGAGCTTCTGGTGCATGAAATCCGGAGGGTGTGGAAGAATTCCCTTGCCATGTCAGGGCGCTAGATGTAGCATTTTGTTGTTCCTGCCCCTACCGACTCCATGGACGGGTTTCGTGCTCTCCTCCTAGTAATGCGGGGTGTCACTCGTGGTGCCATTTTAAAAGTACGGGGAGAGAAGAATATTTACATTATATAGGTATGATACAAACTTCAAAACAAAGCTTGATATCTTAATTAACAAGATACTTAGCACCAATTATGCATTTGGAGTACATGGTACACCGGAACACACTTTGTCGTGATTCGGTGGCCGGTGATGGCAATTGACATTTGTAAGTTAGGGAACCAATGTCACAAGTAATTAAAGCGATGATCGGGTAAAATAACGAGATAGAATAATGCATACTCACATCATGTGAGGTGCATTTCATATATATATGTATAGCATCTCAAAGTTTATGGAGAAAAGTCTCCTTACAACATAATATAGATTGAAAAATTAGGCATCTATAATATGCATCTAACACTACGCATCCTCACATTAATACGGATTGCGAGTGACAAAAAGTGGTTAGGCAGTGGTTAAGCTAGGGCCGTGTGCAAAAAGGTAGGCCGTACATCCGATTGTCGTGCATCGGGAAAAACTACAATTATCTATACTACAAAGCTGGTAAGGGAAAACGGGTGTGCTGATCTAAAACCCTAGGCGGACGACTATGTCCCGCCACATCCGGTGTGGTAGCATGCTCGAATCCCAAGGTGCCCAATCATCCTCGCCCTAGCTATCGGTCTCCCGGGCGGAGGTACATTAATGTCGGTGTGGAAATGATCCTCTACGCCAAACTCGGCGTCATGTATCGGTTCAAGATATGGCTCTACCGGATCGTACTCCTCGGGTCCCCCGTAATCCAGTCTCCTCCCATAGAAGAAGCTGCTACCCCCGACTACCACGCGCAGCACCGCACTCCTCGCCGCCCTCCCTCGGCCAAAGGCGCCTCCTGTCGCTGATATGCGAGGCCGGCGCAGTATGTAGTGCAATACTCTCTGGTGGCTCGTGATGCTCACATAATGGATCATGATGCTCTCTTGGTGGCTAGATATTGCAAGCAAGTTGCATAGTATAACATCTCCATCATAAGTTACAGCCCTAGCATTGTGAACCATAGCTACCGCGATTGCCTCTTGTGAACGCTGCCGTGCCTCGTCACTGTAATCCCACGATAACCCCCTCCACAAAAGAGTCAAGGTGTATGTGGCTACCTATGCGAGAATCGAGGGCTAACAAAGCGGTAGAAAATACCTCGAGACAGTGGCATCCATAAAGCATGAATGCCGTCTCTAAATAAGGTAGTAGCTGCCCATTCTCGAGTCAAAGTACTCTTTTGCAGCGCGAGACATCCTATAGGCGCGAAAATGGGCAGCGTATGCAGATATCGACTCGTGCTCGAACCGGGATATGGTGAGGTAGCGGTGTCAAGGCGTCATGGCTGGAATGACTTCTACAGGATCTAATCTGGTAAAAAGAATAAAGGTTCTAAGATCAGCGTCTTATGGTAGGGGATAATATCAAAAAGAAAATATTTGCATCATTTAAGCAATGACTTGATTCTACACATAATGCACGTAATTCATATCAAACAAGATAAAAAATATTCTTTCATTTCATAAGCTTATCACATAAATTCATCTCATAAACTGGTAGTGTCGTAGTTCCCACTTTCATAAGTACTTCCATATCATGAATTTTAGTTAGGGGTTCATGTATTAGATTCTTTAATTAGAAACTTTCATACCTTGAGGATGCCTCGGACTGCTGCAGTAGACACATTTTCCCACTAATAATTTTTTTGAAATTTAATATATATATATATATATATATATATTATATTTTAAAGGCTTATTTTGCTAGGAAAATCATTTGCATATAAGTAATTAAGTTATTTTATCCGAAGTTTTGAACATGCGCTCTGATATACCCGTAACGCCCCGAATCTCGAATGCGAGGCCCTTGTGTCTTTTAACACTCTAAACTCGGGTTGTCACTTAATAACCGAAGAATTGAGCTTATTTTTTTAAAAGAATAAAATTATTTAAACGTAAATGTAAACAAGTCGAAGATAAACTTAAGAGATTAACAGTCGGAAGACTTAAATATTATCTTTAACATAATACATGAGTTGCATTTTTTATTTAATATTTGGAAAAGAAGTAGTTGCGTACAAAGTAAAACGTCGAGCAATCCGTAAAGGTTTGTTTACTCGAACATAATAAATTAAAACCGTCTTTCTAAGCGATTGCATCTTATTTAGAATATAAGTATATTAGCATCATATTTAGGGAAACTCCGTGTTACAGACTCCGGCCCCTCTTGAGCATAACTTGAAAAATATTGAGTTTGGGGTGTGAGATAAAAATCTCAATGGATAACTTTGTATGCTATCATACAGATTGGCAAGACGCCAAAAAATAGATATTTTTCCTTACCCATGACTAAATCTTTACTTGTCATTTATTTAATTTAAGGTTTGATCTTGTATACATATTAAATCCTGCTCGTTAAACTCACATCAGGCGTACACTTGGGAGTACGCTCACTTTGAATGCGATCTTGCTTTCCATATACGAGATTAATAGAACTCACATCGACGTACACTTGGGGTACACTCACCGAATACGATCTTGCTTTCTTTAAACATAATTAATAATTAACTAAGTCATTTAAAGCCTGTAAGGTGTTTAATTACTTTGCTTCGTAATACACCAACGGTCCATATAACATTATCGGCTAATACGAGATAGTGTCACCCACCTTTTAACTTTATAGATAAGTTAGAACTGTTTGGAAGGATTCTAAAAATTAGAAATAGCGAGGACGGTCGAGCTCGACTTATGTCGCACTTCACCTCAAAGAAGAGACTTGGACTTGTAGAATGGATGAAAATTTGAAGATGAGAAAGCTTGCTTTGAAGCTTCAATGGTGGCCGGAGCTTGAAACTATATATTTAAGGAAGGAGACTTGACGGAAGGGGTGAGGATGTGAGTCTATTTTTGAATGGGAAAAGCCGGAAGCGAATGGGTTTTGTCTATATTGGCAAAAGAAGAGGGACGTGGCCCTTCCCTAGCCATGGCTTGAAAACTTAGCTATCAAATGTCCTCCATTTTTTTCTTTAGTCAATAATTATATTAAGGAATTTGTTTTAATTATGTATAAATAAATAAAATCATTACATAATATCATTAAATCTTTAAACGAGTTGTTGAAATAATTATTTTGAGAGCATATTAATTCATCACATATTTATTTCATGCATTACTAAAATGTAAAAACAAGATAACTACATTATTTAATTTCTTTAAACTATATCACATAATTTTTTATGTATTGTTAAATTTATTATTTTGGTAATTCATATTATTTAGATGAAATAGGATTGTCGTTGTTGAATTTTCTTATTATTTATTTTAGCATTATTTTTGTTTGATAAAACACAAGTACAATAAGGATTTTCAATAATTTTTCTTTGAATAACGATTAAGTCTTATATTATACTCACTATAAATCAAACCTTAATTTTTTTCATTATACTTTAAAGTGCTAGGAGTGCTTACGGCTCAAAATGCTCGTCCGTTTACGAAAATTACATCTTGAAAAAATACATATATTTCATACAACAATTAATTATTTTAAAAGAAAAATAATACTCCCTCCGTCCTGGAGTTAGGTTCATATATGTGTTGTGGCACGTTGTTTAAGAAAACTTAAATTAAAGTAGGAGAGAGAATAAAGTGTAAGGGTATTTTGGGTGGTTATATGGGATAAAGTGTAGAAGAGAGAATAAAGTAGAATAAAGTAAGAGTGGCATTTTTAAATTTAAATGATATTGTGAGGGTGTAGTTTATGGAAGGTATTCCATTTTTGGGGTGTGAAGTTAATTGTGGGACGTCCCAAAAGGAAAGTGTGAAGATAGCTGGGACGGAGGGAGTAATAATTTGGGGATTTTGGGTTTGGGGTATTACACAGAGTCACTGGAAGTATATATACGCACTTGCGAATTCATTTGGTATTTTGATACAATTAAATAGAAAGGCCCAAGGGTATGTGCATTTTTTTGCTAATATAAAAACTGAACTTATGATTGAAGCAAAAAAAGCACAAATATTTTTAAGATAAAAAGACATGTAATGGCAGATGGCGGTGGTGGTGGCAAACCGATCTAATGTCGTGGCGGAGAACAACGCTACACATATGTGGAAGGGCTTCTTCTTCCCCTTACCACCACCACCTACCTCCTCATCCTTCACCGGAATATTCAAAATTCTCGACACTCACACCTTTTGCATTTTAAGAGAGATGGACTGGAGCGAGAGTGGAAGTCTAAAGGAAACTAAAGAGTGGTTTATGTAGATACATTACAGGTTGAATATCAAAAGTCCTTTGTCATAATTTATTGAAATAGAGAATATATGATTTTTTATCAATAATCAAATGATAATAACGTGTGGCAAAGAGTATAAAATGCCACTTGGCGTAAAACTTATGAAGTGCATTCTCCTTTTATATATATAAATTACAACGAAGACGAGAACGAAATAAGATCTATACGAAATTCTCATCTAGACAATTCAAGAATATTGCTGAAGTTCCGTAAAAAACACGAATGAAAATTAAGGTAAATAATCATTTATATATTCCCGGGTTAGCGGGTTGGGTTACAATAGAGATGATTGTTGTGACATGGAATATAAGCAATCGTCGAGCTCGCAGCTCACAAAAGGAAGTGAGCATCTTAGAGGCCCAAATGAGCAGTCCAACTAACCTACCGAACAAAGTCCTGTGGACTTCGCGGCTTGGGATCGAGCCCAATGGCTCAATCCACCACGAGGAGTCACACAACGAGGACCAAGGAATGAGCAGGAGGAAGATTGGCTAAAAGAAGAAAAACATCTCACAAAGCAGGTTGTAGTCGAAAGGTCATCCCTAAAAGGGAAAAGATCTCGCCGCCGTAGGAGATCTCTCGCTAAATTGCCACGTGGAGCACGCCGAGAGGGCCGCCTGCTGCTCAACCGCACAATGTCGTACTCAAGACATTAAATGTTGTACTCTAGCATTAAATGCACCCCGATTTATTTGGATTTAGTAGGGTTGGTCGAGATTGAGTAGTTTAGAGAAAATCAAACAAACCTTCCAGAGATAATCTAGAGGGGGTTGAATAGATTATCCAAATCTTTTTATAAAATTGATTATCAATTCAAGAGACTAAAGCGAATCCCCAAAATCAAAGTTGAACAGCGGAAATAGTTTTTAAACTCAATCTATGAATTAGGATCTAAAAGCAATCTGAAATAAGTTTATTCAAAATACGTATAATCAATGAAATAGAAGCGAAAGTAAGTGACACACGATTTATAGTAGTTCGATCAAACGATCCTACATCCACCCTCCTTCTTCAACTTGAAGAAGGGGCTCTACTCACTTACCGACTTACCGACTTACCGATGATTACATTTACAGAGTTTGACGATCTTCGTCTTCAATACACCTTTAAACTATCAAACTAACTAGCTAAACTAGAAATTACGGTGAAGATAGTGATTTGAAGATGTACGGTAAGTGTTCTTTAAACACTTAGAAAATTTATGAAAACTTTAGAAGATTTGTGAGTGCTTTTAAAAATGTGAATTTGAGAATGAAGAATGCTAAGAGTTCTTCTAAGAACTGTGTTTAATCCTATTTATAAGCTCAGTAAGGCGATTAGTTTGTTGTAACAAACTAAAAACCGCTTAACAAACTTTTCTTTAAAACCGCCACGACCTTAGTTGATCTTGTGTTAGTTATGCATTTGTTGACTTCCGAAAACCCTGTCTTTCTTATTCTACCCAGCTTGTCTTGACCTTGTCTTGAACTCTTCATTATTCTCTCCAATAGATGACTTCTTCAAGATTGTCTTCGATGACCTTCTACTTCCCGATCTCATTGACGTCATTTACCTTGCCTAGTCCGATCGGCCTTAGTACAAAGCTTACTACTTCAAATTGGTCTATAAAAACTCACCGGTCATCCTATTTACATGAGCTTGTCTATTTTAATTCATCAAACCTAATAAACACGATCTAACAAGTAGCCGCAAAACTACTTGTATAAATAAGCCCTATTGGGCACAATAACAAGGTAAAAAAATATCCACCCTTAAGACTGGGACTCATCCTCCCAAAGAACTCTCGTGTCTTTATTGCTTCCAACATTTATTCCCTCATAAATTTTTGCATTTAAAGCTTATCATTGTCATTTAATATCCACCAACACTCATACAATCCCACTAACTAAATAGGTCGGTTATTATACTTAGTACGCTATCATTTAGGTGATTAATCGGTGTAACAACAATTGGCGCCGTCTATGGAAAACGACACAAAAATAACTCTCAACTTGTTCATCTTCTCTTTTCGAGCTTCGAATGACAAACAAGCAGAGCCACCAGCAAGCATGCCGGCCATGAAGATGAAGAACAACAGGCTGAAACGGCCGGTCCGGCGTGTCGAGGACTAGATCCCTCTCCCGCTCCAGAATACTAAACTCCTCGAGCAAGTGAGCGGGGCCATCCTCCGGCTCCAAGCGCGAGCTGGAGCTCGAAACTCGAGCCAGGCCCATTGCCTCTTACCGAGGGCCCTTCAAGGCCACATAAGGGAAAAAGAAAGGCTTGCGAGCACGAGGCCGAAAACCAGGACAAATCGGGAGCCCTACGCCCGAGCGCTCGCATTCAACCGCTCGGGCTCTCAAGCCGGAGGCTTGACTTCGGCGAGCAGCCACTTGTGTCCCCTCCCGGGAAGCCGCCCGCCGTAACCCTCAATGCACTCATTGGGCCTAATACTGATCCACCGATCCGCTTCTCATTCCGACCCCGCCTCGGTCACCCTTTAGTGGAAGCTCGACCTAATTGAGGGTCGGGTGGATGCTAGTGAAGGGATTCCCAAAAGGCTGTAGTGAACCAGCCCTCTCCATGTCCATCAAGATGGTAGAGGTCCGCACCAAGATGCATCCCCAAGCGGTGCTCTACGAGGGGAAGACCGACCCCGAGGTCCACTTCAAGAAATACCTCACCTATATGACAGGCGAGGGGCAATCGATGCGACCAAGTGTCGCTTTGTTCCCCGACACCGGGCGAGCTCGCCCACAAATAGTACACTTCGCCTCTCCCGCACAATCGATAATTTCTCCGGCCTTTGGCGAGCATTTCATCTCCTACTTCGCCTCAAATATTGCTCGCCCGAAAGCCGACAGAGGCTAATGGGCATCGGGCGGGCGAAGAAGAAGACCAACGAGGAGTACCTTGACCGCCTCGATGAAGTTCTCCTCACAGGGGAACCTATTGGGGACGAGCTGCGGCTCTACGCCGCCATGAGCGGCCTCAAGGCGAGACTCCCACATGTTCCGCCACATAACTAAGTTGTACCCACCTTTTACGCGGAGTTCGGGCGGCGGGCGGGAGACCCGATCACAAGGCGAAACTCCTCACCCAAAGGCTTAGGCGAGGTAAAGGCCACCACGGCCGCACTGAAACCGAAATCGCGCCCTCGCCTCGCGAAGAAATCCCATCATTTGAGAAGGCGGCGGCCCAAGGTCCCAGTGAACCTTCAAAAGCTTCAAGGCATAGAGGTCATCGAGAAGCCCAAGCACTCCCCCACCTTTGTTTTCAACGCGATGAAGGGGAAAGTGGTCTTCACCCCACCGAAAGCCCTCAAACACAACCCCGCCGAGATCATCCTCCAACAAGTTTTGTGCCTTCCATGATGGACCTGGGCACAACACCGGCGAGTGGTGGACCTTCTTCGCCAACTTTGGGAAGTTGTTCGAGGAAGGAAATCCGAGCAAGTATGTCAAGAAGCCCGCGCCCGTCCGCGGCATGATGGCGAAGAGCGAGGTCCTCCTCGCGAGAATGGGGACGATGGCACGCACGCCTGTGCAGCAACGGTGGTCGCAGCGGAGAAAGAAGCGGGGTACAATAGTGATGAGATCCCCCGCCTAACGCTGGGGGTGGGTCCAGATGATCCAGCACTGGAGGAGAAGCGGCTTAGGCGGGGCCGACCCCCGTCTGCACCCTCTCCAACCGAAAGTGGAAAGCGTAACTCCGTGCCATCGATAACATCCACATCGTCGCCCTCTTGAGCCGACGATCTCCAAGTCGGCCGCGATCGGCTTCTCAAACAACGACCGCAAGGGCCTCATGTTCCCAAAAATGAAGCGTTGGTCATCTCGGCCAAAATCTTGGGGATGATTGTGGAAAGGATCTTGATCGACAATGGGTGCTACCGCAACATCATCTTCAAGACCGCCCTTGATCGGATGGGGAACCCGGTAAGGTTCATCAAGCCCTATGATTTGTAGGCTGAAGGGATTCGACGACACTGTTGTGAACCCCTACGGGAAGATCAAGCTTTCGGTGGAGCTCGCCGACTCCCGAATGAAAAAGTTAGGATCACTAGGCCTCTAGAATTTGTAATTATCGACTAGCCAAACATCTATAATGGCTTCTTGATCGTCCTCTCCTAGAAACTTTTGAGGCGGTTGCCTCTTCTTACTTTTATTGTATCAAGTTCCCCACTCCCGAGGGGAAGTCACCGTAAAAGACAATAAAAAAAGGCAAAGAAGTGTTTGAACTACTCGTGTCTTGGTTTCTTTTACGCATCTTTTTAGACTTGCAATGTAATATAATAGTTGATGAAAGTTCGAAAGGGTCGCCCAAATAACCGTGGGCGAGCTCGAGATAGATCCTCGCATGCTCACCGAACCTTCCTTGAACCGGTCCGCCATGGATCTGCGAAGATTTGGAACCACGCCTAAGTTTCGAACCTACAACTATAGACCTAGGATCCAAGGGGTAATGCTCGCGACCCCATGGGCCTCAAGTGGACCGCTCCTATCGAATAGCTCGAACGCATCCCCATGGACCCAGCCTCCCGAGCTTGAGGTCACCACAGGGGCAAAGGCCCCCGTGGAAATGAGGGACGATCTAATTGACTCCCTCAAAAGCAATGTGGGGGTGTTCGCTTGGTCTCATCAAGACATGGTGGGAATCGACCCAAAGCACGCTTGCCTCTATCTCAAGATTGACCCCTCGCGGCGACCGCCTCCCGTAAGAGGAGGAAGTTCGGCCCAGAGAAGTATGCTACTCTCGCCGAGGAGGTCAATAAGCTCCTCGACAACAAGCTAATCGAGCTTGCTAAGGACGAGCCTCAATGGGTTGCAAATGCGGTGTTAGTAAAAGCGAACAACTCATGGAGATTGTGCATCGACTTCACCGACCTCAATGCGGCATGTCCCAAGGATCACTTCCCAATGCCGCACATCGACCACCTCGCCGATAATACCGCTGGCCATAAAATGATGTCATTCATGGATGCGTTCGCAGCTACCACCAGATCCCTATGGCGGTAGAAGACACCAAACACACTTCTTTCCTTACCGAGAAGAACATCTATTCCTCGACGAGGATGCCATTCGCCTAAAAATGCTGGGGACAACATATCAAAGGTTAGTAAACATTATGTTCACTTATCAAATTGGGAAAATGATGGAAGTGTATATCGACGACATAGTCATCAAAAGCCTGAAAAAGGAAAATAATTTGAGAGACCTTAAAGAAACCTTCTCAATATTGGAGAAGTATAACATGAAGCTCAATCAAAAAAATGTAGCTTCGAGTAGGGTCGGGAAGTTCCTCGGCCACATTGTCATCTAGAGGGGATTGAGGCCAACCCGGCAGTTAAGGCCATCTTCAATATGGAAGAGCCGAAGTCAAGAAAGTAGGTCCAGAGGTTGACCGGATGCCTCGCAGCCTTGAGTCGATTTATTTCGTGATTAGGCGACAAGAAAAAGTCTTTCTTCGATGCAATCAAGAAGCAAAAGTTTTCTGGAACAAAGAAAGCCAGCTCGCTTTCAGGAAACTCAAAGAATACTTAAGCGATCCCTAGCTCCTCGCCAAGTGGTGCCGGGGAAAACTCTTTTCCTATATCTCGCGACCTCGAAACGCCGATCAACGCTGTCCTCGTGCGAGCGAGAAGGACAACAACACCTGCCCATATACTATATAAGTCAAGTGCTACACGACGCCGAGCTCGAGATATTCTCCACTGGAGAAGCTCGCATATGCAATGGTTATGGCCGCAAGGAAATTTCGAGCATACTTCTTCGACCATCGAGATCTAAGTGCTCACAACCATGCCTCTCCGTTAGGTGCTTCACCGGCCAGGCACTAGTGGGCGCCTCTTGAAGTGGGCGCTAGAGCTCGCTCAAGCACAACATCTCGTATGCCCCTCACACGGCGATCAAAGGGCAGGCACTGCTGACTTTGTCTCGGAACTCACTTTCCGGTATGCCTTACGAAACTCAAGATTCCTCCATGGAAGCTCTATATGGACGGATCGCCCACTTACGACCGCGCAGGCGGGTGGTTGTCCTTATCGGACTAGAGGGCCAATGCTTCACAAACGCAGATCCGCTTTGATTTTCTAGCAACAAACAACGAAGCCGAATACGAGGCCCTGTCTCGCTACTCCTGAGCTCGCAAAAGCCGCCGGAGTTCGCCACCTCCACGTCTTCATGGACTCGCTTACGGTCATAAATCAAATGAAGGGTGAATACGAGGCTAGGGGTGAGCAAATGATCAAGTACCATGAGCTTGTCATCAATCTCTACGAGTAATTACAACATGTATTCATCGAGCAGATCCCTCGTGAACACAACTCGCGGCGGATGCCTTATCCAAACTAGCGGCGTCGAGGGGGCCGCGAGATATGTCCAACATAGTTCTGGCCAAGCTTGCCCACCCTCAATCAATGAGCACCTCGTGGCGACCATCAACGAGGAGCAAGAAAGTTGGATGACCCCATCCTTAAGTATCTCAATTCGGGAAGTTGCCGGAGGATAAGGTTGAATCTCGCCGCCTACCACTCCGAGCAGCAAGATTCCTAATTCTAGATGGTCACCTATACAAGCGCAGTTCTCCCTACCCCTCTTAAAGTGCATCACACCGAGAAGATGGACAGCTAGTCCTCGCGGAAAAACACGGCGGGGTATGCGGTAACCACGCAGCGGCCAATCCTCGTGTACAAGACTATGCGTCGGGGATACTATTGGCCCACTCTCGGGCGAGGATGCGATAGCCTTCGCGAGAAATGCCATTAATGTCGGAGTAATGGCACCGAACATTAAGCTTTCTCTTAAAAATCTGAAATCTATATTCAGCCTATGGCCGTTCGCTGATGGGGGATCGATTTAATTGGTCCTTTGCAAACTACCCCAGCGGCTGCAAGTTCGGAGTCGTCGCCGCGACTATTTCACCAAGTGGGCGGAAGCGGAGCCCTCAACAAAATCGACCAATTTGCCATCATTAGATTCATTTGGAAAAGCATCATATGCGAGTTCGGGCTCCCACAAGCGATTATATCGGATAATGGGAAAAATTCGATGGCCTCAAAATCTTGGAATTCTGCGAGCATTGGAAGATTAAGAGGCTGTTCTCAACACCTTACCACCCCCAAACCAATGCTCAGTCGGCGGTCACTAAAATCCTCAAGCACACCTTGAAGGCCAAACTTGAAGACAGAAAGAAAAATGGGCACAGGAGCTTCCCGACGTCCTTTGGGCGTCTGAGCAGCGACAATGAGGAACTCCACCGGAGACCCCCTTCGCTCTCACTTATGGCACGAAGCGGTCATCCCATCCAAAGTGTTAATTCCAACCTACCAAACCTCGCAGATACTTGGCGAGGAGAACGAAGCGGCCGAAGGTTGGATCTCGACACTTGGAGGAACGTCGATTAGCATCATTCACAAGAACACGACTTACAAATAGTGCTCGAGAGAAGTATTACAACTCCAAGGTCAAAGTAAGGCGATTCGCGAAGAGGCGGCCCGGTCTAAAGAAGACCCATGACCCGAGCACCGGAAGTGTTTGGCCCGAATGGGAGGTCCCATTCGGGGTATCCGAATGGCTACCCAATGGGGCATACGAATCAAACACCCCGACGGCACTCGGATCAATACCCCTGGAATGCTCGCCACCTCAACAAATACTATCAATAGTATAGTTCACATGTAAGCTTCGGCTAAACTCTTAGAATGTAATAGAATTTCTCAATTCAATAAAATATTTATTTTTAATGAAAATTGTCAAAGACTCGCGATGACTCACACTCTCGTCGAGCACTCAAAGACTCGCGATGACTCACACTCTCGCCAAGCACTAAAAGTCTTCCGACGAGGCCTAAGCCCGCGGTGAGCATAAAAGTCTACAAGAGATTGTACCCATAGTAGCATAAAGACTTGCGCGAGAATATTGCCTCGCCCACGAGCACCAAAAGTCTCACGATGCGGCCAAAGCCCACGCGAGCAACGAAAGTCTCCCGACGAGGCCTAAGCCCGCGGTGAGCATAAAAGTCTACAAGGAATTGTACCCATAGTAGCATGAAGACTCGCGCGAGAACATTGCCTCGCCCTCGAGCACCAAAAGTCTCATGATGCGGCTAAAGCCCACGCGAGCAATAGAAAGTCTCCCGACGAGGCCTAAGCTCGTGGTGAGCATAAAAGTCCACAAGGGATTCTACATATAGTAGCATAAAGACTCGCGCAAGAACATTGCCTCGCCCGCGAGCACCAAAAGTCTCATGATACGGCTAAAGCCCACACGAGCACCACAAAGTCTCCCGACGAGGCCTAAGCTGTGGTGAGCGAGAAGAAATACTTGCATATTTAAAGCGGGAAAATGTTTGAAACGCAAAACATATCAAAGTGCGAGTATATTAAGTTGCGAAACATAAAGAAATTGCGAGTAGAATTGCGAAAAGAGAAATTTCCATCAATAACATTCGGAAGGTGCGGCTAAGGGCCGAAGTACAAAATCTAAACCCTAAACAAAAACGAAGCGGATCTGCATCATCTATCGAGCCTTGCTCGAGGCTGGCCGCCGCCCAGATGCTCTTCTTGCCGCCCAGCCTCTACCTCGGTCCCCGCCGGACAACTTCCACCACCTCGGCCACCGCCGCCGCATCCACCTCACCAGCCTCATCCTCTCTTCGTCATCGCACAGTCATTACGGCGGCCGCGAGCTGCTCCACCCGGTGCGCCGGGCTCTGTCTGCGGCGTGCCACGAGGTCTCGGCCACCTCCGCCTTCTCGCTCGCGGCGAGAGCATTCTCATGGGTAGTTTGGGCATGGTGGAGGGCTACGAGGGCCTCGTCCGGGCAGAGTCGGCTTGCCCACTGCCTCTCAGGGGCGGCCTTGGTCTCCAAGACCTCCCTCTCCTCCCGGCACCTCTGGGCCGACTCATCTCCTCGTCGCGAGCATGAATAGCTCGCCGCAATGCGAGGACAATCTAGCGATTCGTAATGTGGCTGACCAGACCGACACTCTTGGTGTTGTAGCCGGTGGCATCATCCGGCTTGTCATTCCAGGCGGCTACTGTGTTCCTCATCGCCGAGCCGATGTACGGCGGGAGGCCGGACGTAGGTCCCGGTGCGAGCACGAGTAATTGTGGATGATCGAAGGTCGGGTAGCCCCATCAATGAGAAGCCTACACGAGGAGCAAACCTTTAGCAACCAGAAAAAATGAGAAAATATATATATCATAGTTGACCCAAGGCGGAGAAGTCTTACCGGCCTTCCACGGTCGGAGTCGCGCCAAAGGAAAGTGGGGTCGGAGGGATCCTTTGGAGGAGCCCCGGATGGGGCCGATCGCACTGAGCCGCAAGACCCGGGAGCCGGAGGCGGTGTCGTGCCTCGTTTTCTTGCGAGCCTCGGTGGCGGAGACCACGGGACGTCATCGTCCTCTGCGGCCCGTGGTCGGGCTCGGGCCTCCGCTCGGGGATGACCCAAGAGCTCGTGATGACTCTTGGGAAGTAGACCGAGCCGCGGCCACGGGGCAACTCAGGCCCGTGGGGAGCTTGCGAGCTCCCGCGACCAGCCGGAGGGCGAGAAGTCTGTCCGCTAGGGGACACATTTCTTTCCTTGCCGCAGCACGACCCTACCACCTCCAACTCGCCGCGAAAGCTTCAATTTCACCATCACCTCAAGCAAGGTGTATCGAAGACCAGTATCGGAGGAGGCTGCGAATAAGAAAACTTGGGCATATTAGCCATGGGTTTTCGGGAAGGAATACACATTAAGAAGAAGGCGAGGACATACCACCGATAAAAAAGAAGGCGAGGACATACCGGGAATGATGTCGGCCTCGCGGCGAAATGTAGATAAACAACCTTCACTCGTTCGATGGTAAGAATCTTCTTCCAGTGGCATTCGCTCTAGGGAGTTTCTTTATCCTCTCCAAGCAAAGTGGAAGTCCCAAAGTCTGATTGTTCGACACGCGGAGAGTCAAGCCTGCGAAGAAGGAAACAAAATTAGATAAGTGACTTACGAAGTAGAAGGCGAAGACGTCTTACTTTTCGTTTATGATCAAAGGCTGTTGGAATGTGAGGGTAGTGCCAAGGCGGGTCGGTCGTCGCGAGCCCGTTGACCCCAGAACCACCGATGCTCCCAGTCGTAAACCTTGTTGGGAATGCCAACAATCAAAGCTCCACGCTTTTGGCTTCATGTATAGCCCATCCTTCCCGTCGGTGAGGCTATACAAGTAGTTAACCTCGGCGGCGCTCGGCATTCTATACAGACGATGCTCGCCGAAGAGAACCCGGGAGGGTCATCGATCGCCTCCATCCATTGGGGTGCAGGTGGATCGGCAACCCCGGGCGTTGAAGTAATAGGAGATGCGGGGCGGGAGCGGAATGCGAACATCGGTCTGCATCATTGCCACATTGGCTGCGATCATCCCGGAGGCGGTGATCCAGCCTCTCGTGGCCCTTGGGCGCCAAGACATCTCGCACCGAGGAGGGGACCTCCCAATCGAACCGCAAATGATGCGGTTCCTCGGTGGTTACCGAGCTCTCCTAGGCATCGAGTAGCAAGGCCACTCCGAGGGCTCGGCTGCCGAGAATATGTCCCCTTTCCTCGGGATTTGCTCGTATGGGCACGCAACCAAGTACGAGGCAAAGTCGAACTCGGGGACCGGGCCAGCGAGCCGATCCATGAAGTGGACCCACTCCTCGTACGCGAGGTCAAGGTCTCGCTCATATCGTCGCTCTTCGTCTTCGCGGCCTCCTCCTCGAGTCCGCGGGCGGCCTCTCCAAGGGCCTCCACGACACTTATCTCGGGCGGAGTCCGATTCCGGTGAGGAATCGGTCTCTCCCTCCTCATCGGGGGCAGCCGCCGCGGTGTCGCCCTCTCCGAGAGGCTCAAGTGTATCCCGAGGTCGCCCGGGGCGGCAAAATCAGGGTCCCCACGAGATCTCGGGCATCTACCCCACGGGAGGATCTCGCCGGTGCCGAAATCGGGAAACAGGCCTTCCAAATATCCGATCGAGCCCTCAAGATCGGCCTCCGACCAAGCACCAAGCGTCTTCCGGGGCCTAAGTCCGCGGAACCATCGCTACTAGAGCTTTTCACCATCTCTCGTAGAAAGAAAGAAGAAGAAGAAGAAAAGGGAATAAGAGGAAAAGGATTACCTAGTTTGCGTAAATAGGAAGTTCTCGGTGAGGATGCTCTCGAATGTGAAATGCAAAGTGCTAAATAGTTGAATGAGACCCTATTTATATATATGGGGGAGGGACCTCCATGCAAATTTAAAAAGATGAAAAATGGGGGCCGAGGGAAATTTCCCAAAAATGGGCCTCCTCGGGCAAGTTTCGCCTCGTGAGGACGCGCGTATGGGTTACCCACGCGTTGATTGCGACGACCCACGCGCCTTGAGGATCGAGCCCACTCGCGCCCTTTAAGGGAAGAGACGCATCGGTTCCCAATAAGCTGCCACACGACATCATCATGGGCGGTTGAAAGGGCGTCATAGGAGCGTCCGAGTTGGCGAAGTTCGCAACATGTCACCCGAAGACATCACCTCGCCCAAGCCGAGAAACGACCAGACCGAGCCGGGGCAATTGTTGTGACATGGAATATAAGCAATTGTCTGAGCTCACAACTCACGAACGAAGCGTGCATCTTAGAGGCCCATCGAATAGTCCAACTAACCTACCGAGCAAGGTGTCCTGTGGACTTCGTAGCTTGGGATCGAGCCCAACGGCTCAATCCGGCCACGAGGAGTCACACAATGAGGACCAAGGAACGAGCAGGGGAAAGATTGACTAAAAGAAGAAAAAGATCTTTTAGCAGGTCATAGTCGAGAAAGGCTATCCCTAAATGGGAAAAGATCTCGCCGCTGCAAGAGATCTCGCCAAATTGCCACGTGGAGCACGCCGAGAGGGCCACTGCTGCTTGTTCGTACAACATCGTACCAAGACATTAAATGTTGTAATCTAATATTAAATGCACCCGATTTCTTGGGATTTAGTAGCCGCAAAACTACTTGTATAAATAAACCCTATTGGGCACAATAACAAGGATCGAAAAACATCCACCCTTAAGATCGAGACTCATCCTCCCAAAGAACTCTTTGTGTCTTTATTGCTTCCCGTATTCATTCCCTCATAAATTCTTGCATTTAAAGCTTATCATTGTCATTTAATATCCACCAACACTCATACAATCCTACTAACTAAACAAGCCGATTATTATACTTAATACGCTATCATTTGGGTGATTAATCGGTGTAATAACAATGATTAATGGAATATTGTGTGTATTTTGTGTGGTTAAATTAACTATTTTATTATCAATTAGTTGCTACAATATTATAATTTCCACTTATTATTTTTGTCACCTTTTCTTTGTGATATTTCATTTCTTTATTAAATGCGAGATAATTAGGTGATTTTGAGAGCCCGGGAGAGAAACCGAGAAGTAGAGAATCGAAAGTCGCACTTGCCTTTTCGGAAGAGTGTTGAGGGATGAAATTGGATGGGGATGAACTTGGACGTTGAGGAAAAGAAGCGAGAAAAGAGGAAAAAGAACGCAGGGAAAAAGGGCGAGAAGGTTGTTGGGATTTTCGGAGAGAAAAACAAGAGAACATTTGTTTATCATTTCTTTGTGTGATTCTTGTTTGTACAATTTCTTGTAATCGTGGATTCCATGGCCTCGTTTAGAGGCTAAACTACTTTCTAATTTGAGGACGGCAGTAACACTGAAATGCTTTGTCGTTTTTAATAGTAACGATTTCTGTCTTTAATTGTTTTCTCGTTGTTTGTTTAATTGCTAAGCATAGCTCGAATTATTGTTTATGTGAGCCGATCATCTTGCATGCCTAATATTCGTTCGTAGCTAGATTACATGCTATAATCCGCAATTGTTTTATGTGTGTAATCGCAGATAGCAAATAGAGTTTGTAGTTCTAAGGACAACGAGTTCTAGATTGTATGATTCGAACGTTTCGTTTTCATAGTCTAGTTTGCCATATTGGTTTGGCTCGTTAATGCATTGCATGAATTGAATCCTAGAACATATTTTGGGGTTATTCGTGGGATAGGTTAATTAGGGGTTGTACTCGCTAATTAATTAAACCTAAGAACCGATTCGGGTTAGTTTGGTCGTACTACTAGCTTAGGGGCGAGATTCGAGATAAGACAAAAGTATTAGTTGCTATTACGAAGAAGTGTTTCGGGAGATTATCCTTGGGTTAGATTAATTTTCTCGTTGATTGTCGATTTTATTGTATTGCTTTCATTTGTTTTACTCTTTGCTTAAGTTACGTATTAGATAGATATCCAATTCTCCCCCATTTTATTTGTTATTCACATGAATTTATTTGATTTAAATTAACTAGTCCATGTGAGTTCGACCCATTACTTGCCCTATTGTATTAATAGGTTGGTTTGAGATTTAAAATATTTTTGGGTGGGTGGTTTCGTTTTTATCTTCTAAAAAATATTTTGGGTGCGGCGTGACAAGTAGAGTTCACACAAGTGTTACTCTATTATTTTATTTTACACACTTTATAATATTGTTTAGATAAAATTATATTTAAGTTAAATGTCTATATTATATATTTTTAACAGTATTATTTGCTTGTTTTTTATTTTTATTTAAATGAAATGTATCATACGTTTGTTTGGCTGCAACAATTTTAAAATAACTTCAATTTCCGGCGAACAGTTTTCAGATTTTCATTGGTGGAGATCCTGCTCCCATTCTTTTTCTTCTCCCTCTTTGCCCCTTAGTATTTGTAGGGTTTTGGCGTGAATTACAGATAAGTCCCCTCTTCTTACTGAAATCGGGATCGGGTGGACATAAATTCAAACTTCAGAGAATTGATGGGTACTTGATCATTTAGAACTCAGGAAGAGAGCCGCAGATTTGATATTTCCAGTCGCAGCTCCAGCCGTATGGTAATCAATAATATGGTGATTTCATTTTTAATGAAGAGTTTAGTAATATATATGCGTTTCTCTTTCAGGGATAATTCATGCCTTTCTTTTTAGAAACCAGATTCGCAGGGTTGACGATGAATGACCCTATTCTGTCAACGACAACGATGGATTATTTCAGGTTATGAAAGCAGTAGAAGCTGCCGAAGCTACCATCAAACAACAGGTATTCCATAGTTTTGAGTAGTCTTCATCTCGTTGGATATGGTAACTGAATGCAAAATGTCATCCTTCAATAAATTCTTTTGGGATTTAGCTATTGTTTCTCGTATCATATTTTCACCCATATTGAGCACACCTTTGCAATAATCTTGTACAAACTTGTCACAAGACTGATTATTTAATCCTTCTTTGGGATTTAAGCACATTTATGTTACTTTTGTGACTCCGTTGATAATTCCATTGTTATAAAGCTCTTCAAAAAAATTTATAAGGTCCTCTTTGATCTTCTTCTGGCATTCTTTGAACATAGCCCATGGGAAACCTTTCAGGACTGGAGTCTTGTTACTGTCACACTGGAAATCAACCCTTCATAACTCTTTCAACACATTCCTATATTAGTTTTTTTCCTAATTGGGGTATGCTGTGCAAAAATTGTTCCGGTGATCATGTTCTCTCATTTTGTATGGAGTAAATTGTTAAATGAGCTTGGTCTGTCTTCAGTTATTCCAAATTCAAGTAAAAACCCATTTCAGGAGTTAGGGAGTTATGTAGTAAAAGAGGGCAGATGATGGAGGATTACTAATATACTGTGTTGGCCTGTGTAGTTAGAATGAAATGATAGAAATTTCGAAGATATTAAGGAATTGAAGGATGATGTGTGGGACAGGTTGAAATACAGAGTAGTCTGTGTATCAATACTAGAGATATTAAGGATTTTTTCGCGGACGATACTGGTATAGATTAGAAATTATTCCTAATGGGGGCTCCTGGCCCCTTCTTCTATCTGTTCTTTATTAATAAATATCTGGTTTCTTCCACCTTGAATAATAATGCTATTAATGGACTTGTGAGTTATTTATGAACATATTGATTGGCACAGTCTAAATAGGCCTTTCTGTTTCCTGTTTTGCTCTTCACAGGTGGAAGAGAATAACCGTTTGAGATCTGAACTTCAGAAGAAGAATGATGAACTTGAAAAATATGTAAGAGTTCTCTTAGGGAATTATTGGTCGACAAGTTTGTTATACTTATTTGCTCGTTCTTACTCACTTCAATTTATAGTTAGTGTCAACTCGTTTTCAGAAAGAAGATATTCATGACTATAAGCAATTTTCTGTTTCAAAAGAAAAAATATTTCCCCACTCCAGAATAATGGATTCAATGTCATGATTGGGAATTGTTTGATCAACCTCTAGGACGAGGCGGAATAGGAATTTCTTTATCACCTTTCTTTAGCAGTAGTTTAATGCAGAACATTTTGTAAATTTACTCTTACAACGATTGATTTATGATATACAAGATCAAGACTGCTATTGTTATATTGCGACAATTAACAATAACCGCATATGCGGACTAGTTTGGAGTTGACAGTTTTTAGGTGAAAATACAGAAATCCAACATTCTTTGATGCCTTTGTTACGCTGTGTACTAATGATTTGAAATAAGGATTGATTATTTAGATCCACGGTTCTGTGATAGAAGGACAATCAGTTGTATATAAATAATATACAAAAGCATGAACTTCATTAAGGATTTAGACCATCAATGTATTTTACCAAATTGTATTAATTTTGAGTTGCATGAGAAAGATGTTGATATCTATGCAGGGCATATGTAAATAAAAAATAATTGATTTCTGATGCTTTTTCTGATGGCCTATTGCACTACCAAAAGAAAAACTTCTTGAAAGAGCGATCACACATAAATAGAATTTCCAATGAATGGTGAAAATACCCAGTGAGGAACAATAGAAATCAACGTCTGGGACGAAGGTAGTTAAGAAAGACTTTCTAGATCTTGGATTAAGTGATGGTATGTGGAAAGATCGAGTAATTTGGAGAACAAATATTTGCATAGCTGACCTCGCAAGAAGCAAGAATGGGCTCCAATGATGATGATGGTTTACTTCAGGAGGGTGCAGTAATTAATAAGATGAGGTTTTCTTATTTACCTTCAGAGTCTACCCTAGTTTCCTTAATCAGTTAGAGTCCATGTACGGGAGGTAATAAGGTAACGTTTTGGAAATAAATAAAAATATATTTAGAATTCGAGGAAGTCCTTAAAGGATGTTGAGTAATAAAGGATGTTGAGTAATAAAGGATGTTGAGTAAACATAGAGTTTCTCTTTGGTTATCAGGTCATCGAATTTTCATGTTTCAGAACTAGTTAGAGATTAGTGTTATGCTTTATAGAACTATTCTTTAAGCTTGTGAGGATACATTAAAAAAGTGTGGAATAGGACTAAGTTTTGAGCTGCTTGGTCCATGTTTAACCATAGAGATTATATACCCTTTAAAGTTTCAGATAGTGAGAGAGATTGGTCTTGTATGCCTTTTTGTTTTTCTGGTTTGGGGTTCTCGGCCCTTTGTACTCATTTTTATCTATACCTCAAGAAATAGTTTGTTCCTGATAATACTACTAAAAAGAAGTCGAATATAAATATTTCAATGTTCCTGCATGGATGATTGAACTTTATGTGAACCTTTTTCTCTTTTCTCACTTTAAAATGCTAAAACAATTCATACTGCTTTTTTTGTGCCTGGTGCGTTTTCTTCCCATTTTTTCCTTATTAGGTATTAGTGAGCATTTGTTCCTTTAGAAGTCTCGAGGTAGAAAGACAGCATGCAGGAGTTTTGCCGGGCGAAGTTCTGTAGTTGTAGGGACTTCTTAGCCCGTGTGTGTATGTTAGATATATTAATAAATTTCCATGCCTTGTTAAAAAAGAAAGCTTCACATAACCCATGGGTTTATGGAGGATGCATGTTGCACTTGTGTTGCCTTAGAATCTGGGCAGCTGATTCCTCTAGATCCTTTTCGCTCAAGTCTTTTTCTTGTCCCTTTTTTTCCAGCAATAGTGTTTCTCCTCCGGTTCTTAAGAAAGTTCAGTTTTTTTTTTTGAGGTTGGTGGTTTTGGGGAAACTGTGACGCGCTGCAAAAACGCTTTTCGAATGTCTATCTTTCCCCAAATTGGTGTGTTTTGACAGGTGTCATTCAGAGGTTTCTAGTCATTTGTTTGTGCACTGTCCTTTCGCTCATCAATTATGGAGCAGGGTGCTTGGAGAGTTGGGTTTTCAATGGGCTCCACCTCAGGCAGTTACAGATTTGTTCCAAATCAATTTGGGAGGCCTTTTTAGCAAGAAGTGTAAACTTCTATGGAGGATTATAGTTCCAGGAGTTATTTGGTATGTTTGGCTTAAAAGAAATAAGAGAATTTTTGAAGATAATCATGAATCTATTGAGGATGTATGGGGTAGGATTAAGTATAGAGTTAGCCTTTGGGTTTCTAGTCATTTATTGTTTAGGGGTCTTTCAGTTTCCGATTTGGTTAGAAGCTGGAGTGTGGCTTTGTAAGCTTTCTTTTTGACGGGGGTGGCTTTGTGAGCTGGTGCTTGGTTGCATGTTGGGATTTCTCATCCCCAACCTTTTTGTTCCATGCTATAAAAGTCTCTTTCATTTTTTTTTTTCTTAAAAAAATTTATAAAAGGCTTCTGCCCCTATGTTATTTCATTTTGTGTAAATTTTATTAACTAAAGGTTGCTCATCCATAGCTCAAGGTCAAGGTACATATTAGATTCATTGATGATGCCCTGTTATGCTGCTGCATTAGGAGATGAATAGTATCAGATGCAAAGTTTTGGGGTAGCAAAGTTTTGTGGATAATTATTGTTCGTGGTTAGAAAGAAAGAAGAGAATTTTTGATACCTCTATCGAGTTGTTAGAGGTTGTTTGAGGTAGGATAAAATCTAGAGTTGCTCTTTGGGTTACATGTCATTGAAACTTTAAGGTATTCATGTAAAGGATTAGTTAGAAATAATGCTACACTTTATAATTGATGGTTTAACTTGTCTAAGATTTTCTGCTTGTGGTTAAGAAGGGTCTTCTTATCCCTTATACTTTCTCTACCTTAATAAAATATTTTGTTTCCTATCTAAAATAAGAAGTTATTGGGTTCGCAATCTTCAAAATGTTACAGCTAATTAGGTGTAGAGTTGTAAATTTGGGAATAGTCATGATTTTGCCTTTGTGAAATGATTCATTGCTAGAAGTTAAGGGTGCTGAGAGTGTCATATTTATATGTTCTTATGATACTGGCATTCTTCTTTTAATTGGACAGGTTCAGGTTGCTAGGACAAACATATAATTTATTTCGAGAAGGTAAATGGAATAGTTAATTTCGGACGGAGTGAAGATGAGAAAATAAGTTTTCAATATGTGACATGATGACCAATATCTTTTCCAGTTCCATTAACACATTCTTTGTAGGTATTTAACTTAGTAGTACTGATCCGGTTTTGTCACTGACTCACTGGTATACATAAAGTGACTATTTCACATGATCACATAATTCACTTTTACACACAATTTTCAAGACACAATCAATCATCAATCACATTTATTTTCAAAATCACACCCTATCAAATCCTATAAAATCTACACTCCCAAACATACAATCCAAATACCCCTTTTACTATTCATCAAATCCAATAGACTGGATTTAAAATCCACTCCAATCCATAAACAAACATACGCTTTATTTATCTCTACAATGGAGCTTATAAAAATTGCCATCTTCCATTTGTACCAATGACATTTTATAAGCTATTTATCATATACATGTGGCCGCCACCAAATTAAAAATAAAAGGAGAGATCTATGCTTTGAGTAGGCTGGTGGAAAAGGCTAAGGGGCTGTCATTGTTTAAAGGGTTCATCATCGGGAGGGATAAGGTAGAAATTTCTCATTTGCAGTTTGCCGACGACACGATTTTCTTCATTAGCAATTAGGCTGATCATTTGAGATGGGTGGTGACTATATTGAAGATTTTTGGTAGTATGTCCGGATTAAAGATCAGTTTTGATAAAAGCTCTCTCCTAGGCAGCAACATGGAGGAAGGAGGGGTTCATAGACTTGCTGTGATGGAGGGCTGCAGTACAAGAGTGATATGTAGTAAGTATGGTCTACAAGAGAATGGCTGGGATGTAGGTGTTGGTGTTGCTGCTCATACAACGTTCAGGAGTCCGTTGAATTTCATCTCTCGGGTATATCCTGATTTTTGCGATCGATAGAGGCGGAGGTAAGAAGGGGTAACTTTGTGCGGTTTTGGGAGGACGTTTGGAGGAGGTTTTCTTCTTTTTCTGATCGTTTTCCCTCTCTTTATCGTTTGTTCTTGCCTCATAATAGGCCTATTAATTCCTTCTCATCTAATTCTGGTCAATCTTCTAGCCAGTCATTGAATTTGCATTTTATAGGAATTTGAGGGAAGGGGAAATACAAGAGTTGGCTAAGCTTCTAGAGAATCGGTTGTTTTAAGAGAGTATGGGGATGATCGTACGATATGGAACTGATCCTTCCAGAGTTTTCTTGATCAAATCTTTCTTTACTTCTTTGTGCATTGAGTCTAATCTTGTTCCAGTTTCTTGGTTCAAAATAGTGCGGAAGGCTCTGGTTCGAAGAAAATTCAGGTTTTTCTTTTGTTGATTTTGTTGGGAAAGCGGAACACTTGTGAGGTTATGAAAAAACGTCTCCCTAACTTGTATATCTTTCCTAGTTTGTGCATTTTATGCAGAGTTCCTCGAAGGATCTTAATCAGTCATTCCTACATTGTCCTTTTTCATGAGAATTGTGGTATTAAGCGATTGGAGAAATTGGAGTCCATCCTGAATCTGTTAATGAGCTAGTCCAAAGTAATTTTGGTTTATTAACAAAAAGGGAAAATCCGATGGAGGATTGTGGTTTCGGTTGTGCTATGGTCTACCTGGATAGAAAGGAATAAGAGGATTTTTGAGGATTGTAGTGAGTCTATAGATGAGATTTGGGGTAGAATTAAACATGAAGTCGCTTTATGGTCTGTGAGTCATCATGTTTCTAAGGGTCTATCTTTGTTAAAGTAACTAGGAATTGGTGTGTTACTCTGTAACAAATCTGCTGTACATGATAGGGATTTCTCGTCCCTAATCTTTTAGCAATAAAATTTCTGTTTCTTATAAAAATCATATTCATGTGGCCTTCGTTTATTTTCTGCAAAGAAGGATGAAATAAAGCACATATATTGCCTCTTCCCCTATGCTGAGTGGATCAGCCTGAAGAAAGTGATGACTGATGAGAAAGGAGAAAAAAGTTTAGAGTTTTTGTACTGTTCTTTATATTTTATGATGGAGATTGGGAGCACTAACAACATGATGGGAGCTGACAATTATTTTGGGCTTCATATTTGTGTGTATTGAGTCTTAAGTATTACAAATTTGGAAGGCTTTTCCATTTTTGCTGATTTTCTAATAAATATTCTTTGCTAAAAAAATCCTTAAATATGTAGGTTGTTGCTCTACTTAGGTCTAGATAACACTATTTTAAAAGTTCATGATGCATTGTATATTTTGTTGCAGGCTTACTCTATCGAACTCTCGTTAATTATTGTTTACTGCTGTTTGCAGAAATCAGGTGATGTAAATTATCAAAATTCTCAGTCAGGTGATCAATGGAGTGACCAATTTAATTTAGAAAACCAAATAGGTGGGGGTGGAAATATAGACATCAATTTTGGACATGTTTTGCCAGATGTTATTCGCAGTAATAGAGATCATGCAACACAGAATCATATTGGAAACCAATTCGATAGCAGCAAGGTCAATGGATCATTGAACTTGATTCATGGTGGCCGTGTAGCATCAGATAATTCTGGCATCTCTCAGATTATGGCACCGTCTATAACATTATATAACCCTACCAGGTATACCAGATCCAAATGTGATCTGTATACATGTAGTTGGTTATAATTTGTTATATCGTCTTTCACAGGAACCAGCAAGAGAGCAATACGGATTCAGAGTTCAGATACTCGGGAAGGGATTTGATTTCAGTAGCTGAAGTTGGGGATTTGAGTTCAGATACTTCAAAGCAGGTATTTTATTGTGGTTCAGATGATTTATGATTTCAAACTTGGGTAATCACTCCAATATTTTGATAATGAATGTAAAATGCATCTTTACGTCCTTAAGATAGAAAGCGAACCAAGAAACCTTGTGCACATATACTCCTCTAGCATCATTTTGTTATTACACTTGTGTAGGACATTGTTGTAAAGATTCAGGGAAATGAGGAGGAGATTTCACAATTGAAAAAACACCTTGCAGAATTCTCAGTGAAGGTAGGAAATGAAGAGTGTTTTGAGTACTTTCTTTACCTTTAGGCTACCTTTGCACCATCTGTGTATTTATTGTTTTCTTTTGATAGGAATCACAAATCCGCAATGAGAAATATGCTCTGGAGAAGCGTATATCATATATGCGTTTGGTAAGCTGGAATTTAGTTTGAACCTTGTTTATGAAACCTTGTTTCTGAATAGTTATGGAATACCCCCTCCTTCCAAAGGCCTTTGATCAGCAGCAACAGGATCTCATTCTTGCTGCATCTAAAGCAATTTCCTACAGACAAGACATAATGGAGGAGAACGTTCGTCTTACGTATGCATTACAGGTATATTTATTCTTTAAATCTGCTGTTTATTGTGGATATGTAGGCATGTTTTTGTCCTTTTAGCTCATCTATGGATGTTGTGGACTCTGGAATGAGTGCAATTCCAACATACTGCTATTATAGTGCCAGTTCAAATTGTAGTGGTTTCTCTTTGTGGCACAAGGTGTTGGGGCAGTCGAGTTTATACTTTATAGCAGATCCTGCCTAGAACAGCCTCTAATCTTTTTATTTTTTATTTTATGATTTTGGGGTTAGGGGGATATATTAGTGACAGGGGACAGGTGTATGGGTGTTGGTCCATATGATTAGAAAGGTTCAATAGGATTCTTAAGGATCGAGGGGAAGCTTTTGAGGAAGATTGGGATAGAGACGAGATAAGGTTTGTGTGGTAGGTAACTCATGGATTTTTATTTTTATTGTATTTGACTTGGTTAGGGATTGTAGTTATGCTTGCAGTCTCCTTGCATTACTTGAGGGAATTCATCCCTTTGTACTAAATTTGATTAATAAGTTTTTTTGGTGTCTTTTTTTTTTTATTAATTGGTATCCGGCCCAAGGACCGGCTAATCCGGGAGACCAATTCCACTAGCGGGGGCCCCAATTAAAGCCAGAGCAAAACTCTGTATGGACTAGCTCATCTCAGGAATTGCTCGCACCAAGTGGCTTTTGACTTGAGACTTTAGAGCATCACACATCTAAGCCTCAAACCCTCACCACTAGGCCAATCCCTGGGGTTAGTTTTTTTGGTGTCATTATCAAGAAATTTCTAAATGTAGGGTAAAATTGTAGGGGTAACTAAACTTTCATCTCTACAACTGTATTTGTTAGCAATGAAAAGGATAATGGTTTAGAGAAGTTGAGCAATGTGTCTAGAAAAAGATGGATGACTTTAACTAGTTCTGTTGGCAAAAATAAGGAGACTGGATCATAGAATCTGAGGCAGTGAAGTTAGAAAAAGATAGATGACTCGATTAGAGAAGCTGGGCAGCATGAATTGAAGAAAGTTGGATGCGTTTGACTAGTTCTGTTGACAAAAATGAAAAATAAGGATGATTGGTTTGAGAAACCGAGCAGTCTGAATAGAAAAAGGATGGATGTCTTTGACTAGTTCTATTGGCAAATATGTGGTCGAAGGGAAGACGTGTGGAGGGGTAACTCTCCCTTTTCCTCTCGTTTTCCTTCTCTCTAAGGCTGTCCTCTGTCCATAATCTTTACATTAATTTCTTTTTGGCTGATTCAGGTCAGTTTGCTAGTCTTCCTGGAATGTCCAATTTTACAGGAATTTGAGGGATGGGAGGGTTTGGAGTTGGGTCAGCTACTAGAGTTTCTAGACTCGTTCAATTTGAGGGGTTATGGGGTTGATCATAGGGTCTGGAATGCAGATCCTCCTGGGGCTTTTCGGTTAAATCCTTCTTTATGTCTCTGTATTAACTCTAATCCTGCTTCTGTTCCTTGGTTTAAAACTGTTTGGAAGGCTCCGGTTCTGAAGAAAATTCAGGGTTTTCTGCGGTTGATTGTTTTGGGAAAGTTGAGTTCCTGAGAGATTATCCGAAAACATTTCTCTCTCTCCGAGTTGGTGCGTCTTGTGCGGGAGCTCCTCAGGGGACCTTAATCATTTACATTTTTTTTTTTTTGAAAAACAACAAAACTTTATTAAAAGAAAATAAAGAGGGATGAGAAATCCCTCAGGAACACAAAGCATCCTATAACTCCATTACATTAAAGCAACCCCCAGTCCCTTGTCAAATCCGAAAGACAAAGGCCTCTAAACAAACTATGACTTGAGGCCCAAAGACTAGCTCTAAACTTAACCCTTCCCCACACATCCTCTAAAGATTCACAAGTATCCTCAAAGATTCTATTATTCCTCTCAAGCCACAGTGACCAACATACAGCCGAAATAACTATCCTCCAAAGAAATTCAAAGCTCTTGCTAAAGGAACCATATATGTTGGCTTGAAACAAATCAATAGCAGTCTCAGGAGGAATTCACACCCAACTCTCCAATCACCCTGCACCATAAACAATTACAGAAGGAACAATGAATAAACAAGTGATTGGACTCCTTAGATTGACTTCTACACAAGACACACTAGTTTGGGGAAAGAAGGCTATTCGGAAATGTTTTTGGATTAAATCATAGGTGGGTAACTTCCCTAGTCCTATCAACCACATAAACACCTGCACTTTCTTCGAACCGGACACTTCCAAATAAGATTGAACCATGACAAAGGAGCAACATTGATGCTAGGGAATAGAGAAGCGAAAAAGATGTGCAAGAAAAGACCCTAGACGAATCAGCCACCCACAGCCTCCGATCCGACCCGCCCTCACTCCACGCAACACCCTCTAGACAAGAACGGCATTGTTCCAACTCAAAGACTCCACTCTCCCTAAGTTTCTGGAGAAAATGAAAGTTCCAAGAAGGGGAGAGAAGAAGTGTGATATAGTGAAGAAGATATAGAAATCGAAATTACGGAAATTATACAAATGAATCCTCAAAACGAGGCCACAGAGAATAATCTCTGCCTCAACTGTAGTTGCCCAACAGTTATGATCCAAAGATAGCCCTAATTCTACTAATACTCGTATTTAAATAGACTCAAACATAAACCCTAACTTAAGCCCCAAGACATACAGCCCACGGGCTACTTATTTAATCTAAACTATTAAAGGACTCAACATAATAAGACCAAAATAATAATAATAATAATAATAATAATAATAATAATAATAATAATAATAATAATAATAATAATAATAATAATAATGATAATGATAATGATGATAATAATAATAATAACAATAATAAATGGGCAATATGAAGATGTGTATCAATTCCCCGCTGTCCAAACAGCTCTATCCTCAAGGTTGGGGCAATCGGTTGTGCCATTGGTCTCTTTGTCGTCGCACTCCAAGATTATCACCAAGGACTTAGCTGGACATTTATGCAGGGGTCCATAGGATTGGCTGCACCTATATCACTTCCCTTATGCTCGATATTCGCGAGCCTCTTATGCCATGAGGTGGCAGATATTACATTTAGGCAATGGGCCCGATGACCCGACAACAGAATTCTGAGTGTCCCAGTCTGGTATTTGGGCTCGAGCTTTCCTCCTTAGACAATCCACCTCCACTGCGTGATGACGGTGGATGAGAATGAGATTCCTGGTTGAATGCGAAGTGCAGCAGCGCCTTCAGTGGCCAGTGGACATGCACAATCCTTCGGGTTGCCTTGATGGCTGCAAAAACATCAGTTATTTCGTAATCCGGGACTTTATCACGGATTGATGCCTACAGGCCTCCTAAAAACATGCCCAAGTAGCAAGGGTGCAAGGGTTGAGAGGAAGAGCCTTTCTGGTGTGGATGAGCTTGTGGCGAGACCCCCAGATGTGGTTCTGGCATGGGCCTAGTGGCCTGATGCCAGCGGGAGTGGAAGGACACCGTGCGCTGTAACAGAGGCGTTGGCGGGAGCCCCACGTGGGAGCGCCCAATTAATCCCGTTTGGCCATGATGGCTGACATGGTCTGGTGTAAGGTAGCCACGCTGGCTTGGGTCTCCGACATGTTTTTACTTTTTTAATATCAACAATGCTGGATTGATTGGCCAAAAGGGTAATCTGGTCGAATTCAGCAATCATATGCTCCATCTGATAACACCGGTCCTTGGCGGAAGTCATCGTGAAGATGAATGGTAGGTCAGACCAATTGATAGAGTGAAGGCGATATAGAAATAGAAATTACGGAAATTATATAAATGAATCCTCAAAACGAGGCCACAGAGAATAATCTCTGTCACAACCGTAGTTGCCCAACAATAACAATCCAAAGATAACCCTAATTCTACTGATACTCATATTTAAATAGACTCAAACCTAAACCCTGACTTAAGCCCCAAGACATACGGCCCACGGGCTACTTATTTAATCTAAACTATCAAAGGACTCTACATATTAAAGACCAAGATAATAATAATAAAAGGGCAATATGAAGATGCATATCAAAGTAGCATCTGGGGATAGGAAAGAAGAATTGGCTTATTATGAAGGAGGGACAGCCTGTATAAAGAGGGGAAACAGCGGGAAAACGGAGGCCTGCCCAACTATTCATCCTCTTAGAAGTGAACCCTAACCCCTACAAACCTCAACCTCAACCTCAATGGACCGCAAAAATCCGGGTACACACGAGCGATGAACTTCCAAGGGCTATGAAAAGTAGATCTCACAGCAAGACCAGCATATCAATAATTCTCTTGAAGACCATGAAGACCATACTTGCTTCTGATAACTTTGTGTTATAATGCATTCTCTTCCAAATGAAAGCGCCACCACCATTTCCCCAACAAAGCCTTATTTCGAAGTTTTAGATTCCTAATCCCAAGACCACCCAAATCCTTGGGACGTGCCACAATCTCCCACAATTCCAAATGCATATGAGAATCTCCATCAGCCCCGTCCCATAAAAAAATCCTTGTTTTTCTTTCAAGCAAATTGGATACACCAGCCGAGACCTTAATCATTTACTTTTACATTGCCCCATTTCTCAACAATTGTGGTGTAAGGCAGTTGGAGAGTTGGGGGTACAATGGGTGATTCCAGACTCTATTGGTTTATGTGCTCTTTATAAAATAGACTTCCATAACATGGGGAGGGCAGAAAAGAACTATTCTAGATGTTAATTTTTGGGATAAGATAATATATCCTGTTGGGGAAGCTTAAAAATCTTCTTCTTGGTTCTTTATCTCTAACAAATCACTACTCTAGATTTCCCCTTTTCATAACATTATTTAATGGGCAAGGCTAAGTCAACCAATCAATTAATAATAACAGCTTTGACCTTCTTCCCTCTCTACAAATGTAGCTAGATATTTAATCAAGATCAATTTTCTCTTTCAGGCTGCTCAACAAGAAAGATCAACATTTGTAACTTCATTAATGCCTCTTCTTGCGGAGTATTCTCTTCAGCCACCTGTTGCCGATGCTCAGTCCATTGTCAGTAATGTGAAGGTAAGTATCACATAGCCTTTCAACTATTTTTGGCAATTGTCATGGATGACATTGTCCAGACAGAGAATTGATAAAGTTTGAGATGTACTATCCCATTTATTGCAGTATATATGTGAAGTTGCTGGTTTTTTTTTTTTTTTTTGTTTTTTTTTCCAGATTGGTGTTGATGTGCGCCTGAGTGTGAAGTTGCAAAATACCAAAGGATAGGAATTAGAATTAATGTGAAAGCCAGATTGTTGTTATTCTTGGACATTTATAGATTGTGTGAGAGCTTATAATTGTTTTAACTGTTTTTGTATTCTTTGGTGTTGGTTTGATCAGATGGACGTATAATAGAGCCGAAACTAGTATCTGAGATAAGATATATTGAGTTAACACTGAAAAGAAATGAGTTCATAAATTGGAGAAAGGTTTCTTGGTTGATATTGCCAGTACCGTGAGGAACTCCTCATCCCTTTACACTCATTTTTTTGAATTAATTTAATGTCTGGTCCTTATCACAAAAAGAAAAAAAGAACAAAAAAGAGAGAAATATTATAATCAGTTCAGTTTCCCATCAATAGATTTTACTGGCACATCGGCCGTTTATATTAGTGGATCTATTTATATGTGTTTGGTTTGGTTTGCTAAATCTCTTTACTAACACATTAGTTTTTTTTTTTCTTCATTAGATATTATTAAGAGAAATGTTTTAGATATAGTTAGAAAATGGAGTTATGTTTTCTCTTAAGTTTCTTTTAGCTTTTCTTGATCTATTCAGTATGAAAACACTTGTCATTTGAATCAGTTCTATCACAACCAATAAAAATGTTCCATATCTTATCTATAAGAAGTTCTTTTTATGTTCTTAGGTCTTCCTAATTCTTCATACAGATTTTATTGTTCTAAAATTTAAACTTGTTCAGTTATAGGACCATTAAGGACAAAACTGAAGTTGGACTTTATTGCTTCAAAAGAACTATTAAATGTTTCTTTCTAAACATGTATTAACTACTTCCAATGACTACTAAAAGCCAAGCAGTTTTGTAACATATTGAAACTGCTCCATGAATATCCAACAGCCCTTTAATTGATACAAACCAAACTTTAACAATGAATGCCTCGGTTCAAATAATATTGAGATTCACTATGGTTGCTCTTCTTTTGATGCATAAATTCAGCATTCTCGGCAGAGAGTGCTAAAATGGGGGTTGAACTCTTTCTTATTAATGGCAATGGATTAATACTCTTTCCTTGGGCTGGTCATCATCTCTAGCTGTTTATGAAATGTTGGTAATAGTTTGGAAATCTTATTTTAGGTTATCCCTTCCATTAAATTATTTGGAAATCTTATGATTTCAGGTTTTGTTTAGACATCTACAAGAACAGCTTCTCGTGACTGAGGTATGTTCTAGTGGTTCAAAAACTGTTCTAGATGCCAATGATTGATTGCATACCTTATCTACTTTTCTCTTTTGGGGCATCATTTTGTAGTGAATTGCTTTGTAGGGAAAGCTAAAAGAGTCAGTACCAGCTAGCACCCTGGCGTTCAGATGTGAATCCATCCAATTTCACTCAGTCACCAGTTTATCCTAATGAGGTATGGTTAACTTGTTAGTTTGCTTAACTAATGATTAAAGCATATGACATACCTGATGCTTTGTATGTTAGATAAATGTCTGATGGATATAAGAGCTCTCAGGAATATTTGAGACAATACCTGAGTTTAAAGATGATTGTCTACTAATTTGACCATTAATCGATTGTAAGAAGTTCTCAATACAAATGGAGTGTGCTCTCATCAGTCAACAACTTAATTACAGAAAAAATATGACAAAAAACCTGAAATTACGTAGGGACATCAGCAAGTTAGGCTGTCATTTCATCCATGGGGATGGGACCAGGTCCATTGATTAGTTCTAATTGTAGTGTTGGAAGACATAGGGATAAGGTATGGGCCAAAACACCAGCTGGGCTGTATGAGTGACGTTGGGATGGCATTGTTCTGAAGGACTATGATATTGACGGGCTATGTGACTGCACTAGTGCAGCATAAGACTGGTGTAGGAGGGAGAGGGTGATGGAAGCTTGCAGCATGACATCCTTAGCTGGAGTTGATTAAGTGGTGTGGGACAAGGCAGTAGGAGCGTGGCACTAATATTCCAATAAATTCAGAAAATTTGAGCAGGGTGGTTAATATATATTTCTAGATTGAAGATTCTAATTATTGATTGAATCAACTATGGACACCAATATATTCATATCTATATAATCTATAATATATGAGAAAGTAACAAGAGGTGGGAACATTTTCTAGGCAATTTATCATCTCTATGTTTTATATATACTAATACATAAATTAATAAATAATTTATTATTAATTTATTTATTTATAATTAATCATATGAAATAAAGGGCACTAATAAATTTATTGAGTTAATATTGATTTAGATATAGTTATTGTGTTTAATTAATTATATGAAGTTAATACTTGTAACACATAATTTTAAATTCATTGGATATGCATATGTATTTATACATATTATGTACATATCCGTACATATGACCCAATAAAGGATTTTAGCCCGATCTAATAATTTGTAGATAGAAAAATGAAAAGATTGTATTATTATTATTATTATTATTATTATTATTATTATTATTATTATTATTATTTTAAATTTCACGTGAAAATGTGACTATTGAAATTGAAAATGATTATTATTTTATCATACAATACAATTTTATTTTTCAGATTTATTATGTAGGTTATAATATATTTTTTTCAAAATGAAATTTGTTAAGTAACTTAAAATTTTGGTTCATTTCATTTAAGTTATTTTACCTTTATTTTGTCAACATCCTTATACATCTATCTATTAGAGTGTTAATTTTGACACGTGTTGTGCTTTCATTGATTTCGCCAAGTGTCAATTTCTCGATTTTTCAAAATTTTGATTGATGTAAAAATAGGGATAAGTATGTATTAATGTATTTTAATGATTATCCAAAAAAATTCATATTTAATACTCCCTCCATCCCATAAGCGTTTGCACACTACAATGGGCACACTTTTTAAGAAAAAAGTGTAATGAGTAGAGTTTGGAGGGGTAATTTGGTAAACCTTTATATATAAAGTAAAGAAATTGGTTGGATTGAGTGTAGTGTGGGCCCAAAAAGTAATGACATTTTATGTAAATATGTGAATATTGTAAGGGTGAGGTTTATGAAAATGTTTCCTTTTTTGGGTGTGCAAACAATTATGAGACGTATGAATAAGGTAAGTGTGCTAACAATTATGGGACGGAGGGAGTATTAATGATTATCCAAAAACCTCATATAATGTTAATGATTTTATTTGTCTTTCATTATATATTTGAAGAGACTAAGTGGGATAAATCAAATAGTTTGAGCACCACTATATGAGGTCATGGGATGGTTGAAAATTTTCATAATATATTTGGAGATATGATTTGTTATTTTTCCCATTAAGGGATTGGCATAGTATAAATAAGAGAAGTAGCGTCATTTGTAAGAAATCCAAAAGTTGTAAATAAACATTAATCCACTCAATTCTTTTTCACCCATTATTCACTTCTTAAATCTTGCACACACGGCTATCTGTGTTGAACCTGCTGTCGAAAAATAATTCACTAGACCTTTTTCGTGTATACTGCCTATTAAAATATATACGTAGTGCAATACACGTTGCTATTTGACTAGTAACTCAAAAGTGTCAGTCTTAACCTCCTAATGTTTTAGCTTTTCCCACATTTATGTTATAATATTACATTAGTGGTACATCTGTCCTCACAGAAAGGTAGATGGAAACTTGGTTGGAGTGTCTCAATTGCATACCTAATAAACAATTATCGAAATAATCGTGAGTCAATTCTGGCATTAAAAGGACTAGCATACCGTTCCAATTGATTCTGATAAACAATTATTGAAATAATCATGAGCTAATTCTGGCAATAAAAGGACTACCATTCCGTTCCAAATGATGTTAAACATTGGCTCCTAAATGTTTAATCCTCTGATAAAAACCTTTTGTAAACATAAATTGTTGATATCTCAAAATCTTGAATTATCATGCCAGATCAAAAAGAGGCTGGAATTGGTTCCACAACAAACATATTCTGATGGAAAGATACCATCTTCTGATTCTCAGACAACAATGGCAGGAGATATTATGGGTCTTCCTCAAAGTGGACTCGACAATTTGAAGAATTTGGAGCATGACGAGTTTGGGAGACATCAAAATCTTGCAAGCAGGTGAGTTGCTGAAATGAAGATTGACTCTGACCTGCATGTGCTATACCTATCCTTTGCTTTTGATGGGTTTTGGTTGCATATATGTTTTCTTGACTATTATATTCAATAGGGGACATTCCCAAGGGTGCTTTCATTATTGATCTCTCTATGGTTGGAGAATGGTTGTCTACTGTAGTTTTAAAATGTGCGTGCAGTTCCAGTCCTTTGCTGTTGGTGGTGCATTCTGTTTTTTAAAGTTCCTTTTTTCCTCTTTGTAACTGTCATACTTTGAGTGCGAGCATTCCTAGGGCTAGAGATGATGGATCTCTCATAATTTTTGTAATGGATTATCTTTCCCTATAACTTTTGAAGGATTAAGTAATTATCTGCAATATATGTACTCATAGAGCACTTGTGTTAAGTATAACTACTGAACCGATTTGTTTGCTAGAGTACCCCACTTTATAATCACTGGAAAATAATTACATTTAAAAAATACTTGAAACCACACACTTGGGTAAGTAGAGAGCCTAGGGCGTTGGACAAGTATCTCTTAGGAAGTTAACGAAGTAGCTTCAAAATATTTGGATAAGGGAACCATTTTCTCTGATAAATGAGGAAAGAGAAAAAATAATTCCTAACATGAATTCTCTGATAAAACCAAAGGCACAAGCGCCGCAGAGGATATCACCACTGGAGGCATGAACTGGTCGATTTATTAGAGGCGCGTGCCTCGGTGAGCCTCAAGTACAAACTGTTCTTCTCTTTTTCCCCTCCCGAAAAAGCATGTTTTTCTCAGTGCTGTTACACAATGTAACGTAGAACACCTTAAAACGTATGTCTGAATTTTGGATTAGGCACTGATTATCCATTTCATTCAGAAACAATAAATTCACCAATTCACCATTGAGCAAACCTGTATGATTGTCGTTCACAGCCCCCAGCCCAAGCCAACGACCGCTTCCGCCGCCACCTGTGATGTTGCTTGCCCAATCTCACAAATATGTTTTCTACTTTCTCCAATTTTTTACCTTCTTTTATATGTGAAGTTTGTCAGTTTCTTTGCCTTCACATGTGTATTTAAATCTTTTAACATTTGGAGGATTTATCCAATTTTTAGCATATATTTAATTTAAATTTTTGCACCCCATGGTCAAGAGGCTCATGCCTCGGGCCCCAGCAGCCCCTTTGCACCTATGGGCGCCTTGCGCTTCTACGTACTATAATAAAAGTAAGAAGATAAATTTTTGTCATGTTTAAAAATTGGTTAGATTAAGTTATAGATTTGATATGCTGGGATAATAAGAAACACATGGGAATGAATGTCAAGCCCGGAAAAGAAATGTTGAAGCCTCATATGGCATTTCTCTCCTTCTCATTAAGATGACTTGTGCACAACCTATTTGTTTTTGCATCTGCAGTTGCAACTTTAACAAAAAATTATTAGAGGTTTCATTCTTCTTTTTAATGTTTTACTTTATTTAGATTACGTATAATCATCAATAGATTAAGAGTTACCTAGATTTCCTCATAACATTTGATCTTATTGTGTATTCTTATTTCTCAGAAGTTCCCTGTACATTGTATGATATTGTGAGTGTATTAGGGGGTGGGTGGGGGTGGGGGTGGGGTGGCGGAGTGTAGTATAATATTTGTACCCTAATTAGTAACAGAGTTGGTCACTGGGTTCCTCACTTTATTGGGAGATCCGGGTTCGATTCCCTTTGGAAACGAATATTTACTGATAAAAAAAAAAAGAGTTGGTCAATATTGTACTTTTAGAATTATTACTTCGTTAAATTCATTGTAACTTGACTTCTGACACTTGTACTTAATTCGACCACCTTGCCCGTCTTTGGTGCAAGACATGCAATCTGTTTAGGGGTCATTTTGAAATTTCCAAGCAATTTTGATGCAACTATCAGGTGTTTTTGAGGAATTCTCTAGTAATCTATCATTCCTTACAGCATTTATCTTATATTAGAAGAATTTACTTAATTAGCATCTTTAAATGATAAGATCATCTCTGCAATAGAACATAGTTGACATTCTGTCAAATGTACTAGTATTTTTCTTGTATCTAGAAACTGATGTCAAATGCGATCCTATTTTATTGTAAAGAATTAATGTTATGCTCAAAATGGTGATTAGTATTGTGATATTCTCTTAATATTTGATTGTTTATTTCAAACATTACACCCCTGTTCTTTAGGAACACAACATCCCATGAAGTAGCTTCACAGCTTGCATTCAGCCAGGCTGATCTACACCAAATTCGAAGTAGTGAAGGCGCAGTCAGTAAAAAAGTCACATTTGGTGATCTTGTTAGAAGTAGTGAGTTGGATGAACTAGAAAATCGAGGACAACACAATGATAGAGAACAGTCAACTATTTGGAATTCTAATGCTGCAGCTACAACTACTATGGATGATCCCAACTCCTCCTTTTCTCCTTATCTACCACCAGTCCTTGAGGAGCCCTCATCCTCTTTCTCTGAAGGTCTGAACTTGTTGAATATCGTTCCTTTCTGCTTTGAGCTTGGTTTGGTGATCAAAAAAATTAAATGCAATCAATAACCAGCTGCAGATGATGATCCATTACCAGCAATAGAAGGTCTACAAATTTCAGGTGAAGCATTTCCTGGTCAGCAACTCCAAGCATGTGGCTACTCTATTAATGGCACCACTAGTTGTAATTTTGAGGTGTTTCAGCTGTTCTTATTTATATATTTTAACATATTCTTCGTTTTGGCAATTCAATGAGAACTACATCATTTGGATTTTTTTAAAATTTTTAGTTTTTTTCTTTAATCATGTACTTTATCCCTGGTATTGCAGTGGGTGCATCATCTGGATGACGGATCTTTTAATTACGTTGAAGGTATTCGGTTTATTACTTTTTCTTGTTTCAAGTGCGGTTTAGCCCTTCCAAGTTAATCCCTATCACTAATCAGCAAAGTATTAATTACAGGAGCAAAGCAACCAAATTATCTTGTTACTGCAGATGATGTTGATACATATCTTGCAATTGAAGTACAACCACTGGATGATAGGAAGCGGAAGGTAATATGAGTGTATATGTGTGCGAGTGCTTGTTTTGTTTGATTTTTTAGAAGGTATGGGTCATGTAAAATGACATGTGGTAAATACTGAAATCATTTTTACCTGATGGCAAATTGGATCAGATTTCCTTTTCTTCTAATAATAGTGATTGATTATAGTTCCGGTAGTATTTTGGTCCATTTGGTTAGAAAGAAGCAATAGAATTTTCGAGGAGTCAACGAAATCCTTAGAAGTATGGGGTAGAAATAAATAGAGTGACTCTTTGGGTGACCGGTCACAAGAGGTTTAAAATCTTTTAAAACAGATTTAGCTAGAGGCTGGAGTTATGCCGTGTAATTTACATGTGTACTTTTGTAAGATATTTCTCATTCCTTACACTTTCTATATTAATTAAATTTTAAGTTACTTATAAAAAAATTAATTATTGCATTTTTTTGCAACATTCCCACAATACTTTTGGAAGTCCATGATTACAGGGTTTAAAATATATCAGGAATGAAATATAAGGAAACCAACTTAAACTGAATTTCGTAGCATTTAAAAAGGCAAAAGAAGAAATAAAAACATTCAGTTCAAACTAATACATTTGTGAGGAATGAGGATCTTGTCCACTTGCTTTGCATTTAAAAGGGAAAAGTTGGAAACGTAGAGAAAAATATAACCTTCAATGGAACTTTAAGTTCAGAAAAATACAGAATGCAGAAATGAATTGTCCAACCTTAAGTGAACAATTTCTTTCCGACACTAGTGATATCTTGTCCTTTGAGTCTTCCAACTAGATAGATTTCTCACTTTTTGGAAATTCAGTAGGATTATTTGTGAAAACAGAAATAACTGCAAATGTGTGTCCATCATTGGTTGGGCGTTTAATAAAGTTTTCTTCTGATTTTACCACACTGTTGGTCGCTGGATGTGGTTGTTCATGAACTGCCATTCTCCGATTAAGTTGATGGTGATATCTAATTACCATTTGGAACTTCCGATTACAAAGCATGGTCAGATGGTGTTTCACATCGCCAGAGAGAGAGTCATTTGCATTCAATCTTCCCTCAGTCACACAAACCTTGCTGTCCTCCCTCTTCCCCTCATTCACCTCTTAATTACTCAAGTGGCTTCACAACAATTTGTAGTATGAAGTGTTGTGCAGAGATCATCTAGAGATATTAGCGATAATAAGCAGTTCACTTTTATACTTACTAAAAAGAAATAGGCAATGTCACTTTGGTGTTTATTGAGTGTAATTTCATAAATGTACTTTTAAGATGTGCCCATGGTCAGGGATTTGGTATACCGCATAAGAACAATACAATCAATGATTACTGTGACATTCGTGTGAGGTTAAGTGTCCGGAGCTTCCTGTTGAAAATGATGTTACTCGAACAAAATAGTTTGGTTGGAAACTTTTGGGACAGATGTTAGGTCTATTCCTGTGCATCTTTTTAGAGTTAAACTTTCTGCTTGCTTGATCCTCATTTTTTCTACGTTTATTGGCCTAGTGCCCATGTTCTCTGAGAGCAGATGATGGGGTAAGGTATGCCTGCCAAATGGATGTGGTGGAGATGGACTCGAGTAGTTTCGGCATCTATGCAAAGAAATGCTTAACCTAGTCTTAATATGGCAGAGAAATGCATTTTGTTGCATCAATCATCAGTGTGCGTGCCATAACTTATTTATAGATCTGGTTGCTGAAAATTTCTGATGACCCTTTTTTGTTTGTATTTCAGGGTGAACTTGTGAAGGTCTTTGCTAATGAGCATAGGAAAATTACATGTGGTATTAATAATTACTTTGCAAACTCATAGCCATATTTCTACCTTTACAATGGAGGTTTTAAGATAACAAGCTTCACAGTCTTAACTTATAATTGATTTATAATTCTTAAACTGCGTTACTGTCGAAACAGACATTTGAGCATAAATGGGAGTAAAACTCCCACCTAAAAACTCATCCACTGTTACATGCTTGAAGAAATGGAATTGGAAAGAAAGCAGTTGCACTTTCAACTTTTTCTTGAATCTTTATCAACTTGTCATAGTTATGTGAGCATGTTGATTTAATTATTTTTCTTTCTATAACCATTTGATGCGTTTGTTTTGAACACTATACGTACTGTGTCAAGAATTTTCTAAGGCTCTATTGTTTTTCATATATTTTTAGAGAAGAAAAATGTGTTTTTGAGAAATAAAAGCATTTTTTTATTTGTTTATTTTGTTGCATATAAGCATATTCCTTCTCTTGGATAGTAAAATTCATTATTTTTATTCCATAGGCTTTAGCTTTAGTAGTTTGTTCATATTTTATCAGTTTCTTATCTTGGATAGTAAAATTTATTTTTTCTTATCCTTCATGTATTTCAGTAATTATTTGCTTTCTGATTACTAAATGCATTTTTCCGCGATCGGGATATAATATATTTCTTTAAAAAATAAAAATTCCTTCTCTTGCAGATCCTGAAATGCAGAGGTGCATAGAGAGAACCCTTTACTCTGGGCATGCTTCATACAAGTTATCCCTGTCGGTATGATTGCCAGTAACCTTTTTATCATTTTTCTTGTATTAATTAATAAATCTAGTTATGTTTGGCCCTAATAAGAACTAATAAGTTTGTTTTAAATTAAAATAGCCCCTAACGATGGATGACAATTAAGTTTATAAATGTCTTAGTTTATTCATTTTTAAGTAACTCAAAATTGTATTTACCATTTGGGCCTTGTTAGGTTTTATGTATTCAAACATAAAAAGTGGTGGGCAGTGTAGTAGTACAACTGTGTTCTTGCAGTTTCGTGGGTAGCGAGCATGTGAGGTTGAAACATATGCTTCTTTTTCTTCCGAAAACCTTTTCTTAATAATTTTTTAATGAAAGAAGATTCTGATTCATTTTCCTCAATTTCACAAAGATTTTTATTTTTTTAATGAAAAGAAGTATGAAAAAATTGAGACTTTCTTCTGATTGTTTCTGATAAAAAGTTGTTTTACGTCTCTACTGAAACTAATTACGATTCAAAATTTATACTTTTTCTATTTATAGTTGTATTTTTTATAAGAAGCAACTTTTTTATTATTATTATTAGCTATAATGTGATGCAATGGGAAAGACATCTCCCGTTTACATACACAGCAAACTACACTATTATATTCCGGTCTCTTGCTAAATCTGAAACAAAAGTATTTATTGTTTGAAACCCACAAAGCAACCCTAAATTATACCTTATTCCACAGCACTTGTAAAGATAATATTTTTCTATTCGTGTTTTGGATGATGATAAAAACATTGAATATATATATTAGATTTTACATTTATATTTCCGGAGCATTTTGATGATATTAATTTCATAAATATTTACTCTTACAAGAATTCTGTTGATGCAGTCTCCAAAAATGGAGACAAAATTCAAGAAAGGTATTTGTATCATCAAAATTCAGGGTAGCATTATATATTGGGGCGAATCTGTGGTTTAAGTAAAAACCCTATATTCTAACCTCCTCGTGTCTCTTTTTTGATAAGAAACAAAAATTTTATTAATGAAGAGAAAAAGGTGTCTGATGAGGGCCCCCAACCCGAATACATGCACTGAAACTTAAAATAGGACTACATCAGTTATAGAGCAGAACTCCAATCCTAGCTAAACCCGTAAACACTCATTTCTCTAAAAGACATGTGGCCAGACGCCCAATAGGAAACTCTATACCTGATCTTATCTCAAATATCAATTAGTGGCTTGTAAGAGCTAATAATTTCTCTTGTTCCTCTTAATTCAATTGGACCATAAGAGCACCGTAACCACAGTCTTCATAACACTTTGCCTTTCTTATTGATGACACTGCCCAGATTATCTACTAATAAATCTGCAGCTGAAACGGGTATAACCCATTGCAGGCCCAATTCATTGATGGCTTTGTTCCAGATACCCTGGGCAAATGAACACTGTAAGAATAAATGGTTAGAATCCTCAGAGCTGCCCCTGCACAGAACACACCAGTTTGGTGATTAAAAAATAATATTCGGAAAGCATTTCTGCAAAAAATCACAGGTGGGTAACTTCCCCAAAACCATAAACCATAAAAGAACTTGGTGACCTTCTTAGGTATAAGAAACTTCCACACTGCCTTGCACCAAGGAAAAGAGGAGAGGTTGTCTTTAGGGAAGAAAGACAAAAAAATGGACTTGCAAGTGAACTTATGGAAGAATTTGAGGCACCTTAATGTTTCTTTGCCAACAGTTAATCCTTTAATCACGGATGTATTCTTTGCCTTGTTGACAATTATGCTCAATCCATCTACTACTAAATTAAATAGGAATGGAGAGAGAGAGGGTCTCCTAGCCTAAGACCACCACAACCACTGAATTTTCCTCTTGGTCTCCAATTGATTACAGTTGAGAAATTAACTGATTTTAAACAGCCTCTAAGCTATCTTCTCCATCTATATTGAAAACCTTTTTGATGAGAACAAAGTTGAGAAATCCCCAGTCTACATGATGGTTGGTTTTAGCACAATCAATCATGAAAATCAATCCTTTTTGCATTTAGATCCGTATTCCTCCACAACTTCATCAGCAATAAGAGCTGAATCTAGGGTGTCCTCCCTTTCATGGAAGCGTTTTGCGAATCATCAAAGCACTTCTTTTAATCTTAGGGAAAGAACTTTGGCAATAATATTGTATAACTCATTGCTGACTAAAATTTTCATCTCTCATCTTGAAGTGCTGTCAATTAATTTATATACTTTTTTAACTGTTTTCTTTTTGGTTGTGAAGACTGGATATCTTGATATATGGGAGCCAGCAACATTGACCATTAAAAGAGACGGTTACAGCATAAAATGCAGTGGGCCTAGTGGTGTTGTAGTCACTGAGAAGTTTTCATCACCCACAATTGTATGTATTTCTATCTATTTAGCTTTCATTTCTTACAATATATTCTGCCCTTTTAAAAGAAAAGGTAAGAAGAGAGAGGGGGTAATCCTGAAAAACATCTTCAGCTGTGTGTGCAAGAATCTAGTGGACTACGGTTACATTTATTAGGAAGCAGTGTAGGATTATTCGCGTTTTAGGTGTTTCTTTATAGGAAACAGAATGTTTTAATTTTTATTTAGATAGGGAAGGTATAAGGGACGAGAGGTCCCTTTTACAGCTTACTATTTGAAGAGAAGGGGCACTACACATTACAGTATATCACTTATGAGTGAAGCACCAATCCCTAACTATATACAAGCCATGGACACCTATAAAGTTCCTCTGACCTGATGCCTAGAGAGCAATTCTGAATTTTATCCTACCCCAAACATCTTCTGTTTACTCTATTTAACTCTAAAAAGCCTCTTATATCTTTCTAACCAAATGGACCAGAGTACAACTGGGAAATTAATCTTTCACAGTTATTCCTTTCTGTTAATGTGACTGTCCAGGTTGTTGATATAGTATGCATTAGGTGTTCTTAGTAGTTTATATAGAATTTTAGTTTTTTATATTACAAGGCCAAACCCCAGCCCATGGTTCCCTTTCCTTGAAATTCTTATTTGTCCATTTCATTTTTACTTTATTTGATAAAGCGAGTCTCAACTAGTTATTTGTCAGTCTCAAAAGAAAATATTTTGCTGTAATTTCTAAATTCTCTGTATTTTATTTAGGTCTCTATCCCATATGGAAGTCCAACAGAATTCTCCATAATTGATTCCATGAACACGGAACGTATTTTGAGAGTGGACAGTAGCGTGACAGATATAAGTGGGTAAGTTGTGATCATTATGCCCTGTCCACTGGCACATGCGATAACTTTATCTTATGTCAAATGATCCATTTATTCATCACTACTATGAAGATAGATATTTCTAGTTTAAAAAGTGTATTGAAGCAAATATAACTGAAAGCCTTAGGACATTTTTATTAAGGATAGAAATACTTTTTGTGGACATTGTTAGCGTTTCTATGAGAAAATGTACTAGGCAACTGAGAGAACAATAAACGATGATTTTAGTGCTCTATCTTTGCCTGTGAGCAAGAGGTAGTGTCTTCTGAATTCTTCAGGCTGATTTTGTCGAGTTTGTGATTGTAACTTTTTTCATGAAAATCTTGTGATTAGTTTTGGGAATCACATGAAGAAAATTTATAATGAAAAGCAAATAAAAGGTGTTTTTGTGATGAAACCTTAAATGATTTATTACAATATGTACTTTTAGCACTTTGACGTTGGATATCTAATTTATACATGATTATAGATAATTGTCTTTTTCTCTTAAACATGTATTTATCAATATAAGGCAGCTGTAATGTTGCTTGTATTACTTGTCAATCTTTCTGAATTATAAGGACATCTTTGTCAGGCTGATATCTTGTAGACCTATTTGTTTTGTCCCCTTTTATTTTTTGTTTCTTTGATAAAAGGATGTACCATATGCGAATCCCTTAGATTGGGAATGTCGTGTTATTCTTCCCTTTTGATCCGAATCGACATTCTCCGTTTCTGAATTTCAACAAGGGCTAGTTAGTGGATTTTCTCTTCCGAATTTTGAGTATATTTCTGTTATCTCTAGTATTATTGAGAAACTTCAATGTTTGTATTTTCTTCTAATACATTGGCTAAGTTCTTTTTTTTGTCTCTATTTTCAGTTCAAGAGATACTATTGTTCTAACCTTGAGGTTATTCATCTTAAAGGTACTAGTCTAGCTCGTTTTCTTCTGTCAGAATCACACGTTAGAGAGATTTTCCCTACAGTTAGACACGAGTAACAAGAAGTGATTGAATTTCTTTTAGTTTTCAGGTTTCTATTTTTATAATACATGATTAACTTGGCAAGTGGATAGTTCAACTTACAAACCCTTAATTCTGCATATTCAAAAAAAAAAGTCTGCATATTCAATTGCGTTTGGCTGATTAGCAATATTAAGCACATGCATTGATGAATTTGGCTTTACATTGATGAATTTTTAATATTTCTCATAGAATCTGTCTGATTATTTCAACAAATAATGCAGGCTGGTGAAAAGAGGAGGAAGAAGAGAAGTTTGTTCTTTAACAAGTAAACATCATTTGATCCCGAGTTTCACCTGTGATTATTTGAAGAGTCAGTTACATTATTTGTTTTGATGTAGCAGTATGTTCTGGTGTGCAATTTATATTGACTTGTACAGAGGTCAATTCATATTTTGCTTAATTTACAAAGCGTATGCTGTCTCTTTGTTCGTTAAAATCCTTGGACCAAACTCTATAAATTAATACTCATGGGACCACAAACATTTATTAATTAAAAGAGTTAGTTATTAATCGATAAATTAGTAAATATTTTATTGATTTATAATGAAATACTCAATTTACAAATTTTCAAACTTCCACTTAATTATTGTACACTGTATGTACCTACATATATCGAATGAAGGGCTCAATTTGAAAGAACCCTTCAATCTCCCACCTTATTATGCTTCTTGTGTTCAATGTATCACTTTATGGACATTAAAAATATTTTGTATATAAATACAAGATCAAAATATGTTTACACAAAACAAATCATACACACAACATGGCTTTTCATCTTAAAGGTGTGTAAGATACAACAATGACCGATGAGATTTGAAGAGTATGCAAGTACAACAAGGATAATCCAAGTAGTACTCAAAAGCAATTGCAAGAATGGGTTCTTAGGTTATCTCCAGTAGTTTACCCTACTCTACAATCAATTTAATACTACTCTATTGTAGAATCGGCAATATAAGCCCAGCAGTTTGCACGATTTTTACACTACAATAGAATATTTCATTTAGATTCTTCATTTTATTAGTAATGTTATATTATGTTTTCAATTAAATGAAGTATTTTAATTTTTACATTATTTTTAAATATATAATTTTTGTGCAGATAAAAAAATAAATGAATTTTTAATATTAAATAAAAATAATAATTGAATAAACACCTCAATGCTATAATTTATATTTACATTAAAAACTATAAAAGTACATAAAAGAATTTAAAAAAAAAAGAAAATAAAGGAATTAAAAAAAAGGAAAATAAAAAGTGGCGCAGAGAGTTTCCACTCTATAAATGACGCAGGAATTAATATATCTGTACATCTTCTTACTCTGGCGCAGCTTTAGCTTCAGCTACTGGGGTCGGATGTGGCACTTTGTGCCAAAGCAACACCTTGCTGAAGATGGCCTTAGTAACTATGGTTTGTAGGTGCGTCAAAGGACAATATGTTGAATGCAGTTAAGCTGTCTTCATAGTATCTCTCACTTGCTCCTGAAAGGTGATGTTGAGCAACACACTGGCAAAATTTTCCGACCTAGAAAAATCTCTCTATGAATGGATAATATCAAGAACATTTGAATATCACCTGATGAAGTGGTATAGTTTAAGTGGTTAGAGCTCCACTATCTATGACTTAAAGATCATGGATTTAAGTTACCTTTTCGCCCGATAAAAATAATATAAAATATGACAGGTGAACTAATCATCGAGAATGCGAAAAAGTTAATGAAGGATGTGTCTCTTGTGGAAACTCCAGACTTTACTTTTTCTATTGGTTGGCTTGGAAAGTTCAAAGCGACGTATGGAATTAAAAAATTTCGACATTTTGGAGAGAGTGGGTCAGTTGAAATGGAGGGCATGGAGGACAAATTAAAATCATAAGGCTCAATTTGGATGAAATGGATTTGAAATCAAAGAATTTGAGGATAATATACTACATTCATACAAATTAAAATGGAGAAAAACTAAATGAATAGATTTGATTAACTCAAATATTAAACACATGTGGGAGAAGTGAGAGGATTTCAAATGACTAGGTTTTGGTGGGAATTTGAAATCCTCCCACTTATAAGTAAAATTTGTGTAAACCAAATTCATTCATTTAATTTTTCTCTATTTTGATTTATAAATGTATGATGTATTATCCTCAAATCCATTTATTTCAAATGACTCCATCCAAATGGAGCCTAGGAGAAAAAGTAGACCAGTTTGAAATAAAAGACATCTTTAATATGGATGAAACAGGTGTGTTTTTTATTATTTTATTATTTTGTACTTTATACTTTAGTGATGTAATTATTTATGTTTTGATCTTAAACAGGTCTGCTTTTAAACTTCAACCGGATCATTCCCTTGCAACAATGCAACTTGAAGGCAAAAACAAGACAAGGAAAGACATATTGTTGTTATTTGCTATAATGAGGACGGTTCAGAGAAAATTCCTCTATGGATTATTGAGAAATATGCTAAATTTAAACAGTTTGAACCAAGGTGCTTCAAGAATGTAAATTTAAACAGTTTGAATTGTGAGTACCCTGCTAACAAACGAGCTTGGATGGGGGTATTATTTGAAGAATATGTTTGAAAGTTATTAAATTAATTTTAATTAATTTAATAATTATATATTCACCCATAAAGTAGATAGGAATGAAGAAAGTTACTACATAACCTCCCTATGAAAATCCAATGCATGAACGCAGAAAACATGAAAAAAAAATGAATCTGGTTCTTGGGTTCTTCCTAAGTTTTTCACCTTTACATACTCAAATATGTATCATACATATCACTATACTGTGGCACTTATATTGTGAACTAGGTAAATAATCCGTATGATATGTGGTTGTGTTTCGACTCGAAGGATCACGGTAGGTACATTGAATTCAACAGGCTCGATCTATTTCGCTGCGTTAAAGCTTAGTGATTCGACCATTGAATTTCCAATAATGTTCACCAATTTGATTAAAAATGGTTGGAAAAAAATTCTCTTGATTGTGGATAATTGCCCTGCTCATCCAAAAATTAGTGAAGGATTGAGAAATGTTGAATTATTTTTTTGCCACCAAAACACAACTTCAAAAATTCAACCTTGTGACGCGGGGATTATTTGTGAATTATTTTTTATTAAAATGCATCGTCGATTTTATAGAAGTCTGGGGTTCCAAATCCAGCAAATAGATGCAATGAATCTTGCAATTTCAACATGGACTATGGTTGTTTGTGCAAATACAATTGCGAATTGCTTTCGTCATTGTAAACTTCGATCAACAGATAACATGGCTTTTGAGAACTCCGATGAACACGTAGGTGGTGAAAGCACTGAAGAACTCCGAAATTTGATCACAGAGTTGGGTTATCGCAATGCAATGGATGTCGAAGATGTTTGATGCGAACTTAGCGAATAAGCTTAGAAATTGAGTTGCCATGAATTTTGCATTTAGTCTTTTAACTTTTTGTATTGCCTATTAAGGGCTATTTTGTAAGAGTTGTATTTTCTATTAGTTGTTAGTTGAAGTTGTTAGGTGTTAGTTAGTTGGTTAGGTATAATTGTCTATATAACTAGTTGTATAAGCTCATTTGTGATATAGGAAAAATATAGCAAATTAGTTCTTGAAGCAAATTCTTGCTTTGTGAATTGATTCAAAAGCTTGCTAGCTCGAGCTAGAGCTACGAATCGGGTTTCGATGCTTGCCAACTTAAGTTGGGGCATTAAAATTATGTGGGATAGAGGAGTTCGTTGCTTGTCAACCTGAGTTGGTGCATCGAAATCATCGAGCCTAATTCGCGAGTCTCATCAATATCTTGAACCACCCGTAAGAAAATGTAGTTGCACAATTGTTGACTGATGAAGAAATTATTGAGGGCGTTGTTGGAACCGATAAAGATGATGAAGATGATGATGAAAGTTCTACCATGGAGCTATAGATGTTAAAAGGGCCGCGGGCTTAGCCCATGGCTAAAAGGGCTAGCCCATTGGTTTTTTTGGCCGTCGGCTCGTTTATTATTAATTTTTATTTTTTTAATTTACTAATCTCATGCCTATTAGTTATTTAATAAGGGAAAAATTTGAGTTGAAAGGTAAAAGTTAATAAAGAACAAAATGTTCCTAAAAGGGTTTGAGATATTTCATGAAAAAAAAAGAATATAATGTTCGCAAATAAGTTGAGTTTATTCTTTGACGATTTTCTTCTAGAAATGTAAAACGCATTTGACAATCTATTTTGTTGTAATTCCTTATTGTTTAACTATTTTGATGTATTTCTAATGAATTTATGAGCAATATTTATGTTTTAAGTTTGTATTATGTTATATTATAATTATAATTTAAGATTTTATATTAAAAATTAATTTTTTTCTTCGGAGCCCGTTAGTGGCCCGTTTAGCCCGTGAGCCCGCTAGGGTTAGGGTTAGGTTCCAACAATTGTCGGCCCGTTAAGAGTGAACCGGTAAGACCCGTGGATCTGTAAGGCTGGCACTAATGGGTTAGGGTCAACCCGTTTAACATCTCTACATGGAGCCCCTTCACGAAACGAGGCTATTAAAGCGGCAAACACATTGAATAATTTCTTGTTGAGATATATGAGAAAACAACACCAGAAGTTCTTACAATGATAAGGAAAATTAGAGACTAATTAAATTCATGGTTCTTGAAATATAAAAATATGTTATTTTTCATTTATTTATTCTTTGTACCCTCTTGGGAATATTAAGCTCTTCCAGTAGGTTAGGCTGTTAGTAGATTCTGTTAAGTTTGTTAATTTGTTTCGTATTTGGTTGTTTTCCCTTTATAAATAAGGGATAACCCACCAAATTTGGTTACCGAAAAATATTTATTCCTTGTAGCAATTTTGTAATCTTTCCTTACGATAATGCAATTCTTCCTTCTTCTTCAATGAAATCTCTCAAATTTATATATATCAACATGATATCGGTTATAATTCATCCTTGAATTGAAACAACCTGGTTCTTCGCTTCCGCCTTTCCCTCTTTCGACCGTGCCTTTTTTCTCTCTTCAATTTTTTTTTTTCAATTAAAAGAACGATGAGAATAGAATCACTCGATTTGAAGCGGCCAGTCGAATCAATCCACAAAGTAAGAATTTGCTTCAAGAACTAGTTTGCTATATTTTTCATATATCTCAAATGAGCTTATACAACTTGTTATATAAGCAACAATTCCACCTAACTAACTAACTAACTCTTAACAACTCCAACTAACAATTAATAATAAGAAAATACAACTATTGCAAAATAGTTCCTAATAGGCAATACAAAAGTTAAAGGACTAAATGCAAAATTCGTGGCAACTCAATTGCTAGGCTTGTTGGCTAAGTTCTCATCATTCCCGGCCCCATAAATAACATTCTTGTCCTCAAGGATAAGCTCCGGACCAATCTCTTATTTTTTGTAACATTAAGAGAAGAAGATGGAATTTCTTCTCTATCGAAAATGAAAAATGAATGATATCGTGCGAACACATCCACTTCGTCCTTTACCGTTTCTTTTTCACTCTCCCATTCTTGACAACAACAAAGCCACTAGCAGCATCACTAGCAAATTCTCCATTTTCATCTTCCAATGAAATTTCCTGTAATTCTTGCTTTTGTTTTTGGGAAATGGTTTTGCAGTTTGTGCCCCATTCTAGCTTTTGTATGGTTTCTTGATTTATCCTCCTCGGAATAATGAATTTGTGCGGCCCCACCAATTTTTGAGATGACAAACCAAAATCTGAAAGTAATGGATCTCACTTGAATTTTTGTTGCACTACTCCAATTTCTCCACCATCTTGGCAATTCTTGTCATCCTCTTCTCCATGGCTTCGAATCGATTTTCTAGGATTTCAATTCTTTCTCCGAGAGTGACTACATCATCCATCGTTCTTTTAATTTTAAAGCGCGATTCTCACCGTGATTCTATTCTCTCAATAAAGTGAAATATGAAGAAAATAGAATAAGCTTTCATTGAAGCGATTTTCAATACCACTTGTTGGTCCCTAGATTGAGTAAATTTAAAATAGATTAAGCGAGACCTCCTAGAGATAATCTAGAAGAGGGGTTGAATAGATTATCTAAATTTCTTTAGAAAATTCAGATTATCAATTCAAACTTAACTTTTAAACCAAAATCAATGTAGACAATGAAACAAGTTTATGCTCAATCTATAAATCCGGATCTAGAAGCAATCGATGAGAATTCAACAAAACAAGAGATAATCAAAAGAAATTAAACACAAAAAGTAAAGAACACAGAATTTATAATGGTTCGGATCAAAAGATCCTACATCCACTCTCCTTCAACTTTGAAGAAGAGTCTCTTCCTTCTCACTTATTGTCTTTCTCTTACTTCGACGATTACAAAGTACAATTCCTGCATTTATCTTCGCCTTTGATTCTCCTTCAATCTATCAATCTATCTAACAAATCTATGTTTACGGTGCATTGTGATTTGAAGGAATTAGAGAAAGTGTTCTTCAAACACTTAAAAATATTATGAAAAAGTTTCAAAAATAGTGAGTGTTCTAGATATTGTGAGTTTCAAAAATGAGTGCAAAAGTTCTTCTAAGAACTATGCTTAGTCCTATTTATAAAGTCAGTAAGACGAATAGTTTGTTGAAACAAACGTGTAATCGCTTAACAAACCTATCTTTAAAACTTTCTTGACTTCACCGATCTTGAGTTAGTCGTCCGACTCGACTTGGTGAAAGCCCGCTTTTTTATTCTACTCGGTGGCTTTGACCTCGTCTTGAGCTCTTTATTAATCTCTCAATCGGATGACTTCTTCAAGACTGTCTTCGATGATCTCCAAGCTCCTCGACCTCGGTGACTTAACCCATCTCACCTAGTCCGAACAACTTAATAGTGAAATGTATTACTTGGTGATCTATACAAATTCAAATTTGGTCACCCTACTTTACATGAGCTTATCTAACCTATATGTTTTAACTTAATCAAAACTAAAAACCGATCTAACAATTCCCTTTTTGATGAAGTTAAATCTACAAGAAATAAATGAACTCACAGTTGGTGTTAGTCAAGATTACTCAAGATAAGGTAGTCAATCAAATTAGGCACATAAACAACTTCTCAATCAGGATAGATTCACATTAGAGCACTTACTTATACTTAGGTAAATTTTCAATACTTAAGTAATTTCTCAACTCTAAAAATTTTAAGAAAATATTCTAAGGAATAAAATTTTATCGGATTACCAACACTTAGAAAAATTTCTTAAAAACTTATAAGGTTTTTGTGACTTAAATTTTTTTCTGAGATGGGGCACATCGGATATAAAAAGATAGAAAAGAAAAATCTTATCTAAGTTCCCCATCGCTCAGTTCGGGGACCACCGGTACCAAAGACTCTCTTCCCGAGCTGTTTTAAGTCTTCCTCCTCTGTGTACCCAGACTCGGCTTACGCCCTTTAGGCGATCCCCTTGACACGGTCTAGGTCAATGGTTCCATCGGCTTTCTTCGCGGGCACTATATACTCATAGGCTGGAGCGATAAGATCGACGTTGAACTCTTCATCGGCTTCTATGATCAGTGGCGATAAAGGTCTTCGTCTATCTTCTCGATCCATTCGTGCTAAGCTAAGTCTGGATCCATCTCGAGTGGCTCTTGGTGCTTTGAGAATGCACCGGTAGTATATCCACATTGCATCGAGTTCTTCTCTTTATACTCCTTTTCCGGCTTCCCTGCAACCATCTTTGGAGGAGCCGAGGTCTTATGATAAGGTGCGAACTTTTCATCGCCTTGACCTTTCATCATCCACTTCCTTGTAGATTTGCTCCAGGTGAAGTCAAGGCTCTTGTTCACCGCCTTAGCCTCCTCCTCTCCTTTTCTCCGTAAAACCGCTTCTCCCTCATGTTCCTATTGATCGATCTTACGAGAGATTGGAGTAGTCGGCTTTACGTTTTCCTTTCCCTTTGGTAATGACCTTTGAACTGATATCAACTTTGAGAGGTTCCTCAGTGCTACCTTCTTCCCTTTGCTCTTGGCCTCTGTTTTCCTTCTCTGCTTCCTTAAACTTGGCCAAGAGTTTCTCCGATTTCTCCTCCTCCTCTTTCTTCCTCCTCTCCTCATCCTCCCTTAGGGCATCTTCAATCTGGTTTACCCTCGGTTAAAGTGCGGCTAGTTCATTTGATTTTACCCTTAGCTCATCCTTAATCGCCTCCAACTCACTGTCTTGGCTTTGACATTCGGCTCTTTCTTTGTAGCTTCAACATCGGTTGTGAGGGCTCGCCTTATTTCTTTCTTAGTCTCTTCCCCTTTTTGACTTCATCTCCCAACTCCCTTAGCCTCGTCTCCAACGTAGAACAATGGATTCGAAATCTGATTTGTCTAAGGCGATTTCTTGCACCACCATCTCATTGTTACGCTTTATCTCGCTCCTTCATTTCCTTAACTTCCTCCTCCAGCGCCTTGACTTTATCGGCCCAACACAGAGTTAGTCAAGGTAGAAATATTATTCATAATATTTACCTTGGCCTCCCGCATGTTGGTGATCATCATATTACTTACATCCTCTACTATCTTTGTCGTCTTCTTCTTGACTTCTTGGTAAATACCGCCTTCATCTTGCTCTCCCGGCTTAGCAAAGATTGATGAGAAAGCAGACCGGGCTCATGTCGCTATCATCATCCTCGGATGAGAAATCGAGATGGGGAGAGGGTTGAGACTTCTTTTGGGAGTGGGGGAGGAGATGAGGATCGAATTTGTATGTTACGTAGGAAGGAGTAGGATGGAGTTGGAAGTGGAGAAGTTTGGACTTGTGGGAGTGGAGTGGGGATGGGTGTGGAGGTGGGTTGGGGTGCGGATGAAGATGATTCAATGAGTGGTAGATGGAGTGTCTTGTTCGGTGGTGTGTGGGTGGTGGAGTTTGTTTAGATGGGGTAGTAGTAGGAGTGGGTTCAAATAAGGTTTGGACTTGTGGGAGATTGGACTCTGTTTGGAGCAACCGTGGTACATTCAAGAGGTTCTAGCCGATACCTCTTCATTGCCGGTTTGGGAAGGTGAAGACGTAGAAAGCAAAGAGTTAGTACTTTCTTCTCGATGGGAGTCGAGCAGCTTCTTTACCAGGTGAGGTAGGCTCCTCCATCTGCTGCTATACGGAGGACAGATGCCTCCTCCGAAGCAGAGTTGCGAGAGAGACTAATTAAATTCATGGTTCTTGAAATATAAAAATATGTTATTTTTCATTTATTTATTGTTGTACCCTCTTGGGAATATTAAACTCTTCCGGTAGGTTAGGCTGTTAGTAGACTCATTTAAGTTTGTTAATTAGTTTCTTATTTGGTTGTTTTCCCTTTATAAATAAGGGATAACCCACCAAATTTGATTACCGAAAAATCATTCATTCCTTGTAGCAATTTTGTAATCTTTCCTTCGATAATGCAATTCTTCCTTCTTCTTCAATGAAATCTCTCAAATTTATATATATCAACAATGGTGAAATTGATTTTTTTTTTTAAAAAAAAAAGACAATTGAGTCATTTTTCAAGAAACCTTCATAAATTATTCATGTAATATGTAGTACATAAGGAATTATTAATTTATATTTATATGGGGTCTATTGAAATTATTAAAAATATATTATCTTATAATTTTAGCGAATTATTAATTTAGCACCCTATCCCCGAGTCGGGATCGGCCAAAAATATTACCTTAGAAATTAAATAATCGAGTATTAATATATCGAGTTTCTACTATACCTATTAACAATATATATCATCTTTCATTAAATCATTTAGGAAGTATGAAGACACAATCATAAGTGTAAATACAGTATAACTGATTAAAAACAAAAATTAAAAAAATAAAAAAATTAAAAAGAGAAGGAGGAGAGAAAATACAGGACCATACCAAGGCTTAAATTGCCGATCTGCTTGACAAGGCAGCGCTTCTGTGCTCCTGTCAGAAAATAAATGAAAGACGGACGGCGGTGTGCGGTGGCGACGTAGTGGAGAGAGGGCAACGGCGGAACGGAGGAGGCTTACAATTGCAAATTGAAGAAAAGAGAAGTATGATGAAAATATACTTATTGCAATAAATATGGCAAATTTAATTTTACGGATATATATCGTTGAATATATCAATATTACATATTGAAGTCACAAAAAATTATAAAAATATGAAAAATATCGCAAGTTTAATTTTACGGATATATTTTTGAATATATGGATATTGCATATTAAAATCACAAATAAAAAAATGATAAAAATCTTATTAAAATCTTGGAATTTAACAAGATAATTTAGAGATTATTACAACATATTATCATACACATATTCTATTCAAAGTTATAATAAAATTGTATGATTAAAGCAACCATATGTTAATAGATTATATTAATATTGTTTGACACAAAATAATTGACTACATAACACAATATAAAAAAATATATATGATAAAATTTAATCAAAATCAAAATGAAAACTTATGAGGGTCATATATAGTAATAAGAATGTCACATTTATCAATATAATATTACCATTTGAATGATTGATATTTAGCAATGCAAAGTAGTTCATCTCCAACCTCAATGTCACTTGTAAAAAAAAGAATAAATCAATTAAAATAGTTTTAATTTAAAATTTAAATAGTTAAAATTAATATAAATTAAAGATGTGAAGAGAGTCTCAATTTCATACTTTTAATATGACCGAATGTTCATTGTGAATTTGTGATGCATTTATGATATTATTACAAAACTAATACATAGTAAAAAATAAAAAAATACAAATAAAATAATAATTGAAGGTTAAATTATTCAACTTTTTTTGGGAATCTTACAATATTTTATTGTTATGCTCATGAGAACATATTCTATGTACAAATAACAATTAAAAATAAAAAAATGAATTTTATAAGTAATTAAAAAGTAACAATTTCTTTTCGGATATTGCGATATTGTGCGGTATTTCACGACATTTTCACAATATCAAAAAAAAAAAAAAAAAAAAAAATACACACGACTAACCAATATCGATATTGATATCAATATTTTGCTATATTTTCACAATATCCAAAAAAATATACATACTCCTAACATACATATCTCAATTTTATATTTCCCGTTGCATCCTTCAAGAGAAGCTGGGAGAAGAGTGGTGGAGAAAAATATATAAATTGATCAAATAATAAGGGGTAGAAATGATATTTAGGTGTGGGTGCACTAATAAAAAATAGGGTGCAAAATTCTATCATCTTTTGATTGAATTTAATTTAGAAAAAGTTGCACTTTAAACTTTGCCCACCTGGGTTGCTTAAGATCTGCTCAATCTAGGATATGATTTTGGCAATGAGCAACTCAAAGTTATTTTATTAAGTAATTATCATTATTATTACTGTCAGGATCGGTTTTCATAGTTGACTTTTTCAACGATTTTTGTGTGAAAATTATTTCATAGTAATATGTGTATAAAAGTTATTTTATATGAATGGTATGATAGTTAATAAGGTTAACTAGCATACCATTTATATAAAACAACTTTTGTACACATATTACTATGAAATAATTGTCATACAAAACCGTTGAAAAAGTCAATAAAACCGATCTGACAGAGGGAGTATTATTATTATATATGGCTGTACTCATAAATTCAACACATGTGAAAGAGTTTAACCATTACATTCATTCACTGATGTCATTTAGTGATACCATTATATTTATAAATTAATATCACAATATTAAATGTTTATAGTATTATAGAATGAATATAATGGTATCAATTTCATACTATGAACAAGTTTTATAAGAGAGTGACTTTTAAATTCAAATCCCATTAGCACACAAAGAATTGAGTTAATAGACTGTAACATGAGAAGAATGTACAAGTTTACAATAATTTCATTTTTCTTGCATCTTAGTATATCACAAGTTAGTTACTGGAAAGTTTATATAGTTGTTGAGTGAATGGAGGCTTAAGAGAATCATGTCCTTATATGACATGAAGGATTTGTCCTCCCTAACCTGTGTGTATATAAAGAACAACCACTTACATGAGATGAAAAGAAGAGTCATTATGCTGGAGAAGAAACTGGTGGTGGATCCCGGAGAACTTGCTGCAGTAAACGCGCAGCAAGGCGTTGAGAAATTCCGCCAACGACACGCCCACCAAGATTTCGTGCTTCGGGTTCTTGCAGCACCTGTGTTACTCTAGCTTCAGTAATTGTTTGTCAAAAGCAAAAGGATATTTATTCATTTTCATTGCATCAGAGAAAAGTGAACCTCATACACAAATGTATTTGCATCAATTTATCTACTTTTTAACAACACATTTGAGAAGAGAGTGGAAATATATATAGCATGTGCCATAATAAACATATTTTAATTACCAGAAAAGATGAATGCCTACCAAAACATGGACATTGGATCCTAAAAGAGGATATCCATATGAAAGCCACATTACTGTTTGGTGGGACTGTTGGAATGCAACAACTAGTTACTACTTCGATTCTTGATTGAAAGAAAAGCTAAAGAAGTCAGTGTTAGAGGGAAGAGAAGTGATAAACCAAGAACACAAGAACAGAACACAATTCTCAGATACGTATTTCAGCCTTAGCTGCCCAAATCAGATTCCCAAATTATTCACTGCCCAACGCTAATCATAATCAGTCTGCTAATTAAATAATAACTGGAAAGGAAAGAAGCCCATACGCAGATAAGATTCAAAAAAGGAATTAGGAAATATTAATCTAAGCGTCGATTCGCGCCAATGCTTGACGCGCATTCCTTCCTCGTCGTCAACAGTGATAAATGATCCAGAACAACTACCTCGCGAAAGTGATACCGCAAACACTCAATAGATTTTTGTAACCATGTTAGAGTCAAAGAAGTCGAACACTCAAAATGAAGAACGAAGATGATTGATTGAATTCTCGGGATCAATTCCCGCCCAAGCCAAAGGTTGTTTACAATAAAAATTCCAAAAGTGCCTAACAAAGGGTGGACACTGCTATTTATAAACCTCCTAATCTGGGCCCCACACGCCCACTAACTAACACAAGAATACTAATAAACCCTAATCAAACCGCTAAAAACACACAACTGCAAAAAACACTAATTTCTTCCTTTATTCTTATCAATTCCCCACCGCTTGAGAACAGCCTTGTCCTCAAGGCAGATATCTAAAAATGATTCATCGGTGGGCTCCCCTTTGTGGTTATTACAAGTCACCTCTCCGCTCGCCGTTGTCGTCCTCGATTAACATTATTCGTAGAGTCTTCTCCGCACAAATGTGAGTAGGGGTATATGGCTCACGGCATTTATAGCAAAGGCCACGGGCTCGCAAGTCCGCATACTCGTTGTGCGACATATAACGCGTGCCGCACGATCGAGAAGGATTAATTGAACCCTTTGATTCCGCCGGTGACCGCTGCGATTCCGGGCCCGGTGGGACGATGCGGTGTTGCTAGATCCTTGGGGATGTGTTTGGCTCACTAGCGAAACAAACTTATCGTTTCTTGAGAAAGAATCGTTCCTTAGTGCACGATAACGGTTCCACGCCGTGGGCTTTCCCGGGCTGTAATGCGGTGATCTAATTCCCTTTCAATTTCTCTTGCTAAATGCATTGTTGAGTGTATGTCTCCTGTATCTTTGGATCGGATTTTCAGCCGTATCTCTTCTTTTAACCCGTTCAAGAACATACCAAGGGCGATCGCATCCGACAAGCCTTTCGCCAAGAGAGTCTCGAAATGGATTCCTCGAAATACTCATCAACGGAATCCATCTCGCTTTGTAGCCGCCAAAGCCTCATATGGGTTGGTACGCGGATCATCTCCATACCTCCGCAAGAGTTCAACGGTGAAACCTTCCCATCCCAAACTGGGAAACCGTGAGAGGAGCCATTGTAGCCATTGAAGAGTAGTTCCCTCCATCGCGATGAGGGCTAATCGAATCTTCTGTCCTCTCGGTTGTTGTCAACTCTAAAGTATTGTTCCGCTCTGGATATCCAGGGCTGATGGATTTTCGCACGTAAAGTACGGCGGTTGGAGCTTAGCCTGGTCGGTTTAAGAGTAGACGATCGTTCCATAGTCCCCATACCCGGCATTCTTTGCCGATTAAAGATCGCACTCGAAGTCTCGGCATGTTCCCCTTGTTTCTCCACCCTCTCTTGGTGGTCATTGCGGTGTTGGTGGATTCAACACGTTCTTCCCCTTTTTCTTTAAGTAGTTGCTTCAACATATTCTCAATTCCGTCAATTCTTCCATTGAATCGAGTCGTTAGTCCGTCGATTCTTCCATTGAACCGAGTCGCTAGTCCGTCAATTCTCTTATTCAGATCGGATGTTATTCCCTCGACTCCTTTCTCTAACGTCGCCACGCTTTTCTCTAGCGCTAGGATCCTCTCCTCCGATCTCGTCATGAATCCGGTAGGTCGGACCAAATTGTTAGAATCAAAGAAGTCGAACACTCAAAATGAAGAACGAAGATGATTGATTGAATTATCGGGATCAATTTCGCCCCAAGCCAAAGGTTACAATAAAAATTCCAAAAGTGCCTAACAAAGGGTGGACACTGCTATTTATAAACCTCTTAACTGGGCCCCACATGCCCACTAACTAACACAAGAATACTAATAAACCACTAATCAAACCGCTAAAAACACACAACCGCAAAAAACACTAATTTCTTCCTTTATTCTTATCAAACCAAGCACACTTCTTGTACATTGTGATAAAAACTAATATAGATACTATATAAATTTAAATTTAAATTTAAATTAAACATTTGTTGAGGGTAAATCAAAATTTCGGTTTGGTTCGGTATATAGCGATATCGTTTGAATTTTGGTATAGATCGGGATATAGTGATATTGTTTGAATTTCCGTATACCGAGCATTTCGGTATGAAATGGTATATACCGATTCCATTTTGAGGAGATTGGGTATACTAATTATTTGGTACGGTATGCTATGTGTTGTTTGGCATAACGGACTTTCGGTATACCGAATATTTCAAGACGGCATCGAGATGGAATTTTACCATACCAAAATTTCGGTGCGGTATTTTGTTGAAATTTCGATACCGTACGACTCCAACCCTATGAGTAGGTGCATCTGGGGCAGGAACGCCCCACTTACCGAGGCGCGGAATAGAACCGATATGGGCGCGAGAGGCTGGTTGGTCCCACCCGAATAGTAGGCATTTGAGAAGCGAAGGTTCTTGTTTGATTTCTCGAGCCGGATGCATGGTCTAGCAAATGTCTTTCGTGTCTTTGGAGGCGGATGCGAAGACAAATATCATCACGAAGGCCATGGAGGAAAAGGCCCAAGGCATGGGATGGAGAGTTGGAGACAACTCCTTAACAGCCGCCATCCAAGCAATAAACTGAGTCGACACACTTATCGAGGATACCCATTTGACGAGACAAAGCAAGGGTCTCAAACGGATTGGTACGAGGATCATCTCCGTACCGGCAAAGTAATTCAATCGTAAACTTACGCCAACTCAAACCTGGGGACTGCTCCAGAAGCCACCAGAGAGTGGTACGCTCCATGATCAACGCCAATTCCAAACAAAGGTTGTCGGGCGTGTTATCCAACCCAAAAATTGTTCAGCACGAGAAACCCAGGCAGACGGATTCTCATCGTCGAACCCTGGCAGCTCCAACTTCGTCATCGCGGCGGTGGGAGATTTCTTCTCGTGAAATACAGGCACCGGGCGGTTAAAGGCGGCGTTGGTCTAGGAAGAAGACTCGCCCATGGCAGCGTCCTTTCCTGCCATCATCTCTTGCATCATATTCTTCAATTCAGCCATGTCCAATTGCAAGGAATCCATGCGGAACTCAAGGCATCCCGTCGTCTTTTCCACCAAAATCACCCCTCTCTCCAACATTCCCAAATCCAATTGCCAAATTATTTAGTGCTAACCCTAATCATAATCAGTCTGCTACTTAAATATTAACTAGAAAGGAAAGAAGTCCATACACAAATGGGCTGAAGAACTAATACGCAAATAGTAAAATGATTCAAAACAGGAATTAGGAAATAATAATAAAAAAATTTGATTAGCGCCAATGCTTGGCACGCATCCCTCCTTGTCGTCTACAATGGTAAACACGATCCAGAACAGTCAAGTTCTTGGGAAATGTCACACATATTTTCTCCCTCTCTAGCCTCAGATACACACATATAAGTTTAGATAAGTCAGATCTAATTCTTTCATGGATAAACTATTAATTCTCATAATCACAATGAAGTTGGTTCTATCCCAGAGTCATTTTAAAAGTGTAATAGCTGAAGCTCCTACCTCTTAGTTTTAATATATTGGTCTACTTTTCCTCAAGAAAAGAAAAGAAAAAAGAGAGGAATCCATTGCAAAAAAATTGTAGTAAGTTTCTAAGACTATGATCTCAAAGGGAAGCACAACGCAGCAGTACCTAATGTTTTGGCGAATTGCAGGTTTCTTGCAGTAGAAATTGAGTCGCTTTTAAACATTTTATTTTTCAGCTCAATTAGACATTTGTTACGAAAAAGTGAAGTTATCTTTTGTTATTGCGGATATACATGAGTTCAAGCTTTGAGGGAGATGTTGCACCGATTTTTCTTCAATTCTCCAATACAGGCAACAACGTTTTTACTAGTTTTAAGTTCTTCATAACTTCCACTACTTTACCAAGTGGACCTTGGAGGGTGTTTGGCAGAGAATTTATACATTTCTTTAAAGTGTCGGTAAGGGCTTCTAAAACAAGATCTTAAAAGATTAAACCAGTGTTTAGAAAAGGTAAAGAAACACCTTATTTCCTCCAAATAAGATCATATTTTGATATGCTCCTTTAGGTTTGGTCATTTTAATTGCAGAATTTCCATTACTAAAGATTCAAACATCTTATTTCATTCAAACGCTTCAACAACTCATTTTTAGCATCTTTATAAGTAATAAAAACAGCTTACAAAATGTAAGTTAATAAGATTAGCCTAACGCCCTCTTAATAGAAAATGTTAAACAAGTCTGAAATCCTTGCCATGCTTCACAAATCCTTTTGAAATATAAATGCTGTAGAGATAGAAGTTTAAAAATCTTGCTGCGCAAGCCTTTTGACTAAAACATGAAACTAACATAAATAAATGTATAAGATTCTTACCTGCAGTATAGGCTGCAAGACACTAGGATCAAAGTTATCTGAGGATCGTAGAAGTTCCCATATTCGGAATACTTGAGCCCTAAGCGTCAACATGCTTTCCCGTTCAGCATTGTTCATTACAAAGGGACCAGTTGCATTGATATTAAAGAAAAAGTCCGAATAAAATCAGGAACTGAATTGTATGATTCAATCACTGAGCCCAGGATAATAGCTTCAGTAACTCGGACAGCTTCTTTAATTACTAAATCCCTAAGTTGTTCACCATCTGGACCCAACAATAGTTTGAGGACTGGTTGTAAAGCATCTTTGGCATTGAAATCTCTGTCTTTTCTACCTTGGACTAGCAAGTTTTCAAGTCTGCCCCACCTGCGAAGAACAATTTATTCAAGCTTTTACATTCACATGAGAATAACTCATGATGCAAGAAGTAATTAAACGATTTAATCCATCCACTTGCCTGAATCTCCCATCTTTAAAGAAGCTCAATAAGAGCATCTCTGAGATACGGATTAGGATCAGTAAGAAGCCGTTTAGCAAAATACGGATATGATGCTGCAAGCACCTTAAAATTAGGGTCTGCATACAGAGCTAAACCTTCTAGAACGGTGAGAGACCTTAAGATCAAAGCATAATACGCAGGCACTGCAAGAACAAAGTAGCAACTGTGAGACAGCAGGCAAGATTTGATGGCGCGCAACCACAAGACTGTTAGCATCTTAAACGCAGACACAATAGAAACAGAACAAAATTAATTATGGGAAGTAAAACAACAAAAAACTGGAATCCTGATTACTAGTTTACCTTAGGCAGCTACTGAATTTATTAGTTTGCAAATCATGGTAAGGTTAGTTGTGGGAGATAAATTAGATTGAAAGTGATATTTCTTTGTTTTTCAGAAGGGAGAATATACTATAGCAGTCGTGTGATGTGGGATAGTTGGTCACAGATCAGCATATTTTATTATCCACCCAACCCAGTCCCACAACAAAATACAGATAATGCCTCAACTTAATTTCCACAGATTTACTTTATATAAACTATGTGAATGCCTCTCAAAAGAAAATGTCTCCCATGCTGTATTTATAAAAATAAAGAAATGATTTAACAAATTTATACTAGTATAGTAGTTAGATAATTGGATGCTGAAATGGGTCCAAACTTGAATTGGGGAAAAATAAATCTGTTTAGGGAATGGACAAAATAAAAGCAATTTTGTTCGGATGGAAATAAAAATGTTATCCTGGAAGCCATGAAACACATTCCATGTTTTTCCAGAGTATTTGCAATTCAAGACTTCAGGAAATGAGAACTAGGCTTACTCATATACAAAGCTCACATAATTACCCAAAAAGCATCAAGTCTAAGAAGAAAGAAAACATATCCCTCTTAAAACCTCTGGAATAATGAATTGCATGATGCAATGATCTAAATGTACATCTGATCCTATAATCAGTTTCCTAGTAGCTTTGGCACTTGTTCCAGCAATAAAGCATATGAAATTTTTTTCTCCTGTGCAAAATTCAACTAGTTCCAAGCTGTTCACCTCTACACACTTACAATCAGGCAACTTAATTTTATATAAGACACGATTCAGCAGCAATAAGCAAGCGCCTCTGCATCATATCAAGCTCCGTCATCACCAAGTTCTCAGACACATCATAACAGCAGAGCCAATTTTTAATTCTCCAGTTATGTGGAGACGAAGTAGTCAGTAATCATAAATGATAATAAGGGAAATAGAAGCTCACCATTAAATGGATATTTGTATAGAACGGCGCCCAAGCCATCCACAATGGTTTTAAAGTTGAGCTCGCTTACAGTTGAATTGAGTGCATCATCAAAAGCCCCTTAAAGCTGGGACAATGGGAGTTACATCTACATCTGGAGACAAAAAGTCTAAAGCATAGTAATCACGGGCCATTGCTTCATAGTCTCGATTAACCATGTGTACAACATGACCAATTATGGCAGATCTTGCTTGTTCAGGAGTCTCACTCATCATTCCAAAATCAAGAAAAGCAAGTTTTCCATCGGGTGTTGCTAACAGATTTCCTGGATGAGGATCTGCATGAAAGTAGCCGTACTCAAGCAGTTGTCTAAGACTGCACTGTATGCCAGTGTTCACCAGATCCAGGACTTTGAGCCCTTGCCTCTCAATGGCATCTTGCTCATTCAATTTAACTCCTTCTACCCACTCCATTGTTAGCACCTTTCCACTTGTGTAGTCCCAGAAAATATCTGGAACCAGTACATCTTCTTTGTCTGCATACAACTTCCTAAATCTCCTTGCATTTTGCCCTTCCTGCATAAACAGCCAAAATTATAATTCCAATTCAGACCAAGTAACTTAATAATTCAAACATTCTAAACACTACATTTGATACAAAAAGAGCAAACTCTGACACGTAAAAGAAGTCCAAAACTAACCTGTACATAATTGAGCTCTTGATAAACTCTTCGTGCGAATTCATCGATAAGAGCAACAACATCACTTGTAACAATGTCAACATACTTGTTTATGAGGATACCTAAACCTCTAATTAGGTAAAAATCTAGCCCAATAGCTTCTTCAATTCCAGGTCTTTGAACCTTCACAGCAACAATCTGCCCAGAGTACTTCAATTGTGCTTTGTAAACTTGACCAAGACTGGCAGCAGCAATAGGAGATGCGGATATTGATGAGAAGATATTATCAAGAGGGTATCCCAACTCTCTCTCAATACATGAAAATGCTTCTGCATCTGAAAATGTTGGCAAGGCATCCTTTCCAACAAACAATAAAGAACATCATACACATACAACCTTGAAATTTGATTAAATTTAAGATACACTTAAAGGTAAAGCATTCACCAATTTCCCCATCAGAGTTTTCTTGCTTTATGTTATTTCAAGAATTAAGGAAAGGAACCTGTACATTTACCTCAATTTTTAAACAATTTGGCAATTAAATTAACCTTATACAATAATCTGTATCTATTTATCCCAGCCTTAATTTCATTTATTTCCACTTGTACTCTAGTTTCTTGTGATTGAATGGCAAATGAATGAATCAGTTTCTCCTTCCACGGATTACAATGTGAAAACAAATCAACTAACTCTTGGCTTGACTATAAGTATAATCATTTGTTAAAAAAAAAGGGTATGGAGAAAAGTAAGGTCATCGTGAAAATGCGTTTGCCTGTAGAAAAACAAAAAGAAAATCAATCAAAATTAAGTGGTAGATAAAACCTACCTGCAACTGAGAAAGCTCCTCGAGGTATTGCGGTGGGCATAAATCAGGCCTGGTGGATAAACCTTGGCCAATTTTGACAAAAGTAGGTCCCAATCTAGTGAAGGTCTTCCTCAGAAGGATTGCTCTCTCTCTCTGTCTCTGTTCCAGCTGCCCCTGGACTCTGTCGAACCACAAATTGAAGGCAAATGAACCCAAGCTTGTAAATATCTCCAGCGCCCTACGCGCCACCTTGATTGGGCGCGTCCCGTACTTATTGGTTACAAGTTCTGGGCTATAGACAGACGCGTTTGCGGCACGCGCCATGGCCGCCACTTCGGCTTGCATATCATCAGCGCGGTCTCTATAGGATGAAGAGGAGAGAGTTACAGCAGCATCACTGCCATCGCCGCCACCTCTGAGAGCCGGCACCGGTCTGGGCTTCGCCTCGACCAGCGCCGCTCGAGCCGGGGACAATTTTCGCCTCTGACTCGAAGCAGTAGTTGCACTCACATAACAAGACGCTGACAATGCAGCGCTACTCATCTCCCAAGTTCCAATTCCAATTCCAACCGGAAAAATATAACAAAGAATTTCAGCTTATGAATCAAATCAAAGATGCTTTGGTTCCTCAATTCTCATTTGTCAGCAAGACTATTGAGTTTATTTATTTATTTATTTCTGGATGAAATTTACGCAACGCTTGACGTGTTCGCATTACGCACGCAATCACCACTCACGTGGCCCAAGGTCAAACTAGTAAAGATCAATATTTTCCGGATACACAAAATTTTCAATTTCTATTATTCATTTCTAAATATAATTTGTATTTGTATATACTACCACGGTCTACCACGAGATTGTTTATATCCTATCGTATTAAAAATATTAAAAATTAGGATTAATGATATCATATTTGATCAAAAATATAAAAATTTGATGAAAATTGGAAAATAATATTTTAAGTATCAAATATTTAATCAAGAGTATCAATTTTTTTACCAAGAATATCGGTGAAATATCGTGAGCTTACGATGTATACAAAACACATATAAAACTTTGTCTATGCAATAAGCCCGTGATATTATTTTACATGAAATCAATAATAATTAACATTTTTACTATTTAAGGGCGTTTGTTTCAAACTCTTCAATGAGAATGTGATTGAAATTGTATTTTCTCAATGCCCTTGGATATATTGGAGGAAGAAATGTCTTCATGGTGGTTGCATTATTAGTGTTGTGTTTCAATTTTGGAAAAAATGAGACAAAATAAGCTTGTTGGTAGTAGTGGAGGAGAATGATTGAGGATAAATGATTATAGGAGGGAAATATGTTAATAAAAAGGTAGTGATTACCTTATTTAGGAGGAAAAATTGTGTCATGATCTTTTTTTGTTCTCATAAACCACCTCATTTTCATTCCCATTAAAGAATTTGCAACCAAGACCCCTAAATTATTTATATTTAATATAAAAAGACACAATATTATAATTGAAGGTGTGCGTAGGTCCTTTCGAGAATGTTGTCAAGAATATTGACACATTCAAGTTACAACATTGACACATCAAAAGACTTAAACACCTTGCAAATGGATTTTAAAATTTGCATAGACTATAAATAAGTATATACTGTCTTACGGCAAAATATCACTAATAATCATTTAAGTGGTATAATCAAAGTGAAAATATAAACTACACCGTAATTGGTCTACATGTACAATGGATAGAAGTTAAACAACTAATCTATCATGTTTTACAAAATAGATCAAATGTTGAGTGAAATGTGGTAACAACCAACAGAAATTGAGAAGAAAACTAACAATAAACTCAATAATTTATGTCAATAGACTATTCTAAATTGTGTCTCTCTCAATCTCTAATTTATGTCTCCATAGCGACAACGTATTTATAGAAATTCCTGGACACAAAAGCTGCTCAAGACATAACTTCCACATCTCCCTAGAAAGTAGAAAATTTCTTGTAATTTCCTCATGTTTTTCTCAACTTCTCACTCTAATGTCTTGTAACCGTCGATTTATAAATAATCGCTATAAGACTTCAATCTACAAAATAAAGACATTGAGAAAAATATTTAGTGGGTTAGAGTTAGAGAAAGTAGAAGGACGAATTCGATGTTATGACATGAGTGTGATGTTAACTTAGTTTTTCAGTATTGGTCCAATAACTTTTTGGACTTGGTTTTTGTAATTCTTTTGGTAGTTTTCTTTCTTTAAAATTGTTAGTTTGTTAGTAGTTAGGAAGTTAGGAGGTTAATTGGTTGTTTGATGCTCTTCATTTCATGAATGAAGAGATGTATAAATAGGGACTTGTAGCTCTTGTTTTGGAATAATGAGAAATATAGTTCTTTCTTGAGCATATATTGTTTTGCAATCGACGTCTTTATCGGCCCGAGCCGGAGTGTTATCGAAAATAGTCTGTTTATCTTGTAATTCTTGCAAATATCGTTGCTTGCCGGCCTGAGTCGGAGCTCCGGTGCATCGGTAGAAAATGTTATTCTCATCATTGGTGCTTTCATTGAGAGAATAGAATCACAACGAGAATCACGCTTCAAAATTAAAAAAAAAGATGGATGGATGGTGCAGGCACTCTCGAAGAAAGAATTGAGATCCCGAAAAATTGATTTGAATTCATGGAGAGGAGGATGATGAGAGTTGTCGAGATGGTCGAGAAGTTGGAGAAGGTACGGCGATGGAAACGAACAAATAAAATTAAATCATCGTCAAGAAAATTGAAGAAAACAAGTCAAGAATCTCCACCTCTCTCGGTCTTCTTTTCCGGTGAAGCACGACGCGGTGGAAGGTATATAAACATGTCATTGAAAGAACCCTCCCAAAACCCCCTGTCGATGAGAGAGTAGTTTTTAATGAAGATATGAAGAGGATTGCAATGTGTCTGAAGTTGAAGAAGATGAAACTCGACAAAGTGAATACGTGAAGCAAGACAAGAGAGATTTTATCACACTTTCTCTTGTTGAAACGAATGGAGATCAAGGGAACAACATAAAGAAATCCAACAGTAGAATATTATTGGAGAACATAGACTTGAACTGCAAATCCATCAACGACTATGACCCAAATGTTGAATTGGATCCCTCTGCCTTTTCAAATGATAAGGCTAATGCTAGAGCCTTGCAAGATGCGGAAGAACAAAAGATGGCAACTAATTTGTTGGCCTTAGCAGTGGTAACTAAAGCATTTTTTTGGAAAGAGGATCGGATTACGCACAAGGAGTTGGATCCTCTGTTATGTTGGATGGCCAATTATTCATTTTAGACAGAGGTAAGACCTGTTTTCTTCACTTGGTGTGTATCGATTTATGATGATCACCAACATTCTGCGAATAAGTTTGGATTGAGGTCTGCTTTTTTATAGAGGAAAATCTGTTGTCTTCTCTTGACATTACAAGAAATATGAGACCGGTCCGGAGCTTATCCTTGAGGGCAAGGATGTTCTTTATGGGAGGGAATAATGTGAACTGAGTTTTTCGTATTGGTCCAGGAACTTTTTAGACTTGATTTTTGTGAAGTTAAGGAGGTTAATTGGTTGTTTGATGCTCTCCATTTCTTGAATGAAGAGATGTATAAATAGGGACTTGTAGTTCTTGTTTTGGAATAATGAGAAATATAGTTCTTTCTTGAGCAAATATTATTTTGCAACCAATGTCCCTCACACCCAAGCCGGAGTGTCACCGAAAATAGTCTGTTTATCTTGTAATTCTTGCAAATATCATTGCTTGCAGGCACGAGTCGGAAGCTTCTGCTGCATCAGGTAGAAAATGCGGTTCTCATTAAAGTGTTGGCACACTCGTGGTAACAACCTGGTCATAAACATCAACAATCTCCACTACCTATGACCCAAAGGTCATGGGTTCGAGTCATCATTTGTCCGATAAAAATAAAATAAACATCAACAATCTCCTCCAATTTGGTCCTTCTACTATAATACACCCGATATTGAACCATCAACCATAATGTGTACACATTAGAAATAAGTAACTTAATATCAAATTAATGACATCTCATTACTTAGCCAATTTTTAATAAAAAATAAAAACAGGAAAGTAAATCACTAATCATAAATCCAATGCTTAGGACAAATTCAAATACTAAAACATACATACAACCTAAACTACTATAACTTCAAAGTACTTAAACTAATTACAAAAATATACACCTAAAAACTACAAGTTTTCATAACAGAAAGTAAAAATATACAAGCATAAACAGAAAATTAAAGAAGTCTTTACAAAGATGATAAAAACTTTTTAAAATAAAGAATTAGGGGAGGATTAAACTGTTAAACTTAATAGTTGCATCTTCAAGGATCTCGCAAACTCCCCTTTCTCTAAGTTCCCCCATAAAGTAAGCTCTCATTAGCAACAACTAATCACCTCCTTCAAACATCGGGACCTACTCCCCTATTGGAGTAGAAAGTAACATCTCCCAAAACTTTGCTAATCGGACCGTCAATAGTGTCTTGAATGACATCTATCTCGCTTAAAAATATAGTTAGTAGAGAGAGTAACAATAGTAATAAAATTATCCTTAATGATATTGATAGGAATGTTGCCAACATTTGGAGCAACATTTTTGCTAGATTATGTAGAAGCATACTGAGTTCATGTGGATTAAAAAAAAAATTAATAAGACAATGAAATATAGTAAATATAAAAACTGAGTTCAAGTGATAATTAATTAAACCAAGTTAATAAAGATACCTTTTGGAACCTTATGCAACAATTAATTTCAAAGTGTTTTAGTATGAAGACATTACTAAATGTTTCGATATTTATAGAGAAGATGAGTAGAAATTATTATACACACATAGAGCAAGAATGTGGTTCTGGAAGTTTTGCCGCATCCCAAAAATTTAGGAAATAAACCATGTGTATTGGAAGTTTTGTGAAACACAAAAAAATTGCTCTTAAAAACTACAATAAACCGTACACATAATTTATCCAAACATATAGTATTACTCGAAAATTTACAATAAATATTCTGCATAAAATAATATTCAGAAATTAACTAACTCATAAAGGCAAATGTACATATTCGAACTCGTAATGTTATTTAATAATGTCATCACACACACACACACACACACACACACACTTCTCAATACAGCTTTTACATAAAATTACTTCATTTGTGTTGCACTAATTTTTCTTTTCTCACTAGTTCATATTGATCCATTTTTTCACGAGAGAACATCGTAGTTGTCATCTCCATACCCATAATTACTCGTGTGGATTATGAACATATTGATGCATTTTAAATCACCTTTTAAAAGAGAATATCGTAGTAACGAGCTCCGTGTCCCATAATTACTTAGTGATATAACATCAAATTGTGAGTTTTCTATTGCATTTGAGAGAAGTGTGTCCAGGACTACTCAAATTTTTCAAGGTTTAAATATTATTTACACGTAAGAGTTAGAAAACACTAAACACTAGAATACTTAGATAAATTTATGCAAAGTGTTTTGATATTGTTACAAATATTATCACATTTATCACAACACACAAGTAATACTTAGTTCAGATATTGCATAAACCAAAAGATTTTCTAAGAGAAGAAAACCTCTCATTGTCTAGAGCTTTCGTAAAGATATCGGCAATTTGTTTCTCGATAAAAATGTATTCCAACTTCACAATTTTTGTCTCTGCAAAGTCTCTAATATGCTTTGTCAAAGGATGTTGCACAAGATTCTTAGATATATTATTAGCACTAGTATTATCACAAAAACAACAGTTAAAATATCTCATTTAATTTCATAGTCATTCAATACCTTTTGGACTTACTCTCGTTATTTTTCTAGAAGGAATTCTTCGGAGCAAGTGTATTCTCTCGCTAATTCTATTTTTAGTAATGTTGTACGGATGTTGCAACATTTTGTGCAACATCTTCAGCTTGATCAGAATTTACTAAAATTTTGTAAGCTTCAATGAGGTCGGATCCTTCACAATGTTCCCGCAATCTATCTCAAATATCTTTTGCAGATATACAATTTGAAATGATTTTGAACACATATACACCAACCGATGTAAAAATTGCATTAAATGCTTTGGAATTGAAACTAGCTAACATAACCTCATCATTCGTACAATCCAGCTTTTCTTTTTATTCGGGCATGCAGATAAGAACGAATAAGAGAAATGAAAGCAATTGAGAGAATTAAGGCCCAAATCTAGGAAAATATCTCCGTGATATCTCCAGGACTAGGTCCATAGAGGAAAAGAGAAAGAGAAAAATGGTTTCTTTAAGAAAAAGAAACCGCACGCATACAACATGAAGAGAACGTGAATAATTGTGCTAAAAGTGGATGATAATCGTAAGTACATATTTACATCTATAAAAAACATGTGAAAAAGAAGGTAAAGGATCATCGCTTAACTTATTCACTCTTACGTACTTTCATTAAGATCATTTTTGGGTTTTCTTGGATTCGACTTAAGTGTCGAGTGCCTACGCCGGATAACCCTCCGGTGTGTTTTTGTCGGTTACTTCACCGAGAAAGGAAGGTTGTGTTTGCAACTCGAACCGATCGGCTTGTGCTAGCTCCGGTAGTCGAAGGTAACTAACTAAGCTAGTGTAAATTTTTACACATTAGATGTATTTAAATATATTAAATGAGTGGTATTTTGTGTAATATGTATGTAGTGTAGGGATAGATATATTATTGGGGTATTCCAAAAAGAAAAGAGACACTTTGATTGCAGAATCGACAAAAATAAAATATTGGGACACTTTTCATGGATAGAGGGGGTATTAAATGTTGGAATGCCTTTAACCGTGATCGCAAGTGGTTGTGTCCGTTGACCGACTCGCAGTGAGGTTGAGACATCAAATCGATTGACCAATCAGAATCTTGTAACTTTCAATAATACAATTATTTTTTTTTCTAACAAATTCCCCATAAAAGCTTTCATATTTTCCTTTTTCATCCGTCCCATTATAAGTTTCACACCCTTAAAATGAAAAACCCTTTATAAACTCACCCTCACAATTTTCACAAATTTACACAAATCTCATATTTTTACTCTCACATACACATAACCCAATAAAGTTTTTTTATTTATACATAAAAGTTTACAAAATTATCCTTCAAAACCTCAATCATTACTTTTTTTTTCTTAGAGTGTGTGTCCTCTTATATATAAAAGCTTTTCCGAGATGGGGGAGTATTTAAAAGTAACATATATCAAATTCTAGAAATATAGATAAAATTCAAGAACGTTAATATATATATTTAAATATCATCTCGATATTTGATTTTGTATCACCTATTATCTTTAAGAGCATTTTATGTAAAAGTAAAATAATAAATTAATTAATTACAAATTAAATATTCCAGAAAATACTTATTTTTTCATTAATTTTCACCCTCTAAAATTATTTTAAACAAAATATATAATACTACACGCCTAAAATTTATTATTTAATTTTTTAAATAAATTTGATGGGTCTTTTAATTTTTAATTTCCATATCACAATTTATTCTTTAAAATTTCAAATCTAATTGGCGGTTCATCAACTTTTTAATTTCCCTATCACAATGTGATTAGGTAAGAGATCTAAACAAATCAATTTTAAAATATGATATGTGATTCAAGTATATATATTATGAGCTGGTCTTGTGAAGTATTTCATCGTGAAATTTAGTATTGGTCCTGGATTGAGTCGATCTTACTAGAAATAATCTAGAAGGGGGTTGAATATATTATTCCAATTTCTCACAAAATTCAGACTATCTACTCAAACCGATCTTTCAAATTATTGCGAGTACCAATGGAAACGAATTATACTCAATCCTTTAGAATAAATCTAAAAGCTTCTTGATCGAATTGAAATCACAAAATATAATCGATTAAATTAAAAATAGAAAGTAAAGAACACAAGGTTTATAGTGGTTCGGATTTGAAAATCCTACGTCCACTCTCCTTCTCCAACTCGAAGAAGGGTTTCTTCTCATTTTCTAATTGTTTGCTTACTTCATTCGATTATAGATTATAATTGCGAAGATCCAACTCTTCGAATCTTCAAACTTTCTTCTAATCTAATCTTCTAAACTCATATTATAGTGCGAGAATATAAAAGGAATTACAGGTGAAGTGTTCTCTAAATACTTAGAAAAGTATCGAGAATATCAAGTGTGATTTGCTAAGAGTGCTTGTGAATTGTGTGATTCTCGAGAATGTACCTATTGATAAATCTATAAGACATTTAGTTTGTTGTAACAAACTCTAATCACTTAACAACTTAATCTTGAAAATTAACTTGACCTCACCGACCTTCTTGAGTAGGTCGTCTGACCGACTTAGTTGAAATCCGCATTTCTTATTCTATTGAATTGATTTCTACTTCGCCTCAAGCTCTTCATTATTCTATCTTTCGGATGACTTCTTGTTGGTCCCGATTAGTTGAGTTGCATTAGGTAAAACGTGTATCACCTTCTAGGAAAAATCTAGAAGGGGGTTGAATAGATTTTTCGATTTTTCAAATCTTTCAAAATTTATTCAAAGTACCAAAGTGACACAAATAAAATTCAATGTTAATCTCAACTTTACTTAGATCAAAAGCAAACCGATATTTAGATTTTAACTTTGATTCTAAATTAATCTTTGAACAATAGATTGGAAGTTAAACAGATAAGTAAACAAAACAAGAAAGAACACGCATTTTATAGTGGTTCGGATTATAACAATCCTACATCCACTCTCCTTCTCCAACTTGAAGAAGGGTCTCCACTATCCGCCTACTTACTTACTTCACAATCGTACAACTTACAACTTACAACTTTTCTTCAAATCTTCAAAGTACTCCTAACTCCTTCGATGAATCTAAGAATTACGTTGAATAATGGATTTTGAAGATTACACGAGAAGTGTTCTATAAACACTTGAAACTTTTGAAAACTCTTTTGAAAATACTTTGTGGATTGAGATTGAAATCTGAATAGTGTGTAAAATCAAATTTGCATAAGTTGTCTTGAAAAATAAAATCTAGACCTATTTATAAGTCTGAAAAGATAGTTAGTTTGTTAGTCGGTTCTAACAAGCTGGAAATCGCTTTAACAAACTTAATCTTGAAAATCGCTTCGACCTCACTGATTTCTTCTACACGTCTACAATGACTTGGTGAAGACTCGCTTTTCTTATTCTACTCAGCTTGTCTTGACCTTGTCTCGAGCTCTTCATAATTGTCTCCGCAAACGACTAGACTTGAGCTTGTCTCAGCACGACTTGTAACTTCGATCTTGACTTACTTAACCGAGTCTTTGACCTAGTCCGATCACCTTAGGATGGGCACCCGATCTTAGTTTTTCTTCATACTTGTCTCGCTCATCCTCGGATTGATCTTTTAACTCATCAAAACTTTATCTCGACCTAACAATTTCCCCCTTTTTGATGAAGTTAAAACCTACAAGAAAGAGACATACTCACAAATTGAAGTTAGTTTAGAGTTAATCAAGATTTAATACATAGGTATATCGTAACACATTCTCACTTTAGTCGATTCAATTAATCATAAAATTTTTTTAAGTCTTTTAGACTATAAAAAAACTTTTAAGTCTTAGGACTTAGAAAAAAATTTAGACTTAGAAAATTTTTTGAAAATTTTAAGTTTGAGAAGATAAATTTCTCGGATGATTTATACTTAAAGAAAAAAATTTAAGTTTTCTTAAAAAAACTTTAAGAAAATAAGACAAGTAATACTCATAAGTCAAACACAGATTTATTCACATCGTATTTACATGATACAAAGATCAAAAGATAAAAAGATAAGGAAAAGAGAATGATCTTATTTTCGGACTCCCCACCGATTAGCTTCAGGAATGGCCAACCGGTGAAGACCCTCTTCCTTAGCTTTTTAAGCTCTTCTTCATCTTTCAACCTGACTCCACTTCAGCCTTTGGCAATAATGCCTTTAATCCAGCTTCATGTCTATTGAGCCATCCGGGTTGGTCTGGGTCCGCCTGCCTCATAAGCCAGGCACAAAGATCATCATTGAAGAATTTATCCGCTTCAACCAAAGAGCCTTCTCGATAAAGATCTTTGTCTTCCTTTTCGATCCACTCGTGCCACCTCGTGTCCTCGTCTTGAGCTGCTGAATCGAGACCCCTTCAAGATGTACCGGTGATACATCCATCGGCGTCCGTATTCTTCTCCTTATACTCTTTGAAGAGTTTGTCGCATTTACCTTCGGCGGGTTGAGTGTTCGATGGTAAGGTCTCAAGTCGGCTTCGTCGCCTTTCATTTCCCATTTCCTCACATCCTTGCTCCACCTCATCTCAAGTCCCTTATTCTTCTTTTTCAGCCTTCTTCCTCTCCCTTTCTCCATAGAATGCCGTTCTCTCATGATCCTCGCTGATCTGTTCCTCAGCCAGATTCGAGTAGTCGGGCTCCCTCTTTCTCTTTTCAGACAAGGTGGGCTTGAGACTTAGCACTTTTGTTGGAGCAGACTCTTCGACCAACTTCCCTTCCCCTTTCCTTTCACCTCACTGCTTGTTTTTTCGACTCTTTGATTTTTTCAAGCAAGGGCAGACTTGTCTTCTTCTTCCTTCTTCCTCCTCGCCTCATCCTCCTTCAAGGCTTCCTCCATTGGCTGACCCTCGGTGAAGTGCACCAGCTCATCGGATTTTATACGAGCTTCCTCCTGGTCGCCTCACCTGCTGGCAGGCTGCTTTTGTATCAACTTCTTTCCTCATCTCATCCACCACTGTGAGTGCCTGCTCTCTTTCTTTCACCTCATTTTCCCCTTTTTCACTTCATCGGCTAAGGAAGTCAACTTCGTCTCCGGATCTTTGCATTTCACCGAAGTCTAACTTGTCCAAAGCTAATGAATCTACCACTATAGCATTGTAGTCCTGTCACTTGATTTTTCAGCCCTTGTACTTCCTCCTCCAAGGCCGTCACCTTCTCGGCAAGAACAAAGTTAGTAATAGAAGTAATCTTTTGAGTTAGATTTACCTCTACTTCCCTCATGTTAGTGATCATTGCCTCGGTGACCGCCTTCACCATCTTCTTCGTTTCGCTTTTGCAACCTTTTTCTCAAAAGCCCTGTTTCATCTTCTTCTCCATTTGAGCGATTATTGAAGTGATGGCCGAGGTGGGGCTCAAGTCACTATTCTCGTCCTCGTAAGAGGATTCGGATGAGGAAGAAGTGGGAGTGTGGAGTTCAGAAATTTGGGGGAGGGACTGGTGAGCTCATCTCGGATATCCTCCAAGAAGGAATAGGAAGTGATGTCTATCTCTCGGTGGAGGTGTGGTTTGAGTTGGAGAAGTGAAAGGTTGAGTTTCGGAGTGGGGTTGGGGTGGATGAAGTAGGTTGTTCAATTTGTGGAGTGATGGTGGGGGTGGAGGTGGTTTCGGGTTGGGTGGAGGTGGGGATGGTTTTGAGATGGGGTTAAGATGGTTTCAGGTTGGGTTTGGACTATTTGGGACAACCGTGGTTGTAGAGGCTCGGAGGTGCCACCCGGCACACCTCTTCACCGCTGTGGAGATTGTGTAAGAGAGAGAGATGAATTGATACCTTCCTCCCGAATGGGAGAGAGTGCAACTTCCTTGGCCGGAGAAGAAGGAGCGTCCCGGCTTTGCAACCTCGGCTGCAATCTCCAACACTCGGAACCTCTTCGGGAAGTAAGGTAGAGGCTTCCGTCTGACGACTCGTAGGCTGCCCGAGGATTCAGATGTCTTGGAGGACCTCCTACGAAGAATGAATTGGTTATCTTCATTGAGTCCTCGTATTGTTGGCTCGTAGCTGATTGGAGTGTATAGGGTAAGAGTTATTAAGACCAATCAACAAAAATATCGAACCTAAGGGAGAAAGTATGCAAAACGAAATTCAAGGATAAGAGTTCTAAATGGCTAAAGTTGCAACAAGTTTTTGAACTAAATCTCTACAAAATGCAAGAAATTAAATGGCAAGATTATGCAAACAATTTATCAAACACCTAGAATGCAAGATCAAATATACTAAAATCAATGGGGGAATTGGGTGCAAGGGATAATCTCCATCAAGGAATCCATGATTAACAAGCTATGATTGTATCCAAATGCAAATCAATCAAATTAGAAAGCATAAACCATCATGAAATTAATCACTCCATTAATATCACAATGCCTAATGTGAGTATCCTTAGTTCTTCCCATCTCTCAATGTAGAAGTCCCCAATTCATACAATCATGCAAAATTGAAACCCGATTAACACCTAATCACGTTAACTCAACTCTCACCTATTGCTAGGGTGAATAACCATTAATCAAAAGAGATAATTTTTCATGAAGCACAATTAAGAATCACAATTAGGAAGCAATCTAATTCAATTGATCACAATTATCAACAATCATAGCATGAAGCAATCACTTCATCCCTAATTTCAATTATCTCAAGCACAAAACTATTAGCCCATGGTGCTACAAGCAAAAGCCATGGATAGAAAATCTAAGGAAGCAATTAACAATCTAATCACTACAAGCAATGAATTAAAGAGAACAAAGGGTAAGAACATCACCAATTAAGCTTCAATAGGCAAAAATAAGAATGATTAATCTTCTACAATGCTTCAATCCAACTTCAATTCTTCCCAATTCACAGCTGCAAACTTCAATTACAATCAATCAATCTACTAATCTAGTGGACTAAATGTAGAATCTATCCTATTTCTAACAATCTATTGCAATTACAAGTGAATTCAAGCTACAAAATGCAAAATTCGTCCAAAGAAACTCCTAGAAACTGCTCTAAATCGCTAGAATGAATCTCTCCTCTCGTTTTGGCTTCCAATGGCTTAAAAACTGAATTTTTCGGTTTTGGGCACTCCTCGAAGTCGAGCTTCGAGGCCCTCGAGTCGAGGCCTAAGAGTCGCTAACATGTTTCTTCAAAATATCGCCTACCTCGAGTCGAGGCTCAGCCCTCGAGTCGAGGATCCTGCAATTTTCTCATCCCTCGACTCGAGGCTCCTCCCTCGAGTCGAGCTCATTGTCTTTGAAATTGTTTCCCTCCGGATGAACCTCGAGTCCAGGTTTGTGCACCCTCGACTTCAGCCCGAGACCAGAAATTTTTATCAAGAAGGGCTTGGGCCCGACCCCATTTTTGTCCCGTATGTTCGTCTTTTCATTTTAAGAATACCGTATTCTCGGTTTGGTAAAATTCCACCGATTTACCTGTAAAAACGGGCGAAAAACATCAAAAACTCACAAAGTAATATTTTTTAGGCAAAAGAGTGATACTTTTCACATTTAGGCACAAAAATCTCACTTTAGCTCACTTTTGCACTAAAATTGGCCCTAAAAACATGTATCAATTCACTCCAATCATACCCCCCAAACTTGAATTGTTGCTCGTCCTCGAGCAACGTAGAAACTAAGAACAAAGGAGTGAGTTGATTGCAATTATGTCACATGGCACCATAGACAAAAAATAAGACAATCTAACTCATCAATGAACACTTGTATCAATGCAATTATCCACTAGCCATCAAGATGAATCATGCTCAAACACATGCTCAATCAAATACTTAACACATTGCTCCTTCCATGGAGTGTTTCACTCTTCACTCAAGTGTATCAAGGTTTTAAGCACTCAATCATCAAATTCATGAACTTGCACACCATATGTTTGCCAAAAGACTTAATCTCAATCAAAATCACTTGTGATCAATCAAGAATCAAAGAGGTCTTTCTCTTAGGTTGTAATGTAGGCTCTTTGGAAAGTTGGGATATTTTGGATAAGAGTGACTAAATAGTAGAGACTTGAATGTAAGCTAATCAATACAAATGCACAATCTCTTCACTTTTCATCAAGCAACACTCTTTCTTTTAACTTTAATGATCAATCCACCATTCACTTGAGCTTTCTCTTTTTAAGCTCACAAATTGAATCTTTTTCTTTTCCTTATCACTTATTTCACAATTCAATTTTTTTCTTTCACACCTTTTTCTTCTTCTTTCACGCATTATCACTTAAAGACATTATCTTCCCACACTTAGCAATCAAATCACCCTCATTAGCCAACATTCAAGCTCAACTAAATATAGGACAAGAAAGACTCATAAAAATAGGCTAAATGGTTCAATCTCACTTGGTTTGCCAAAGAATAAGGATCATAAGGCTCAACATGGCTCACTAAGGAAATCACATGTATTTGGTAGGAAAAAATATTTGGCAAAGTGACTAAACATATCAAATATGGCCTCTTATCACTTTCAAGACATCACACAAAGATCAATATCAACAAGTCGATTGGCAAGTTCTAGCATACAAATCATGAATGATGCACTCTCAAAGGATCAATCAACCGTATAATATGTACGATTATTAGGCACAAAGCTCACGGGCTTAACTTGAGCAATGAATCAAGTATCATCAATCAAATTCATCCTTACATAATAAATCAAGAAACTAGCTTCAAGCTACAAATCTACTCATGATCATATCAAAATCCAACTAGCCTTGCAAAATCAAACTCAAGTGCTCATGTACATAAGTCCAAGCATACTCACTACCACATGAATGATACTAAAAATATGCAATGAATCCACAATTAAGCTCAAGATAAAGAATATGGAATCATGGAAATAAAGAATCCAAAAGATCATCAAGTCACAATCATCAATAGATAATAAGCTCAAATAGATCAAGGAAATCATAGCATCAATAAAATCATCAACAATCCAAAACATCAAATTCATCAAGTCATCACATCATCAACAAGTCAATCAACAACAATCACCAAGATAAAAGAGTACAATCCACCAAAACATAAGCATCTAAAATCTAAGGAGAGGGAATAAGGGATGGGGGTAGCCCCCAGTAGTGGACGGCGGCCGCGGAGGAGGATAGCTCGGCACGAAATTCCACGAGCTCATTTGTTGAAGGAGGGCATACATATCGTTTTGAGTCTTCATTGATTCTTCTTGCATCCTCCTCGTCTCTTCATTGAACCTACGAGACTCCTCCATCATCCGGTACATCTCATCTTGTCGGGTCGGACTCTCAATGTGCATCCTCTCGACTGCCCCGCCCACATCTCCTCGGTCAAAACCCACGGCCTCTCGAGATGAACTCCCGCCTCGTACTCTCTACTCCTCATCTCATCCTGCCCGAGCACATATTGATCTCTGGCTGATACTCCTCTTCCATCTGGATAGGCTGCTCTTCTTGCTCCGGCTCCTCATCATCCTCGTCATCGGACTCCAACCTCTTCCTCAACCTCTCGCTCTAACCGCATCTCCATCATCATCGGAAGAATCGGAATCGACCACTACTGCTGGCTGCACGATCATCATCATCCCCCTCATCTCTAAGCACGTCCCCATGCTCCCTCGTGTAGGCATCTATGGCATCGGTGTGTGGCTGCGACCACATACGCAGGTTAATGGTCACAAAAGGCTGTGGATCCAAAACCGTCGCCAACCTCTTATTAGGAAGAGGAAACCGGCCACCATGGTGCCGCTTGAAAACACCACGTCCTCCCTATGCGATCCAAAGGTGTCCTCATGCGTCTCATATTATACGTAGTCAAATCTGGACCATCTAGTGCCGCAAGGTTATGAGTCGGGATCCCAAGATGCTTAGCTATCGAGTAATCATCCCACCAAGATTGATCTTCTTGAACTTCATGCTCGTCGCTCTCTCAAACAAATAGCAGAGGTATGCAGCCGCGTTGAACCTTACTCCATGTAAGAAGCACCACAAGACATATAGCTCTTGTAAACCACGGCTCCTCCTTTCCGATCTCGCGAATATGGTACTCGCGAGGATCTTCTCTAAGTATCGGACCACCGGGTTCCTAATGTGCGTGCTCTTAGACTTCCCGGCACAAACTTCGGGTTGACTGGAGCTCCCGAATCGGAAATACGCCTCCAGAACTTTTGGCGTTGTACTCCTCTCTAATGTTGAGCAAAGATCTATCGTGGTCAGTAGGCGCTCCAAGTAGCTCATTGATCTCGCCCAACGCCAATTCATATTCGTTCCCATAAGCTTAAAAGTGATCTTACGTGCAAACTTGTTCCTCCTTGCCTTGTGGACTTTAAGCGTGCATAAGAACTCGAGTGAGTCCAAGATGGGTCCGAGGCCTCTTAGCTAGAAAACCTCCTATGCCTACTTGCTTTCGAACAACCGAGGGATATCATCCTCAATCCCCATGGAGAGCATGCAATTATGATCAACTAGACGAGTCTTGACCACTTTCTTATACAACTCAAAGCATACGAGAATGATATGCTTTCTCCACTTATAGTCATCCCACTGAATTCCCAATTCAGCAGGCATCCGGTGTGCAAAATGTATCGCCTCTCTCTCTCGGATCTCGGCATCCGAATAATTGTGGCCATCCACTCCTAAACATGATTCCTGCACAAATAATCCCAATAGCACAAATTAGTCCAACAATCAAAATGCGAGCTCAAAATATCACTCTACCATGGACGAGTCAACAACACTATATCCAATCTCAACAAAATTCCTAGTGACTAGGCAATAAATCCTCAATAAATGATCAACGAGTCAATCAAAGCATATAAAATCAATAGAAGTGATCAACTAATCCTCAAAATATACATACTTATCTAGATGGCTTCACAATAAACACCAAAGAAACTAAGCTCATCAAATATTCATGCAATTAAGCTCCAAAATCATATCTCCAAAACATGAACCAACTAGCAAGCATTTAGACAATTAAGCATTAATCACAATCAACTTCTATTATCATCAAAACCTCAAATTGACCAAATATCCAACAATGCACTAGGAAATCCTATCATGCTAAAAATCACAATTCAAGCCAAATTCACAAATAAACGAGCAACACACAATATATACAATCCTAAACATGCTCCTACAATCCTCAACTAACTCAAAAACTCTCCATAAAGGCTCCAATTTATCAACATCAATCATGCATACCAAGTGTTTGACAAAATGCCCAAATAAAATTCTAATTCAAATAAATTCATGCAATTTCATCAACACCCAAGCATCAATCATACACCAATCATGAAATTGAAAACCAAAAGAGAAGAAATTACATACCTTTTGAGGAAATTCGGATTGAAATGATAAGACTAGGACACCTACTCTCTCTCCACTAAAAACCCCAAATTTGGTTTCACAAACCCTCAAAATCCAATCTTGGATGCAATGATATGATAATATGATGAAATTTTGATGTTTAATCGGTGAAAACGGCTGGGATTTGTCGAAAATATGGAAAAACGGCGAATGGAACGTGAAAGAGTATAAAACCCTCGAGTCGTGCCTTCAAAACTCAATCGCGATTTTTATATCTCGACACCGGCCTCGAGTCGAGGTCAAGCCTCGACTCGAGGAACACCGATTTTTCAAGAGCCTCGACTCGAGGTTCCTCCCTCGAGTCGAGGGATGTGCCGTTTTCAAAAAATTTTCTAAGTCTTAATGCCTCGACTCGAGGACTATGCAAGCTCGACACGGGGTCGAGACCAGGCATTTTTTACGATTCCCGGGCCCGACCCGACCCCGAAACTCCTAAAATCGACCTCTACGCCCCTAACGAATTCAAATATGCAAAAATTACCGTGTTGGTCCCTCGATTTAAGCCGGTCGCTCATTCGATCGAGGAGACCGGGTTCTCTTCCTTAATGCTCATTTTTTCACCAACTTTTAAGCTTTCCTTTCCTTCTCGATTCCTTGATTCCTTTTTTCAATTCCCTCGTTTGTCAATCTCCGTAGTGAGTATACCTACAAACGGGCACAAATAGTCATCAAATAATCATCACTAAGGGATGCATTTCTACCCTACATAACACACACCCCCAAACTTGAATGAAGATATGCATTCAAAATTAAGTATGGGAATGATACAATTATGCAACCCTTAAATGATATAAACAATTAAGCTCAATCTCCCAATACACTATCCATCAACTAACATCTTCTCCTAAGCATGAGCAATTCCCAAGAATCCAAGGCAAAAATCCACAAAAGAAAGACAAAACACAAACACAAAACAAACACACCAAAGCAATAAAATGATGGGTTTGCCTCCCATCTAGCGCTAAGTTTAACGCCCTTTTCACGGACGAAACTCAAAGAGTTCACACTTCCCTTTCTTTGTCAATGTAGAGACCGGCTTTATGCTCCACTAGGTGTTCCTTTGCAAAAAGGCAACACCCCCACTTATCTTCTAGGAGTAGCTTTCCTCCTTCTTTGATTTCTTTCACCGTAAGCACCTCTTTCGGTCTTTCAACACCAAGTAGCCGACTCCAATTTGATTCACACCACACCACTTGATCTCCTACGCCAAAATTTTCCTCCCTTTTCTCAAGTGGTGCCTTTTTCTCAATTCATACCCCCAAACTTGAGCCATGCTCAAATTTGGTCAACTCTTTCTCACTTTCTTCCTTCTTCTCTTGTTCACCGGGGTCAAGCAAAGGGTCCTTTATCGATCTCTCCTTCCTACAATCATCAAGGGAAATACTAGACTTGTTAGAAATGATCTTACAAGAGGGAAGGAAATGCTCATTAACTAAAGGATAAGTAGAAGTAATAGGTGTAGAAACTTCCCTTTTAATGGAAGGGCATTCATCAACAATCTCTATGTATCCACACGTTTTCTTCTCTACCTTGCTTTGAGCAACCTCTTCCTCATGCACTCTTGTAAATGTCACTTCATCACCATTTGAGCTCAACTTAAGCTCTCCTTTCTCCACATTAATCATAGCTTTGCCCGTTGCAAGAAAAGGTCGACCAAGAATGATCGGTGCCTCAAGTTCCTCCTTCATGTCTAATACAATAAAATCCACCGGGAATATGAGTTTACCAACCCCTACTAACACATCTTCAATTATCCCAAATGGTTGAGCATATGATTGATCCGCTAATTGAAGATTGATGTTCGTAGGAATCACCTCCCTAAATCCAATTGCTTGAACACGGACAATGGCATCACATTAATACTTGCTCCTAGATCACATAAGCCTTGAATGTTTACCTTCTCTCCAATCTCACATGGGATAATAAAGCTTCCGGGATCCTTCTTCTTTTGTGGCAAGTGTCTCTCCAAGATGTCTTTGCATTCTTCCACTAGCTTGAGCATCCCCTTCTCATCCCAACTCCTTTTCTTGGACATAATTTCTCTCAAGAACTTCTTATAATGTGGAACTTGTTCAAGGGCCTCTAATAGTGGGATATCGACATGCAAATTCTTGAAAATCTCTAAGAACTTACCAAACTCTTCATCAAGTTTCTTCCTCTCTAGTCTCTTTGGAAATGGAACCGGATTAGCCTTCATTGGAACTCCCATTCATTCTTCGATTTTTCTTCCTTCTTTGCATTCCCCCTCACTTTCACCTCTTCTTTACTTTTCTTCTCCTCCACAACCACTCTTTCTTGTCTCTCTTCTTCTTCATTCACCACCTCTTCTTCAAATTCTCCTTCTTTGGACAATTTTTGGACCTTCATAGCTAGTGCCACTCCTTAGCTTGATTGCACTACAAAACTCTTTAGGATTAGGCTCGGTAGTGGATGGATACTTTCCTTTATTTTGTAGATGGTCCACCGTAGACGAGAGCTTCCCAACCGTAGTAGCAAGTTGCCCTACTTGATGCTCGATCGTCTTGAAACGAGTGTCCATTTGCTTCTCTATATCAAGCCTTGAGTCATTAGCTTCCAACTTCTTCACAATCAACCCCAAAATCTCCTCCGTGGTAGCCTTTCCTTCATTGTTTGGAGTCTTTGCACCGGATCAAATCCGGGAGGAAATTGAACGGCGGCTCTCGGATTGGCAGATGAAAAATTTTCATGTCTCCTCCATGTATTCCCATTAAATGGAGCTTGCGGTTGAGGTTGATAGCTTCCTTGTGGCCTTATTTTGATAAGGCATTTGGTAAGGCCTTCCTCCTTGATAATTCCCTTGATAGTTTCCTCCTTGATAGCCTCCTTGGAATGGAGGCCTACCCATATAACTCACTTCTTCAACCGGTAATGAACTTGGCCCAACATCAACATGAGGAACGGATGGACTCACACTTGCTTGGCTTTGTGAAGTAGTAAGAGCTCTCAATCGGTCCATCATAGTCATCATCATACTCTCTTCATACTCTCGATTTCATCAACTTGTGACACTCTATGGTGTGCTCCTCTATTAACCGACACTTGGAATGAGTCTTGAGCTATGTTCTCCATTATTTCATTCATTTGCCCTACGGTTTTAGACCAAATCGATCCATTAGTACAAGAACGACATATCCCCATCCGTCAAACCATTGCAAAAGTACATAATGGTTTGCTCCTCCTAAAACCGTGTTGAGGACAATTGATAAGTAACATGCCATACCTCTCTCACGCCTCCGGTATTGTTTCCCCATTCTTTTGTCGGAAGTGGGAAATAGCCTCCTTAGCTTGCACGGTCTTTGACGGTGGGTAGAACTTCATCAAAAATTTCTTCTGACAACTCTTCCCATGTACGTACGGTCCCGGGCGGTAGTGAATTAAGCCATGCTTTTGCTCTTCCTTTCAATGTAAAGGCAAAGAGCCTCAACTTCTTCGCATCTTCGGGTACCCCATGGTATTTTGTAGTGTCGGCAATCTCAAGAAATTGTGCCATATGTTGATGTGGGCACTCATTTTCATCTTTTCCTTCAAATTGCTTCTCCCTAAGCATTCTCACCAAAGCGGGACTTATCTCAAAGTTATTAGCATCTATCCTTGGCCTTGCTATCCCATCATAATGCTCTCTAAGTTGTGGTTCAAAGAACTCTCTCAAAGGCCTTCCTTGAGGTGGTGGCTCATTTACGGGTTGTGGTTGGGCATTTGGTATGTGAGGTGGCTCATGATATCATGGCTCTTGATTATACGGCATATGGGGATAGTATGGTGGAAATTGTTGTGGATGAGGTGGATAGTAGGGATATTGATGAGCTTGAGGTGGATAAGGATATGGATTTTGGTAGGGGTAATTTTGTGGTGGCATCCCTTGAGGGAAAGGGCCAACTTGAGCATGGAAATGATTCTCATTACCTCCATTCTCTACTCCTCCTTCTCCTTGTCCATGTACCTCCTCTACTTGTGGAACACCCACTAGTCTTTCCTCATGCCTTTGATCTTCTCCTTCCATAGCTTCCCTTCGTCTTCTCACACGATTTCTTCTCAACGTAGCCTCAATTTCCGGATTAAGTGGCAAGGGTGGAACACCACTTGATCTTGTTAGCATACACCTACAATGCCACAAATCCAAGTATCAAATTCAAACCAATAAAATCAACAAAAACACAAATAAAAACAACAAATAGCTACTTCAAACAATCCTCAAATCTCACTTATAGGCGCAAAAACTAACTCCCCGACAACGGCGCCATTTGATTGGAGTGTATAGGGTAAGAGTTATTAAGACCAATCAACAAAAATATCGAACCCAAGGGAGAAAGTATGCAAAACGAAATTTAAGGATAAGAGTTCTAAATGGCTAAAGTTGCAACAAGTTTTTGAACTAAATCTCTACAAAATGCAAGAAATTAAATGACAAGATTATGAAAACAATTTATCAAACACATAGAATGCAAGATCAAATATACTAAAATCAATGGGGGAATTGGGTGCAAGGGATAATCTCCATCAAGGAATCCATGATTAACAAGCTATGATTGTATCCAAATGCAAATCAATCAAATTAGAAAGCATAAACCATCATGAAATTAATCACTCCATTAATATCACAATGCCTAATGTGAGTATCCTTAGTTCTTCCCATATCTCAATGTAGAAGTCCCCAATTCATACAATCATGCAAAATTGAAACCCGATTAACACCTAATCACGTTAGCTCAACTCTCGCCTATTGCTAGTGGTGATCAACCATTAATCAAAAGAGACAATTTTTCATGAAGCACAATTAAGAATCACAATTAGGAAGCAATCTAATTCAATTGATCACAATTATCAACAATCATAGCATGAGGCAATCACTTCATCCCTAATTTCAATTATCCCAAGCACAAAGCTATTAGCCCATGGTGCTACAAGCAAAAGCCATGGATAGAAAATCTAAGGAAGCAATTAACAATCTAATCACTACAAGTAATGAATTAAAGAGAACAAAGGGTAAGAACATCACCAATTAAGCTTCAATAGGCAAAAATAAGAATGATTAATCTTCTACAATGCTTCAATCCAACTTCAATTCTTCCCAATTCACATGTGAAATGTAACGCCCGAGATTCGAGAAAGTCGACCTTTGAGGTCTCGACGTCTGTACCCAGTCATCACTTAGTGAACCATAAAATCGAGCCAAAAATTTCTTTTTAGAAAGCAAAGCCATTCATTTAAGTTGCAGCGGAAGATTTTACAAACACTTATTTAAAATATTTGAACCATATTCATAACTAAACGAAGAGGTTAATCGTTTGACAAAAGTCACCGGTGAGACTAAGGTTCAACTCTCGGGAAAATCGTAGTGACGAGTCTTTAATAAAAATACAAATTTTCATAAAGATCTGGGAAATATAAAGCGACATATTTAGATAAAAAGAGAGTGGAAGCGGGTCGTCTATTGCAGCTCCCGGGCCTCAATCTCGTGACACGAAAAAATATTAGTTATAGGGCGTGAGATAAAATCTCGATGGATGACACATCTGTTGTTATACGATTGACAGGAAATCCCAAAATAGTTGAATGTTTTATTCTTTATTCTCATCTTTCGTTATTTACTCCTTGTTATGGCGTTGTGTACATTTGTATTAGGTAATCTTCCGTTATAAGATTTTCATCCTTTAACTTCCGTTCGATTAAAAGATTCATCTTTCTTTACAACAGCTTAGTACATAAATATAGCACATATGAGATGATGGCACATGATAGTTTCCTATCACATCCGGACCCCGTAAACTTTCATCACATCATATAGGGCTTGCCTCTTTTCATAAAAATAAATAAAAATAAAATATAGCTCATCATTGGACGCATCACACATTTATAAATTATGCATTCACATGCTTTTGGTATTTGCATCTTTTGAGTAGTCTATTTATGTTTGATTCGGAAAAGCGACAACAGTCCATATAACATTAGCGGCCATACAGATAGTGTCACCCACCTGGAGAACTTTTAAGAGAAAGTTTAACTTCTTGATTGCTTAAGCCTCTCGTATAAAAATCTCGGTCTCTGGTTCATTTGTACTCTACCTTGCACAATCCGTATGTTTAGTTCGAGCAACTCTTTTTGTCCATTAGAAACTTAGGTTCTCGATCTTATTGTGCCTTCTAAAAACTAGGCTTTCATGAAGAAGAGGTACTTTATTTCGTTAACCGATCTTATGGGTTCAAACCTTTTGGTTTAACGGGTATTTCTAGTGTCTTTGTCGGTTCAAGGTTCAGGATTTGGGTTAGTTGGTTTTATTCTATTATAAGAAACCAAATACCACATTCATGGAGTATTACATAAATCATGCATTCATATAAGGCATGCTTAGTTTTCTAAAAGTTAAGTAAATTATTTCTCCTAATACTCTATCATTGAAGAAATGACACGTAAACATGCATAAATAGAATAAAATACTTAGACTCATCCAAAAATCATGAAATTATAGTATGATATATATCTCTAAATATGGAACAAACTCCTTTTAGGGTCCAAGTTCATTTGAGTTACGAAACTATAGCAGATTTTGAATAAGGACTCTAAGTTTCTGTTTCGGCAAAACAGTGACCTCAAACTTATAAAATCCATCACTCTTTGTAGAAATATCTAAAAATTATGAAATTAAAACAGGTGATGAATTACTCAAGTATGAACAACTTTCATTCAGGAATCCAAGCCATTTGACTTACGGATTTCGCCCAGAAAATTCGTGAACATTCAATCTATCATTCAGTTTGGTTACTGGACATGTCTTACGAGAAAATTCATAACTTATTGGATACTCGTTTAAAAATCACCAAATTTAAGGATCTTGTTATAAACAGGTTTTAGGTCATTCATGAATTTTTCCATGATTTATAAAATATTCTAACTTGAAAAATAAATTCATGCAACACAGAATAACCCTATGCGTCGAACATCGACCAGGTACTCAGAAAACGAATTTTATCTCATGAAGTACTAAACGAAATATTATGATTTTTGACTATGATTTACAACACATCAAGGGGAACATCCCAGATTTTTCCTAGAATTTTACAACCATCAGAAAGGGAAGAAATAAAATAAATGAGTCACTGCTCCCAGTTTCGGATCACTTCCGACACATAATATTTCACGATTTTATTATCAGTCTACAAATATCCAGTGACCACGAAATTTTTAGTATGTTATTATACACTTCAAATACTAGATCTAGGAATTTTCTCATGATTTTTAAACGGGTGGAAAGGGTCCGATTGTATTTTACAAAAACGGGTCAGTGGTTGGGGCTTGATTTCGGCAGTTTCATGTTTCAAGTATAACTTCACCATTTTGACTCCAAACACCAAAATTCCAACTCAAACACTCCATATAGGATCATATTATGTTAGAAGGGGTTCTTAGGAGTTCCTATCATGCTTCTACTAATTGTTTAAAGCTCTTAAAACAAAACATAAGCTTAGAGGCTAACCTTTGTAGTTTCCTCCTAAGGACTTCTTGCTTGCTACTTGTTCTTTCCTTCTTTGTTGGTGTAGGAAATGAAGAAGGGGAAGAGGGGTATTTATAGGGGAAAAGAGAGGGGAGGGGGCCGGTCAAGTGAGGTGGGGAAAGGGAGTAAACTAGGTGATTAATAGACATAAGGCTATAAGGCTAGTTTAGGAGCTAAACCTAAGATTTTGGCAAGATTTTTGGTTAATAGGTGCTAGCTAATCCCACTACTCTCACATGCCTTCACATGGCCGGTTGGTTTGGGGTTTTGGTAAGATTTTTGCAAGATTTCATGTACTACCATATTCTCTCATTTAAGGCTCCCATGTGCACGAAAATTTGGAAGATTTGGGCTGCTATTTGGATGGTGGGGAGGAGATTAGGGAAAGGTGGTACACAAGGTATGTCATTAGAGTGTTGTTATGGATAAAAGTACCATTTGCACAATTCCCCTTTAACCTCCCACATGGTCGGTTGGTTTTGGGAATTTGGGCTGTCATTTTGGTAGTCTAATTTCTAATACAATGGTGTGACTTCGTTGTTGAGGTTTCGGTATTTTTGGTCCGAGTTTCGGCTCCAAAAATTTATTAAAACGCGCGATTGGAAAACAAACATTTTTCTTAGGGTTTTCTTGAGTGTTTCCCACCTTTAAAGGACTTATTGATAATTAATCATTATTAATCAAATCCGGATTACGGATATGGGTTGTAGAAGTATTAGTAGATTTTCGGTTCGAAGAACCGTTCGTCAATTGGAGAAAAATACACATAAAATTTTAAATCAAACAATAAAATAAATCAAAATTAGAAAATCAAATATAAAACTCTAGGTTTTGGTTTTGGGTTATTACAGACAAACTTCAATTACAATCAATCAATCTACTAATCTAGTGGACTAAATGTAGAATCTATCCTATTTCTAACAATCTATTGCAATTACAAGTGAATTCAAGCTACAAAATGCAAAATTCACCCAAAGAAACTCCTAGAAACCGCTCTAAACTTCTAGAATGAATCTCTCCTCTGTTTTGGCTTCCAATGGCTTAAAAGCTGAATTTTTAGGTTTTGGGCACTCCTCGAGTCGAGCTTGAGGCCCTCGGTCGAGGCCTAAGAGTCGCTAACACGTTTCTTCAAAATATTGCTGCCTCGAGTCGAGGCTCAGGCCCTCAGTCGAGGATCTCGCAATTTTCTCATCCCTCGACTCGAGGCTCCTCCCTCGAGTCGAGCTCGCTGTCTTTTTGAAATTATTTCCCTCCAAAGCATGAACCTCGAGTCGAGGTCTCAGGCACCCTCGACTTCAGCCCGAGACCAGGGAATTTTTATCGAGAAGGGCTTCGGGCCCGACCGTTTTCATCCCGTATGTTCGTCTTTTCATTCTAAGAATACCGGTACTCTCGGTTTGGCAAAATTCCACCGATTTACCTACAAAACGGGCGAAAAAATCAAAAACTCACAAAGTAATACTTTTAGGCAAAAGAGTGATACTTTTCATATTTAGGCACAAAAATCTCACTTTAGCTCACTTTTTGCACTAAAATTGGCCCTAAAAACATGTATCAATTCACTCCAATCGTAGCGGCTTGAGACGGCTCGAGATGGTATCTTCTCTGAGGCTCGACAAGCCTCCTCCTCGACCTCCTCCTCCTCAGGGACTTTATCAAGTTGCTGCCTCCTCAGTTACTTCCACAACAGCCTGGATCCTCGGCTGGTTGAGCCTGCTGCCGAGGCTCGGCAGCCTCAGTGCTGGAATACGAGGTTCGGCCGCTTGCCTCGAGCCACCGCGGGCTGCTGCCGCTCCCTCTCGCCTCCTTGCATCATCGGACTCATCATTCGAGTCCGGCGGTCCACCTATCCTCTCATTCTTAGTCAACAAGCCCTTCGTTTCTAAAATTTCTTCATTCCTTCTCTCGTTTCAAACCTCTTATTCAAACCCTCCCATCAATACAGTGATTTTGTTAAACAAACTCACGGTTGAAGAAACTGTCCCGATCACCTCCATCGTGGTTATACAAAGAACCTCGCCTTCTCCTCCTTGACCTCCTAAATAACAAAACAACCCAATCTACTTGTACTCCATCAAGAATTGCCCTCATACAAAGCATTAACGTGACTTTGTCACTCCATCATGGGAGCTTTGATCTCCTAGGATTGACTTGGTCACGATTGTCATAAGCAATCTATACTTCCTCCTCAAAGCATATGCTTTTTCAAATCCCTCCTTACCCCTCTCGTAAGTGATCCTCGCAAAAATTTCAAATGACTCACTCCCATTCTTCTTCCTTATATGACAGGATTTACTCCTTCCATCGAGGTATCTAGAATTCTTGCAATATTCTCCTTTGAATACTCCAGGTTGAGTACCTTCAACATTGGTTTTGAAAGCTGTTCTCTGTAAATTCACTCTTGGCAAGGAACTCTGCTCCCGAGAAAGTCTCGCCGTTTTGTTTTACAGGGATTTGAGCAGACGAGAACCCTCCGAGTCTTGGAAGCTTCTAATAACTCGATGATCTCCTGGATTCTCTGTCATTTGTAGTGTCAAAATCTACAAACATTTACGCTTTGAGCTTATTCTTTCTGAGACTCTGAATTCATTTTGAAATCGATTTTGTAGAGGTTATATAAGTAGGGGTTTTGGTGTTTGAGAAGAAGAAGATGCCATTGAGAATTTTTTAGAGTTTGAAAATATTGCGGTAATTTTCGAAGAGGGGAATGTGAAAGTGAAACTTTGAAAAACTGAAGAAGGTAAGTTTTTTTAAACCTCGGAGAGAGAGGGAAAAATGGGAAGGCGATACGTGGCACGATCTCGAGTTTTAAGTTTAAACCGTTGATTTCAAAAGCGCGTGTAAAACATCGACGGTTTAGCGAGAAAATCGCTTCAACTTCAAAGCGCGTGGCCTCTACGCGTCTTGAATTGCGTAAAAAGTAACCGTTTAACCTACGGATTAGGCGGCTAATAGACTTGCTCTATCGAAGTAATTAGTATACAGCGTAAGCAATGAGATTCCTTTCTTTGCAATCGGGTATCCTATTTCGAGACTTGGTCAAAATGACCTTGTCTTATATTTTTCAAAAACTTTCTCCTAGTCTGATTTTGAAAAACAAAAATTTTTAAACAAAACTTAACGAAGAATTTTCAGTTTAGTCACTAGTCTGATTAATTTGAAATAAGTATACTTATGAAATTTATTTGAAAACAAAGGTTTTGAGGAGAGACAAAGATGAAGGTTTTCTGATTGAAGAGATTTAAGAGACAAATCTGATATACTGTTCTGCAAGCAAACTCATCAAAACTATTAGTTCTTTGGGGTAGATTAGATAGGGTGCGAGATAGTCATCTGTTTTCTAGAATTCGGGTGACTATTGTGCCCTGTCTGATTTCTGGATTGTCGAATAAGTAATCATCAAGTCGAGATAAAGTCAATATGACTAATCCTTGATTCTTGATTCCTAAAAAGGAAATCAATGATATCAGCTACACTGATTGTCCTTTGACTCATATCTAGTGCGATAATTCTTTCTAGACATTAATTTAAAGAAAAGAAATGACCGAGAAATAAGGAATACATTTAACAAATGCAAACAATTTAGAAATCAGCTAAGGATGCATCAAGTAATCCTAATTCTAAGCTTAATTCTTTAAACCTTGACTCGGCTAATGGTTTTGTAAGAATGTCTGCTCTTTGTGATTCGGTGGCTATCTTCTCAATCCTAATGTCATTTTTCTCTACATGATCTCTAATGAAATGATGCCTAATATTTATATGCTTACATCTAGAATGCGTAACGAGGATTGTAAGTCATTGCTATTGCACTATTACTATCACGAGAAAATAGGAACAGTGATGTTTGAATATTATAGTCTCTAAGCTATTGACTAATCCAGGAGGAGTTGAGAGCAACAACTTCCGGTGCCATGTATTCGACTTGATTGTGGAGGTGGCAACGGATGTACATTTCTTAGATAACCAAGAAATTAATTTGTTGCCTAAGAATTGACAAGTTCGAAGTGGATTTCCTATCAATCTTACATCCGCCAAAGTCTGAATCTGAATAACTGTCATTTCAAAGTTGTCATCGGTAGGTACCATAACCCTACTTGCAAGGTTCCTTTGAGATATTTAAGAATTTTCTTAGCGAGACTCCGAGATGAGTTTTCTTGGGATTAGATTGGAATCTTGCACATACCCCAACCGCAAAGGCTATGTCGGCCTACTTGCGGTGAGATAGAGAAGAGATCCAATCGAGTCCACGATACTCCGTTGCATCATGGGTATCCACTTGCTCATACGAATCCATAGAGAAGTTAGTTGCAATAGGTATTTTAACTTCTCTGCTAGTAGTCATTCCAAACTTCTCAATCAGATCCTTAGCATATTTAGACTGATGTATAAATATACCCTTACTCATCTGTTTAATCATAAGCCTAGAAAGTATGTTAATTCACCCATCATTGACATTTCAAACCTGTTTTTCATGAGAATACTAAATTCTTCACATAATTTCAGATTAGGTGAACCAAAGATTATGTCATCTACATAAATTTGAACTAATAAGATGTTACCATCTACTTCCTGTCTAAACAAAGTTCTATCAATCTTGCCTTTTGAAAAACCATTTGATGTCAAGAAATCGGATAAGGTATCATACCAAGCTCGGGAGCTTGTTTCAGTCCATATAGAGCTTTGTTGAGTTTATAGACTTTATTATTGATCTTAAACCCGGGTGAGAAATTTCGCTCCACATAGACTTCCTCAAGCAACACACCATTAAGGAAGACAGACTTAACATCCATTTGAAAGACTTTGAAAGATTTATATGCAGACAAATGCCAAGAACAACCTTATTGCCTCTAATCGCAATTGGAGCATAGGTTTCATCATAGTCTATCCCCTCAGATCGTGTGAGTAACCTTGTGCAACCAATCTTGCCTTATTTCGAACGATAATGTTGTTCTCATCTATTTTGTTTTTAAACACCCATTTGGTGCCTATAATCTTTACGTAAGGGTCTTTCCACTAATTCCCAAACATTTTGTCTTTCAAATCGATGCAGTTCCTCCCGCATGGCGCTTATCGATTTGGATCTCGATAGAGCTTCTTCAATAGACTTGGGTTCAAGAAGCGACACATAGTGAGCAGACTTTCGAGTCCAACATTATTCGTGTCCGCACACTACTAGATGGGTCTCCTATAATCGATCGGATGGATGGTAGCTTCTCATCCTTTTGCCTATATGAGGAGAAGGATCCTCATCTTGAGTCTCGGTAGGCAACTCCTCCGACTCTACCTCGGTGACGTTCCCCTTCATCGGTGACCCCCGCCGATCACCGACGTCAAGGGTGTCTGCATTGCGATGAAGTCCGATCGAAGTTGTCTTGATTATCGGATGAGGATTCTTCTTCATCGATTACGAATCAAGACTAGGTAGATAGACAGTTCTATGTTTAGTCTTGATCGATTCAATTTTATCTAGACTTTCGAAATTTGATTCACTTTATCCTTGTCTTTAACAACCAAGCACCTGCTCGGGTATAACAAGGCTGTGTTGATGGCTTTGAGGTAACCTCGTGAGGGTTTCATACTCGACTAACATGCTCCCGGCTACTTCCTTCAAAGTTCTATTCCTTCTTTCAACCACTCCATTTTGTTGAGGAGTTCTTGCTGAAGATGTCTCATGAATAATTCCACACTCATTGAAAAAGTTAGATAAACAAGAATTCAAAAATTACGTGCCCTTATCACTCCTTATTTTAATAATATTAACACCACTTTTCATTCTCGAATGCATGCAAGCAGATCGGGGATCTTGTTTATAGTCTCATTTTTCTTGAAAAGAAATATAACCCAAGTGTATCTAGAAAAGTCATCTACTACAACAAGAGTATATTTCCTTCCACTGAAACTAAGAGCGTAAACAGGTCCAAACAAATCCGGATGAAGTAGTTGCAACACTCTTTCGGATGAAGAGGAGTTAATACTCTTAAATGAGTGTCTAGGCTGTTTACCTTTCCGACAAGCATCACATTTAAGATCAATGGATAAAAGTTTCTCAGGGGTAATCCCTTAACAAGGTTCTTTTTAGCTTGACTTACTAAGGGTCTTGAAATTCGGATGACTAAGCCTCTTGTACCATAGCCAGTGAGATCATCTCCACCCTTAGCTATCAGACAAGTATCTTTGGGACAACTATTAAAGTTGGCCACATAGACATTACCATGTACGAAGCCGATTAAAAGTACCTTATCGAAGGAATTATCTAAGATATCACATTTATCCTTTGAAAATTTGACAAGAAAACCTTTATCACAAAGGTGGGAAGCTTGAGATAGCAGATTATGTTTCAAACCTTCAACAAAATATACCTCGATACACGAATATCCTTGATAATCGTGGTACCTACTCCTTTAGTCCGACCACAATTATTGTCTCCAAATAATACTCTTGGACTATCAATGCTCGAAAATTTGATAACGACCTCTTGTTATGAGTCATGTGTTGTGAACAACCACTATCAATGTACCATATAGACGCTAAAATCTCTTCCTTGAGTGATGATCCTGTGAATCTGAAAAGCAGTTAGTTATAAGGTACCCTAGTGATCTTGGGTCCTTGAAGGTCAAGCATCACTTTAGGTAACCAGATAAAAATCTCATCTCCAAATAATAAATCGAGACTTGGTCTCTCGCCAAATCTGTCCTACAATTGTATCACTTTTAAATGATAACTTGTTGTATTGATTTAGTAATTTTCCTAAACTTAGGAAATGTGGGATAACATCTCGCTTCTTCCATCAAAAGGATTATAATAAGAATTTCTTCTTATTTTGGTTCTTGGATTTCTCTTAGTACGATAAGGAGTCCTCACTGAATTTTTGTTTTCAAGGGGGAAGCAGTCCTTACTTGACTAATTGGTTTCCAAGGACCAATTTTAACCTCTTTTGATTGATCAGATTGCTTTTACAAATTTCCTAGGTTTGGACATCCGATTTATTATTTCTGTCATAACCAAGACCTGTTTTGTCATGGGATTTTTGAGATGTATTAAAGAAGTGATCTATTGCTGATTGTGAATTATTAAGTTGACTAATTTTGAAGACTAGCTTCTCATTGTCTTTCTTAATTAATTCATTTTCAGCACATATTAATTCAAATTTGTCTTTTAAAGTTTTCAATTCACTTTCTAATCTTTCGGTAAGGTGGTGATGTACTAGCCTCGGCTGGGAAAACATTCCCCCTTGAATGTTTCCTCGGTTTACGAATAGTTCATCACCGCTTTCCTTTAATTAGAATCTGAATTTGATCCTTTAAAGCCAAATTCTCTGTCTCTAGCTATTTATAAGCAGCCGAGATATCTTTAAATCTCTCAATAATTCATGAATAACAGTTTGATCATAATCAGGATGCAGTATCGACGAGAATCATTATCGAAGATGAATAATAGACTACCTCTTTAGCCATGAGACAAATTTCATCATCCGATCCAAAATCGATGAGGATGATGATGATGATGATTTTCTTGACTCCTTCTCCTCGGCTAAGAGAGCCCTTTGATCCGCAAATCTCATGTCTCTCTTTTTCCTTTTCTCTTCCCTTTCTTTAGGGAGTCAGTTGAGGACAATCATAGCTGAAGTGTCCCGGCTTGTTGCATGTGTAGCAAGTGTCACTCCTGTCGATTTAGGGTGGAAGGATTTCTTTTGATAGGTGATCTAAATCTTCTCGTCGGCTCTGCTTTTGTCATCATCTGTAGACTCATCTTCCTTTCTTTTTGATTTGGATCTTGATCTATCCTTACCTGCAAATCTCAATTTATTTCTTTTATACTTCATTCTTAATCATTCATACCTTTTGGTGAGAAGAGTCATCTGCTCCTTCGTAGATAGATCGGCTCCTACTGAGACTCAATTGACATCTTGTCTTCTTTGCTTGACAAAGGCAAGACTTGGATGAGGTGCTTGACTCCATCTCATCCTCCTCATCTTCTATTTGAATGTCATACTCTAGAGCTTTAAGATGAGAGAACAAAGTATGGTGAGTAATAGAAGATAAATTTTGAGTTGCTTTAAGGATATTGGATTTCTCTCTCCATCTCTTGGTTAATGATCTCGTTATCTTGTTATTAATCTCCTTCTCTCGTATAGTTCTTTCCAAGGTCACCGCTTTGTTGAGGAGATTAAATCAACCTTACATCTAACCCGATCCTGATTCATTTTCCTTCATTTTGAATGTATCAAATGCGTGTAAGACCGATCATGACTTATTCTCTTTTACTTGATCGACCCTTCACAAACATTTGCGAGTCCGCCACATTTCTTTGGCGGTTTTGCATCTCTTAACCTTCTCAATCCAATCTTTACTTAAAGTCTTAATAATTTCAGTTCGAGCTACTTGATCTAGATTGTGGATCTTTCTTTCATCATTTGTCAATTCGTAACTCTTTTTCTATTATGCAGTTGCTGGATTGGTGATTCACCCCAGTCATAGTGCCTCCATGATAAAATTTTATAGGTCCTTCTTCAAGAACCTCCTCCATCCTATCATAGATGGCCTTAAGATGATTCTCCATCCTGAATTTCCAATAATCATAATCTTCAATAGAAAATTCAGGTAGATTCTGGACTTCTTACTTTTCACGAAGACATGATGAGATAAAGAAACAAAATACTCCACAAAAACTTATTAGTAGCAATCGTTAGTAACAATAAAGGAGATGAAGAAAATCAAGAAAATTTCGGAATCTTAGTTAAGACCTAAAATCAATATCGAATGACTTAACACTTTGCTATGATACCAATTTTTGGTCCCGATTAGTTGAGCATATTAGGTAAAACGTGTATCGACCTTCTAGGAAAAATCTAGAAGGGGGTTGAATAGATTTTTCAGATTTTTCAAATCTTTCAAAATTTATTCAAAGTACCAAAGTGACACAAATGAAATTCAATGTTAATCTCAACTTTACTTAGATCAAAAGCAAACCGATATATAGATTTTAACTTTGATTATGAAATTAATCTTTGAACAATAGATTGGAAGTTAAGCAGATAAGTAAACAAAACAAGAAAGAACACCAGATTTTATAGTGGTTCGGATTATAACAATCCTACATCCACTCTCCTTCTCCAACTTGAAGAAGGGTCTCCACTATCCGCTTACTTACTTACTTCACAATCGTACAACTTACAACTTACAACTTTTCTTCAAATCTTCAAAGTACTCCTAACTCCTTCTCGATGAATCTAAGAATTACAGTGAATAATGGATTTTGAAGATTACACGAGAAGTGTTCTACAAACACTTAAAACTTTTGAAAACTCTTTTGAAAATACTTTGTGGATTGAGATTGAAATCGAATAGTGAATAGTGAATAGTGTGTAAAATCAAATTTGCATAAGTGTCTTGAAAAATAAAATCTAGACCTATTTATAAGTCTCGAAAAGACAGGTTAGTTTGTTAGTCGAGTTCTAACAAAGTGAGGCTACTTTAACAAACTTTATCTTGAAAATCGCTCTTGACCTCGGTGATTTCTTCTACATGTCTACTTGGTGACTTGGTGAAGACTTCGCTTTTCTTATTCTACTTAGCTTGTCTTGACCTTGTTTGAACTCTTCATAATTGTCTCCGCAAACGACTAGACTTGAGCTTGTCTCAGACGACTTGTAACTTCTAATCTTGGTGACTTAACTTGAGTCTTTGACCTAGTCGATCGGCTTAGGATGAGCACACGATCTTAGTTTTTCTTCATACTTGTCTGCTCATCCGGATTGATCTTTTAACTCATCAAAACTTTATTTGACCTAACACTTCTTCAAGGTTGTTTTGAGATGACCTTTTGAATAGCGACCTCGGTGACTAGTCTAGCTCACCTAGTCTAAAATCTTAACTAGTGAACTTACTACATCATTTGTTCTATATATTTTCAACTAGTCATCCTACTTTATAAGAGTTCAACTAATATACATTTTAACTCATCAAAACTAATCCTGATCTAACATTTAGGTTAAAAATAAATCGCATAAATTTTGTGGGTCAAGCGAGATCTTCTTCTTCTTCTTCTTCTTCTTCTTCTTCTTCTTCTTCTTCTTCTTCTTCTTCTTCTTCTTCTTCTTCTTCTTCTTCTTCTTCTTCTTCTTCTTCTTCTTCTTCTTCTTCTTCTTCTTCTTCTTCTTCTTCTTCTTCTTCTTCTTCTTCTTCTTCTTCTTCTTCTTCTTCTTCTTCTTCTTCTTCTTCTTTCTTCTTCTTCTTCTTCTTCTTCTTCTTCTTCTTCTTCTTCTTCTTCTTCTTCTTCTTCTTCTTCTTCTTCTTCTTCTTCTTCTTCATTGAATTAAGATGTTGTTATCGCCGACAATTCCACAAAGAACATTTGGCGAAACAACATTTGAATTCAACGAAGACAACACATTAGAGAAAAACACAAAAATGCAGAGAAAATGGAGAATACATGGATGATGTTTTTTAAAATTATTTATTTTTTGAAAGGGGTGTTTTTGAAAATTATTAGATAATCAAGTATTGGATGATTGATTGATGAAAACAAGAGTGGAAAAAACTTAAACAAGTGATTAATACAAAGTTTATGTGAACTTCGATGATAAATTTCTATTTCTTTTTAAACTGGAATTAATATTGCAATTGTAACTCGCTTTCAGATATTTTCATATAGGAACACATATTTGTCCTTATAGTAACACGTTTGTATTCATATAGTAACACATTTTTTTAAAAAAACTCTCACAAAGACAACAATAAAATACTCCCAGATATGTTAATATAACATCAAACATGTGTTACTATAATAACAAATATATGTTATTATAAGGCAAATACATGTTGCTAGTTCTTAAAGAATAAAATATATGTCCATGTGTTGTCTTGAATTTGTTCATATAGTAATATTGTTAGATCGAAGTAATTTTGATGAATTAAAATGTATAGATTAGGATGAGCTTATAAAGATAAGTTGACCAGCTAAATGTGTATAGAAACGGTGATGTAATGAACATTAGTGCTAGGTGATCGAGGCTAGGTAAAGCTAGTATAGTCACCAAGTCTAGAAAGAGAAGGTCATCTCAAGACGGTCTTGAAGAAGTCATCTCGTTGGAGCGAATAATGAAGAGCTCAAGACAAGGTCGAGACCAGTGAGTAGAATAAGAAAGGCAAGTCTTCACCAAGTCACCGCAAACGACTAGCTCAAGATCAGGTGAAGTCAAGACGGTTTTCAAGAATAAGTTTGTTGAACGGTTTTTAGTTTGTTACAACAAACTAACCGTTAAATAAGTTTGAGCACGATTAAGAAAAGAACTAACTAACACTCATTCCAATACTCACGATTTTTCTAGAGCACTCATAAAGTTTTCAAAAAGAGTTTTCATAAGTTTCTAAGTGTTTATAGAACACTCTTGTATATCTTCAAACTTCCCCGCACCGTATCTTACTAGTTTTCTAGATTGTTTGATAGCTTGAAGAGAAGGATCTTCATATCATTGTACTTGTAATCTTAGTGAGTAAGTAAGAAAGTAAGTCGATTGAGGCCCTTCTTCAAGTTGAAGAAGAAGAGTGGATGTAGGATCGGTTTGATCCGAACCACTATAAATTCGGTGTTCTTTATTTCCTGTTTTTACTTATTTGTTGATAATCAATTACTCGAGCAAACTCATTTCGATTTAATTTAGATTGCTTTTTTATCCTAAAAAGATTGAGTTAAAATTTGTTTCATTGCTCACTTTGATATCTTGAATAGATAATCTTGTCTGTGAAAAAGGTTTAGATAATCTATTCAACCCCCTCTAGATTATCTCTCGGAAGATGATCTAAGCTTGTTTTAATCACTCAATCTCGGGACCAACAAGTGGTATCAGAGCGGTGTTAAAGTTGTTCTAAATATTTCTTTTGGTTTAAGTGATCTTTGATTTTCTAAATCTTGAAATAAATTTGTTCTTGAATATCCTCTCGCTGATTTTCTTGTTAATTACTAACCATATCTACGAGTAATGATAGAAAGGTTAAGAACCTTCCAGACTTTGATATTGAGGACTATGACTACTGGAAGTTCCGCATGGAGAATCATCTTAAATCGATCCATCCTTGAATGGAAGACGTCTTATCCGATGGGCCAATCAAATTCTACCATGGTGGTGTAAGTGATGGAACGAACAACTCGAGAATCACGGACTCGGATGATGAAGAAAGTGACAGAATTAACCAATGATGAGAGGAAAGTGTATAACTGGATCGGTGGCAAGAAATGAGATTATTATCACACTCAGCAGGAGTGGTACGAGAAGATTAAGAAGTGTAAAATAATCAAAGAGATGTAGGACACTCCTAGCTAATATGTGCGAAGGCACGAGATAAGGTGAAGGAGAACAAGCTTCAAGTTGTTCTCCATCTATTTGATGTCTTTAAAATAAAAGAGGGTGAATTTATCGATCGGTGGATATGAGAATGACCAATCGATTTATAGAGTCACCGATCTTGGAAAGGTTTACACCGAAAAGGAAATTAATAATAAAATCCTTAGATCTCTAACCAAGCATTGAAGGGAAAAAGAAAATCGATTAAAGCCACTAAGGATCTCTCTACTATGACTCATTACACTTTGTTTTCTCACTTGAAAGGTTATGAGTTTGATATCGAGTTGAAGATGAGATAGAGTCAAGCACCTCGTCCAAGTGTTTGCCTTTGTCAACAAAGAAGATAAAACGACAGTGAGCCCAAAGGAGCCGATCTATCCTTGAAAGAACAGATGGCGTTGTTAACCAAGAGGTATGATCGTTTAAGGATGAAATATAAGCGTAACAAGTTAAAATTTGCAGAGAAGGACAGATCCAGATCAAGATTTAAGAGAAAGGATGATGGTGAATCAACAGATGATGATAAAAGAAGAAATCGAGACAAGAAGGTATAAATCTCTGTAAAAGAGGAACCCTATCTCCCTAAATCAGATCGGGAGACACTTGTTATACCTGTAACAAGCCAGGGCACTTTAGCTATGATTGTCCCAGGTTGACTACTAAGGAAAGAGAGGAGAAAAGGAAGAAGAGAGATAGGCGCTGCAGATCGAGAGGGCCCTTCTGCTGAGGAAAAAGGATCAAGAAAATCATCATCATCTTCATCGATTTTGGATCGAGACGATGAAGTGTGTTTGATGGCCAAATAGGTAGATTATTATTCCTCAATCGATAATGAATCTTATAAATCTCTCTCGCATAATGACCAAACCGTAGTCAAGGGTCTTTTGAAAGATCTAAAAATATCTCTAAGTGCTTATAAACAATTAGAGACTGAAAATTTAACTTTGAAAGACCAAGTTCAAACTCTAATTAAAGGCAAACAAGTTGTAACCTACTGAGTCCGAGAAAACATTCAAAGGGGAATGTTTACCCAGTGCCGAGGCTAGTACTTGACTAGTTTGCCTGAAAGATTAGAAAATGAATTGAAGTCTTTAAAAGCTAAATTTGAAGAGGTTTGAAATGAAAATGAGTCAATTAAGAGGGCCAATGAGAAGGTTGTCTTTAAAATGAGCGAGTTTAATAACTCACAATCAGCCATTGACCATATTTTTAGAACTTTACAAAAATTCCAAAATAAAACAGGTCTTGGTTATGATAGGAATAATAAATCGAGAGTTCAAAACTAAGGAAATTTGTGAAGGTGTGAAACATCAAGAGAAATCAAAATTGGACCTTGGAAACCACAGAGTCGATAAGGATTGCATCTCCTAATACGAAAAATAAAAATCAGATGAGGAATTCTTATTATAGTTCTTTTGATGGGAGAAGCAGATGCTATCCCTTATTTTCAAAGTACAAGAAAGTCACCAAATCTAACTTTAATAAATCTTCATTTAAATGTGATATATTTGTGGACGATTTGGTATACAACTTCAATCTAATTTGTTATTGAATAATGAGATGTTTGTTTGGATACCTAAAGTGATTGTTGACTGAAAGGACCCAAGATCACTAGGGTACCTCATACCTAATCTGTCTTGCAGGAATCCTGTGGACTATCATTAAAAGAAGAAATTCTAGCTTCCATTTGGTACTTAAACGGTTGGTTGTTCTCACACATGACTTGTGAGAAGAAGCTAATATCAAATTTTTAGAATATTGATGGTCCTAGAGTCTTGTTTGGTGACAATAATCATGACGGACTACGGGAGTTGGCCGGTATACGAGGTTTACTATGTAGAAGGTTTGAAGCATAATTTGTTATCGGTTTCCCAACTCTGTGATAAAGATTTTCATGTTAGATTTTCTAAAGATAAGTGTGATATCTTAGATAGTTCCTCGACAAGGTATTCTTAAGCGGCTTGAGACATGGTAATGTCTATGTGGCTAATTTTAATAGTTGCCCCAAAGATACATGTCTTGTAGCTAAAGGTGGAGATGATCTCGGTTGGCTTTGGCATAAAAGGCTTAGTCATCTGAATTTCAAAACCCTTAGCAAAGTAGCTAAGAGGAATCTGTCAAGGGACTACCCGAGAAGCTTTGTTCAACCGATACGAAATGTGATGCTTGTAAAAAAGGTAAACAACCCAGGAATTCTTTTAAAAGTATTAACACATCCTCATCCGAAAGAGTTTTACAACTCCTTCATCTTAATTTGTTTGGACTGTTTCACCACTCGGCTTTAGTGGAAGGAAGTATACCCTTGTAGTTGTTGATGATTTCTCAAGATATACTTGGGTAATATTTCTTTTCAAAAAGAATGAGACAGTGAACAAGATCCCAGATCTGTTCAAACAAATTCAAAATGAAAAGGGTGTTAATATTATTAAAATAAGGAGTGACAAGGGAACCGAATTCTTGAATTCTTGTTTATCTAACTATTTGAATGAGAATGGTATAGTTCATGAGACTTCTTGACTAGAACACCACAACAGAATGGAGTAGTGGAGAGAAGAAATAGAACTCTCAAAGAAGCGGCAGAAGCATGCTAGCCGAGTAAGGAACACCTCATAGGTTCTGGCCGAGGCTATCAACACTGACTGTTACACTCGTAATGTATACTTACCGATCAAGAACAAGGGTAAGACACCTTATGAACTTTGGAAAGGTAAGGTTCCAAGAATCTCATATTTTCGTGCTTTTGGGTGTAAATGCTTCATCCATAACAATGGAAAGTCTAAGTGAGGACATTTGATGCTAAGGCGGTGATGGAGTATCCTTGGGATATTCCAACACTTCCAAAGCTTTCGAGTCTTCAATAAGACAACTCTTTGTGAGGAAAAACTCCACATGTGGTATTTGATGAACCGCATACTTTTTCGTATAAGGTAAATCAAATTATCAATGATCTAGATAAAATTGAGCTAAATAAACCTAAACAAAGGGAAACTTATCTGCCTAGTTTTGATTTAGATTCGGATGATGAAGAATCCCCATCTCGAGAATCGAAGGCAACTCCTCTTCAGTTCCATCTCGAGGAGACTCCACCGACATCATCCGATCGCCGTGGTCGGTAGATGAAGGTGGAATGTACGCTCAAGAAGAATCGGTTGAGTTACCTACCGAGTCTACGGATGAGGGTACTTCAACTCAAATAGGCAAAAGGATGAGGAGTTATCATCCGGTGATCAGGATCATTGGGGATCCATCTAGTAGTGTTCGAGACACTAACGATGTTAGATTCTCAAAGTATGTTCAGCTGCTATGTTTCTCTCCTCGAGCCTAAGTCTATTGAGGAGACTCTATCTCGATCCAAGGCAGGTAATGACCATGCGGGAAGAAGCTGCATCGAGTTTGAAAGACAAAATGTTTTGGAACCGGTGGACAGAACCTTACATAGAAAGATTATAGGCACCAAATGGGTGTTTAAAATTAAAAGCTGATGAAAATAACGTTATTGTTCGTAATTAGGCCAGACTGGTAGCACGGGGATATTCACACCGAGGGGATAGACTATGATGAAACCTATGCTCCAGTCGCCAAATTAGAAGCAATAAGGTTGTTTTTAGCATTTGTTGCCTATAAATGTTTCAAAGTCTTTGAGATGGATGTCAAGTCTGCCTTCCTAAATGGTGTGTTACTTGAAGAAGTCTATGTAGAACTGACCTCCGGGGTTTAGGACCATTAATTAGGTCTATAAACTTCACAAGGCACTATATGGATTAAAGCAAGCACCAGGAGCTTGGTACGATACTCTGTCTGAATTCTTGATATCAATGGTTTCTCAAAAGGTAAGATAGATAGAACTTTGTTTAGGAAAGAAGTAGATGATAACATCTTATTAGTTTAAATTTATGTAGATGATATCATATTTGGTTCACCTAATCGACTTTATGTGAAGAGTTCAGTGTTCTCATGAAAAATAGGTTTGAAATGTCTATGATGGGAGAAATAACATACTTTCTAGGCTTGCAAATTAAACAGACAAGTAGGGGTATTTTTATACATCGGACTAAGTATGTGAAGGACCTTATAGATAAATTTGGGATGACTACTAGTAGGGAAGTTAAAATACCTATGGCAACTAACTTCTCTATGGATTCGGATGAGAAGGGGATACCCACGGATGCAACGGAGTATCGTGGATCGATTGGATCCTCGTTATATCTCACCGCAAGTAGACCAGGACATAGCCTTTGCGGTTGGGGTATGTGCAAGATTCCAATCAAATCCCAAGAAAACTCATCTGGAGACGGCTAAGAAAATCCTTAAATATCTTAAAGGAACTTTGCAGATTGGATTGTGGTACTCCGTCTGATGACAACCTCGAGCTTTCGGGTTATTCACACTCGGACTTTGGAGGCTGTAAAATTTATAGGATGTCCACATCTGGAACTTGTCAATTTTTAGGCAACAAGTTAATTTCTAGGTTATCTAAGAAACAAACTTCTGTTGCAACCTCCACAATCGAAGTGAATACATGGCGGTGGTAGTTGTTGCTCTCGGCTTCTCTGGATTAGTCGGCGGACTTAGAGATTATAATATTTTCACATCTTCTCGTGCCTATTCTTTGTGATAATAGTGCAATAGCCATGACATACAACCCTGTTTTGCATTCTAGGTGTAAGCATATAGACATTTCATCAGAGATCATGTTGAGAAGAATGACATTAGAATAGAAAAGATAGCAACCGAGTCTCGGAGAGCAGATATACTTACAAAACCCTTAAGTGAGTCTAGATTTAAGGAATTGTGCTTATAATTAGGATTACTTGATGCATCCTTACTGATTTATAATTTCTATTATATGTATCTTGTATTTCCTTTCTTTCTTTTCTTTCTTTAAATCTTGTCTAGAAAGAATTATCGGACTTGATATGTGTCAAAGGACAATCACGAGGTGATATCATTGATCCCCTTTGTAGGAATCAAGAATCAAGGATTAGTCATATTGACCTTATCGACTTGATAATTACTTATTCGACAACAAGTAAATCAGGAACAAGAACATAGTCACCGATCTCTTTAAGTATCGAGATAAGCTTATATAACTTGTCGACTTACTACACACACCTCTCCCCTTCTTTTAGGGCCCTTTGCGTACCATTAGGAATTAGACTTCTTGCCCGACTCTGTCTCTTGAAAGGTAGCTCTAGCCGTTGCTATAAGGTGTATGGATTCTTACTTTGACCAATGGATTGGAATGCAAACGATCTATGACCTCTCAAAAGATCCTAATCCAGGGACCACATAACAATATAAAGAATGGAAGAAAAGCCTTCAAGAAATGTCTCGAAACCACTTCTTCATGGTGAAAAGGCAACTCCGTGTGCAAAGAGCGAAGCCCTATCGCATTTGCAGTGAAGCTCAAAGCGAGAATCGAAATCCACAACTATTAAGGCAGACGACCGAGAAAGAAAGGTTCCACGCTCGAACATTGGTTGATCTTAGCGTGTTAGCGCTGCTTCATTTCGTATAGTGATAACGCTTTCTCTTTCTTAGCGCTCCGCCCCCTTATATAGTAAGGGGGACTCGGTGCGCGACTTTTCTTTTTTCTTATAGGGTTTTCTACGACTTGACTCACTTATATCTTTAGTCTCCTGGGTGGCTTTTTTCTCCTCTATTCTCTTAGTAAACGATATTCATTTCAATAGGAAGAGAGAAAGTGAGACAAGAATTATCATAGATAAGAGAGATTCGTTCTCCCCTTTGCTTTTCGATCTCATTTGTATTACGAGAAGGATTGGATTGATCTTTCAATCTTGATCGCTTCTTTTCATTTGCCGGGAAGGAATGAAGGGCGGCGAGGTGCGCATTTCAGGTTCTACCACGAAAGGGTGGGTAAGGCTACTAATGGTTTCTTGAGCTTGTGTATCTGCGAGAACAGGTTTTGAATTAACATTGTTAGGTCAGCATAAATCGTCTAATCGATAAACCTCTTCATCCTGCTCAAAACCCTTCTTTGTTTTTCTTCAAAACTTGTTTTCAAAATTATTCTCACAGCTCATCTATTTCAAAATTCTTCGGATGAGTTGTGTCTTTGAAAATCCAGCTAAGTTTAATATTCTTATATACTAGTTATATTTGGATATAAAACTTGATTTATTTAAAATAATGGCATAAAATTAACTCTGTCTTAAAAATTCTTTGTTTTTAAATAATCGAGACTGGAAGAATTTTCAAAATCTAAGACAAGGTCATTTTTTACCAAGTCTCGATAAAACCCGATCTGAAATAGGAAACCTTTATGCAAAGAAAGATATATTTAGAAACTACGTCGAGTATACTTACTATCTCTGCATAAAGTAACCCTATTAGCCGTCTAATTCGTAGGGGGCGGGCTACTTTTTACAATTTCAAGGTGAGTTAATGCCACGCGCCGGAGGTGAAGCGACTATTCTCGTATAGCCGTTGATATACTCCATGCGCTACTGATCAATCTACGGTCAAAATTAATCCTAATCTTACCACGTATCTACTTCTTCGGTTTTCCCTCTCTCTCTTCCCGATTTAAAAACTTACCCTTCGTTTTCATATTCACTTTCACAAATACTCTTACCCAATTTATCGCAAATTTCTCTCAAGTTTTACAAGATACTTACGTAAATGACTTCTTCTTCAAAAACCACAAAACTTCATAAATCCACCTACATAACAACCACAGAGTCCAAATTCAAGATGAATGACGAGATCTTTAAAAATAAATTGAAAGTAGAGATGTACATCGATTTTGAGACGACAAAGGACGAGAGAATCTCGAGATTCTTGATTCTTGGAGAGATCACGATTGAGGGATTACATTCGATGAAGTCTTCTTAAAACAAAACTCTGGACTTGCTTTGGGAGCAGAGTTCTTGACAAATATGGTGGATACCCCGATGGATTCGATACGAAGGTGGATGGCACAATTTTGTCCTATTCCAGAAACAATTGCTCGAATCTTCGATACGTCGATGGAGGGAGTAAATATATCAACGTATAAGGAAGATTCTTGGGAAGAGTCGATTGACTTAGTGTCAAGGGTAACATACGGGGAACCCGAAGGGAGTTGAAGAAGAATCTATTAAGAAGGAAATACAGGATTCTAATGACGATTGTGACGAAATCGGTGTTGGGTGACCAGAGTTCACCACGATGGATTGCGAAGCCAGTTATCTTTGTATGAGGGCAATCATCGATGGAGTTCAAGTGAACTAGGTGGATCTTCCGATTCGAAGGTTAAATAAAGAGAAGGGGAGGTTGACCTTCAACTCACATCGGGGAATGGACTTCAACGACCACGGTAAGTCTATTCAACAAGATTATCGATTCCGAATAAGTGAAGAGTAGGCGAAAAATTCGAAAACATAAGGGGATTTTGTCAAAGGATGAGAAGATTTGGGGGATGCCGGACTCGCACGACGAGTCGATGGGCAAGGGTTCGAGAGGTGCCGCACTGAGGAGGTAGTTGTTGCTCCTACGGTTGAGGAGGTGGTTGATGTTCCTATAACCGAGGAGGTGATGGCCGAAGAAGGCTGTTGTGGTCGAAAGACCTCCTCAGAGGAGGACTAGAAGAAGGTTGGTTAAAACCTCGGAAAAGAAGTCTGCTGAAGGATCGTCTGCTACTCCTTCTAAAGATATATCTGGAGATGAGGAGGAAGAAGTTGAAGTTCCTCTCGCAAAGGAGACCAAGGAAAAGGTCTCAAGGCTCGAAACTTCCATTGAAGGCTCCTAAAAACTGAAGGAATGGAGCAAGAGATTGAGACGGCAACGCTCTTGTCGGAGGAGGTGCGGTGCTTCAAATAACTTGGTGAGGTTAGCCAAATCGAAGTACCACCTTCTCCAACCAAGGAAGCGGTTCTCTCACCCATTACGGAAAAGGTACAAGTCCTTCCCTATCTGCTTCCTTATCTTCCACACTGACAATGAAGAGGTGGTGCCGGTGGCACCTCGGAGCCTCTAGAAACGGCCCGGTTGCCGAAAAGTCCAAACCTCAACCCCTCCTAAAACAGTCCAACTCACTACCCAACCTGAAACTATTCCAACCTTCACCCCAACCCCAGGTGACCAAACCACATCTACTACCCTACCAACAGATCAACCCACAACTTCACCCACTCATCAACCTCCATCATCATCTACTCAAACCGAATCTCCCATCCCTATCCCTCAAACCCAAGCTACCCTCCCTCAAATAGAACCAACCCCTCTCCCTCAAGTCCAAACAAAGACCCCTTCCTACTCTATCCTATTCTCTTCTTCCATCCATCCAAACTTGCTCTCCTTCTCCTCCACCTACTCAAGCGTATATCTCCTCCTCTTCGTCCGAATCCTCCTCTCGAGGATGAGGACAATGACTTAAGTCCAGCGATTGCCATTTCTTTGATCTTCAGCAAGATGGAGAAAAAGATGAGATCAGCCTTCAAGAGGAAGATGAAAAAGAGGACGAAGAAGATGGTGGAAGCGATCACGGAGACCATGATAGCCGGTATGAGAGAAGTCGAGGTAACACTTTACGATAAAATCACTTTTATGACTAACTCAGACCGGCCGAGAAAGTGAAGGCTCTAGAAGAGGAGGTGAAGGGTTTAAAGGATGAAGTAAAAGAATACAATCGGATGGTGGTCAACGAATTGGCACTTTGGACAAGTTTGATTTCCGAGTCAAATGCAATGATCGAATACTAAGGTGAGACTTGGCTAGTAAAGTTAAAAAGGGGAAAGGGCAGAGCAAGAAAGAAGACAAGCCCTCGCACTTGTGGTTGTAGAGACAAGGAAAGACTTGGGCATGAAGGCCAACGCACTGACCTCGGAGGCAGCTAAGGAGGACGTCGACTCAAGTCCGATGAGTTAGCCGCTCTCCGGTGAGGGTAAGTCAATTGGAAGAAGCCACGAAGGAGGATGAGGAAAAGAGGAGAAAGGAGGAGGAAGAAAGGTCGAAAAACTCTTGGTCAAGCTAAAGGAAGTTGAGCAAGCAGAGGCCAAGAGCAAAGGCAAAAAGGTAGCGGTGATGAACCCAATCGGTGACATCTCTCTTAGAGTTGCTACCAAAGGGAAAGGGAAGCGGGAAGCCGACTACTCTAATCTTTCCGAAGAACAGATCAAGAGGATCGACGAGAGAAATAATTCTTCGGAAAGAAAGAGAAGAGAAGGCAGAAGAAGGAGAAAGACTCCAACATCACCTAGAGCAGAATCGAACGAAAATGGCTGGTGAAAGGCCAAGGTGACGGGAACTTCGTGCCCTATCACACCACGTCTGCCCCTCCAAAGATGGTCTGCGGACAATATGAAAAGGAGTACAGGATAAAGAACACGGATGCCATGTGGATGTACTTTTGGTACATTCTCAAGGCCTCAGGAACTACTCAGCAAGATCCGGACCTCGCTGGCATGAGTGGATTGAGAAGGTGGACGAGGACTTCTATCATCGGCTGCCGGTTGAAGCCGATGTTGAGTTCAACGTCAACCTAGTCGCCCCATTGACCTTCGAGTATGCGGTCCCTATAAGAAAGCCGATGGAACCACCGGGCCTAGGCGGGTCAAGGGTATTATTCAAAGGGCAGAGGCTGAGTCCGGACTAGCTCGGGAGGAGGATCTTAAGCAGCTTCGGAGGAGGGTGTTCAACGGGTTGATGGTGCTCGAAGAAGATTAATGGGATGTTTAGATAAGATCAAATTCTTTTTCTTATTTCTTTATCTTATCTCGCATCTCGAATGTAATCTGTAAATGTGTAATCATCTGTGAATATAAGTGAACTTATTTGAATCATCTTGTCTTATGTTTTGAGTTTCCTTCTGCTTTCTAAGAAAACTTAAAATTTTTCTAAGTATTAATCATCTAAGGAAACTTCTATCTTAGATTAAAATTTTCCTAAAAATTTTCTAAGTCCCAAGACTTAAAAAAATTTTCTAAGTGCTAATAAACTAATATAGTCTTTAAGACTTATACTTTTCTAAAAACTTTAAATTTTTCTAAGTATGAATTAAGTGCTCTTATGTGAACGTATCCGAACTAAATGCTTATGTGCTTTAATGTACTTTAATGTGCTTATCCGATCATCTTGAATAATCTTGACTAACACCGGTTGTGAGCTTGTCTCTTTCTTTTAGTTTTAACTTCATCAAAAAGGGGGAAATTGTTAGATTAGAAGTAGTTTTGATGAATTAAAATGTATAAATAAGGATGAGCTTATAAAGATAAGTTGACCACTAAATGTGTATAAACAATTGATGTAATGAACATTAGTGCTAGGTGATCGAGCTAGGCAAAGCTAGTGTAGTCAATTTGAAGTCTAGAAAGAGAAGGTCATCGAAGACGGTCTTGAAGAAGTCATCATTGGAGCAACTAATGAAGAGCTCAAGACAAAATCGAGACCACCGAGTAGAATAAGAAAGGTTAGTCTTCACCAAGTCAACCTGCAGACGACTAGCTCAAGATCAACTCAAGTCAAGACGGTTTTTAAGAATAAGTTTGTTGAACGATTTTTAGTTTGTTACAACAAACTAATCTGCTTTCACAGAGTTTATAAATAAGTTTGAGCACGCTTAAAAGAACTAACTAACACTCATTCCAATACTCACGATTTTTATAGAGCACTCACAAAGTTTTCAAAAAGAGTTTTCATAAGTTTCTAAGTGTTTATAGAACACTCTTGTATATCTTCAAACTTCCCGCACCGTATCTTACTAGTTTTCTAGATAATTTGATAGCTTGAAGTTAGCTTGAAGAGAAGGATCTTCACATCATTGTACTTGTAATCTCGGTGAGTAACTAAGAAAGTAAGTCGCGAGGCCCTTCTTCAAGTTGAAGAAGGAGAGTGGATTTAGGATCAATTTGATCCGAGCCATTATAAATTCGGTGTTCTTTACTTCCTGTTTTTACTTATTTGTTGATAATCAATTACTCGAACAAATTCATTTAAGATTTAATTGATTGCTTTTTTATCCTAAAAGATTGAGTTAAAATTTATTTCCGCTATTCGACTTTGATATCTTGAATAGATAATCTTGTCTTTGAAAAAGATTTTGATAATCTATTCAACCCCCTTCTAGATTATCTACGGAAGACAATCTAAGCTTGTTTTAATCACTCAATCTCGGGACCAACAAATACATTTTTATTTGTTCGGTAACACGTGTTTGACCTTATAGTAACACAACCCGAGAGTGCGAATTTTTATTTTTACCTTTTCGCAAGTTTAGTACACATATTTGCCCTTATAGTATTACATATTTATCTCAAATCTTATATGTGGAGATCAAATAACCCATGAACTATTTCTTAACACATTAAAACTATTTTTCTTTAATGTTGAGATCAAATAAGCACTCAATCTTAATAAAGTCATACTTTACTAGTGAAAATAAAACTATCGAAGATTAAAGACCTATTTAATCCATATATATAAGATTAGAGACTTATTTAACCATTTTGTTATTTTTATTTTGCATTTGAGCGATTATTTTATACAAAAATATATTATTTGTGTTATAGTAACACATATTTACGATTATAGTAACATATGTTTAACATAATAATAACACCACCGGGAGCACGTAGGAGCGAATTTTTTTTTTTACCATAGTGCAAGTTTTTGGAAATACCCGCAAAACCCGACCCAACCCGGCCCAAGATCCGTGAATTTCTTATATATGTTATTTCACGGATCTTAGATCCATGAAATATTGTATATGAGAATTTGTCATATCTATAACCTTATAAAGCTAAACTTATGAAAGTTTATGTGGCAAAGCCACATTCTTTTATTTCAAAATTGCTCTCCTCTTATTCATTTAAGTTTTAATCTCAACCACCGATTTTATAAGTTTTAATCTCAATCATCCATCTATTTACATATTAGTCTATAAATACTAAATATTTCTTATTTGTTTCTCATCACAAACTCTAATATATTTCTTAATTCTCTCCTTCTTTGGTCGATTTCTTTATTCATCTTCATGACCTCTTTCATTGATTTTTTTGTTTCTCATCAAAAACTCGATTTCTTTTTTCTCTCATTCTCTAATCAATTTTCCCATTCATCTTTCTACTACTTTTTTTTTTTTTTTTTTGTTTATTTGCTACCTAATATATTTCATATGTTTCTAACGTGCTAATCTATTTTATTATTATTATTTTGTAGATTCATATTTCAAAAATTATGATAGGTATTTTTGTTGTTTTATATTTTGATTTTTTTTTCAAAAATTAATTATTGCTTTTGCATTCATATGCTTTAATGACTTTCTTTCTTTGTTTTTTTGTTTTTTTTTTTTTTTTTTTGCATATTCATATTTTGAAAATTTTGATCGTTATTTTGTTGTTTTATGTTTCATTATTTTTCTAGACTAGATGCATATTTCATATGTCGAGTTAAAAATTTTGATGTTTTTCTTTATTTTTTTAATTTTTTTACAGATTAATAATTTGAAGATTGAAATCTTTTTTTGAATATTCATATTTTGAAGTCAATGATCGGTATGTATCTATGAAGATATGATGGACGACCAATTACTTTGAACATTATGATCGATTCATAATATCTATATATATATATATATATATATATATATATATATATATTATTTTATTTTATTTTATTATATCTTTTACTTAGTCAATGTAATACTCCAAAATTCTTATATTAATTATTAATGCATGTTATTAATTTTAATAAATTAAGTATTATAATTTTATAATTTCTCAAATTGAAATAGAAATTAAATATTTATAATGTTTAATAATGTGTATCTATATACAATGTATTAGTTTGATTGAGTAATTTTGTTAAAAATGTTAAATTACCTTAATTGATTTTAATTAAACTATTTCTATAAATATATAATTTACCATTTATTATGAGCAAATTAATTGAGTTAATTGTATTTGTCATATTTAATCATTTAAAAAAATTGTTAAATAATTTTATGCAGATCTTTTTTTTTTTTTTTTAAATTTTATATTAATATAGTCAAACATTCCAATACCAAGACTAATAATTTGATAAATTTGAATATGGTTTATTTTTTTCAATTTGTATTGAATTATATTTATTTTGGACATTGTTAATATTCACAATTATTATTTCTCAATTTGTTTATTTTAAAATTTTGTAATATAAATGTATTTTATGTTGTATATAATTAATATGTTGTATATAATTAATTTAAAGTCTTGATAATTTTTGTTTACATGATTAATTTAATGAACATATAAATTTTTTTATTTACCAAACCACATAATTACACAATAATTTTTTTATGATATTTATCAAATATATTCTTTTATAATAATTAAATGAAAAAGAAATTTTATTGATTGGGAACTTTTTCAAAAAAAAGAATATCTGAATGATATGAACAACACATATATACACATTATACTAATTATATGAACAACATACATACACATTATATATATACACACATATATACTAATATAAAATAAATTTTAATAATGTGTCAATTTCAATAATTTGATTTATGTTTCATTTTTTTAAAAATAACTTAAATTCAGTTGGCTATTTTTATCCGATCAAAACTTTATTTCAGTTTGTAATCGATTGATTGTAAATTCGTAAATTTTATGTTACATTCAAAATTTCATACAAGTATTAAATTTTTATATATTGTCTATTAAGCTCTATATACGAAATCTAAATTTGAAATTTGAAAGTTTAAATCATTCTAAAATTTGTGTTCGGATATGCAATTTATAAGAAATATTACACACACCTAATCTTATGTGAATACTATTTTCATATGCATTAATTCGACCCTCTAATCAATTTTTTTCATGAATGTTCTTTATAAGAAATTTTTCAAAATTTATAATTACAAGTATAGTTTTTTTGGCGTGAAATATAAATTTGAGGATCCATTTAGTGTTTTATAGAATTATTGAGTACTATATATTTAATTTTATTTTTTTACATATTGAATTACAATTTTAATTTAAATAATTTATTATAAATTTTTAAATTTAATTTTTATTTTATATATATATATATATATATATATATTATTTTTATTATCCGCGAAATTCACGGGGGTCTAATATTAGTAGATATGTTGTCCATTTCACTTCTGAAGTCTCGAACCCTTTGTTTCAATTATCTTATAATAATAATAATAATAATAATAATAATAATAATAATAATAATAATAATAATACTTTCACGATTATTTTCACACTCTCCTTTTCGTCCTTCCACAATTATTTTTATACCATTAAAATAGAATACGCTCCATAAATTACACCCTCACACTACCATTTGAATTAAAAATATCACTTTTATTTTATTCTATTTATTCTCTCAGCTATATTTTATTTCATTAACCATTCAAAACAACCTTACAATTCTCGCTGCGAAAGAAATCATGGAAGGGAGTAAAGTTTATACATCCTGTTCACACACACAATTGTAACTCTTATCCCCTCTTCCACTGTGTGGATTAACGACATCCTCCCTTTTCTAATCGACAACTGCTAGTGTTGGGTAAGTTATGCTTCTTCCCTTTTCTCATCGACAACCAGCCATCAATAGAGTGTCGGGCAAGTTCCTTCAATCCGCTATCCTCTTAATCCATTTTTTTAAATAAATATGTGGTTGTCTATTTAATCAAAAGTTCGTTGAAATCTGCTTAATAAAAAGGGGTTTTTATGAGTGAATGACCTCTTTCAAAAGTTCGTTGAACTCTGCTCAATCAAAATCATTTTTATGCATCCATGATGTTCGTTGAAATGCTTGATTGAGTTTCTCTTTCTATTGATGTGCAAATTATGCTGTATATATCTATCTTAATCATCATCTTGTCCTTAATTTCTGGTATGTCTATTCATGTTACCTATCCTATGTATCTTGACTTGTTTATCATTATTCATGATTCGATCATTGGAATAAAATCACTCATTTTCTCTCTCGGTCTCTATTTATTTTGTTTATTATATTGATGAACCAGTTCACATGATTTCCTCGGGTTTAATTTGTTATATATTTGTCTAGATTAGCTAGGATCTTCTATTTTAATTTAAAAATAATATAGAATTAAGATGTAACATCCATCTGCATAGGTAAAACACTGTTCTGTGGATACCATGGCTTTCACATGATCTTCTATCGCTAAGTTTGCCTTTGTTAAGACGTTAGGGGGTTACTATGTTGAATGAGAGAGGGGGCGGGTATGAGGGAATTATCAATCCCCTAGTGAAATAAATAAACCAATTATCATCAAGGTTGTAAAAGTCGAAAATCAGTAATCGGACGTTTTGAGGCCGCCTAGTTTTTTTTTTTTTAAATTTTTATTAAAAAAATAATAAAATCGGCCGCCTAGATGGCGCCTGGTCACGAAAATGTCTAAAACGCCGAAATTAGACAAAATCGGAGCAGCCGGCGACTGCCTAGGCTGATTTTTGCATAATTGATTATCGTAGAAATGAAAGGAAAGAAACAGAGAAACATACTTTCAAGAAACGTGATGAACAGAATTGCCATCTTTCTGCAGATAAAAAGCAATTTACTTGAGACTTGGATTGACTTCCCGGGTCAATGGGTCTTCCAGAAATTATATTATATTTTGTTTTGAACTTTTCTTCTAGTCAAGAATTTGAAAAAGGAGGTACACTTTTAATTCTTCCTTTTCACAGCGAAGAACACGTTTTTAGCTTGTGAATTTCCCATAAAATATTTGAAGAAATAAACTATTGCCATGGGAGTCCCTATTCTGAAATTTTGACTCTCTCCTCAGTGTAAGCATTTCGAGTCATATATAAACAAGCTCAATTATATATGTCATTTCTTGTCTGTGCATAATGCCTATATAATTATTTGATGAATCAAAATATGATTTTTAATTGTTCCCTACACTTCTTTTTCATATGGTTGTGAGCTTTTGGATTTCTTAGCCAAACGTTGGAATGCCACTCTTCTATGTCAGAATTTATGTATTTTTTTCATATTAATAAATCGTAAAATAAGTAGACGCAATGGGCATAGCATTATACAAGTTTATTGTGATTCGCTTGAAAGTTGAAATTAGTCGTTGTGTGGATTCTTGGCGTTTCTTTTCTATTTATAGGAAGAGTCTATGGCGTTTAATATCAATATTATTTCGTATCAGTTGAGGTCCTGTGTGTTTGAAAGATTACACATTTGTATGCCTGGGATGTCTTGATATGTTGTTGATTGGTTTGGTTGCTATTGATGCTGTTTGATTTGATCAATATAGTTGTTGTAATTGTTGATTGTTTGGGCCGCTGTGCTATAGTTGTAGTTGCTGTTTGTTTTTGTTGCTTTTTTCATTTGGCTAACAACAGGTTTTTATTTTGTTATTGGTCCTTTATTTTGGTGTTCGAGAGTTGTCGCAGAATAATCTGATCCACTTGCTTAGTTGGGAATTTGTTGATTTTATTTCTCCTTTATACCTGGTTTTATTTTTGGTCCATTATATTAGTCCATCGGTTTTTTTCCCCTCAAATCAGTGATGTGATTCCATTTCAGGTTTATGATATGGCTCCCAGAGGTCCATCGAATTTGAGACAAGAATGTAACCTTGTTTCAAGAACAGCTATTGAAGGACTTCTTCATAAAGAAAGAAGTATATGAATTCAACATGAAACAACTCAAAATCAAATACATTGCCAAACAATTAGAACACCGGCTGTCAAACTATACAAAATCATTTTACTATTGAAAGTGACAATACTTTGTCATACTTAGCATCTCAGGCTTCCAAAATAACTGCGGTTGTAAGTTGTAACCTCTCCATTTCCATCTATGGAGAGCATTCAACATGCATCAAGTGAAGATGCTGCTGCAACAACAGGTAATATTATTATTTTGAATTGTTTTAATACGTCATGTTCTTTACCATCTAATATCTCTATGTTCTTTACCATCTAACATTTCTAGTTCTAGGTTATCTTTAATGACATTTGATAACAACAACCTCATTGATACGGATGTAAACGAGCCGAGCCGAGCCGAATACCATCAGGCTCGAGCTCGGCTCGTTTGGATTTTTTTGGGCTCGTGCTCGGTTCGTACTTTATTTATTGAGCTCGAGCTCGGCTCGAATGTAAATTATTTGGCTCGCGAATAGTTCGAGTTCGATTCGCCAAAAGTTCGTTAATAAAATAATCGAGTCTAGTTCAAGTTCGATTCGAAAAAAGCTCGTTAATGAGATAATCAAGCCTAGTTCGAGTTCGGCTCGAAAAAGCTCGTTAACGAGTTAATCGATCTGGTTCGAACTCGGTTCGAAAAAGCTCGTTAACAAATTAATCAAAGTAGTTTGAGCTCGACTAAAAAAAAGGCTCGTTAATGAGTTAATCGAGCCTAATTCGAGCTCGGCTCGAAAAAAGCTCATTTACAAATTAATCATAAAACACGACTACAAAATTAAGTTAGTATTACACCAATAATATAAGTTAGTTTATATTTAATTCTTTAATAGAATTGATAAGTTAAATTTTCTTTAATATATATATATATATATATATATATATATATATATATATATATATATATATTACAATAAGCCGAGCCTATTCGCGAGCCTTAAACGAGCCTGTTCGCGAAGCTTTGTAAACGAGCTGTTCGCGAACAGTGCTCGCAAGCCTTGTAAATGAGCCTGCTCGTGAGCTTTCGAACCAAATACCCCTGTGCTCGAGCTCGACTCGATAAAATAAACGAAGCTCGAATTTGGGCTCGAGCTCGTGAAATTTAACGAACGAATTCGAACGAATATTTTTCGAAATGAGCCCCGAATAGTTCGCGAACGGCTTGGCTCATTTACATCCCTACTCATTGAACTGTGCTTTACCACCGGTAGGAGTGTGCAATGCTATAAATTTCAATTCAGTTTGGTTTGTCAGTTTTTTATTGGTAATAACGGAACATCGAATCAAATTTTGAAAAATTTAATTTTCAAAATTGAACACCGAACCATAAATTAAAAACCGAACCAAAATTAATATTAAAGTTTGATTTTGTCGATTTTTTTTTCGTTTTGATCGTTTTTTGCACACCCATAACTAGTGGAGAGAAAACTTCATTGTAATCAAGAACTTTTATTTGTGTGAAGCCTCTAGGATCTAGCTACTAGTGTGGCTTTGAATTTGCATTTTAAATAATAATTCAAATTTATACAAATTTTATAGGCTCTTAAAATAAAATGTAAGAAATTTATATTTTTGTTGTGTTAATTTACTAAATTTTGTGTGATATGAATATTATATTTTTTTGTCTGATTTTTGAAATATTGTGATGTGATGCATTAGAATTTGATATTAGTATGCTTTTTTTTTTTTAAAACATAATATTAATATGCATTGAAATTGAATTAATAAAAGTATGTATAGGTAAAGAAAAAAAAATTTAACAAAATAGTCAAAAATTGAATGACATATATACAAATTCCTACCAAATTCAAAAGCAAAAACACGCCCAGTTTGAGCCTCCAACCATGAGGGTTTCTAGGAAAATAAAAGTCAAGAATTTGGCGAGGGTTTAACGAGACATGATTACAAAAAAACTAAAAGAAATATGCGATGAACAGAAAAAGAGAGGGTTAAAAAATAGGAGAAAAAACTTAATGATGGTGAATCTTGCAGCTGTTTTAAGCATGTGGTGAGGGTTTAATCCTCACCAATCAGGTTTTGCGAGGGATTTCCCTCACCTTTGCCATTGCCGTCGGTGAGTTTTTATGGTGATTATTAACTACAATTGGGTTACCTGAATTTTAGAATTTTTTTACCAAAATCTCAAATTGATGAAATTTTTACTGTCGAGTTCGGTTCAAATATCCGAAACCAAGTACCCACCCCTACTACGAAGTTATAGCAATTTAAAAAGAAAAATAATGGAATTGAAAATTAGAAGTTACTGAAACTAAAGAAGCTATAGCAATTTGAGAATTTTGAGTGCAATAAATTTAATGCATAACAAAAACCTAAAATATCAAGCAAAAACCTATTTGTATCAAATATAAACCACATTTATAATTGAAAAATATATAATTTGAATTATCACAAATGCATATATATATATATATATATATATATATATATATATATATAAATTGTAGACCAGTCTACTGTGATTTAATATTCCACATAATTCATACAATATAGTATAAATGTTAAGAGGTTAGACTTGTTATTCGAGCCAACTATTAGAAGTTCAAGCTTGGCTCGAGCATAAATCACATCAAGCCAAATTCAGCTCAAGCATTAATCAAGTCAAGCCAAACTCAAGCTTGGCTCGAGCATAAATCACATCAAGCCAAATTCAGCTCAAGCATTAATCAAGTCAAGCCAAACTCAGCTCTATAATAATTAGCTAGAAATAGAACTCGACTCGACTCGCTAACAAATCTAACGGGCCTATCAAGCCCAACAAGCCACATCAAGTCGAGCCTAATGGAATTTTAAGAACTTTTTATCTATGGAACCAAACAAATCGAACCCAAGCCAACTCGTTAAGTAAACAAGTACTTTTGCGAGCTCGAACTCAGCTCGTTTAACAGTACGCATTGAGCCGAGTTGAGACCTAATGAACCGAGCACCTGACCAGCTCGTTTATTTTAACAAGCCTAGTTGGCTACAAACACCATAAATAATTATACAACCAACATTCAAATCATCGAAAATTGCTTATTCAACTAGAAATCAACACCCTTGTTTGCAACAAACTTAACAAGTAAATTTGCTGCTTCAGCAGATTTACCAAAAGCCAAAAACCATGAAAAGAAAGAGACATTCAGTACAGATCACTCTCCTTGTGAGTGTGAATCACACAATCTGAAGTCGGGTAAGAAATGCAGGTGAGCAAGTATCCATCCTTCATCTGGTTATCATCAAGAAACGAACCGTCAGATTGATCAACAGACCCTGAAACCATTTTTCCTGCACAAGTGGAGCAAGCACCGGCCCTGCATGAATATGGCAGCTCGACTCCTGCATTCTCAGCTGAGTCAAGAATGTAACAATCATCAGGGGCTTCAAACTCACATTCATCACCATCTGGCCCGACTAATTTGACCTTGTATACAGCCATTGCAGATGCTCTGAAATCGGGTTTTGTTTTCAAGCCAAATGCTTTGGAGACACTCTTTCCAGAAGTCAATGCAATCGGGCTTTTGATAAATGCAGTGGTTGTTCGGTTTTGGGTAGTGTTTCTGATCATAAAGTTTGTGGGAAGCAGTGCCGTAGCCATATTCTCCTGGATAGGCAATTATAAACTTATTAATGCCACACAAATATTTATAAATACTACCTTCATTTCGGGTTAAGTGTCTTTATAACAATTTACTAATAAATAAGGAATTTAAAATTTAGACATTTTTATCCTCAATCAATTAAAAAAAAACATATGGTAGATGAAAGATAATTGAAGAATTAAACACATGAAATGAACAATAAAAATTTGGTTAATTAAATAAATACTTGGAGATCCCTTTGGTGGGGCAAATTGGGAAGAAATGAGAGTAAAATATTTAAAAGGACAAATAATTACAAGCAAAATTAAGCATCTAAAAAGACACTTATTGTGAAAGGGAGAGTCCTGCTACTTTTGAGGTTCAGCCTAATTACACAATATAAAAAAAGAAAAGAAGTTTATTTTCGTACAAGTACCCCTAGTATTAACAAACCTTGATATTTGTATTTTCTCTTACCGCTGTAATAGGTAGTTCTTCTAATTAAAATGATTGGGATCTACGAACTATGAACTAATGATAAAATTAAGAAAGAGCTAAGATGCCCAATGTTTGGTTCTACAAGGAGTTGTCTGAATGGCTGTTTTACAGTGGTAAAAATTAACAGCTTTGCAGCAGAGCTAAGCATCAGTACAGAAAGTAAGACTATGATGACTGTTATATGTGCCTTGTTGCGTAAAGACTAAAACATCGATGAAATACTGATGATTCATTTATGTAGCAACAAAGCAATACATGTTTGGAGCATTATGAGAAGTGCAAGCGAATTGCTCTTTACCCTTCACTCGAAGCTCCACAAAAATAACTAAATTAATTGGACAGAATTATTCTGAGACAAAACTAATACATTCCGCAACATTTTAAGACTGTACATCACAATTGCATCAGAGCAAGCAATTGTCTTACCAACACGTCTCAAATACAAACAGGTGAGGCATAGGAGATTCCTTCGTTTTGGAATCAGAGTCAAAGTAGTGTAACTTAAAAATACACGAAAGGATTTCGATTCTTTCCTCACCCCAAAACATTCCAACCGAAGACACACTAAAACTAACATTAGATTTAATCTCGACACATTACACAGCAACAAAAACAAAACTGGTAAAAATGTTAATATCAGGGCATAACTTTGTTCACTGAAAGTTTAAAATCGCATTCGCGGTTAATTGTCAAAGCTTTGACGAACAAAAAAATTTGTGTTTTGAAACGAACTCACGATTACGAGAAAATTATTAACTCCAGCCTGAAATAAAAACTTAGAACATCAAATATTTGCAGTACATAGTCGAACAGTCAGATTAAGAAGCATGATTTCCAAAAAATTAAGCACAACAAAAATTCTCACTGGCCAAGAAGGGCATGTTCAACGTTGTTTATCAATGAAAATCCCCTTCGCACCCAGAATCATCATTAATATTTAAAATTCTCACACGCATCAAAAGAACAGCTTCCAGATTTGCATGTACAGCTAACTTTTCGTTTTCAATTAAAACAAAACACGAAACAATATAAAAGATCAAGAAAAAAATTACCGCAAGACACTAACAAATTCACAACGATTCGTACACATAACAAAAAATACATATCATGGTTACATCAAAGTCGAACACTTACGGATTTTCAAGATCGGATCTCGGTACACTGGCTGGCTGCAAATTGATTTTTCTTTTCGCTCTTAGACTTTGGAGCGGCGTGAAGAAAGAATGGCGGAGATATCGAGGGTAGGAATAGGGTTTTAGGAGTAAGAATGAAACAGCGAGGAAACCTGAATTTATAGGAAAGAGGAAATGGGAAAGAGGCGTCTCTTGGAATTGGGAATGGGTGAGTCCTTTCTGCTGCCATTTGACACTCAATTTGCACAACTTACTATACTTTATTTATTTTATGGGGGCACCTTTACCAATTATTAAATTATTAAATTAGTCTTTTCTGAATTATTAAACGAAAATAAAAATTACGCAATATTTAAGCTATTTATTTATCTTGCTAAATAGATCCACCGATATTTGAAATTATTTAATTCATCTGCCTTAAAAAGATACAAATCGACGGATTACCATTAAAAACTTGTGTAAATTAGGTATATACGATAAATTTTATTTTTACTATCACCGTCATGTACATTTACTATAATTGTCAGTGCATATTTATGACAAGAATGGTGGATGTGCATGACAATGATACTAAAATAGGAGTTATTACTCACTTATTACTATATTTAAAATATTATTAAGTTGTTTTATTCTTATTTAAATATTATTTAAAATATTATTCATCCGTCCCAATATTTCTTTCATAGAGAGGGAGGCACAATTATTAAGAAAAGTGGAGAAAATGTAGGAGAGAGAATAAAATGTAATGATATTTTGGGTGTTGAATGAGATAAATTATAGGAGAGAGAATAACGTAGAATAAAATAAGAGTGATATTTTTAAATTTAAATGGTATTGTGAGGATGTAGTTTATGGAGGATATTATTTTTTTAGTGTGTAAAAGTAATATTGGGATGTCCAAATAAGACAAGTGTGAAAGTAATATTGGAACGGAGGGAGTATATCTTATGTTTTTTTAGAATCAATTACTCTTAGATATAACTTTTTACTACTCATTACTATTAGATATTACATTTTTTTAAAAATACAACTAGATACAATCTCCCCATAGAAAATACCCTTATTACCCTCAACTTGATTTTACCACCGCTGCTTATTAAATATCTCATCTCCTTATTTCAAAATTACATTCTCTTTCTGAAAACCCTCATTCTCTCTCTATCTCTATGAATCCAACTTCAACGCCAAATTTCATGAAGAAATCTTTACTATGTTGTTAGTCTACAGGTTGCCAACCCCATGGTCCTCTGTTGTTGTCCGTCCACGGACCTAGCAGCGCCGCCACCCGTCGAAGATAACTGAAAATCGACGAGATTACAACAATGTGATGAAAATTGGAGAATGGTGTAGATTGTCAAAACTTCTTATTATCCTATGTATTTGAAAATAAAACATTGTCTTAATATTCTAGGTTGAAACTCCATATTCTAAATAAAAATTATACTCTCATCTCAATTTTGGAAGCATCGGCTGAGCACATGCATATCATGGCCCAAGTTGTATCAACATTGCAAAATGACTTCTAGAACGACTTGTTGATCTAGGACCAACCACTCATCCTCCCAATGGATTTTTATTAGATCATCAAGACATGTTGTGGCACAAAATATTTCAAGTGCCATAGACCAACACGTGGCGGACAGCGATGAGAAGAGCCCTGATCCTCGTCGAGTAGCCCGGCGAGCAAAATATTGCCAACAGAGCTACTCGACGAGCAGTGAGCAAACTAGCAAGCGAGCGTTGTTGTCCCCGCCATGAAGAGAAGACACCATCCTCGCTTAGTAGGAGGAGCTCGGTGTCGAGCAAGCCGACGACAACGGATATGCGAGGACGGTGAACAATGCCGTGTTGAGCAAATGACATCGAGGTCGGCCTCGCCCGACTAATGTGATCATTCCGAGAAGGGAAAGATTTCCTCGTAACAATGCATCGAACATACCACCTACCTAGTTTAGAAACAAATCTTCCCTTCGTCATAATATTCTCGTATGATGGATAATTGGCATGATATGGGTGGCCCGCAACTTGTCCTGCCGTGCAAATCGCTGTCACGCTCGAGACATTAGAGATCCATGCATTTAATGCTTCAGAGAGACACTTTGTAACTATAAATATAGCCTTTAAGGCACAATAAAAGGGTCTCAAAATCTCTATTAAAGACTGAAGTTTAAAACCCTCAAAGAAATCCTCTAGTATTTCTTTGCTTTCTTGCTTTTATTCAAGCATTTATTTCTCATTATCTTCATTGAATGTATTCTAGCCTTTATTGCTATAATCATTTGATCTTTTAATTGTTATATATGTATTAAAGAAATTAAAAGCACAAGTATTATTGATTGTTTGATACGGGTAAGTCGTTGTTGAGTGCATATTATGTGGTTTAATTCCTTGTTGAGTTCATCGTTCATGATCTTGCATGTTAGAACTCGCTTCTAGACTTATTGAAGTTGGAAATTGTAAAGATAATTAAAGGTCTTGTTTGTTTGGAAAGTCATGTGAAATTAAAGTCATTTTGTCTCTCTTTATGAGTTTTTTTGTCCTTATATTTAGTAAAGCTTGATTGTTGACAAGAGTTTGGTGAATTGAAAAGAAAAGTGTGGTTGGTGTAATGTGTGAAGTTTGATGAGAGAATATGGAAGAAAAGTTGAATTAATAATGAGAAAAATGAAAGTGAAAGAAAAAATTCAACTGTGAGCTTGAAGTGCAAGAAATGTCTCAAAAGATATGGGGTGGTAACTACATTTGAAAAGAATGAAAAAGAAAAGAAAGAGTGATGATTGTTGAAATTTGAGGAGAAATTGTATTGAATTGCATAATCAACTCTCATTTGTTTTACTAATTGTTGAGTCACTTGTCCAAAATTCTCCCACCTTCCAAATAGCTTACATTACAACCTTTAGAAAGTCCTCTTTGATACATGTTTGAAGTACAAAAAGAAAATAATGGAGATTAAGTCTATTGACAAACATATGGTGTGCATTTTGGTGGATTGATGATTGAGTGCATACACGTCCACAACATTTGGCTCAACCTGTGCCAACCTTCAACCAAGGCCGGCTCAACCCAGGCTAACTCGACCAACGCCTGCCGACACTCGACCGCCGAGACTAAACTCGGACCGAGTCGGCACCTTCCCACCTGAGCTCGACCGATTCTAGCCGAGTTGAAACACAAATCTGTCCCGAAGCTAAGCGTCCATTCAGCTCAACCTGTGCCAACCTTCAACTCGCACCGAGGGTCCTCCTAGCTAATCGAGTGAGTTTAACTCGAACCAAGTTGACTCGGTTAACTCGGTCGAGTTGGACCGATTCCATTTGTTTCCGCAATTTCTAATACTTTGCCCTAGGTCCTCATTATTTAAACCCCTAATTTTAGATTTTCATTAACTCTCCAACACTTTAAACACTCTACTCTTTTGATTAAACAAATATGTTCACACTTTAGTAGGTGTTCTTCATTCCCTTTTAATTCTTGCAAGCTAGTTGATAATTTTTTGATACAATCAAGTATAATTAACATAAACAAGGTGACTTCCACCCTTTATATCTATTTTTGTTGGTTTAATTTCGTATTAGTATGTCTCTCTCTTATTTAATTTTCAGGGTTAATTAATTTTCTTGATTATTGGCTAAATCCTCATGTGTTTGGGTGTGATGATCCTTTGATGAGTCAATTATGGTGATCATGTGATTGGGTGTTCTATTTATTGATGTGATTGATTATTATAATGTGATTTGCATGATTTAATTGCTAGATTAGACTTTGATCCATTGTTTGTTAATTTGATTTTCACAAGGATACTTGGATTATATTGTTGAATTAATGCGACTTGATTTTGTAATTGAAGTTAATATTGTGTTAACTCGGGAGCCTTGTTTGATTTTCATTAGAACCGACATTAGAATACATTGATGACTTGGTATTCCGTCTTGTAATTGGTGAGGGTATTAGGGTGTCGTCTCAAAATAATTCTACGTGTTAATTGTTTGTATTGAACCTAGACTTATCAAGTACGGTTTCATATAAATTTTTGTGGATTGCTCCCATCATCCCTCGTTAATTGAAACCTCAATCTCGTGTGAACCGTAATTGATGACTCATTGGTGATTTGTACCCGAACACCCATTTCTCATATTTGTTACATATTGCTTGTTTGCTTTTGTTAAGTTTATTTGCTTAATTGAGTTATTGCTTTATAATTTCTACAAACACCGAGTTAGATGCTATAATACCATGCCGACTTTTAATTTTGGGGATCCTAGCCTTCACTAATTTATTGGGTTCGATAAATCTATTGGTCTCATAATACTTGTTGCTAAACTACGAGTCAATCAAGTGCATGTCTACTAATCACTCTGTTGGAGTGCAAACTTAGGGCCCCTGACAACATCATACACGCGCTGCCCCTGTTTGGCATGACACAACAGTACGATAAGACTGAAATCACGAAAGTGGTGTTCAAGATAGCATCTCATTGTCTATGAGACTATGTACGTTTTTGCATTCAAATTATTACTTATTTATCAAAGTTGATAAAAAAACATAATTAATTTTTATTTTATGTAGAATATTTTATTATTTTTAAAATAAATATAAATTATTATAAAGGTACACAAACTATAACAAATATAACTAAATTAATAAACTTATACTCAGTTTAGGAAAATCTTTCACATGCGGGAGGACACACATTTTAAGAAAGAAGAGTAATGATTGAGGTTTCGAGGGGTAATTTTGTAAATTTTTATGTAGAGGGTAATTTAATAATTTTTATGTATAAAGTAAAAATATATATTGGATTATGTGTATGTGTGAGTAAAAAGGTAATGACAATATTTAGTGTAAATTAGTGAAGATTATGAGGGTGAAGCTTATAAAGGATTTTCCATTATAAGGGTGTGAAAGTTATAATGGATTTGATTTAAAAAGAAAAGTATAAAAAGGTTTTATAGGACAAAGAGAAGAGGGGTTTTTCTATGGTCAGGAAGGCTTCGCCCTGCTCGACATCGAGAGATACATTGAATATCGTTAGATCAACAATCCAACGTATGAAATTTATTTTAAATAATTGCACTTTGCATTAGTGCATTTGCACTGTATATCTTGCATCGCCCTATTAATAAATTAAATTAACAAATATAAAATGACGAAATTATCCTTATTAATTTAAAATAGATATATATATATATATATATATATATCTAATATTAAAACACTTTTAAATGTACATAATTCAGATTTACAATTTTCTCTACTCAACTTTCTTACGATCAAGCCCTAGATATTTTGGGAGCAACCAAATTTACATCAAATTTGAGATCGCGAAGCTCGATCAGCTCTTCAATTTCGACGGCGGAGCACTGCCAACTTTCCTTCTATTTCCATATATTTTCGGCATTTGAGTAGTATGTGATGGAGAGGGGCAATAATAGGACAACGTCGAACAGAAACATGCAATTCGTTCCGTGTCTTTATACAATATTGATCAAGATATGAATTCAGTATTTTTCAATTTGATTACTTGGTTGTAAATGCAATTCAAATTTTATTATGCCTAATGTGTCTCAATTCGTATAATATTCAGTAATTTTTGTGATTGCGCTGATGGTATGATCCCGGTAACTAGCATTTTTCTCTTAAAGTGTAGTTATGATTTGATTTTTGTATTTATGAATGAAGTTAGTTTGCTTCAATGTGTGGGAATTAGGATTTACGCAGAAGATGTTGTTGCAACAGAAATTTCTTGATTGCATGTCTTTTGGCTAAAATATGTTGAGAAGTGAAATAAATTGGTTAAACGTGAGTAATGGGTTATAGTTTACAGGCTCAGTGAAGATGAAGTATTGGTTTGTAATGAGTTTAACTGATTACAAATGTAGAATTTAAGTTCCAATTACTGGTTTGTAATGAGTCTATAGAGGCTCTTTAAAAAAATAAAAAAATTATAGAGACTTTAATTGATCATAAATGAAAATTTTAGGGAAAAGGATGATTAAATTCAGTGAGGGAGACTACTTAATGTTGTTAAGTGTACGAAAAGTGTGCATAATATTCATTTTCATTTTTCTAAGCTAAATTGTTTAAATGATGTTGGTATTTGATACTTCATTACATATTAAATCATAATTTTTGTCCGTTTACCAAAAGGTCTAGATTTATAAAGAGGAATAAGATTTATGTTGTGCTTGAAACGAAGAACAAGTGAGAGTCTTTTCTCTTAAAGTGCATTGAAAGCTGGACGAAGATATATTTGCTTGTAATGGGTTTTGCTTTTTTTTTTTAAAAAAAAATAACTATAACATATATATGTATATATGCTACATAATTACTCTTCATAGTTTTATAAGCATCGATGTAAACTTTAATGTGATTATATATAGTTTGATAGATGATCACAATGGAGAGAATATCTGGATTAGCAACTCTATAAGCAAAGTCATCTCTCGCCGAGGGATCGAGAAGTGCGAGGTTCAAACCCACCCATTATTTCGTGAAAATGTGATTACCGGATTCGATGAGATCAATCTCTACCTCTCATGGATCTGAGTATGTGTAATTTTCAGTTGTCTTTGTTTTATTTGTGATTCTCATTTTGAATTTGTGAGTGTGTGCAGTGTAAATTCTATAGGCGCAAGCGGCGAGGAATCCGTAGGAGAAGAACACGAGTTTGGAGAACATGTCTTTGATGGATTTGGAATTTGGAATTTAATTGATTTATTTCCTTGAGCATAACTTTTCTTTTCTTAGCGACCTTTTTAATTTGTTGGGAGGATGAATTAAGTGATTCTCATTGTAGGATGCTAGCATTATAAATTTGTGAAATTATTGGTATTTTGCTAATTTAATATCATTTTTTGGGTATTAATGAATTATTGCAAAGTCGTTGGTTTATTAGATTCATTTGTATTGTTTCCATAATAAAATTTCAATTTAACCACCTATCAAATTGTCATAATTCCTTTCATTGACGAATAATGTCTGTAGTTTAAGGGAGAAAAGGCTCAAAGAATGTCATCTTGAACGGTAAAGATCGCATTTATATATTGCTTTTGGTCAGTTAGTATTAGTGTGAGTGTGTAAGTTACTCCACATGTCATCATATGCCTACAAAATTTAATCTCAAGGAGATGACTTTGAGTAGAATATTGAAAGAAATTTATAAAGCATTGAGAGTGAATATTAATGGTGATACTATTGAACTAAAAGATGATGAAGATTTAAAGAAGGTTGTTGGCCGTCACCTCGGGATCAATTTACAAGGATTGAAGTACGGATAAAAAAAAAAATTTACAAGGATTGAAGTAACTTGGAACCTTAAGAAGACAAAACGTACATAGATGATGGACTTACATGATTTAACAATTGAAAACCTTACTCAATTTCTGTTCCACACCATATCAATCTATTTAGATTTGTTTTTGTCTTTTCTTAAACAAGATTTTATTATTTTAATAAGATATTTTCCTTGAAAGAGATTTTAATTTGTTTTTTATTTATAAAAGAAGGCTCTAAATTGAGAACAATTGCCCTTCAATTTCCATCATAAATAAAGGTAATTAAGATGGATGGTTCACAAATTTGCTAAATGCAGAAAAATTAAACATATGAATCTGAAATTAAGGCGATTAAGATAAAAATGATTTATTCCAAATCAATATAATCTAAATACCAACAAATTTAAATGATCGAAACCAAATGGAAAACAAATTGACAGTGGCTCAAAAGAAGAAAGGCCATAAGGCTAATCAAAATACTCACTAGTAACTAAAAAGGGGAAAGCAGAAAATGGCAAAATATAATTGAAAATTCGGAAGCTTGCTACTTTGCTAATTGTTTTCGGCTAGGTTAGCCAATTAAATGAGCAACTGGTCGATGTGTGCACTTGTATACTTCTCGATTTCTTGGAAAAATATCAAGTACTACGCACCATATTTAATAAATATGTAGATTATATACCATGAAATCATTTATCACGAAATGCTAACACAAAATAATGTTGAAACAAACGAACTACAAGTAAAAATAAAGAATCTACAGAACACATCCTTCAATTGGTTACCAAAGTTGAATAAGAGAAAATAAAGATGCTCATCGGTTTCTTTGTACCAGTCACAATAAACTGCAAGTATAAGATCCCTTTGGAAAATTTGATATTCTACACTTTACATTAAAATTTGCAATTAATATATTAAAATCTATAACTTCTAATTTATTCATAGAACATGATCTTGAGGTAAGAATTAAACCATCTATAACAAGATACAAATAAACAAGATGAAAATTTTATAACATTCTTAACTTAAAGCTACTTCCAAGGAAGCAAGATAAAATATTTCAATAAATCAAAATAAGCAAAGCGTGCAAATTCTCTAAACTAGCTATCCCGATAGAACTGTTGTTGTTTCATCAATTGGTTCATTAGAAATTCACACAGATTAACATATTTCATGCGCAGGACATACTAAGAAAAACTACCCCACAAATATATATTAATCAATGACAAACAATTCTTGTTATACCACGTCTCATATACGAGACGATTATCACACAAAAGTTCTTTTTAAAATAAAGAAATAGATGTTATACCTGTAGCTCCATGAGCAAAATGACATTTGCTTCCAAAGGGACACACGCAGTAACTCTCCTTGTTACAAATCCTTATTTTCCAATTCGAAGGCTTCAACATCGATGCACTAGGCAAGTCTTAAGCAAGCAAAATCATGAAGAGCCCAATAATTTACCTTTTAACTTATAAGTATTTGAAGGCACTGCAAATTATAAAATACATCACATATATATAATATCAAACCGTAAGACAACCCCAAAATAGTTCGGACATTTAAATGAATACATCATAGGGCATAAATTTTTGGTTTATTTTCTTTCATATCTCTATTTTCTTTGTTCTCCATCCACATATATATGTTTTCATATATGAAATATACATATACATTAAAATTCAGATATAATATATATGCACATAGTATCATACTTACATATATTTTTTTCCTCAAAGATAATTTCATTAAAAATCCAACAAAGTGTATGAGCTCCCACAGCGCCAAGTAAAAGAATTAACGACTTAATGCTAGTCTAGGATTAATGCTCCAATCAATAAATATATCATACATATATCACGAAGTTGGAAAAATTTGGGGGAGGGCCAGGGCCACCCCCACTATTTACGTGGTTCCGCCACTAGCCAAGGGAAATATTTGTTCTCGATACAACCTCTAAACATCGAAGGTTCAATGGGAAAAATAAAGGATAGTATGCATAATATTAGAGGCTTATTTTACCGCACATACTCACCTTTGATCGTCTATATCCGCATCATATGTGACTCCTCGCAGAAGACGAAGAAGAAACGAAGGAAGGAGACGAGAGCGATGGACTCCGCAATGGATAGGACGGACCATACGAAATCGACGTCCCACCCACCGGAAAGCTGCCGCTGGCCCAACCGACATATTTAGGGTTCTTCACTCCTTCATTTGTTCGGAGAAGAAACCAGATATGTTTAGGAATTAAAATGATGTTTAAATAATTTAATTTATTGATAATTAAATTAGTATAAAAGAAAAGAAAGTTAATTTATATTTTAAAGGATATATCAAGTAATTATATATATATTTTTAAAAAATTATTTATTTTGCCTTTGTGCGAAACTAGATGACTTAGAGCGAAATTTAATGATGTGTCCAATTATCATTGGATGCTGACGTCAGGCGGGCGAACGCCCTTCCCGACCATAGAAAAACCCAAGAGGGTAATATATAACAAAAATTAAAAAGCATAATATTTTGTTTAACTTATAATATCTAAAGAAAATCAACAAACATAATCTTTAATATGAACTATAGAATTAAAAAAAAAAATTCTAAAACTGTCCAAAAAAATTAATATTTTTTTATATCAGTATAATAAATTTATTGAAATCTCAAATAGCCTTTGGGTAAGAGAGTTACCCACCACAACAATATTAGCTACATTCTTACAACCATGTTCTATCAACTAAATAACAGCAATAGCATGCCTCGTCTTTGAAAAATTTACATGGATTAGATAACCATTCATTAAAGCCAAGACTTACTTTTTAATTCCTTGCATTGCGCCCAACTTCATATACGGATTTTCAGCTCCTCAATCATTACTGACCACGAAACACCAAAGCATTCCTAGACTTCCGTATTAGCTAAGTGACTCCCTCCCAAACGGAAATGACAAATATGGCAAATTCTTTCCTCTTCTTCCCTCTAAAAAGCCTACTAAAAATGGAGTAGGTTCATTGAGGGATTAGAGGAAAGAGTAGCAAGAATTCCCGCATTCCATCCACATTTCATTACAAAAACACAACTAATGTTGGATTCAAGAAAGGCAGTTTCTTCGCTGTAATTTTGTAGTCGTAGGAACCCATTCCCAAAGGACTCTCCAAGCATGAACTCTAACTTTTGGAGGAACGAACTTATTCACATTAAAACATATTCCTCCTTTCATCCTTGGTTTGCTTACAATTTTGATGATGATAGTTGTTCGTATGTCGCATTAACTAAAAATTCTCCATTTAGTCCATGTCTCCAAGTCCATTTATCTGAAATTCACTATTTAGAATTAACACCATTTAAAATAGATAATAAGTCGATTAGCATAGACATCTCTCTCTCTCTCTCTCTCTCTCTCTCTCTCTCTCTCTCTCTCTCTCTCTCTCTCTCTCTCTCTCTCTCTCTCTCTCTCTCTCTCCCTCCCTCCCTCCCTCCCTCCCTCCCTCCCTCCCTCCCTCCCTCCCTCCCTCCCTCCAAGTACCTTCTTCCCATTCACCCATTTATCCAATGCTGCTATCTCCTAGCTCCCAGTACACCCCTTTCTACGTTACCCTAAGACTCTCCCCACCTATAATGCACGGATTCTTCTAAAAATACTATAATGCAAAGATCGGATTCGCACCCGCTCCTTAAAAGGGGTGAGATTCTCGAATCCGCGAGTACATTGCGTATCCGATTGCCACGTGGCGAATCCATCACGAATCCGATTGCCACGTGGCGAATCGGTAATAAATAAAGCCCGACACACTCGCGAATCCGGTGGACGAATCCAACTTATGATTAGATGGAGACATTCAATTAAACATTAAATATATTATTTCAATTGAATTTTATTATGTAATGTAACTTTGTAACTTAAATTGACATTGTAACACTCATTTTAGATTGAATTCACTATTATGATTTACGTATTGGATGAACAAAATTGAATTGTTGTTTTATTACTTAATTAAATTAAATTATTAATTATAGGTTTAAGTTTTGAAAGAGAAAAATGTGAATTACATTCATTTGACTTACAAATTTTTAAAAATATATATTTTTATATATAATAAAATATAAATAAATAGACGTATCCTTCACGAATCGCACCTAATTTTTTTAAAAAATCGTATCCCCGCACTCCGTATCGCTTCCGCACTTTCGCACCTCGCACCCGTGCAATATAGCTCCCCACCTAGACCTAACCACTCCCGCCTATAAGCTTTCTTTTCATTAATAAATCTCCAAACCCTTTTCCCAAGTAGGGCTTCATTAAAACATTCTAAATTAATCTTTGACCCCCAACCCCTGACAATACTTTGGTGCACAAATTGTTGACCATTTGACCGAGGACACTTTTTTTTCATTCTCCCTCCACCCCACCCTGAAAGAAGAAACACTGAATTTTAATAATATCACAGTGAATTTATTTGTGTAGTTGATAAATGGACATAAGATAAACCGGGAGAGCCGTGAGCACCGCATTCACGAGAGTCAATCGTCCTCCGATAGAGATCTTTGAACCACCACAAAAAAACGAATTTAGCGAGGGGGTTAGCGAGGGAATTAACGAGGGGAGGGGTTTGGTGAGGGCTTTACCGAGGAAGGTAGCCCTCGACAAAAACCTTGTCGGTAAACACTTCCCTCTCTAAATCCCTCGCTAATTAACGAGGCAGGTGCCCTCGCTAATTGCCGAGGGATTTGGCGAGGCGAGTTTGGCGAGGGCTTTAGCGAGGGCTGAATTGGCGAGGGCTCGGCGAGGCGGGCCTCGTCTCGTCCCTCGCTAAAATCGTTCCTATTAAAAAAGAATTGCGGCCGGGGGAATCGAACCCGCGCCTGGCCGCGGCCTCGGGGAGCTAGGCTGGGGCGTATTTTTTTCTGCGTGGCAAGGGGTTCGAACCCGCGACCTCCGAGAGAGTGGAGGAGAGAGCTTGGGCGCTTACCGTTTGGGCAAAGCTAATCATTCGATATGATTTTGCTTTTAAATATATTAATACCATATTATGTTCAATATTTTATATATATTTAATTTATAAATGTTATTCAATTAAATATGTTTAATATAACTATTATTCAATTATATATGTTATCACATATATTCAATTAAATTGTATACTATATTTAATATATTTATTATTATTTTGTAATTATTATATATATTCAATTAAATTGTATACAATATTTAATATATTTATTATTATTTTATAATTATTGTATATATTCAATTAAATTGTATCCTATCATTTACTATATACAATAATTAAATAAAACCACATTATTACACTATTCAATTAGTATATTATTATTTTATAATTATTAATATTGTATATATTCAATTAAAATGTATCCTATAATTCACTATATACATGTTATCATATATTATTATTATTATTATTGCATATATATATATTATCATGTTTATAATTATTATTATTATCACATATATATTCAATTAAATTATCAACTATATTATCATGTGTAAATATGTACTCTTAAACAATTAAAATTGATACTTTAAATAACTAAAATTCATCATCTTATAAATTAATTAAAATTCATACTCATAAACATTTAAAATTCATAAATTCTTAATTAACATTCGAAAAATTCATAGTTTTAAATACAAATAATTCATTTAGCGGCGCCTAGAACCCGGGACCCACGGGATGATTGATCAGAACCACCGGACCGGTGGGGAATATCACCACTGGGAAGAAACCCCGCAACCCTCGCAACATCTCCCGGAGTTGACGTTACATGTCCGCTGCAACTCCGTCCGCATCTCCGCTCTCATCTCCGCTCGCATCTGCTCTCGCATTTGCTCCATCTCCAACCGCACCCTCTCACGCTCCTCTTGGAGCATCCGGTCCATATCGGCTTGGGTGATCCCACTAGGAGGAGTGCTCGATGATGAGCAAGAGCCGGAGGGATGCGTCTGGACTTACCACCGACCGAGACCCCGAACCCTCCCGTGTTGTTTTCCAACGGTTTGGACATAGATCCGGGATAAGTCGGGTTGGGGTTCGGAGCTCGACCTCGCAGAGGGCTGAGGCATCCGGGAGACCGCCTCTTGTACTTCATACTTTGCACGAATATTTCCACAATTAAAATTTTAGATTACAAAAATAGACATATATATAATTTTTTTATAAATTATTACATAATATAAAATGAAAATACTTACAAGTGTGTCACTAATAGCCCCGTAGGTGTACTCCCCTTCAGCGGTTGCGTGGTAATGCCGCACTATGTCCCGATCGGTGGGGGCCGTCCATGCTTCCTCTCCTGTATTTATTTAATTAGAACCACGTGTTTAATTAAAATATTGAACTAGCATTAAAAATTACTTACAAAGTCATATGCATACTCGGGTGATCCACGGGATCCACCCTTATGACGGGAGATGCGGTACCCTCGCCTCCAGGCTCCGACATTCGATTCCTCCTACACCAGGCGCTCTTTGACCTCACCTCTTCTCTACCCCAATACTCGAGCAAGGCATTGAAGACGGCTTCATCCCATCCAGGCCTCTGGTTCTTGGTGAAGAATAACTTTTCACGTTGTTCAGCATATCGGTGTATCTTTCCGCCGCCTCTACGAAGGAGCAGTGATACACCTCCGTTGAGTTCGTAACGGAAGGGTCCCACCTAGTCACTCTGCCAAATAAAATATTATTGTACTCAATAAGCGTTAAAGTTTATAAATTAATCAAAATTAAATAGCGAATAATAAAATATAATGTACCCGAAATGACTCGATCGTCTGCGACCTCGAGGAGATATCATCCGGAAAGTGAATGCACCGAGCTCCATTTGTTTATACATAATATCCCGAATAATCCTGGATACCTGATTCGATGGCATCAACCTGCAAAAGCGGAATAAACACGCGAAATTAATAGACATATAAATATGATACATTTTATTATTCACAAGTATTTAACTTACGTGCCCTGTAGATCCATATATCCAGGATCGAACCCGCAGAGCTGGAGCCGAGCTGGATGGTCCTCATAAGACTCAGAGCCGACGGCCTCGTCCGCTTCATCTGCTGAATAATCGGTACCAGATCGGTACCTCGACCTGCATCCACGCTCCGTCTCGACCCAGATCGTCCCCTCGACCCGACGGTCCCCTCCATCCAGACGGTCCGCTCATCTCAGAACAATAATTAAATAAAACCACATTATTACACTATTCAATAACAAATAATTCATCATATATTTAACATTAAAATGAAACACACATAATTATTACGGTGTCACTATCACTGGCCATGGCGAATCAAGTTTTCCCGATTGCCCAAACGGCTGAAAACCATCGGTGCTCAAACCGACCTCACATTCCGTATTTCGCAAAATCGGGATATGAATAGTCAGTGTTTCCAAGCCAACGAATTTGCGGGTGACGCATAACACCACCTCATCATTATAGCAACTAGCATGCCATATCATATCCTTAGCGGTAGTAGTGGATCGATACAGTCTCTCGCAATCGAGGAATGATAAGAAAATAGAACATCTCTTTGAAAGGACTGCTTCTTTTTCCATCGACCATCCACACCACGTCTAGCGTGTTTGAATCGTGACCGACCACAAACCTTACAAGATTCAAGTTCACCTGTCTGCACCCCAATATATCATTCAATTATTTGCACAAACAATCAATCCTCTCTACGGGAAGACCCATCCCACCCATCAACCGCTTAGTATCGTAAAATTTCTTGGGCACCCGATTTTCTCGAGGGCAAATCTCACTAATCAAATCAACTATTTGATTGTAACCCCTTTCGCAGTCTATTCTCGGTTTTAATGTTTAAAAGACGGGCATTGAATGACAATCGAGAATGTGACTCGCAACCGGATATAGATCCCGATCCGCCGCACGAAGCATGTCAAAAAAATGTGCAACATGCCGATTAGGAGGTTCTCACTAAGGGGCTCTTCTTCCACATTTTGGAAACTGATGTTAGGGCCGAAGTTAAGTCCATCATCATATTTTGAGTGCAGAGCTAGGTGCTTTGCAGTGTAAATCGTCAACTCTATATGAAGTTGACGCCGGTGATCATAGTTTCGGTGTGGCATAGAATTCCAATTTTGCTCACCGTGCAAAATCCAATTGTGATAATTAGATATAAACCCATGCCTAAACAAATGTGATTTCACGTCAATGGGTTCTCTAAAACTATTCCTACATTTGAATTTCGAGCAAGGACACCTAATCTTTCCTCCACTCATCCATTCCGGGTTACTAGTAGCAAATTCTATAAACGATTCGATTCCACTTAGAATTTCGGAGATATCATGCCATTAATCGTTGTTGGACCATACATCCAACTACGGCTTGAATAATTCATACTGTTTCAAATTAATGAAGATTCAAAATTTAATTAAATCATAATTAATTCTTCCACTTAATATTTTTTTCCTAATATTAATATATATATTTTCTAAAAATTTCGGCAGAGTTTTGTTTTATTTTATTGCATTCCCAGGTTAATAATATATCAAGTTAATTCCTAGTGCATCAATTTCCGACTTAATTAAAATTAATCAAGTCGGAACGCACATTCTACACAAACAATACCAAACAATTCATCAACCTCAACTCCAACATCAACTTGAATCGAACATCGATTCAATTTTTAAAACTAATATTATAATTGAACTATCATACAAAATTTGATCGAACATCAATCACCATATATATAAATTATTATTATATCATGCATGCAAAATAATTTTAAATCAAATAATTATTACAATTAAATTAAAAGCATATCTTTAAATAATTAATTAAAAAAGAATACTTACGGTGATAGTAGTGGCGTGTAGTGAAATTATATGCCGGATCGAATCTTTTTCAACACACCTACAAATATATAAATTATAGCAATTAAATTAAATTATAATAATTAATATTAAAAATAAATTTATATAATTGCATACATACTAATTACTCTAAATAATTAATAATTTTATACTACTAATTAATTATATAATTGCATACATATACTAACTCTAAATAATTAATAATATTATACTACTAATTATTTCTAAATAATTATTAATAATTAAAATACACATAACAATTACAAAAATTAACACTAAATAACTAATAAAACAATACCTATACAAGCATATGTATATTAACAATAAAATTAACAACAAAATTACACAAATATATGCATATGAAAAATACAAAATTTGTAAAATAACAACAAAATTAACCGATTAAATCATAAAAACTCACTGTAGAAATGTTCCTAGGAACGAGTAGAACAAAGCCCGACTATTGTACGGGCCAATTTCGGCGGCGGCGGCGGCACGACGGGAAAATGGGGGAGAAAAGAGGGGCATGCGTGGGGAAGAGGGGTTGGGCTGGGTTTTATACCGGAGTTTTACGAGGGCAATACCGAGGGGCCCAAGCCCTCGTTAATACATTGCCGAGGGGCCCAGCCAGCCCTCGTTAAATTTGGGCCTGGCGAGGGGCCCAACCTCGTTAATTTTTGTCGAGGTCACGCCCTCGTTAATTGGCGAGGGCTTAATTTCTCGAAGGCCCTCGTTAAAATTGGCCTCGCCTATCCCTCGCTAATTAACGAGGGTTTTCTCCTCGCTAATCCCCTCGTTAATTTTGGATTTTTGTAGTGAACTGTCCCACCGACTTACTCTATTTCTGATTTTTCATCATATAGTCCCAGTCTGATACCTTTTGATGTGCACATCCCACTCTCACCCCTAAGTACTTGAAAGACAATTTTTCACGCCTACACCCTAGGATCCTCGCCGCCTCTTCTTCCCAACTTCTCCCAGTATTTAGGCTGTAAATACAACATTTCTCTCTATTAATTTGTAACCCTGAAGCCAGCTCCACTATCTTCAAAATCTTTTCAGAAATACAATATTGTCTTTTACGGCCTCTCCCAAGAAGATTGTGTCACCGCAAATTGCATGTGGGAAATTTGCACCTTGTCTAATCCAACCTTCATGAGTAAATAGAGTTCCTTTTGCACCGCCTTACTAATCATGGTGCTCATAACCTCAGCTGCTAGAAGGAATAGGAGAGGGGATAGTGAATCTCCTTGTCTTAGGAGAGGGGATAGTGAATCTCCTTGTCTTAAGCCTCTCTTAAGCCTGAATTCCCCCGATGTGCTTCCATTCACAAGAATCGTTGAGTGTGCCATTGTAATGCATTCCATTATCCACTTAATCCATTTTGAATCAATTTTGAAATTCTCTATTAGCTTCTTCAAGGATCCCTACTCTACCGAATCATAGGCCTTAGCAAAATCGATTTTGAACCAAAAACTTTTTCTCTTTCGCAATATGGCCTCCTCAATAGATTCATTCACCATTACTATATTGTCCAAGATTTGACGTCCACCCACAAAAGCTGACTGAAAATCTGAAATGTTCGATCCCAATACCTTGCTTAAATAAAATCGAGATAACTTTCGATATTACCTTGTAGATTCTTTCAATGGGTGAGATTGGCCGGAAATCTTGTAACTCTGTAGCTTCTTCCTTCTTTGGGATTAAGACAATGAAAGATGGATTGACGCCTTTTACTAATTTCTCATTTCTATGGAACTCATTCAACATTGTCATAAAATCCTCCGTCGAAAAATTAATATATGTAACACCGCGAAATTCATAGGTATGATACTAGTGATACATAAAAAAATCACGAGAATTGTGACAAAAATATAAATAGATAATTTGAGAGGAGAGTAGGCTAAAGGTTTTGTTCTCTAATATAAGTCCAATATGAATATATATATATATATATATTTGAGTAAATTGAAAAAACCTTTGATTTTATGAACAAATATTTGTATAATAGTTTAAAAAAAAATGATGTTATTCAAGACTCTTATGAAACCTTCACCTTATTAATTAACTAGAAAAATTCAATTCAATTCAAATTGAATTAATTAATAATAAATTAAAAAATATTTAAATTAATCCCATGACTTGGTAAAAAAATTGTTTATTCATTTAATTTGAAATTTTTGTTTTATTCTTTTAATTTGGGTACGCATATTGTACTCAATATTTTTTTACGGCCCGAATGAAAATTATCTCATGTTGAAATAATGCAATCAAATTGTAACGCTTTACTACTATACTACAATTGTTAACGAAAAATGAGGCATTTTGCGACAAAGTAGGTCTCTTTTAAACCAGTTTCACAATATAATTATTTTTATTAAACATTGAACTAATACCTTTTAATGACACAACTAATACTATTAAAAAAATACACTAAATACAAGTTTCACGATAAAATTATTCACAATATACTTTGCCTTTGCTTTTGTTAAATTAGAATAAAACCTAAAAATTTATCAATTAGTTAGAAATTGTTGTAAATATATTATAATTATTGACATTATTTGTTGGGAAAGATATTTAATGGGCCAACATGCTTAATGGCTTTTAGGTTACATCTCAATTCTCTTTCTATTTATACATTGTATTATTGTATCGTTAGGTACTACAAGAAATATAGTGAAATATCTCCCGGCTTGGTTCGCCCCGGATATAGTCATTCTTGACGTGGGTAAACACCAATTAGACACTCTCAACGAGTGCTCTACCAATTAGGCATTTCTTCCGACTCTCAAATAAATCCCTACCAATTAAGAATCTCTTCCGACTCTCAAATAAATTCTTACGAATTCTCTCAAACAAATCCCTTCCGGCCAGCATCATCGGCCTTCTTTCTTTAATTAAGGTACTATTATTTTTTAATTATTCTTTCATAAATGATTGATATATGTATATATATTTTATATATGCATATATATTTTTATAGATAGTATATAATAATGATAATTAATTGTTCTATTTATTTAGAGAATGATTTTAGAGAATCATGATTTCTGTTATATGTTTATGTTTTCTTTTTGCTATATAAAACAAACATATTTTCATGTGGATGTGTTGGTGTGAGGATTGTTTTTGAAAAAAGGAATTAGAATTCATGCTACATGCTCATTTATATTTATGGAATATTGAGCTTGCTCTGGATGATAATAATTATTTGACTTAATTACTTGACTTGGTCCCTTGATTTATTTATATTAACTCACTTCACAAATGGGTGATTGATATATTTTTTATCAAATGGTTATGATATAATATTCCATAATTATCTACATTTCTTAATTTTTTTACTTTAGAATATTCTATATTTATTGTTCTAGAGAGCTTATGGTTTTAGAACAAATAACAAACCACATATTCAAATATTAGAATATTCTATATTTTATTGATTATACATTTAGTTGATTTAAGATACTATCTTGATCATTGAGTCTTTGGTTGTGCACTTCGAATATCTGTTTTAACTTGCGTATCTTTTCTATTAAAGAAGGTATCTTTTCTAGTAATAAAACCGTTGTTCATTCTTCTAGTGTAAGATATTTTAAAATAAAGATTCACTCTTATAACATTCGTGTGAAAAAATAATGTGAATTGACTACTCAACATATGCATTAATTACTTGTGGTGGAAATTGATCTTTACGCCGAATATTTGCTAAGTCTCTTTTGTCCTTCTGCAAGTTCTTTTGAGTTTAATTAATTGCTTATTCAAAATGAGTTTACTATATTTCGATGTCATTCTAAAGAGCATAGAATTTGTGATATTACATTTTAGTTCCTAAATTGAAATAAAAATTGCTGGAAAGTAAAAATCTCGTCATGCTAGTTTGCACAAGTAGATTTTGACCTATTAAGTGTTGAGCTCAAAGATTTCGGATATGACGAGTGATCAAAATATTTGATCCTTTTAAGTATTTATCATATTATTTAACTTCCCAAAGCTTGTTAAAAAGTTATTTTCGATTGTGAATCATCAATTATTTTGGCTTATGGAGAAAAATAATATTTTGTGCTTGGTAGATAGTACTACCACACATATTATCCTGAAAAATAGAAATTTTTCCAAAATTTGATGGAAAAAAGGAGTGTCACAACAATTGCTAATGATAATATCTATTAATAATAGGCTCTGGTAGAGTTTCGGTGATTACGCCTATGGGTATTGAAATAATCATTAATGATACATTGATATATCCACAATCTAAACGTACCCTTCTCGCTTTTAAAGACATCGATCAAATGATTATCATATTGAAACTAACACCGAGAACAATAGTGCATATCTTTTGATGTCACAATCACTAGGATGTCGAAAATATGTTGTTGAAAAATTTTCTTCTTTCTCATCCGGATTGTATTATACATACATTCGACCTTCTAATCTCCATGTTGCCATGAGCTTAAAATTTAATGATCCAAATTCTTTCAAATTATGGCATGACCGGTTAGGTCATCCAATATAAAATATGATACATCGGATTTTGTCTAAATTTCATTGGTCATAGTATGTCAAATAAATGAATCCCTTCCATTAGTGAATTTATTTGTGATGCATGTACAAAGGGTAAATTGCTAGACCATTATTGCAAAATTCCAACTTACCTATTTCATGTTGGGGGCATGCAATTTTACATGCTGCAATTCTAATTCAAATCCGACTTTGCATATCATGAGTACTCCCCTTTACAACTAGAGCGGGAAATAACCTAATATTTCCCATTTGCGCATATTTGGTTGTGCAATATATATTCCATATCACCACCAAAGCGTACCTCAATGGGCCCACAAAGAAAATATATACATAGGCTTTTGAAACTCCATCTATTATGAAATACCTAGAACCTATGACAAGGGATCAATTTGTAGCTCGGTTCGCTAGCGCACATTTGATGAGGATCATTTCTCGGCATTAGGGGAGATAAGAATCTAAAATTAAATGAATGCCGAAAAATTTCATGGAATGAAAAAGATCTTGACATTTAGACCCACACACTAGTCAAACCGAACTAGAAGTTCAAAAGATAATTAACTTGCAATATTTAGCAAGTAATCACATGAGATGCATTTCTTGATCATAAAGGAGTGACTAAATCGCATACGATGTAAATACACCTTTGTGGGTAGAGGTCTCAATGAAATCAAGTATACATATTGATGCCCTCATATGCCGAAGCGTAAAGGACCTCTTAACACAAAGGAAATAAATCCGGAAAACTAAAATTAGCAAAAATATTCGGTCACCCCTGAATCTCTTGAAGAGATTCATCTGAAGACGAAAATCCTAGTAACGATATATGTGCACAAAATAAAATACTAGGATTGCGGAGCGACCAGACCAAAATATTTTGGCAAATGATGAAGATCTGGTTGATGTAAACATAAAAGTTACTATGAATTTTATAAATACAGGAGAAACTTATAATAGAAGTATTATTGTTGTCGACAACGAATTTGCCGCCATAATTGTTCTTTCTATTACAAATAATGATCCGGATCCGTAACCCAAGTCAATAGCTGAGTGCCTAAGCGCTCGACTGAGTAAAATGGAAAGAAGCAATTGAGGCGGAGCTAGACTCGCTAAACAAAAGAAAAGTATTTGGTATTATCGTATGTACACCCGAAAACATTATCCCTATTGGATATAAATGGGTATTTATACGAAAGCGAAATGAGAATAATGAGGTGGTGAGATACAAAGCGAGATTAGTAGTTCAAGGATTTTGATCAAACATATTCTCCTCGTTATGAATGGAATAACGTTCCGCTACTTAATATCCCCTGGCGGTAAAATTAAAATTAGAAATGCGATTAATGAATGTTGTAACCGCATATTTATATGGATCATTGGATGCCAATATTTATATGAAAATCCCTAATGGATTCAAGATTCCCAGATGAGGAATGATGAAAATCGCAGTATGTATAGTATAAAATTGCAGAGGTCTTTATATGGCCTCAAACAATCGGGACATATGTGTTACAATCGACTCAATGAGTTCCTCCCCGAAGAAGGAATATATAAATAATGAAGAATTTCCTTGCGTATTTATAAAGAAATCACTAAATAGTTTTTGTATCATCTTAGTTTATGTTGATGATCTAAATATAATTGGAACATGTAAGGAGATTGAAGAAGCTAAATCAACCTTAAAGGCTGAATTTGAAATGAAAACCTTGGGTAAAACCAAGTATTGTCTTGGCCTTCGGATCGAGCATCTCCCCGAAAGAATTCTTGTACACCGGTCAACCTACGAAGAAGGTATTGAAGAGATTCTATATGGATAAATCTCATCCTCTAAGCACACCAATGGTTGTTCACTCCCTTGAAGTGGATAAGGACCCATTTTGACCTAAGGAAGATACAGAAGATATATTATGATCGGAAGTTTCTTACCTAAGTGCAATTGGTGCATTACTTTATCTTGCAAACTACACTAGACCGGATATTGCATTTGCAATAAATTTGCTTGCAAGTGTTGTTAACCGAAATATTTATGGATGATTAATGTGGCTTTCAAATCGGTTAAACAATATTGATTGGGGTATTAATGATGATAAATACCCAAGAACAATCAATGGAAATGATGAGCAATAAATATGATAATAAATGCAAGAAAGCAAGTAAGAACACGGGGATTCTTGGGAGTGTTAGTCCTGTGCTAAGAGTGGATGTTTGAGATCCATTTATTATGCCTTGTAGGTCTTATTTATACATAGTATTGGTTGCCTTTTGGCGGACAAAAAGGTACAAAAAGGTACAAAAATGTAATTAATTCCGTACCACCCAAATTAATTGGGGTGTACCTGCCTCTGCACACAGGCGGAGTGGCTGGCCACTCGCGTCTGCCCGGATGTCCTCGCGGCAGGGATTCTTTGTCGGTGGGGAATTTCTTTCCTTTTTGGGCAAGGTTGACATTAAATTGAGATCGCTCTGTACTTGATACCACTTTGGAGGTGGCTTGGTCGGCGAGCCTACGGTTTGCCGAGCTTGGTCGATGGTGAGCTCGTCGTGCTCGTCATCTTATGCCGAACTTGGGAGCTCGCCTTACTTGGACTCGCCCGCTCGTTGGGCCAGGCTGAGCTCGCCTCGGCGGGGTGAGCGAAGCTCCTCGGCGGGCCGAGTCCGGAGGGTTCGGCCCGCTGACAGCTTGCTCGCCATGCCCGGGCGAGCAGGGTTTCTATGGGCGCCAAACTTAGCCTGGGCTCGGCTGGGTTTGCTCGCCATGCCCCGATGGGCTGGTCCTTGGAGGGACCGAGCACCTTTGGGCTCTGGCCGAGCTGGGTCGGGTCGGCCCGGTTTGGCAATGGGCCTTGGGGCAAATAAATCGTCATACAACAATTGCCCCACAGTTTGGTCTACGAAGGAGTTCGGAGGCCGAGCCGGTCTCTCGAGGAGTTGTTCGCCCTTGGCGCCGAGCTTCTTCAAGCCGAGCGTCCTTTGGGGTTCGATTGATGGAAGTTGGACTTGGACTTGGGGAAAGAATGGCGATTGGATTGGACAAGGGGTCACTTTATCCCACGTGCCCCCGCAAAAAGTTACTTTTTGCAGGGCGCGTCTTGATTGGGACGATCGCCGCAACCACCACGCGCGAACACGTGGCATGCCCCGTGGTGCCAAACAATACTTGTCCTTTCGCAAAAATAATTGCATTTTTGCCCAATTTGAAAGGTTTTGGGGTTAATTGTAAAGAGGTCCTTCCCGCTTTCTATAAATAGGGGTTATCTTCTCCATTTTGAACCTTCTTTGCATTCGCGATTCTCGGAGCACTTTCATTGATCTTCAAGGTATTCTTCAAGCTCTTCGCATTTGTGTTTCGATCCCACATTTCAATCGGTAAATATCTTTTAAAACCCTTGAAACACTTTTCTCCTTCATTTCTTTTTAATTTCCACCGATCAAATATGGTGAGATCACATGGAGCTTCATCCCGTGGTATGCGCTCTGGGGCTCCGGTGCAAGGCAGCGCCGTCGCCGAGGTGAATCTTCCCTGGGGGACGGCCGACGCCCGAAGGTATGAATTATCCCACCGGGATGGTCTCGACTCCAGTCTTTGGACGCGGGAGCTTGGGCACCGCCTCCACTAGCAGGGGAGGTTTGGGGATGGCTGGCGATGCCCCTTCGCCGATCCGGGCGACTTGGGCATCGACATACGAATCAGCGAGGACTTGGGGATGCCCCAGGTTGATGTGGGGGTAGAAAGGGCCACGAAGAGATGGTGGCCGAGCTCCTATCCTCTGGGCGGAGACGACAAAGAAGGCGACCGAGAGCGAGGGTGTGGCCAAGGACTAGCCGGCTGCCCGCGGTCCCTGGCTGCCGAGCTCTGGACGAGCGAGCGCGTCCAAGAGGAGGAGATGGAGGAAGCGGGGAAGGCGGGAGAGGAGAGGGGCCGACCCAAGAAATTTGGACATGTTACGGTTGCCTATGAGGCCTACATCGATCGGTTGGCGAGGCCGGCCCCACGTTCGATTACGGGAGTACCTACGGGAGCACCCCTATGTCCGCCCGAGCGCACGCGGCAGATGTTCGGAGGGCCATGGATTCGGGCCAGCGTGCGAACGCCGGGGAAAGGGGAGTTCGGTGACGGAGGCCGAGCAGGAGCATGACGGTGAGGTGGCGGAGTCCCGAGCGACATGCACTTTTCGTGCCTGCGAGGAACGAGAGGCTGACCAGCCTCCCGAGGGGGATGCTCGCCGTCAACTATCATATGATGGAGGCAGGGCTCCGATTCCCTCTTCACCCGAATCTCTCCCACCTCTTCGCCGCACTGAGGGGGTTGCCGTTCCAGATTCACCCCAACAGGTGGGCGAACCTTCTAACCTTGTTCGTTTGGGCAGGGAAGTTCCGGCTTTACCGAGATCAAAAGACGATGGCCGAGGTGAAATTTATCTTAACCCTGTCCGAGTCCAAGAAAGAATTGTACATTCGGACTCGGCAGGCGGGACGTTTTTCAATGGGATCCTCCAAGCTCCGCGACTGCAACCGAGGTGGTTCTTCGTTGCCGGGGTGTGGCAATCGGCCAGGCGAGCTTCGACTACGACACGGAGATTCCTTCAACCTTTGGGCATAAACCCAAAGTAAGATTCTTAGTTCTCGCTCGCCCGAGTTAATACCGATCTAATTCCTTTTTTTTTTGCGAGTTGTTTGTTCCGAAGGAGGAAGAGCCTGAATACCGATTTTCGGCTCGCGCTGCTAAGTTCTTGCTCGTCCCTTCGCCAACAGGAAGTGCTCTCGGGTGAACAACAACGAATCCCGCTCGAGTCCCGCTTCTTCGTTATCCCCATCACCTCCGCCGAGACGCCGGTAAGATCTCGTTGGGAGTTGTGTTTTTTTACCGAATGGGTACTAACACTCCGGGTGATGCGAGCTTCAATTATCCCCTTCGTTCGGCCCACTCCATCATCATGTCGGCGATCCCGGACTTGTTCATTTGGGCCAAGACTCGTGTGAGGAAGGCCGGCAAGCCGAAGGGAAAGAAAAAGTCAGCGGACGAGGAGGCTGCCGAGTTGATCTCGGAGGGGTGCCTGTTGCCCAGCGCGCCGCACTGTGTTCAGTCCACCAGCCCAGCTGGCCAGGAGGTGGGGCCGCTGGCCGGGCCGAGGGACCATCATCCCCGCCTCCCCGCGGTGTCCAGAGGGAGAGAGAGCCTTTAGTCGAGGTGGTGGAGGGTGGCTCTTCCCGTCGACGGGGCAAGAGGCACTGGTGGAGGAGACGAGTCCTCCGCCTCAACAACCTACTAGCCCGGCCCCAATGGCGGGCTCACTGGAGCCCCGATGACCTGTCCTACCAGGTCGCGACCTCACCCTCTATGAAGAGTAAGCTTTATATTTTGCTTCTATCTTTAGTTTATTTACCGCGTTACTTACTCGCCTTTATTTTTATTTTAGATTCCTCATGGTCGCCGCCACCCCCGCAAGTGGTGGACTTCCTCACTTCGCGCAGAGGATCCCTCCCCTGAGAGCTCCCCGACTACGTCGTCCGGGCCATGGACAAGATTCCCCGGCACTGACGGTGAAGCTGGGCGCCGAGTCCTCATGGGATTTGGAGAGCTCGCCTTACCGCCCAAGCCCCGGGGTTCCGAGCCTCGGTGGTGTTGGAGCGATGCATGGAGAGGAGGGACCGGGAGAGGACCCGGCACCGTGAGGCCCGCATCGAGCTCAGCCTAGGCCAAGAAGGCGGCTGAGAAGGCGAAAGCCGCGACCGAGAAGGTGCGCGCAGCCGCGAAGGAGCCGGAGGCCGAGGTCACTCGGGTGAAGGAGGAGGCGGATTGGAGGGTGGCCAAGGCCGACCGGGCACTTGCAGCTGCCCGGAAGAAGTTCGAGGATGACCGGGCCGCGGTCGAGATGGTGGCCGCGGACCGGCTGAAGGTGGAGCGTGACTGGCGGCCGAGTTCCGAAAGGAGAGAGATCGAGTCGGGAAGAGGCCGCCAGCCGGTTGGGGAGAAGGTCGGGCCGCCGAGAAGATGGCTGAAACCGAAGCGCCACTGCCGCGGCCTATGCGACTCCAAAGATGGTCGTCCCTCCCGTCTCAACCAGGGACCTACTGTGTGAAGGGCGAATTTACCTATTACATGGCCTTGGCTAACCTTATCCGCGCGGCCAAGAGGGCCGGAGACCCGACCGGGTCCATGGAGAGGCACTTCAAGGAGTACGCCTCGCCCACCCTCTCCACTCGAGCTAGTCTTGGAGATAAAGGACTTGGAGAGGGATCACGGGATGGACCTCTCTTGGTATCCGGATCGGGACAATTGGCCTACCCCGGAGAGGACCCGGATGAGGAGGAGAGGATGAAGGTGGGTCGGACGAGGCCGGAGTCGAGGTGGCCGGGTCTCGAGCCGAGGCGGTTGGGGCCGGAGGGGAGGCGAGGCGAGGCCGGGAGAAACAGCCAAGGCCGGAGGTGGTGGCGCGGAAGCCTAGAGATAGGTTCTTTTCTTTATTTGTATGCCCTTGGGGCTTTTGTAATCGGCCACGGGTCCCTGTTGTGGTTGGCCGGAGTGCCACTTTTGTAATCGGCCGGCCGCGCTTTGCGTTATTAATGAAATTTTCCTTTTGTAATGTTGCACTTTTTATTTCTTCACTTTTATTTATTGCTTTCCATACTTAGAAAATTTTGTAAATTTCCCAAATATGACAAATTGTAATAACTCGTCTCGGCCTCGGCCTTACTTGGTCAAAGAAAAGCTTATCCCATGTCTTTCTATTTTGGTTTTGACATGGGCGAGCTCGGACTTTGGCCGAGTAAGGGCTAGTCTGGGGGTGCTCGGCTCGCCCTCATGTAATGGTTGTTTTTAATACTTAGCTTTATTTTAAAATTTTGCCAAATATTTCAAACTCTTTGTGGCTTGTTAGGCCTCGGCCTTGCTTGTTCAAGAGGCCGAGCTCGGCCGGTGCCTTTCCGACTTGGTTTCGGCATTGGCGAGGTCGGCTTTTGCCAAGTAAGGGTTTACTTGAGGAGCTATGCTCGCCCAAGTGTATCATGGTGGGTCGATGGCTGTCGGATCCTTCGTCGCCCAAACCCGGTCCTCGCGGCTGCGACTTGATCGGGCGAGGTGATGAAGGTGCTCTTTAAGTGGAGGCTAGACCACTGAACCGTTCACCGGGATAGTTCAAAGTGGCAGCTCGCCGTGAGTACGTTTAGCTTGCCGGGAGACTTTTATCTCCGTGAAAACCCGGTGGCACTTCACCTATGAAGGTGTGCCTAGTGGCGTGCTATGCGCTTTGGGGTGATCACTAGGATCGAACCACGCGACTTTGTCCTAACTCCGAGGAGTGGCGGACCTCACTAGCCAGAAAGCTAGGAGACCTCGGCCGGAGGCTAAGCTCGTCCGCGAGGGATTTGAGGGGCACACCGACCAGAAAGTTGTGTGACCTCGGACGGTAACATAACACGTCACGAGGAGTTTAGTAGGAGCCTCCCATTTTATGGATCGGGCGGACCTCACCGAAGGCTAAGTTAGGCGCGAGAAGTTTATAGGGACAGTCCCTTCCTCGGCGGACTACCCGGCCCGCACGAGTATGAGAGGGCCCGCTCTCGGCCGCCCGGCCTCGAGTGGTTCCACAAGGATACCTCTTGCGAGGATTTTCGACAAGATTTTCTTGAAAACTTCATTTTATTCATAATGTAAATTCACGAAAATTTACAAAAATTACAAGATTTTTCAAAGTGAACATAGAAGTCTTCTAATTTACAAGAAAAGACCTAGTTGACAAGGCTCACCGAAAATATTTCTTGAGGTGGCACGCGTTCAAAAGAATTGTTGGTGCAGTGTCCATCTCGGGTGTTCGAGCTTGTATGCTCCATTGGGTAGCCACTTGGACACCCCCGAACGGTCCCTCCCGATTCAGGCCAAATACTTCTTGGCCGGGGCCGTGGATCTTTTTTAAGATGAGGTCGCCGACCGAGAATTGTCTGATCTTGACCTTCGAGTTGTAATATTTCTCCGACCGCCGCTTGTAGGCCGCATTCTTGTGGACCGAATCTAGTCGGCGCTCTTTCAAAGCATGTCGAGGTCGAGCCTCCTTGCTTGGTCATTGTCCTTGCCGAGCTCACTGCATTGTGCGGAAGCTCGGCACGGCGACCTCAACCGGGATGACAGCCTCGGGGCCAAAGGCGAGGGCGAAAGGAGTTTCGCCGTCGAATTTCTCGGTGGTCGTCCTGTACGCCCATAGAACGTCGGGTAGGCTGGCAGCCCACTTTCCTTTCCTCTCCTCAAGCTTGACTTTCGAGAGTATGCTTGATTATCTTGTTGATCGCCTCCACTTGACCAATGGTTTGAGGGTGGTAAGGGGTGGCGAACAACCTCTTAATTTTCCAACATTCGCGAGTAACTCTAAAATTTCGAGCCCGTTGAATTGTTTCCCATTATCCGAGACTATGGCTTGGGGAAGGCCAAATCTGCAGATAATGTTCTTCCGTGATGAATCTTATGATTGTCTGTGATCAATTTTGTTCGAGAGGTTCGGCCTCCGCCCACTTAGTGAAAATAGTCAACGGCGACCACAAAGAAACTTGCACCCGGTGCCACCGTTAGGGTCCGATCAAGTCGATCCTCCACCGGCGAACGGCCGGGGCTGAAGATTGATTTTAGGTGCTCCGGGAGAGCTTGATGTTGGGTGCCATGATTTGGCATTTGTGGCATGATTTGGCGTAGGCGATAGCATCTCACCGGAGGGTGGGCCAATAATAACCACTGTCTCATTATTTTATAAACGAGCGCTTGCCCCAGCGTGATTTCCACAGCACTCCGTCATGGATATCAGCTAGAACTTTCTGCCCGTCCTCGGGAGTGATGCATTTGAGTAGGGGCAGAAAGAAACTTCGTTTATAAAGTGCATCCTCAATTAGAGTGTACCTTACTACTCGCAGCTTCGAGCCGCCCGGCATGGACTCGGTCATCCGGGAGTGCGGCCGATTTGAGGTAGAGGATGATGGGAGTCATCCAGTTCACCTCCTCGGCACAGGCCGGTGGCCACCGCTCGGCCACCGATGGCCGAAGTGGCGAGCTTCGTGAGGACAATGTTGGACATGTCCGCCGCCCTCCGAGGTGGCGAGCTTGGAAAGTGCGTCCGCCCGGGAGTTTTGTTCCCTTGGGATCTGCTCAATGTAAACTTGTTTGAAGCCTTTTGCACATAGAGGCGATGAGCTCTCGATACTTGATCATTTTCTCCCCGCGGCTTCATACTCTCCCTTGGCTGGTTGACCACCGGGAGGGAATCCATGAAGATGTGGAGTCGTTGACGCCAACCGCAATGACATTTGAAGCTCGAGACCGCCGACTAGAGCCTCGTACTCGGCCTCGTTGTTAGTGGCCGAGAACTCGAATCTGACGGCGTTCATAAAGCACCGCCCCTCCGGTCCGACTAAGACGATTCTGCTCCCGAACAAGATTGTGGTTGAGGAGTCGGCCCACGAACAACTTCGGGGTGGGAAAGTTAAGGTTGAGGGATTGTTCGGGAAGGTGAGCTCGGCGACGAAGTCGGGCGAGCGCTTGTCCTTTGATCGCCGTCCTCGGCGCGTAGGTGACGCCCGTCTTGGGCGATCTCGAGCTACCACTTTAGAAGGCGGCCGCTGGTGTCCGGTCGGTGCGAGGACTTGCCGAAGTGGAAGGGTCGTGAGGACCTCGACTTGATGATCGAAGAAGTAGGCCCTCGGTTTCCTAACACTCATGATGAGGGCATATGCCGGCTTCTCCAATGGAGTGTATCTCGAGCTCGGCATCATGGAGAACCCGATCGACGAAAGTAGACGGCAAGTGGTCCCCGCCTGTCCGCCCGACGAGCACGACACTCGGGGTGGACTCCGAGGCTGCCAAGTACGAAATAGCTTCTCGCCCGGCACCGCTTGGCGAGGATGTTGGGGTTGGCGAGGTGAGGTACTTTTTTTGGTTTGAGGAAAACATCTCGGCTTTCTTTGTTCCATGAGAATTTTTGCTTCTTAATGGTTGCGAAGAAAGGCTTACTTTTGTCGCCTAGGCGGGAGATGAACTGCTCAAGGCCGCCAAACATCCGATGAGCCTCTGGACCTGCTTGACATTGCGGGGTTCCTCCATGTCGAGGATAGCCTTGATTTGGGCGGGGTTAGCTTTGATTCCCCTTTGGCTCACGATGTGGCCGAGGAACTTACGGAAGTGACCCCGAAGCTGCACTTCTTCGGATTAAGCTTCATATTGTACTCCCGGAGGATCGCGAAGTGATAGGTGCAAACTAGCACTCACCTCCCAAGTGTAGGAGGATCGTGTAGCGAGCAAGTACCGGGTTAAATTATCGAATCCGCGGGAATCAAGTGGGAGATAGCCCTAAATCTACTAGTTTAATCATAATTGTAGTACAACCCATTCAACAAGTTCAATAATTCAAGCAACAATAAACAAGCAACAACGTACTAGCAAGACAACTAAATTCAAGCAATCTAAAAGATGTGTTTGGGTGTTCTTCGGCTATGGACTATGAAACACGAATCAAAACCAAGTAGTAACTCTCTCGTCGGCAAATTGATAAGGGCAATTCAAGTAAGAAAACAAGACACCGTACTTGGTAAGCCTAGGAGTCATGTTTTGTTAAAGCATGAAGAATTGATTAGGCCAACGTCCCGTTCTTCCCGATTCTCTCACGAGTCAATAGGTTTCCCTAGCGTGATTAATCTTCGCTACTAAGGTACGTCCTTTTGTCCCCTCACTAATCACCCGAGCTATTAATCCAAGCAATTAATGTGAATTGATGTAATTCTAATTAATTAACCAAGTCTCCTTGCGTTACACAATATCCACTCTAATTATCCAATTAAACCCTTCAACCAAGCTAGAAACCTAATCATCCAAGTATCCTTGCAATAATTAAATACTAAACATGGAATTCAAGCTCAATCAAATAATAGATCATGCAAAACTCATCAATTCAATCAATCAACCTTCAATTGAAATTACCCACTCAATTAATCAACATAATTCAATCATCCATAGCTTCCAAACACCCAAACACTTGAGAAATTAGCCAAGCATAATTAAAGAAATTAATCCCATAATTTCAAGAAAATAAGCATTCACCATTACAAGAAATTAAACCAATAAAACTGAAAATAAAGATAAGATATCACCTAATTAGCCTCCAAATATTAAGATTCCATGTCTTGATCTTCCAAAATGATAAAGAAATGCAAAATCTAACTATGTGTGTGTGAAAAGGTGTAACAGTGTGCGTAGGGGTGAATCCCCTTTTTCTATCTATTTCTCTCTAATTTCTATATTTTGCTGAATAATGAAAATCCTCCTTCATTCTCCATTTACGCTGAATATTTAATTCCTTTTTGTCCTTCAAAAGTTGCTGTTCCTTTTCTTTTCTAAAAACAAAGGCTTGGCTTCATCATTTTAACGAAAACGTGCTTACGATTTTGTGCCGAGATGCCGCCTCGACTCGAGTGGGAGGAAGCGTCTCGGCGCTGGGTTGAGACGGAGTTCGAGACATGCTCGAGACGATTTGGGGATGCTACGTAAAATCTGGTTTCGCCTCGACTCGATTGACGGTGAATGGTTCGAGTCGAGGGACGACGGATCTGATACGAATCGTATCGGCGGCGGTAATGGTGAGATTGACGTCATCGATGGCTTGTGGCGACGGCACTGTGGCGTCGCTGGTGAATCCTGCTTCGTGACGAGGTGACGGTGGTTGAATTGGGATGACGGTTATGGCGCCGCCGATGGTGATGGGTGGTCGGGCGGTGGTGGTTGATTGATGGATTAGGTGATTGTTTGTTGGTTTATGGTGGTTTAATTGTGATTTGGGAATTGTTGCAGGTCTGGGTAAGGCTGCCATGGCGGATTTGCGGTTGAGAACGAAGGTGGATGTACTTATCAGTATGGTGGGTGCAGATAGTGGGTGTATTTCCTAATCTGGTGGGTGTATGCGGCAGTTGTGCTTTTTGCCGTCCCAACTTCGTTCGATCATATCTTTCGCATACGAGCTCCGATTGACCTGATTCTCTTTATGCTTGCGACTGCCTCTCGACCCTCTTTCATACCATGCAAGTGCCCAATTAATTTGAAGATGACAAACATCCTCAATTTGCACTCAAAATGACATCAAACCTACATATTAAAATCCCAAATATTAAATCAAACAATTAAGTGCAATTTGACCAAATAATAGTGAATTAACATGAAAATCGTATCAAATTGAGATAATTAAGCACACATTAACATGCAATAATTCACCCTAATCAACTCCCCCAAACTTAAAGTGTTGCTCGTCCCAGCAACGAAACAAATAAGCACAAAGGGTGAATTGATTGCAACTATGTCACATGGCAAAAGATGAATTTTGGACAATCAAACTCATCGGTGAACACAAGTTTTCAATGTCACTTTCAACCGACACTCAAAAATGTCATGCTTTGACAAGATGCAATTCAAATGCTTTATCAATGCTCCTTCCAAGGAGTGTATCTCTCATCACACAAGTGTATAAGGGCAATTAAGCACTCAATCATCAAATTACAACCATACACACCATATGCTTGCCACAAGACTCAATCTCAATCATTCATTTTGTGCATCAACTACAAATCAAAGAGGTCTTTTCAAGAGGTTGTAATGAAGGCTCTTTGGATGAGGTGGGTAAATTTGGAAGAAGTGACTCAATAATAGTAGAGCAATGAGAGTTGAACATATAATTCAATGCAATTTTTTTACCTCATTTCAACAAACACCACTCTTTCTTTTCACTTTCAATCTTTTCACATAACATTCACCACCAAACCTTTTGAGACTTTATTTTTCATTCAAACTCAAATTGAATTTTCTTCTCATGATTTTTTCACTTCTTTTCTCAATTCAATTTTTTTCTTTCATTCCTCTTTTCTTTTCTTTCTTCTTTTCATCTCAACATACTTATCCCAAACATACCACCACACTTTCTTAATTTCACTTCACCATTCATTGCCAACAATCATGCTCTACTAAACATATGGGAACAAAGGCTCATAAAGATAGGCAAAATGACTTAATTTCACAAGCTTGCCAAAGAATAAGGCTTTAAGGCACAAATTGGCTTACTAGGGAAATCAATGACATTGGTGGGGTAAAATTTGGCTAAGTGGCTTAACAAATCAAACATGACCTCAAATCATCTTCATAGATCCACACAAAACTCAACTTCAACAAGTTTATAGGCAAGTTCTAGCATGCACAATCGTAAATGATGCACTCTACAAGGAATCAAACCGTTTTTCATGCACGATTCAAGAGGTTCAAAAGCTCACGGGCTTAAAATTAGCAAAGAGAATAAGCATTCTTCATCACACTCATCATCACAAGACAACTTTCATGCTAGAATCAAGCAATAAATCAACTCAATATCATATCACAAGCTCACCATGTCCATCAATCAAAACAAATATGCCACGTACATACCTCTAAGCATAACACCACATCAATTCTCATCAAATAAACTCAAAGATAAGAGTGAAATTCACACTAAAGCTCAAAATTCACAAAAATTTTCAAACAATTTTCTCATTACAAATGAGAGGCAAGTTGGTGCAACAAGCAATGCTAACTAACTAACACACCCCCAAACTTTTTCATTGCAAAGCAATTAAAAGTTTGGCAAATGTAGTTAGCTAGGTGAAGTTGTACACAACTACCCACAATGAAATACAAAACTATCAACAAGTAAGCATATTCACAAGTAAGCTCATCTCAAAATTCATATACAAGTAAATATATCATACAAGTCCCAAACACGAGGTGCACCGGTGCAAATGGAAAAGGGTGAAAAGAGGCACACCTCCCCCAAACTTAAACGAGTCTAAGTCTAGAGAAGGTGTGGTACCGTAAGGTCTTCTACTTCCTCTCAACTTCAAGCTTGTAACTCACCAAGCCTCATTTGCACACTTCGACCTCCTACAAAGGGTCACAAAAAGATTACACACACTTATTGAAAGCAAAACAAAACAAAAGCAAAGAAAGCAAGAAAACGATGGGTTGCCTCCCATCTAGCGCTAGTTTTAACGCCCTTTGCCGGACGGAGCTTGAGACGCTCAACTCTTTGCAATCCACTTCATTTTCACTCCTCCCACTTCCTTGGAGGATGAAGCATAGTGATGTACACCCAAAACCATGAAATTGTACGCAAAAGAGCCTTCATTATCATTCTCTTTCTCCTTCTCCTTCTTCATTTTCATACCTAGCACACCAAGAGAGATATCATTAGCAACATTAAACTTGCTTCGAATCATGAGAATCATCAATAAAATGAGAGATAGAGAGTATAGAATGTATGTAGCTAGTTTTTGGAGGATCCTTCATGTTCATAGAAAATGAGATTTCTTCATCATCCACTTTGAGCTTGATCTTCCCCTCCTTCACATCAATTGTAGCTCCACCGGTAGCCAAGAACGGTCTCCCAAGGATTAAAGGGATATTGGGGTCCTCCTCAATCTCTATCACCACAAAGTCCGCATGGAAGCTAAATTTGTCCACCTTCACCACCACCTCTTCTACAACTCCTTTTGGATGAACGCATGATCTATCGGCTAGTTGTAGGGCCATGTGGAGGTTGGTTTGAGGTCACCGAGCTTCAAACGGTCATAGATAGATAATGGCATCAAATTTATGCTTGCTCCAAGGTCACAAAGAGCCTTCTTCTTCTCACCATTACCCAACTCACATGTTAAAGTGAAGCTTCCCGGTCCTTCAATTTTGAGGTAGACTCTTTTGAATAAGAGCACTACATTCCATGGATAGACTTATCATCTCACACTCATCAACTTTTCTCCTCTTGGTGATCAACTCTTTCAAGAATTTAGCATAAGTGGGCATTTCTTCAAGAGCCTCCATCAAAGGTACATTGACGTTCACGTTCTTGAAGATTTCTAAGAACTTTGAGAATTTCTCATCGAAGCTTTTGTTTCATGAATCTTTGAGAAAATGGTGGGGGAACATAAGTCTTGGGCACCCCCATTCATCACATTCAATGTTGGCACCTTCAAGCTCTTTCCTCTCTTTCTCTTTTCTCAACTCTCTTGCTATTTTCCACTTGGGAATTCTCTCTTCTTTCTTCTCTTCTTTCAATTCTTCCTTCTCTTTCACACTTTTTCTTCCTTCATCTTCTTCTTCACCACTCATCTCTTTCTCCACTTCTTTTCGTCTTCAACACCCACCTCCTTCTCAACTTTCTCCCCATCTTCTTCTACCGGCATGCTTGGTCTTTTATAATGAGTACCACTCCGGAGTTTAATTGTCATGCAATGTTCCCTAGGATTCACTTCCGTAGTAGAGGGAGTTTTCCTTTTGGTTTCCACCACTTGAAGCAGACCACTTGACCAATTTGGAATTCTAGGTTCTTCACTTGATTGGCCAACGAACTCACAACGCTCTCCATCTTCTCCATCTTTTGATTTTGAGATCCTATGAAACTTGTGAGAAAATCCTCAAGGCTTGGCTTCCCTTCATTGTTGGGAGCACGAGCACCGGATCAAATCCCGGAGGCAATGTAATGGCGGCTTTGGGTTTGAGTAGGAGAAGTTCTCATGCTTTCGAAAGTTGGGATTATATGGAGGGTTGTTTGAGGGATATGGAGGTGGTTGAGAGGCTTGATTTTGGAAATTTGGTGGAGGATTGTTGGTATATCGGTTTTGGTAATTTTGTGGAGGGGCTTGGTTAGAGAATTGATTATTACCTTGAAAATTTCCTTGAGGATAGGGTGATCTTCCCATGTAGCTTACCTCTTCCACATGATTAGCAACTTGGTGAGCCTCAATGCTTCCTCCTATCACCCCCTTTTTGTTCACCTCAACGAATTCATCCACTTTTGTTACCAATTGTTCCATTATTTTGGCAAGGGCCTTTATCGCTTTCACTCTCCTCCACTTTGGCAATTTTGTACGAACCTCCCTTCTTTCGGTAGGCCAACTAGCTGTGTTGCTAGCAATATTTTCAATTAACTCCTTGACCTCTCTACCGGTTTTGTCAAACAAGGAACCACCCGCCGAAGAATCTAGAGTTTGCCTTGAAAATGGAAGACATCCATAATAGAAGAAGCTCACAATTTGCTCATCCATAAAGCCATGTTGTGGACATTTCCTTAGCAATCCATTGAACCTCTCCCATGCCGCATGTATGTTCTCCTCTTTAAGTTGAGTAAATTGAGCAATGGTGGTCTTGTATTGAAGAGTCATGGAAGGTGGAAAGAATTTTAGAAGAAACTTTTTGCTCAAGGTCTCCCATGAGTCCAAGCTATCCCTAGGTAGGGAAGCTATCCAATCCTTTGCTCGATCCCTTAGTGTGAAAGTAAATAATCGAGCCCTCCAAGATTCTTCACTCACACCATTCATCTTGGACGGTATCGGCATATTCCAAGAATTGAGCTATGTGGCGGTTGGGGTCTTCCTTGGGATCACCTCCGAATTGCTTACTTTGAAGGATATGAAGAAGGGCCGGCTTGATTTCGAAATTATTAACCGCCAAGGGTGGGACGAGCTATGCCATCATAATGGAGTTGCACCGGGGCTCAAAGTACTCACGAATTCTCCGTACATTTCCCCTTGCATCTCTCCTTCTTGCCTTTCAACTACGGGACGATTGTTGTTGTCCATCTCTCTTGCCCTTGCTCTTGCTTGAGCTCTTCTTCGATTTCTCTCTCGATTACGTCCTCCTTGCAAAGGTGGTTTCGATCTCCAAGTTCAAGGGAATTGGTTCAATTCCACTTGATCTTGTGTTCATGCACACCTAGAAAACACCAAGTATCATAATCCTCTAAAGACAAGCTAAAACAAGATACAACAAACAACAAAAATAAAAAGCACTATCAACTACTTTCAACTTTCGATCTAAGTTATCTCAAACACCGATTCCCGGCAACGGCGCCAAAAACTTGATAGGTGCAAACTCAGCACTCACCTCCCAAGTGTAGGAGGATCGTGTAGCGAGCAAGTACCGGGTTAAATTATCGAATCCGCGGGAATCAAGTGGGAGATAGCCCTAAATCTACTAGTTTAATCATAATTGTAGTACAACCCCATTCAACAAGTTCAATAATTCAAGCAACAATAAACAAGCAACAACGTACTAGCAAGACAACTAAATTCAAGCAATTTAAAAGATGTGTTCGGGTGTTCTTCGACTATGGACTATGAAACACGAATCAAAACCAAGTAGTAACTCTCTCGTCGGCAAATTGATAAGGGGCAATTCAAGTAAGAAAATAAGACACCGTACTTGGTAAGCCTAGGAGTCATGTTTCGTTAAAGCATGAAGAATTGATTAGGCCAACGTCCCGTTCTTCCCGATTCTCTCACGAGTCAATATGTTTCCCTACTTTGATTAATCTTCGCTACTAAGGTACGTCCCTTTTGTCCCCTCACTAATCACCCGACTATTAATCCAAGCAATTAATGTGAATTGATGTAATTCTAATGTAGTTAACCAAGTCTCCTTGCGTTACACAATATCCACTCTAATTATCCAATGAAACCCTTCAACCAAGCTAGAAACCTAATCATCCAAGTATCCTTGCAATAATTAAATACTAAACATGGAATTCAAGCTCAATCAAATAATAGATCATGCAAAACTCATCAATTCAATCAATCAACCTTCAATTGAAATTACCCACTCAATTAATCAACATAATTCAATCATCCATAGCTTCCAAACACCCAAACACTTGAGAAATTAGCCAAGCATAATTAAAGAAATTAATCCCATAATTTCAAGAAAATAAGCATTCACCATTACAAGAAATTAAACCAATAAAACTGAAAATAAAGATAAGATATCACCTAATTAGCCTCCAAATATTAAGATTCCATGTCTTGATCTTCCAAAATGATAAAGAAATGCAAAATCTAACTATGTGTGTGTGAAAAGGTGTAACGGTGTGCGTAGGGTGAATCCCCTTTTTCTATCTATTTCTCTCTAATTTCTATATTTTGCTGAATAATGAAAATCCTCCTTCATTCTCCATTTACGCTGAATATTTAATTCCTTTTTGTCCTTCAAAAGTTCTGTTCCTTTTCTTTTCTAAAAACAAAGGTGGCTTCATCATTTTAACGAAAACGTGCTTACGATTTTGTGCTGAGATGCCGCCTCGACTCGAGTGGGAGGAAGCGTCTCGGCGCTGGGTCGAGACGGAGTTCGAGACATGCTCGAGACGATTTGGGGATGCTACGTAAAACTGGTTTCATCTCGACTCGATTGACGGTGAATGGTTCGAGTCGAGGGACGACGGATCCGATATTTAATCGAATCGCGGCGGTAATGGTGAGATTGGCGTCATCGATGGCTTGTGGCGACGGCACCATTTGTGGCGTCGCTGGTGAATCTCGCTTCGTGACGAGGTGACGGTGGTTGAATTGGGATGACGGTTAGCAAGGCGCGCCGATGGTGATGGGTGGTCGGGCGGTGGTGGTTGATTGATGGATTAGGTGATTGTTTGTTGGTTTATGGTGGTTTAATTGTGATTTGGGAATTGTTGCAGGTCTGGGTAAGGCTGCCATGGCGGATTTGCGGTTGAGAACGAAGGTGGATGTACTTATCAGTATGGTGGGTGCAGATAGTGGGTGTATTTCCTAATCTGGTGGGTGTATGCGGCAGTTGTGCTTTTTGCCGTCCCAACTTCGTTCGATCATATCTTTCGCATACGAGCTCCGATTGACCTGATTCTCTTTGCGTTGCAACCGTCTCTCGACCCTCTTTCATACCATGCAAGTGCCCAATTAATTTGAAGATGACAAACATCCTCAATTTGCACTCAAAATGACATCAAACCTACATATTAAAATCCCAAATATTAAATCAAACAATTAAGTGCAATTTGACCAAATAATAGTGAATTAACATGAAAATCATATCAAATTGAGACAATTAAGCACACATTAACATGCAATAATTCACCCTAATCACGAAGGTCTCGCCTAGGTCTCTCGGGTGATCCTCTTTTTCACACTCTTGACGACGATGTCATCTATGTAGACCTCCATTGTTTTCCCAATTTGTTCGGCGAACATTTTGTTTACTAACCTTTGATAGGTCGCCCCGCATTTTTCAACCCGAAGGGCATCCTAAGCCAGGAGTAAACATTCTTCTCGGTGAGGAAAGAGGTGTGTTTGACATCCTCCACGACCATCGGAATTTGGTGATAGCTGCGAACGCGTCCATAAAGGATATCATCTCGTGGCCGGCTGATCTGCCCACTGTGTGATCAATGTGAGGCATTGGAAAATGGTCTTTTGGGCATGCCGCATTCAGATCCGTGAAGTCTATGCATATCCTCCAAGATCCATTGGACTTTTTTGGCGAAAGCACGGACATTCGCCACCCATTCGGGCTCGTCCTCGGCACCGCTTTCGATTAGCTTGTTGTCGAGCAGTTTCTTTACTTCCTCGACTGCAGCAGCATATTTCTGGGCCAAATTTTCGTCTTTTTGCGAGACGAGGCTTGCGAGCGGGGTCGATTTTGAGATAATGGCGAGACATGTTTTGGGTTTATGCCGACCATATCCTGATGTGACAGGCGAAGACATCCACATTGCTCTTGAGGAAGTCTATGATATCCCCCGCATTTCGGCGGGAATTTTGGAGCCGATGGAGACTTGAGCTCAGGGCGAGCGTAATCCACCGGATTGCGTTCTAGTTCTTCGATTTGGAGCATGCGCTTTAGCCGCTGACCATTGGGATCTTGGAGATTTCCCACAGGGTCAATGTCTATTGGCATCGGCTCAAGCCGACGCGGGCTCCAGTCTGCTCGCTGCCCGGCCTGAGCCCCCTAGGAGTCGAGGCCGAGCGAACGGAAGCTCATCCCCGGGCCTGCTGGCTTGAGTTGGAGTTGAGAGAGCAATCCATTGGAGTTGCCTCATTTTGGTCGATGCCGAGTTCGTTAGTCGAGTGCGTTCTTGGGAGCTCATCATTTCTTGTTGATGACGGTAAAGATAGAAGAAAAATCTAAACTAAGTATAGAAATTAAATCTGGACACGAGTAGTTCAAACATTTCTTTGACATTTTCTCGGTCACCTTTAATGGTGCCGACCTCCCTTCGACAATAGGGAACTTAACACGGTAGAAGTAAGAAGAGACAACCGCCTCAAAAGTTTCGAGAAAAGGGCAACCAAAAAGCCGTTATACATGTTCGGCGGTCAACGATTACAAATTCAACAGACCTAGTTATCCTAACCCTATTATTTGCAAAGTCGACTAGCTCTGACCGACAACTTGATCTTCCCATACGCCGAGGCGACCGTGTCGCCGAAGCCGCAGGAGGTCGTAGGGCTTGATGTACTTGGCGAGGTTGCCCATTTGGTCCAGGCGAACTTGAAGAGGATGTTCTGTGAAAAATTTGCTTGTCGACCAGGACCCGGTCCACGGTCATTCCAGGGATGTTGGCCGAGATGACCAAAGCATCATTCTTGGGGCGAGAGGACCCCTCGCGGTCGGCATTGAGAGAAAGAGATTACCGCGGTCTTAGAGATGAGTGGGCTCCGGAGGCGGCCCAGTGGACGTGGTCAATAGCCCTTAGCTACGCCTTCCTCTTCTGTTCGACTAGGTGAACACCTCAACGATCCGTCCAGGCTACCCCCGGCTTGGATCATGTTGATCCGTCCACCGGGACGAGCAGGTGGGAGTTCGCCGCCTCGACGACTCCACGTCGGCTGCGACCTCAACCGCCGCAACCCTTTCCGTGGAGACCACCCTCTGTCGCCTAGGTGCTCGCTCCTCGATGTCCGGCCGCGGAGACGAACTTGTCGAGGAGTCCATCCTCAAACAACCTCCAAAGCCGCTTGAGCAGTCCGGCATTAGCTTGTGTTGTGCCGGGAGAATCATGGTAGGCACATAATTTCTTTGGGGTTACGCTTGGCGGGGTCCGCCCCGAGGGGTTTGGGCTTGGGATCAGCCCGGTGTCTTTGGATCGCATTAGAAAACGAAGGTCTGGGAGTACTTGAGCTTCTCCACGACACAGACAGTTTGTGAGGGCGGGGGTCCTCAAAGCTCTTGAAGGTCTCCCGGCGCCCTTCACTGGCCCCTTTTCCGGTTGGAGCCGGCTCGGACGAGGAGCATTTGGTTGCGGCCTTGTCCGCCTTCTCCTCCCCTTCTCCTTCACCTCGCCAGCCTTGGGCGAGCATTTTCTAGCGAGTGATGAGCTCGCTTTGCCCGCCGGCGGAACTCGGTGTAGGAGGTAGGGTAGTTCTTGGTCATGTGCCGAAACATGTGGGACTCCGGTCTTAGGCCGCTGAGGGCTGCATGAAGTTGGAGCTTCGTGTCCAACCGGTTTCCAGTGAGGAGAACCTCGTCCAGCGATCGAGGTAAGCCTCATCGCTTTCATCCTTCCTGCTTGATTCCCATCAGTCTTTGCCGATTCTCGGCTCTGGGAATCTTGGGAGGCAAAGTAGGTGGTGAATTTTTCACCCGGCTCGCCAAAAGTATTGATCGAGCGGGCGGAAGAGAGACATACCATTTATGGGCGAGCTCGCCCAAAGTTAGTGGAAAGCGGCGGCATTTGGTTGCATCGGGAGGCCCCACAAAACCATGTAAATATTGTATTTACCGAGGTGGGTCTCAGTCGAGTCTTCCCCTCATAAATAGGCATCCGAGGGGGAGGATTTTGGGTTGAAGCGGCGCATGTTCAACCTCTATGGAAAATGGCTCGCTCGCCACACTTCGCTTCGGCTGCCCATCGCGGGCCCCAAAGCGGGATTCCATCTCGTCGATCTTCCTCTGCATGGTGACGAGGAGAGCATCGCGAGAGCTCGGGTTTAGGTTCTCGGTGAGGGCTTGGGCGGGCGAGTGCTCGGGCGGAATGGGGTCTAGCCTATCCTTGGCCGAGACCCTTCGGCCTCGCACTCGAGAGGCGCGGCTGGGCGCGGGGGCCTGTTGATGGGCCGGCGGTCTCGGCCGCTCGCCGAGCTGGGGTACTTCTAGTTCTAGACTCTGTTTGGATTCCGATCCGAAGTCCAGTGGCGAGACGACCTAAGTCACTCGAAGACGATCCTAGACCTCGGGCTGGTCGCCCCTGCTTTGGGGAGCCGGGACTATCCCGAGCTCGTTGAGCCTTCTTCTTCTTCTTCTTCTTCTTCCCCTTGCTCTTTTGGGGGCGGTGGATGGGCCGGGGTTGGCCGTGGCAAGCTCACGACCTCGAGCTTGAAGAAGCTTGATGGCCGTCCGAATCTGTTCAAGAGTCTAGTACTCCTAAAGGGGGATGGGGGCTAAACTTCGGCACCTGGTGGGTGATCTCCCCCGAGGCTGTTCATCCCCATGAACATGCATGGCTTCCATGCAAGCGGCAGACAGCAGTGAGGTTTTCCCCCATGGGAGTGGTGTTTCCGACTTTCGTCATCTTCCAAAAGAAACAGGATCTTCATTGGAAGGAAGGGTTGTAGAGTGAAGAATGAAAGACGTTCTTAGAAGGATTTTAACTTGAAGAACAGTGCGTGTTCTTCAAGGTTTTTCCCAGAAATTTTCAATGAAACTTGATGAGGATAAGTATCCCCTCCTTCTAGCGCCAATTCTTTGTTAACCGAAATATTTATGGATGATTAATGTGGCTTTCAAATCGGTTAAAATAATATTGATTGGGGTATTTATCGATGATAAATACCCAAGAACAATTAATGGAAATGATGAGCAATAAATATGATAATAAATGCAAGAAAGCAAGTAAGAACACGAGGAATTCTTTGGGAGCGTTAGTCCTGAGCTAAGAGTGGATGTTTGAGATCCGTTGATTATGCCTTGTAGGTCTTATTTATACATAGTATTGGTTGCCTTTTGGGCAGACAAAGGTACAAAAATGTACAAAAATATAATTAATTTGTACCACCCCAATTAATTGGGGTGTACTGCTTTGCACTGGGCAGGCGGCTGGCCACTCGCGTCTGCCGGATGTCCTCTGGAAGGGATTCTTTATCGGGTGGGGGAATTTCTTTCCTTTTGGACAAGATTGACATTAAATTGAGATCGGGCCGCTCTATACTTTATACCACTCTGGAGGTGGCTTGGTCGGCGAGCCTGCGGTTTGCCGAGCTTGGTCGGTGGTGAATCTCGCCGTGCTCGCCATCTTGTGCCGAACTTTGGAGCTCATCTTGCTTGGACTCGCCCGCTCGTTGACGGCCAGGTGAGCTCGCCTCGGCGGAGCGGCGGCGCCTCGGCGGGCCGAGTCGGGAGGGTCCAGCCCGCTCGGCATAGCTTGCTCGCCATGCCCAGTGGCCGAGGTTTCTATGGGCGCCCGAACTTAGCTAGGCTCGGCCAGGGTTTGCTCGCCATGCCCCCGCGAGCTGGTCCTTGGAGGGGCCGAGCACCTTTGGGCTCTGCCCGGGCTGGGTCGGGTCGGCCCGATTGGCGATGGGCCTTAGGCGAATAAATCGTCATACAACAACAAGGTTTAGTGCTTCTCCTACAAGGAGACATTGGAATGATGTTAAACATATTTTACGGTATCTTCAAGGTTCACATGATCTTGGTTTATTTTATATAAGAAATTAAGACAAAACATTGGTGGACTATGCAAATGCTGGTTATATGTCGATCCCCATCTTGCCAGGATCTCGGTGGTTATATTTTTCTCTGCGGTGGTACCACAATTTATTAGAGGCACATTAAACAATCTATGGTTACTACCTCTCAAATCATTCGGATATTATTCCTTTATATGAGGTCTCACGAGAATGTGTTTGATTAAAGTCATTGGTAAAATACATTTGTAATTTGTGTGACATTCTAAAAATGATATATCCCCTCTTGTCCTTATGAGGACAATGCAAATTGTATTTGCACGGATGAGTAATGAATATGTTAAATGAAACTTGACAAAACACATTTTCCGAAATTCTTTTATCCGTATGAACTCCTAAAGAGTGGTGAAATTATCATACAAATGTACGCTCTAGTGACAATCGATGATTTGTTTACTAAATCACTCTCTACATCTACTTTTGAAAATATGTCCATGCTATTGGGATGCGTAGGCTTGGAAGATTGTTGTCTTCGGGGAGTAACAATCCTGAAGATTGGATATCGAAGATCAATGATTGTACTCATATTCTCCCTCTAAATTACTCTGTCGAGGATTAATGAGACATGGATATCACGACGTAATGTTCAAGGGGAGTGTTGTAAATATATTATAATTATGGACATTACTTGTTGGGAAATGTATTTAATGGGCCAAGATGCTTAATGGGCTTTTAGGGTTACATCTCAATTCTCTTTCTATTTATACATCCGTATTATTGTATCGTTAGGTACTACAAGAAATATAGTGAAATATCTCCTGGCTTGGTTCGCCACCAGCGTAGTCATTCTTGACGAACTGGGTAAACAAATTCTTGTTCTCGTTTCTTTATTTTATAACGAAATAAAATCAAAATCGAGGTAGTGTATATGTTGGTAAGATCCATTTAATTTGGATCATTTTACAACCCATTTAACAATATGCAGTCTCACACACAATTTTCATCTAAGAAAATCAAGATTACAAGATTATATATTATCATATATATGCAAAAAAAAAGTTCCTCCAAATTATGTAGTTTGATCTTATTATAACGAAACAACTTAGGCTCCGCTTGGTAGCCTGTAAAGACACCCCTACAAAGCGGAGCCTTTCTAAATTTAGACACTTACACATAATGATACAAGAGTGCCTTGAAGATGGCTTCACAAAGTGTAGCATTGTTCATCACGAGATGCCCAAAATCGGGTACCTCGTGATATTGAATCCAGGGAAGTTTTTGGGACAAATATCGATTCAACTGGTATGGAATAAACTTATCTTCATATCCTTGCCAAATATGAACAGAGCCTTCATTGTTCGGGAATGGATTACTAATATTCGCAGGCTCGAATTCCCATTTTCCGAAACCTGCAAGCATGTCTCGATGCAAACACTCATGAACGCCTTGTTGTTGTACCTTCTCCTAGAAAGAGCAAATGATAGGAATTTGGTTATTACTTAGGACCATAAATAAGATAAGAAGTTGAAAATTTGAACTAAACAGTTCCAATGCAGTTGGATATTAAGTGGCGCTTGGTTGTAAATTTTTTAATGAAAATGAGAATGAGTATAATGCAATTATGGTGGTTAATAAGAACAAAAAATGATCATGACACCATTTTTCCCTCCAAAATAAGGTACTCATTACCCAATTTGATTAACCTATTTCCCTACTACAATCATTTCTCCTTAATCATTCCCCTCCATCACTACCAATAAGCTTATTTTGTCTTATTTTTTTACCAAATTGGAGAACAACACTAATAATGCAACACTATGGAGACATTCCTTCCTTCAATATATCCAAGGACATTAAGAAAAATACAATTTTATTCTCATTTCTATTGAAGAGCATGAAACAAATGCCTCCTAAGTTTCATTACTCTTCATAGATTCAAGTGTACATTAAGGGCTAGTTGGTTCATGGGATTAGGAAGGATATGAAAAATAATCTCAATGAGTCAAGTGTTTGGTTCACTTGACATGAGTCCTGAACTCGGAGTTGGGACAAAATTGAAGTTAATTCCATCAATGAAGGTTTATTTATCCTGGAGGAGGGGTGTGATGATTAATCCTTGTACACAAAATTTTCAAAATACCTCTTCAAGCTTGAAAAATAACTTGTCCCACAATAATAAAAAATTATAGTTCACCAGCCCAAACATATCACTGAATTTAGAAAATAGCAATCCAAATTATGTAATCTTAACTAATCCGATCTCCAGTTATTAGTCCCGTCTTCTGAAACATAAACACCTAAGGATAACATTCTCCAGATCGTATGAGGACAAACTAAGACTCAATTTGGATGGAGTCATTTGAAATCAAGGGATTTGAGGATAATACACTATACATTTACACATCAAAATGGAGAAAAACTAAATGAATGGATTTGGTTCACACAAATATTACTTATAAGTGGGAGGATTTCAAATACCCAACAAAACCTAGTCATTTGAAATCCTCCCACTTCTCCCACTTGTACTTAATATTTGAGTAAATTAAATCCATTAATTTAGTTTTTCTCCATTTTAGTTTGTGTGAATACATGTATATTATCCTCAAATTCCTTGATTTCAAATCCACTCCATCCAAATGGAGCCTAAATGATTTCGAAAAATTGATATTACGAATTATGAAAACATTAACATAGTTAACTGATTAAAGATCTATATCAGTTGAGAGTTCATTCAGAAATCTATATGTGTGAAAATTCCCTAGTATTAATTGTTTCATTAAAAAGTATTAATTATTTTAAGATAAGGTATTAATTGTAAATAAGTTTTAAGATGAAATCGGTTCACACAAGACCAACTCTAAGGGGTTGTTTGCTTCATGGGATAGCCTTGATTGATTGCTTAATCCTAAGTAATATTGTGTTTGCTTGGAGGAACTCGGCCCAAGATTAAAATTGAGCCGGGATCAAAAGTACCTTAATCCCATGCTCTTGGGACAAACTAATCCGGCCGGGGAGTTTGGATTACCTTGTCCCAAGTTGAAAATTACTACATTATCCTTATATTTTCTATTCTTATTTTAATTGTTGAGGGCGTTATGTCATTTAAATATCAATCCCACTTAATCCATCAATCCAAATACAAAATTACCTTTATCATTAGAAAATAAAAAAATAACAATCCTACAATCCAAACATATATTTATTTCAAATATATTAATCCCAACAATACAATCCAACTTAATCTATCTCATCTAATCAATCCTGTCTCGTGAAGCAAGCGACCCCTAAGTATACAAAATATTTTAGCTATGACATACTTTGTAGTTGTGGAATTTTATAACTTGCTTACTTTAGTTATTCAAGTTATCCTTCACTTTTCTCTTTTACATTATTCAGAAGTAGATTTAATAGATGAGCTTATTTCTTCTTGTGATGCAATCATGTTCTCCATATTTACAAAATGAAATATTACCTGACACTCGTTTGCAGGTCCCCCTGTTTCATCATCTCTAGGTCTGAGCGACTAAAAACATCATTAACATCTCCACTACTGAAACTCAAATTTGGGAACCATTTTTGAGTCATCCACCAGTAGAAAAGCCATGGGGTGTAATGTGCAACTCGAAATGTCCATTGGTCTGGGACAGGCAGCAGCGCCAGAGCTTCTTGTGATAGCTTAGCAGGAAAACTCTTCCACCAGAAGTTAACAAACGGCACTACAAGTGCAGCTCCTGATAACCTTCAACATATAACGAAAGATGAAATGAGAGTGAGTTAGTGAGTGAGAGGAATATAAATTAGGAGGCGCTTGTTTCAAGCTCTTTAATGGGAATGCGAATAAAATTGTATTTTCCTCAATGCCCTTAGATATATTGGAGAAAAGGATGTATCCATGATATTAAATCATTAGTGTTGTGCTCCAATTTTGGAAAAAATGAGACAAAATAAGCTTATTGGTACTGGTGGAGAGAAATAATTGAGGAAAAATAATTGTAGGAGGGAAATAAGTTAATCAAATTGATATTGATTACCTTATTTAGGAGGGCAAAATAGTGTCATGATCATTTTTGTTCTCATTAACCACCATAATTGCATTATACTCATTCTCATTAAATAATTTGCAACCAAAGCGAAAGATGAAATGAGAGTGAGTTAGTGAGTGAGAGCAATAGAAATTAAAGTTAATCATATGTAGTTTACCGAGAAAAAAGTTTTTGGTCCTATAACTTGTTGGGTTTCAGTTTTTGTCCCAAAAAGTTGTCTGTCCAATTTTAGTCCCATAACTTTTAAATTTGGTCCTATTTTCACCGAAAAATTTAAAACGACGCGTCGTTTATGATCACGTGACATGGGAAATTGTCCAATTTTGATCCATTACTTTTGGATTTGTCCAATTTTGATCCCAATTTTTGCCAGCTCACGCATGTCACATGACAAAAACGACGCTGCGTTTTAGTTTTTACAGCGAAAATGAAATCATAATTGGATAAATTCAAAAGTTATGAGACAAAAATTGGACAAATTCAAAAATTATTGGACCAAAATTGGGCAGATAATTTTTGGGACCAAAACTGGAGACCCAATAAGTTATGGGACCAAATTTATTTTTTCTCTCTTAGTTTACCTGTGTGGGATGTATTGTAGGCAACTGTAAATCGGATAAGCTCCCAGTGAAACGCCAATCACGTAGAACTTGGGCCCAAGGTGCAATTTATCCGCCAACTCCTGGATATCAAACGCTTCACTTTTCACAGTCCTCGTCGGATTTGGGTCGCTTTCACCGTAACCAGCACGATCGAATTGAACAATATATATACTTAACTCCTTCATAAGTTCCTGGTAATCAACAAATTGAAAAAGATAATTGATGACTGACCGAATGTGATATATAGAATACAAGAAATGAGGTAAATATTCTGTTGAAATGAATAAACACATGTAAATGAGGCTGTTTACCTTACATCAAATCAATTCTACTTTGCAATTTCGGCATCTTGAATTCAATCAATTTCCCATATAAGTTGTAAAAGTCGAAAATCGGTAATAGGGCGTTTTGAGGCCGCCGGCCGATTTTTTCGCCTGACCACAAAAACGTCTAGCCGCCTAGGACCGCCTAGCCACAAAAATGCCTAAAACGCCGAAATTAGGCAAAATCTGGGCGGCCGGCGACCGCCGAGCGTCTAGGCGGCGCCTAGGCTGATTTTTGCATCATTGAGAAAGAGTGAAATTTTATATTAACAATGAACCTAGTGATGACATCTAACAACAAGGCAAATGGCAACACAATTCCAGCAACATAAGAAAAAGAAACAAACATGCAAACATTCTCAGTAGCATCCAAGATGTGAAATCAAACTCTCTTCAATTATATAAACATGTTATCTCAAATGACTTCTATCTTCCTTCTTACTAACAAAATGTACACTCAACCTATAATTTTTGATAGCACGTTCAGTAAAGACAGTGTAAGTAACTTGAGCTTCATTAGATTCTGCTTACTTCTGAAAGAGGCACTTTGAAGTCTTTAGAGTCATTAAAGCCATGGACAAAAATGAACTTGTGGTCAGCTTTTTCTTTGGGAAGACCACTCTCCTTGTAGGCCAAATGCCTCCCATCATCAAGTTTCACCCTCGGTGAAGTCACCGGAGGCCCCCGCAACGAGCCACATATTTTCGAAGGTGGGGGCCTTAAAGCAAGGTAACCATAGCTGACAATTCCCACCAACACTCCACCTACTATCTGGGCAATCATTTCTGTGTTTTAAACACAATTAACTCAATTATAGTTGAAATGAGAATCACAAGTTGCATTGAAATAACTATTCGTCTTCACTGAGAAATTTAGAAAACAATGCATATTGAAACCATAGACTGAGGTTGCTAATGAAATCAAACAATTTAGACAACAACTTGTGTGAGACGATCTTAGGGTGAGAGGGTACACAAACTAGCTTATATTAATACACATCTCTTCTAAAGCATTAAAACGTCAATCTCAAATTATACCTGGTCATTTACATATAGGTTAAAAAAAAGTTTAATTAAAAATAGGTTCAAAAATTTAAACGAAGCACAAAAATATTTGAACAGATGCACAAAAATATTTGAACATGAATCTATTTATAATTTTAGTTTTTTTTTCTTGAACCTATTTGTATTTTTCCATTATACCCTGTCCCATGGGTCTCACACAAGACCTACTCAACAATTTATTGGTCATTTAATTAATGTAGTCGTATAATAGCTCCTCTCTATACTCTATGTACAAACTAAAACACGCCTATTTGATAGGTGGGATGAGATATATTATGAAACGAGAGATGAGAAAATGTGAGAAAGGAAAAAGTTAAGGTAAGATAATACTCTCTCTTTCCAACTAAAATAGTCTTATTTCTTTTGATACAGTTGAGATTCTAAACTTTTTTCACTTTTTCCTAATACCCATGCATTAAATGATTTATTTATTTTTAATTTAGATAATTAAATAAGGTTATTTTGGTCCAAAAAAATATTTAATGACTAAAGCAAGGATAATGGACTATAATTTAGTTGAACGGAAGGAGTATTATCATTGTTTGGTAGAATGTTTTTAAGATGGTATAAATTTTAATAAATTTATTTGGAAAGAGATAATTAATGAGAAACATTAAAAATACTATTTACCCTTTTATAAAATTAGGAAAAATACATGCACCATACCAAAATATGAGAAGACTATCATCATCTTCATTACAACCTTTAGTAAAATCTTTCAAACTCTTTCAAACTTGATCATTCATACAAAACAGTCAACTTAAATTTAAATACTCCCTCCATCTCATACTCGTTGTGACATTTGCCAAAACGGTCTCATTATATACTCGTTGCATCATTCCCTTAAATGATAATAGAACAACTTTTTTCTTTTATATATCCCTTCAAACACTATAATATTACATGATATGTCACTACTTTTTCCACACTAACCCAATTTAATACTATTAAACAACTCTCTTATTAAAGTTGAAAAGACTATCCCGCCCCATAAAAAATAATTTATATTATTAAACCACTCTTACATTAAAACTTGTGTTAAATAGTAAATGTTATGCATAGTTGGGAGAAAAATTTAAAATTGAAACATTAAGAATTTCTATTAGAAATTTTATCAAACCCATTCCATACCATATACGGAAGGTGAACAACCCAAAACTGTCAACTATTTACAAACACAAATAAATTTGCAGAAACCCAAATTCAGAGAAAGTAGCAAGAAATTTACAAACTTGGGTTCACAAAGAAATTTGAAAACCTGGGCTCAGAGAAATATGAACAAGCCTTGGTGTGCTCCAACAAGAAACCCATCACTGAGAGAAATTGAGAAAAAAATTCATACTCCCACGTTTCATAAAATTTTTCATACTTTTTTTTTTTTTTCATCCATCCCTTAATAAATTTCAAACTTTTAAAATAGACAATTCGTTATAAACTCCACCCTCATAATTTTCACTAATATACACAAAACGTTATTACTTTTTGACCCACACATACACACAATCCGATAGTTTTATTTTTTTTTACTTTATACATAAAAGTTTACAAAATTACCTCTCAAAATCTCAATTATTATTCTTGTTTTATAAAGTGTGTCCACTTTCTCCTATAAAAGTTTATATGGGATGGAGGGAATAATATTTAAAAATTCAACTAATTTTATGAATAAAAAAATTCAAAAGCAAAACCATAACAAAAATTCCAGGAGTTTCCTCCTTCACCGACTCCAAATGTCCTTCACCAAAAAAAAAAAAAAAAATTGAAAACATCCTCACTCCACCGTTTTCACTCTGCTGCTGAAAAACAATTAAACATGCGCGATTTCTGGCACGTCAAAGGGACGAAGAAGCTGTTTATGGAATCTCCCCTTCTTTTTTTTTTTTAATAAGGAGGAAATACATGAAGCGTAACCCCACCCGTACATAAAGGCCCCTTTGTTGTAAATCGAGGATATGCATGAGTGATAGTCCTGCAAGAGAGAGACTAACGGGACACGAATCCTACAACAATTTTTTTTTTTTTATCGGTAATGTTAGTTGTTAGATCATCAAACACCTAAACACTCCAAAAATTTCTCCAAGTCACCTTATAACTCCATAGTTCGTTCTCAAAGGGAATCGAACCGGTTCCTCACTAACCCGGTGGCCAGGTGGGCTAATCCACCTTTTTCCGAAAAGTTAAAGTGAAGCGATAGAAGTTGTAGAGAAGAAAAGGCTGTCCATGATAAAGTCAAACGACGACTAACAGTAAGAAATAGTATTACCAATTATCTACTATCACTTACGAATTACGTGATCCCAAATCTATTTTAAAAACTAATAAATCTGGGGAAAATTGTAGTTTTGGTCCCATGAGAATTTTTCAACGACAATGTTAGTCCCACGCTTTTTTTGGTCCTTTTTTTGTAGAAATAGTCCCAACCATTAATTTTTAGGACCAAAACTGCGATTTTATCCCATTCTCTCGGGACCAAAACTGCAATTTATCATTCTCTTGGGACCAAAACTGTAGTTTTTGGATTAAAAATGTCAAAAAAACTACGGGACCAAAAGTATAAAAAAGGTTCATTTTGCAAACCACTCATTCTCTTGGGACCAAAAATGCAATTTACCCAATAAATTTGAGACCAATTACTGCATATCAATACCTTTGATCGAAAATCAAAGCCACAACAAACGACAAAAGCTAATGACCAATCAAATTTTTGTATAAATAAAAGGTAATTAAATTAAACACATTAAGAGTGAAGATCATAAATGAATGAAAACTAGTGAAGATCATAAATGAATGAAAACTAACTTGGAGAAAATCTGAAGGAGTGAGCCCCTGCTGATATATTTGTGGAGGATTTCCCTATCATTGTTTAGCCTATAATATAGCACTTGTAATTCAGCAGAAAAAGGAAAATACTTGAAAAGAAAGAACACTTTGCAAACCCCTTGGAAAAAGAAAATGAGGTACGTATGTGTCACAAACATGCAAAAAAATAAATAGTGGACCCACATGTCTCGTAAAAGTTTGTTGGGAATCTTATGTTTCTTTAAAAATATGTATTGAATAGAATATTGAAAGTATTAGAGTATCTTTTGAAACTCTATTCACTTTAAAAAAGTGATATTAATTGATTTATGTAGTAAAATTAAAAGTGAAAAATATTTTAAAAATAAAGTGATTTTAAATTAAAGAAGTGGTGTATTAAAAAAAAACCACCTTAATTAATAGTGGGAATAATTGTTAGTTTTCTATTCCCAAAAAAAGGTACTTTTTGAGAAATCATAACAAAGTAACGTAAATATTAATTGGATTAAATGTATGTGTGAGTTCAAAAAGTGATGACATTTTGTGTAAATATAATAAATATTGTGAGTGGAGCTTAATAAGAGGTTTTTTTTTTTTTTTTTGGTGAGCGAACTTTTAAAAAAGTTTGCCAGGAATCTTATGCACAAAGTTTTTAAAAATATGTAATTAGTAGAGTGTTTGCGGGAAATTTTGTGTACAAAGTTGAAGAAAAATGTGAAATTGGTAGAGTGTTGAGTTGTAGTAGGGTGTCTTTAGAAAATCTATTCATTTTAAAAATAGCGATATTAATTGAATTGTATAATAAAATTAAAAGTGTGAAATGTTTGAAAATAAAGTTATTTAAAAATTAAATTAAAGAAGTGGTTTATTAGCGGGTAAAAAAAAGGCACCTTAATAGTGGAAATAATTATTAGTTTTCTATTCCTAATGAAGATGACTTTTAGAGATATTATAACAAAGTAGGACCTACTTTGTTAAAATAGATTGTAAATGCTTAAAAATGGGTTGCAAATGTAATATAAGTGTTTTTTTATATTTTTAAAGTGATTCTATACATGGAATTGTGTTTGCAAATACATTATTAATTTGATTTCATATATATAGTGTTTGCAAACACATTATTAATTTGATTTCATGTATATATGAATCTAAAAATAATGATATTTTGTGTAAATATGTAGATAATGTGAAATTTATTTTTTTATTATTTTTGGTGTGCAAACTTTTAAAAAGTTCATCGGAATCTTATGTACAAAGTTTTAAAAAAATGTGGGTAAAGTGTTCGTAGGGAATATTGTGTACAAAGAGTTTAAAAAATGTGTAATGAACAGTGTTGAGATATAGCAAGGTGTCTTTTAAAACTCTATCACTTTAAAAAAGTGATATTAATTGATTTGTGTAGTTAAATTAAAGTGACAAATATTTGAAAATAAAGTGATTTTAAATTAAATTGAAAAAGTGATGTATTTGTCAAAAGAAAAAAAAACCACTTTAATTAATATTGGGGGTGATTTTAATTTTTTTCTTCTCAAGGGCGCGTTTAGAGAATTCAAAAGCAAGCAAGACCTATTTTGTCAAAATTAATAGATTGTAAGTCCTTAACAAAGTTGTTGCAAATATTATATAAGTAATTTTTTTCAAAGGAAAATGATTCTCCACATAGAATTGAGTTAGCAAACACACAAGTAATTTATTAATTGAATTGTAGTATGTGTGAGTTCAAAAAGTAATAACATTTTGTGTAAATATATAAATATTGTGAGTGGAGTTTAATGAGAATCGTTTTTGGTATTCGACTTTTGAAAAAGTTTGTGAGGTATCTTATGTACAAAGTTTTTAAAAAAATGTGTAATGAGTAGAGTGTTTGCGGAAATTTTGAGTACAAAGTTTAAGAAAAATGTGAAATTGGTAGAGTGTTAAGTTATAGTAGGCTATCTTTAGTAAATCTATGCATTTTAAAAATAGTGATATTAATTGATTTGTGTAATAAAATTTAAAGTGAAAAATATTTAAAAATAAATTAATTTTAAATTAAATTGAAGAAGTTGTGTGCTTGAAAAAAATTAATTAATAGTGATGATAATTATTATTTTTCATTTATCCCAATGAGGATGACTTTTAGAGAAAAGCAAATAAGATCTACTTTGTCAAAATAGATTGTAGTGCTTAAAAAAGTGGTTGGGAACATTATATAAGTGGGGTTTTTTTTTTTTTTTTTTTTTCAAAATAAAAATGAATCTCCCATGAAATCGAATTTGCAAACACTTAAGTTATAATTTATTAATTGAACGGTGTGTATGTATTGGTAAAAAAAAATTGACATATTGTGTAAATATGTAAAGAGTGGATCTCCAATAAAAAGTCTCATAGTATGAAACTTGTATTTGACCCATTCTCCGCCCATTAAACCAGGACCCATTAACCCTTACCCACAAAATTTGAATCAAAACATAAACAAAATCAAATACTTGAAAAATTAATTAGGGGAAATTGGCACAACAAATAGGGCATCACAATTCAGCTAATAGAAGAGGAAGATGATGAAATTGAAACGCTTGAGCAAACTGAAATTGCGGATGAAGGTATGAATTCTAAAATTATATATTGATGCTTATTATTACACAAACTAATTGATACCAACATTCATTCAATCACCAAAATAATATAAACTTTCTTAAATAGAACATAATGCTCAATCGAAGATGTGAATGATAGCTTACTTGGGTTTTCTTAAACGTTATGGTATTAGTTTATTTTTGTAATGGTATTAGCACATTTTTGTTATGGTATCAGCGTATGTTTATCATAATGGAAATTTTGGTGACTGAATGAATGCCGATATCAATTAGTTGTTTAATGATACCAATGTATATACCTTATGGTATCATCGTATTTTTGTTATGGTATCGGTGAATTATTGATATGGTATCATTTGATAAATGTTATGGTATCGGTTTGTTTGTGTAATGGTATTAGCGCATTTTTGTTATGGTATCAATGAGTTATATATATGATATCATTTAATTTTTTTGATCCGTAAATGTTAGTTGTTAGTGGTTAGAAATTAGTTCACCAAGTCACCTTACAATTCCAAATTCTCCAAGCCTCCTTATACCTCCCACTCCAATTCGTTCCCAAAGGGAATCGAACCTAGGTCTCCCACTTAAATGAGGAGCCCGGTGGCCAAGTGGGCTAAGCCCCCTTGGTTTATCATTTAATAAACATTATGGTATCGGTTTGTTTGTGTAATAATATCAACGTATTTTTGTATAGTATTAAAGTATTTTGTTATGACATTAGTTGATAAACATTATGGTATCGATTGATATGTGTAATGGTATCATTCTTAAACAAATTATAATGCCCAATCAAGATGTGAATGGTAGTTTACTTGGGATGACAAGACTCACCGTTCGGGAGATGTACGAACTATACTGTCAACATGCTCGAGCAAGAGGATTTAGAGTATAGAAAGCAACTATAAGATACTCAAGCACCAGAGTTGCATTAGCAAAATTATTTGTTTGCTCTTGTCTGGAATGAGAAAAACAACAATACAAAGGGAAAGAAAGGTTGGAATTACAAGGATGGATTGCAAAGCATTGATGAGTGTTAAATTGAAGAAAAATGGTGTTTATGAAGTTGTAAAGCATGAAATGTCACGTAATCATCCACTAACAAGAACGAAATACAACCATTATCACCATTCGAGAGAGACATATCACAAATGAGAAAGCGAAGCTATTTAATAGATGATTTTGTCGGGAATGAAAGCAATTGAATCATACCATTACATGACACATGATGTAGGGGGAAGAAAATTTAGGTCACACTTTGAAGGATCATGTAAACTTTGTAACTCGAATGAAGATGGAAGCAATAAAAGCAGATGATGCACAAACATTTTGTGAATATGATCCAAAGCGAAAATTCTCGGGATCAGAATTCTTCTACGGTTTGAAATTAGATGATAAAGCAAGATTATCTAATATATTTTGGAGAGACTCAATTATGATAGATGATTACACAGTATATGGAGATGTGGTAGTGTTTGACACAACATATAGAACAAATAAGTATAACCTCCTTTGTGCTTCATTTGTTGGCATCAATAACCATTAGAAAATGTCATGTTTGGATGTGCTTTCATTTCGGCGAGAAAACATAAACATTTGAGTGGTTGTTCAGTGAATTCGGAAATCATTGGGAGACAAATATCCTATAACAATATTCACATACCAAGATTTGACAATTGCAAATGGAATAGAGAAGGTACGTATTGCATTCTTTTATGTTGAAAGTTTCTTTAAAGTCAATGCTTGTAGTTTAATATTTGATTTATAATAAATACAAATTTTTCCATAGACAAGGCATAGATTGTGTCTTTGGCACCTTCATCGTAACGCAGATCGCACTTTTGGGCATTAAAAACTCAAAATTCTTTTAAGGATGCATTTAATAGATGCTTGTCCGAGTGTGTTGATGAAACTGATTTTCAGGATTGTTGGAATGCCATGATTGAAAAATATGATCTTGAAGACCACCATTGGTTCACAAGATTGTATGGATTAAAATAGAAGTGGTTCACAACATTGAACAAGAAGTACTTCTCAATTTGGAATAAAATTATCATAATGAAGTGAGAGCACAAACCATTCAATTAGTTTCAAAGCTAGAAAGGACACAAATTTAATTGAATTTTACATGTTTTTCAAAGATACAATCAACAATTGGAGAAGGACAAGAAGATGAATTTAACTATTCAAGAACAGAACCCGACACTTTCTTAGAAAAGAGAGGGTGATAAAACATGCAATGCGGTATATACAACTGAAATCTTTAGAAAATTTGAAAAGGAATTCATCAAGTGCATTAATGCTACTTATACCATTGTTAATACAAGAGATATTTTCGAAAGTAGCACATTGGTGTACGATGTTGAATCAATCGGTAGTGAAGGAAGCGAAGAGTGGTACATGATCGTCACTTGAAGCTAATCTAATTTAATTGCATAATGTTTGAGGAAAGTGGATTGTTGTGCTATCATTCCTTGAGGATCCTGAATGTAAATTCTTTCCAACAAATACCCGAGGCTTACATTCTAAAAAAGATGGACAAAGATTGTAAAATTAGTGGTTCGGGACAAAAATCGAGACAAGAGATGCGGTGGCAAGAAATCATCAGTGCAATCCCATGGAAACGAGGATATGAACAGGAAATATCTCAATCTGATCTCGGTAAGTGAAGGAAGTGAGGTTGTAAGGAAAATTCTTGAACAAAGTTATATTAGAGATTCGAAAGCTATAAATGCACTAAAATCCACGTAACGGTTTGGAACGTAGTACTTCGAGAGGCAAAGATCATCCAAGATTGTGTTAGATCCAACCCGGGCAAAAATAAAAGGAAGGAGTCAAAGAATAAAAATTATTTTAACAAAAGAAAAAGCAAACAAGATCATCAAAATCAACATCGCCTTTAGAATTTTCATAAAAATCAATGAATCCTCATTTAATTTAGTTGGTGATTGCAACTTTTGTTTACTACCAAGTTGATACTTCAAGTGTAATCATTAAGTGCATTGATACTTCAAGTATTTTAAATATATATTACGTGTAAAAATACTGCCATATTGTTTCTTGTATTTTGTAATTAATTTTGTTGTTGGTATCAAATAATCTATTAGCTAATACCATATCCTCCATCACCGATACCATTACACAATTAAACTAATACCATAATGTATACACAAGTGATACCATTTTGGTTAAGTGCATTGATACTTCAAGTGTTTTAAATATATTTTCTCGTGTGAAAATATTGTCAAATTATTTCTTGTATTTTATAATTAATTTTAATGTGATTAAGGTTCCATTCATACTTTCAAAAAAAAAAAAATGCTTTCATAGACACTTTATGAGTATTTAGTAAATTATGACATGAATGTAATGACTTATGCATAGTTGATCTAAAAATGTCTGCTTTAAATGTCACTTAACAAATGTTTAGATTTGATACCATAACAATAATCTGCAGATACCATTACACATAGCTCTAGCTCTCCTCTGCTAAATGCCTTTAGATTGAGGTGATAAGATCTAGCCGGATTGACTTATGAGTGCAATTCCACTAGCATTTTCCTTACCCCTTCTTACCCCGAAAAGCAGGGCCACCTTATGTACATTTGAGGTTCGACCTTTTTCGATCTAGGTTCGGAGGGAAAACCAGAGTAGAGGCCAAAAGCTTCTATCTCCACTTCGGTGGGGGGCTCATCAAAGTCTTTCCTATCCTTATCATAAAAACAGTCATCGTCTTTTGATCCTCCTCGAGCCTACTCTCGTCTTTCAAATGAATCTTCCGATTTAGTTGGTGCAGATGCTAAAGGATCAGGTGACACTAGATAGGAAAGGGTTTCGATTGAAGCTCTCGAAGGCACATTAGAAGTAAGTTTAGGATTCGGTCTGTTTTGTCCACTTTCTCCATCCCCTCTATAAAAATGATCAAAAAGGTATTTCTTATTCTTATTAACATGTTGCTAATGTTCTGAAGTCACAACGGGAAAACAGGAAGTATCTGGACGCCTCGAACAACACTTTGTGGAGCCCCATGTCATGTAAAGAGAGCTTACGACCTAAGGATGGGGATTCAAACTAAATCAAGTTCGTCTTGGAAGTTGGAACTTCTCGTCTTCCGTGCAAATAGCATTTGGGAGAGAGTGTTGGCCTTATGGCGAAGTATGTGCGGAGGGACTTAACGTACATCAATAGCTCTCCGAAGATGGAGAGCAAATCGATACTATAACAATCATCTGGTGATACTTGATAACATAAGAAAAATCCTTTGATACCATTACACAAACAAACCGATACCATAACAATTGTCTGCTAATACCATGAGAAAAGCAAATTGATACCATAACAATAATCAAGCGATACCATTACACAAATAAACCGATACCATAACAATCATCACCGATATCATTACACAAACAAATTGATACCATAACGTATATACAATGATACTATTTCAAAAATTAAGTGATAATACTTACAAGCTTTACAAAAAAGTTTCCATTGTAAAAAAATATGCAACAATGTTCGAAATACATATCAACCAATTTTTCTTTTCCTTCTTCCCAAATTATCAGCTTCAAGTTTCTTTAATTTTTCATTTGCAACTTTCTTCTTTTCTTACGCAACTTTCAAAGCGACTGCATCTTTCTCTCAAAAGTGATCCTTATCAATTCAGGTTTCTTGTACAATTCATAGACTTTTTGAATCACCTCATGTCTTACTTCGTTGTAATTTGAAAGAATAAGAACAACACCAATTTACGCCCTCAATAAAAGTCTAGTAGAAGGCTGCAAAATAAAATTAACAATCACAATTATAAGTACTTAAGCTTGAACAAATTTACGAAACTACTATATTAACATTGTACCATTGCCATATACGGGAATGCATAAGGCTTTCCATTGAAGTGTTTCATGTGGTGCATCATGTAGACACCACAATCATTATCAACATTCCTAGTTTATCATTTAAATTGAATATTTTCAAATGCATATCTTAATATAAATTTGGTTTCGGGTGACCCTTGCTTTCCAAAAAATCATCATCGAGAAGCACTACAAAAATGGTATACATTATTAAACAACATAACAACTTAAACTATATCTTTCATCTAATGATACCATATCTTTCATCCACTTATACCATTACACATATAAACTAATACAATGATCAAAAATATATATATATAAACTAATACAATATAATTAATTCACCGATACCACAACACTTGTCAACCTATAACATTCTACCACAACTCTTATCCACCGATACCATTACAAGTATAAAATGATACCATAACTTTAACAATGACCCCATAGATGATTACGAGAACTTTTGCGAGACTTGGTGAATAAATTCATCACATTATCATACTTTTGATTGTCCAAATGTTGCAACTTTGAATCAACAAAGTTCATAGCAACAACAACATAATGACTTTCTAAGCAAAATTGGATAAAGATCTCGCAATAAAAAGAATACTAATCATTATTATAACTAGCGAGAATTATAAAAAGAAAAAAAAATAGAAGTCATTTGCATGTCTAACCATATCAACAGATAATAGTGAATCCCTTTGAAACCGACACCACTGATCCCACCCATCAAAAAAATTACCTTTAGCATCGGTAGCATCCAAATGTAGATACATTAGCTACCTTAAAGAATTCTATTTGCAAAAAAATATATAGTTAATGACAAATGAAATGAAATAAGAAAATAAATGTTGATATTTGTAACAGTGTTACTCTGAATGTGCCAACATGCGAAGTTACAATATCGAATTCATCCTTCCACTCCCACTAACCCTAACCCTCGAAATGTTTTGCTCAATGTCTTGGTTTTACGGGTTGAAGACTTATAGCGGTTTCTTATAAGTCGAGATGGTTTAAAAACAAGAGTGTGGAGTTGAGAAAAGCATGGGGAAGTTACTAGAGGTTACCTATATATAAGGGAGATGTGAAAGTTGTCTTGGAGCGATTTTGATGTCTAGAATTTCTATATATACGTGGCTGCTATGAAAACAAAAATTGGAGATTGAGAGAGACACAATCTAGCATAGTTTATTGACATAGATTATTGAGTTTGTTGTCTGCTTCCTATTCGATTTTTCTATTGGTGAATGTTACTACATTTCACACAACATTTGGGTTTGTAATTGTAATGAGTGATAGATTAGTTGGTTAACTTCTATTCACTTTGTATACGTAGACCATTTACGGTGTTTCTTATACTTTCACCGATTGTATCACTTAACAATTATTAGTGATATTTCTCCGAAAGACAGTATAGACTTATTTATAGTCTATGCAAATTTTGAAATCCATTTGCAAGGTGTTTAAGTCTTCTGTTGGTTCGTGTTATTCTTCGAATGTGCCAACATTCTTGACAACATTCGTCAAAAACACCCACGTACACCTTCAATTGGTATCGTAACCATTAAACTTGTTATCCCGAGTTTTGATCCTGCGTTTGGTGTGTATTATTGCAATGGATTATCCACTCACCGCTCTGTTAGGCTGCCGGTTCTTAATGGAATAAATTATGCTATTTGGAAGCCTATGATGCGCATGTACATCAAATCTATTGATGATCGTGCATGGAGTAGTGTTACGACTAGATGGAACTAACCAAAAAGTCCAGTGATGATGGAAATAAAGTCCGAAGAAGAATGAAAGCTGGTTGTGCGGGTGATGAGGTTATATTGACTACTTTCAATTCTAAAGCACTTAATGCAATCTTTACATCGAGTTGATGTATATATGTTCAAAATTATTTCAAATTGTATATCCGAAAAAGATGCTTATGATAGATTGCATGAACATTGTGAAGGATTTGACCTCATTGAAGTTCCTAAAGTTTCGTAAATTCGATCAAATTGAAGATGTTGCTCAAAATGTTGCGGCATACGGTATAACATTGTCGAGAAAAATCATAATTACGAGATAATATACTTACACGAGAAAGGGTTAGTCTTCGAATTTTGAAGAATCATCCATCAAACCAAATCATTGGTGATAAATTTACAGGAGTTCAAACTAGAAAAAGAACGAGAGTAAGTTCAAAATGTATTGGATGACTATAAAATTAATAAATGTGATATTTTTAACTGTTATTTTTGTGATAATACTAGTGCTAATAATATTTCTAAGAATATATGCAACATTCTTTCACAAAGCATATAAGTATAAGACATCGTTTTATTAGAGATCTTGTAGAGAAAGAAATTGTGAAGTTAAAATACATATCAACTGAAAAACAAATAGCTGATATATTAACTAAAGCTCTAGATAATGAGAGGTTTTCTTCACTTAGAAAATCTCTTGGCTTATGCACAAACTGAATTAAGTATTGCTTTGTGTGTTGTGACAAATGTGCCCACATTTGTAACAACATTAGAATATTTTACATAAATTTTCAAAGTATTCTAGTGTTTAGTTTTATCCGACTCTCTTGTGTAAATAAGTATTTGAACCTTGAAAATATAAATTGTCCTGGACACACTTCTCTTAAATACATTAGAAAACTCACAATTCGATGTTATGTCACCGAGTAACTATGGGGCACGAAATTCGCTACTACGATGTTCTCTTTTCAAAAGGTGATTTAAAATGCATTAAAATATTCATAAATCCATTGAGTAATTATGAGACTCGGAGTGACAACTACAATGTTCTCTTCTAAAAAAATGGATCAATATGAATTCATGAGAAAAACAATATAAAGTGCAACACAAATGAAGTAAATTCATGTAAAAATAGTGTTGAGAAGTGTGTGTGCCGACACTAGTGAATGACATTCTGGTTTGAATATGTATATTTACCTCTATGAGTTAGCTAATTTCTAGATATTTTTTATACAGATTATTTATTGTAAATTTATTCAATCAATATTATGTGTTTAGTTAATAATTGTGTGCAACTTTTGGACAGTTTTCTAGAGCAATTTTAGTGTTTTTCTTAACTTCCAACACACATGGTTACCCCTAATTTTTAGGAATGTTGTGGTAACTTCTTGTAACCTATGTTTTTCGAATCGATGTGTGTATAATAATTTCTACTCATCTTTCTCTATAAATTTCAAAACATCTAATAATGTCTTCATACTAAAATACTTTGAAATTAATTGTTGCGTAAGATTTTGAAAGATATTTTTATTAACTTAGTTTAAATTATCACTTGAACTCGATTTTCATATTTATTTTATTTTATTGACTTTTTAATATTTCTTTTTCTATTCACATGAACTCGGTATGCTTCTACACAACCGAGCACAAATGTTGTCCCAAAGGTTGACAATATTCCTGTCAACATCATCACACTACAAATAAATATTTTAAATCATTTGAAAACATTAGTGACGTGTTACTCCGTCATTAACCTTTTGTACATATAAATATTTTTATTAAATTAGTGACGGATTATTTCGACATTAACTTTTATGCATATAAATATTTCTTTATTAAATTCATTAGTAATTTTTATGACGGAAATTTCTGTCAATAATAATTTAAATTTTTTTATTTCAAATATTTTTAAAATATAAATATTTTTAATGCATCTTAAATTATTATTGCCGGCTATTTCTGTCAATATATATTTTATTATTAAATATTTTACATTTAAAATTATTAAAAAATAATTTTGACGGATTTTTCCGTCTTTATATTTTTTTAAAATATATTGTCTTTATATTATGTATACATAAAATATCTCTGATGGAATTACATCATAAATATTTTAAATTCCGTCACAAAACACCTACGAATATTTCCGTCACAAAAATCTGTCTCTAATTACAAGTTTTTTTGTAGTGTCAAGGATAATTCTATTACTTCTATTACTATCTCTACCGACAATATTCTTAAGCACATAAATGACATTCAAGACACTATTAATGGTCTAATTAAAAAAAAATAGTTTTGGAGAGATGTTTCTTTCTCATGTAACCGGGAGTACGTCCCGATGTTCGAAGGAGATGACTAGTTGTTGTTGTAAAGAGCTTATTTTATGGGGGAGCTTGAAGAACGGGGAGTTCATGCAGACTCATGTAGATGCGGCTATTTAGATTCAAGCAGTCCAATCATCTCCTTATTATTCAGTTTAAAAGCTTTTCTCATTCTTGTAAAGACTCATTTAAATTTCTATTTTTATTTTATGGGAGTTCGTATGTTATTTCAATTTTATAAACTTATAAGTAACTTAGGCTTGTGTTTCAGTTTGTCTTTTCCGAACTTATAGTAGTTTAGTTGTTTATAAGTTCTATTATGTGTTTTTATTTTAGTTTGTGTACTTTGGCCTAAGCATTTGATTTATGCTTTATGTTTATTTATTTGTTTTGATTTTTATTTTGGTTTAGCTTTGGCTAAGTAACGAGATGTCATTGATTTGATGTTAAGTTACTTATTTCTAATGTGTACACATTCGATCTTGTACAACATCGGACGTGTTACGGTAGAAAGGCGAGCTGGGGAGATTGTTGATGTTTGTAACAATGTTACTCTGAATGTGCCAACATTCAAGTTACAACATCGATTCGTCCTTCCACTTCCACTAACCCTAACACTCGAAATATTTTGCTCAATGTCTTGGTTTTACAGGTTGAAGACTTATAATAGTTTCTTATAAGTCGGGCGGTTAAAAAACAAGAGTGAGGAGTTGAGAAAAGCATGGGGAAGTAACTAGAGGTTACCTACATATAAGAGAGATGTGGAAGTTGTCTTTGAGCAGTTTTGGTGTCCAAAATTTCTATATATACGTGGCTGCTATGAAAACAAAAATTGGAGATTGAGAGAGACACAATCTAACATAGTCTATTGACATAGATTATTGAGTTTATTGTCTGCTTCCTACTCGATTTTCTGTTGGTGAATGTTACTACATTTCACACAACATTTGGGTCTATAATTGTAATGAGTGATAAATTTTGAAATCCATTTGCAAGGTGTTTAAGTCTTCGTGCTGTGTTGTTATTCGAATGTGTCAACATTCTTGACAACATTCTGTCAAAAGCACCCACTCACACTTTTAATAAATAACAATAATCTAAAGAAATACTTACTTACACTATGTTCCAGGTTGAAGATAAATTGACTTTGTCTTCCATCTATAAAACAATCATTATTCACCTCTATACACCAAGCATTAATAATTGGAGAATATACTTGATTGTTTGGTAAAAGACTCATGAGATTACTTTTAACCAAAAAGAATAACACTTTGTATTTTTAATAATGAAACCTATAAAAGAAATAAACATATATATTGAATTGTTAGATCGGATGTGTTTAGTTTGTTTTGATGTGTTACAAAGGTTAGAAAATATTTGTAAAATAGGGTGACTAGGTGAGTTGTAGAGAACAAGTGAAGTAATTATGAAGTCTGTAAAGTTTTTCTTTTGAAAAGTCTAAGTACATACAAGGTCGGATGAGGTAAGTCACCGAGGACTTACAAGTTTGAAGTCGTCTGAATAAGATCACCGGAAGAAGTCATCTAACACAAGAAGAACTCAAGATGAGAAGCAGATCGCAGAGTAGAAGACAATCTAGTCAAGTCAAGGTCTTCAAGATGAGTAAAGATCGGTGAAAACGGTTACACCTCAAGATTCAATTTTTAAGTTAGAGTTAGTTGTAACTAAGTAACTAACTTAAAACCCGCCTATAAATAGGATTAGACTTCTAGCATTTGGAGATGATGCATCATTCACTTGTAAAGCACTCTTAAGCAAATTCACACACTTGAGTTAGTATTTTTGTAAGGTGTTTTTAGAACATCTTCATCCACTTCATATCTACAAGTAGAAAAGTAAGAAGATAGTTTGAACATTTGAAGATTGTAATGTAAGTTGTACGTAAGTTGGTAAGAAAGTAAGTAAGGTAGTGGAGTCCCTTTCACAAATTGTGGAAGGAGAGTGAATGTAGGATTATTCAAATCCAAACCACTATAAATTATGTGTTCTTTCTTGCTTTCTTTTATTTTTCAGTCTTTATCAATTTTCCAGTTATCAATTTGAAATTCATTCTCTTATGAAATTCTATGAATCAAGTATAAAACTCTTGATTCCGTTGTGTATTCGATTTATAAATATTAAGAAGAAAATCTGATTCAAAGTTGAATTTTTTTAAATCTATTCAACCCCCTTCTAGATTTCAACATCTAAAACACTTGATTCTCTGGGACCAACAAGAACATTAATTAAAACATACAAATATCTTAGATTGTTGATTGTGAGACAAAGAATGGAAAATATCTTCATTTAATCCAAAGAATTTACAAAATGCGATTAAAAGGAATGAATCCAAAAGTGATTCATTCTTGTTGCAGAAAATCCTCTTTTAAAGAGGAAGAACTAAAAACCTAATCCCAAACTAATCGAATCGAAAAGTAGTTCGAAACTATATGAGAATAACAAATAGGGTGCGATTACTAATGTGCCAAGGTACTACTTATTTACTAAAAGAAATACTTTTAGGCTAAGGAAGTAATACAAATTGCACATATCTTAAGACCCTTCTCAAAATGGGCATGTATGTTGCATAAGCCCATTTTGGATTTGAGCATAGTGAATTGAGCAAGAGGAAGTGGCTTGGTTAGCAAATCCGCAAGGTTGTTCTACTGAGGGAATGTGAATGAGCTTTACAACTCCATTTTGAATCTTCTCTCTTGTAAGATGACAATCTATAGACATGTGTTTAGACTTCTCATGAAGACATGGATTGTGTGCCATCTCAAAAGCTGATTTACTATCGGTGTATACGGTTGCGAGGTAAATGCAGAGCAATGCCTAAGTCTTGAAGAATGTAGATAATCCATTGAACTTCACAAATAGTAGCTGCCATAGCTCTATACTCGGCTCTGCAGAAGACCTACCGATGGTGGATTGTTTCTTTGATTTCGGAGATGAGAGAATTTCCAAGGTATATGGCATATCTGTGACACTTTTCTTTGTTGTTGGACACCTAGCCCAATCTGAATCGGTAAAGACATGAAGCTTGAAATCATTCTCTTTGGGATATAAAATGCCTTGACTAGGAGTGCATTTTAAGTACCTAAGCAACCTGTGAACAACTCTCATATGCATAGCATTAGGATTACTCATGAATTGAGATAGAGTGTGCACACTATATAAGATGTCGGGCCTGGTTGTAGTTAAATATAACACTTGCTAACAATTTTTCTATATAGTGCAACATCAACAAATTCGGTGCAAGTATTATTCAAGAAATCCTGTTTAGAATCCATGGGAGTATGACAAGGTTTTCTCCCTCGATATCCAGATGATTCTAGCAAATCAAGAGTGTACTTTCTTTGATATAATTGAAGCCCTTTTTCAGATTTAGCAACTTCAATACCAAGCATATATCTAAGATTACCTATATCTTTTATTGTGAACTTGTTACGAAGAAAAGATTTTTAATGACACAATTTCAGAAAATACTATTTCCAGTAACAATGAGGTCATCTACATAACAAAGGACAACAATAAAAGAATGAGCATTGATTTTAGTGAATAAAGAGTTATCACCTTGGATTGTTTGAAGCCAAGGTGAATAAGACTTTCAGATAATTTGGAAAACCATCGGTTAGAAGCCTATTTAAGGCCATAAGGCTATGTTTGTTTTGGGATTTAAGTGTGCGGGGAAGTCATGACTTTACATCCATGAGATGTAAAATCTTTGATGAATAGTAAAATTATGTGTTTGTTTTGGGATTTTGGTAGGATAGGATTTTGCTTTATGTCAAATCAAGTGTAAGAATAAAGTAGGAAAGAGAATGGATAGAGAAAGTAAATTGTATAAAGTAAATTATATTGGGAAGAGTAATAATAGGTTTTATAGGTGTGGATTGAGTATAGGATTTTGAAATCTGGATTTCAAATCCCTAACTCGTATGGGACGGGGACCGAAAAGTCCAAAGTCCATCCGTGTGAGTCTCAAAACAAACACAACCTAAATGCTTTTGTTGAGTTTACGAGACTCTTGTATCATTCTTATCACGGTATCCTGGAGAAAGAGTCATATAAATTTCTTGATTAAGTCACCATGTAAAAAGCATTATTTACATCTAATTGATGAATGAAGAAAGATTTACTAATAGCAATGGCTAGCAAGATTCGAACAATAGTTATCTTAGCAACAAGAGAGAAAGTGTCAAAGTAGTCAATACCTTCTTGTTGAGTGTATCCTTTAGCAACTAGCCTTGCTTTGTATCTCTCTATGCGCCATCGAGACTTGTACTTGATCTTGTACACCCATTTACTACCTATGCAATTTTTGTTTGTAGGTAATTATATAAGGGACCAAGTATTTGTCTTTTCAAGAGCACTAATCTCGGCTTTCATAGCATTTTGCCAACTTGTTTAAAAGATTTAGGTTCCGAGAGTTGAGTAATAGCAGCAGTAAAAGCTTTAAATGAAGAATTTAATTGAGCGGTAGATAGATAATTAGATATAGGATATTGTTTATCTAAAGAAAGAGCCTGAGCAAAGTGGATGATTTATGAGTGATGGAAGGAGGTAAGTGAGTATCATAAATCTGCAAATATGCAAGTTGGCTCTTACTTCTAGTAGACCTTCCGAGACCATTGGAATCATCATCAAGACCTATGTGAGGAACTAATTGAGAAGTGTTATCTTCAATTTCTTGGTATATGTTGTTTGTCCCTAGATTGAGTGTTTTAAAAGAGTTTGAACAAGCCTTCCGAAATAATCTAGAAGGGGGTTGAATAGATTATCTAAATTTTTCACAAAATTCAGATTCTTAATTCAAACTCAAATTGCAAACCTCGAATCAAAGATGTCGAGCGAAATAAATTTATACTCAACCTATAAAATTAGATCTAAAGCAATCTAAAATGATTTTAACTAGATAGTAAGTAATCGACATAAATTAAATACGTAAAGTAAAGAACACGAGATTTATAGTGGTTCGGATCGAAAGATCCTACATCCACTCTCCTTCCACAATCTGTGAAAGGGGCCTTCACTACTTACTTTCTTCCTTACATCCCTACTTATAGTTTACAATGAAGATCTTGACCTTACAAGTTATCCTTCTCGATTTACGGAACTATTGGCTTGAAGATATGAATAATAGTGTTCTATAAATACTATAGAACTATGAACGTAAAGAACGTTCTTGTGTGTGAGTACAAACTTTGTGAGTGCTTAATTGTGTTACAAGTTGCTTGTGATCTTCAAAATTGCAAAAGTTATTCTATTCTAAACAAAGGACCTATTTATAGAGAATTGATGCTTGGTGGTTGTAACTTCCTTGTTGACTCTTCTCTTGTTTGTTATAACCAACTAACTGAATTTTGTAACCGCTTCTTGATTAGTTATAAGCTGTTCTTGAATCGCTTGATTTTCTAACACTTAAGTTATCTTCTTTCCTCATCTTCGAGACGCGGTCTACCTCATCCGATTTTCTTAATGTCTTCATATTTTATCAATCTTGAAGTATCCCGTCGTCTGCTATCTTGTCTTTAGTCTTGACTTGTCTTCATCTGTCTTCTTGTACTTGTCTTCATCTGTCTTTTTGAACATGTCTTCATCCGTCTTAAGTACTTAGTCTATTACAAGTTTTCATTACATCATTTGGCTATACAAAGATTCAGTTGATCATCTTATTTTATACTTATCTTAACTTCATCAAAACTAATACACTTTTCTCCTAACAATTTTCCCCTTTTTGATGATGTTAAAACTCACCAAGAAAAGAAATGTGTTAGTAAATTAGAATGAAAGAAAACTTCACAAAGTACGAGACGGTTAAGTCACTTAGTCGGATAGTCGGACATTCTCGGTTTATCAAATAGTCAAGTTAATCAACTTTTTACAGATGATTTAGTGTTATACAATTTGATCAAGTTCTTTTTAGGTTAATCGAGTTTTATTTTCAAGACTCGAGTCAATTATAAGATTAAGTCGAGACAAGTTAGTTTTAAAGCAACAGTTTCATATGAATAGATCAAAGTTTATTCACAAGTCATCTTTCGATTTACACAGATCGGCACATGGACAAACAAAGCAGACAGGATCAGATTTGATAGTTGAGATCTAGTCATACCATCCTGTCTTCTTACGGAATGCTCAACCGATTGAAGACGCGCTTTTTAAGGCTCGTTGTCTCTCCTCCTCGGCCCGGATCAGTGAGTCTCTGCTTGGATCGGCATCTGCTTTTCCTTTTCTCGGTCCAGGATGACCGTCTTGTGTGAGAGGAGGGGACATTGTTGAGTAAGATGGGCTGACTATATCCACATTAAATTCGATGTCGGCATAGTCTATCGAGATATTGGTAGAAGTCGGTGTCCTTTGCCTCCAGTCATTCATGAAACGTAATGTTTTCATCTTGTCCCCCAAGTGATCTTCTTGCAGACATGGAAGAGAAATATCCATTCTCGCTTCATAAGCTCTCCACTTCTCTTGTTGATCCATTGGAAGAATCTCCTTGGGTATAGCTTGATCCGGTGGAAGGGGCGAAAGAACTCTACTCCTTGATCATTCTTGGACCTCCGAACCCACTTTCTTATTTTTCTATCATATTTCTTCCCGAGATGCCTTTTCTGCTCTCTCCTCTTTTCAATATCTCTTCTTTTATATCTTACCACCTCCTCCCTCTTCCTCTTTCGATCTTCTCTTCCTCCTCAATCTCACTTGGGGTTTTCTAAGGATGGCTTGAAGGTTTAACCTTCCCACTGATTTAGTTGAGGATGAGGGAGGTTGAATGTTTTGGATGGGAGCAGGATCTTGCACCGGTAGCTCTACAACTTCAGATTTTGTAGTGGGTTCAGCCGCTTCAACTTCTGCTGCCTCGATTCTCATCTTAGCCTCCTTAAGACACACCGGGACTTATCCTCACCGCTTTCTTCCTCGACTCCTCTGCCTTGAGAATCTCATCAGCAAGCTCATCCATCTTAAGATTCAGAGCGAGAATCTTGTCATCTTGGGTATCTAGCCTTTTCTTGAGCTCACCATCTTCCCCCTTTTTAGCATCAGCATATCTCGTATTGCGAGATGATGGCTACTTGCTCAATCGACCTAATAGTTCATGTCCGACAAGACTCGTCTTCGATCTAATTTATCAAAAATCTTCTTTGAGTGCTTCGACTCCTCGGTTTATTCTTCAACTTGGCGAGAGAGGGATGCTTTCTCCATGGTAAGAGACATGTTCGGGATTTGTTGAAAGGATGCTTCTTTTTCTGCCCATGCCTCCTTAGCTTGTTCATTTACCATGTCTTTTATCTCCGAGGTAGACATCCCGAACATATTTCTTTACCCAAGCCTCTTGCTTGTTCTCCTCCTCGGCAATTTTCCGATTAACATGCCATCCGTTCTTCATGTCCGATTCTTGAGAAGTAGAGGTCAATGTTTGTTTTCAGATGAACCGCCGACTCTAAATTCTCCTTAATCGTTGAGGTGACAAAGCCTGGAATAAGTTGGAAAGAATTTAGACATGCGGTCTTCGAGACTTGTCACCTCTTCCTTCGGCGCCTCCACTTTGGATGCAGACGCAGATGAGGATGGCTGAGCAAGATCCACTTGAGATGGAGAAGATAGAGTTAAATCTATCTCCTCGACATGTTGCTTTGGACTTTTCTCTACCGGTGGAGAATCGCCCAATGAACTCCTTGAGATGGCACTTCGCATTCCACCACAGCTGGTGCTTGCTCCATTTGTCTCGCTTAGCTTGTGCCTCCCCGTCGTATCTATCTCAGCAGCTCATCCGCACTGACTCCACCTATTCCTTCCTCGGCTGATTGCGGCTTTTCGAGTAAGTATATTTAAGACACAACCAAGTTATCGAACCCAAAGGAACTAAGTCGAGCAAGGATCCCTAAAGCTAAGAGTTGGCATGGTATTATAGAGTCGGGCTCGGGTATGCAAAATTAAAACTAAATTGACTACTAAGAATAATCAACTAGCTAATTACCAAGAGATATCAAATATGAGAAATATGTGCTCGGGTGCAAATCACCAAGGAATCCTTCATTATGAATCACACATGATCATGGTTTCAATTAACGAGGGATAATAGGAGCTATCTAGCATAAAATCACATATCAACCGTCTTGGATAAGCCTAGGTTTGATACATCAAATAACCACGTAAGATAGTTTAGAGACGACACCCTAAGTCTCCTCACTTAATCACAAGAAATAGAATCTAGCCATTAACGTATTCTAATGTAAGTTCTAATGAAAATTAACTAAGTCTCCTTGCGTTAATCCAATTTTGAATTCAATCACCAAACCAAGCCTAACACCTAAGCTTCAATTTAATAAACCAAATCTCTTTGAGCAAATTAAATCAATTAACAAAGGATCAAAAACCTAATTTAACAATTAAATCATGCAAATCACAATAGAATAATTAATCACCCCAATAAATGAAACACCCAATCACATGATCATCAAAATTAATTCATCCAAGGATCATCACACCCAAACACAAGAGGAATTTAGCCACTCATCATCAATTCAACAAAACCCATGAGAATTAAGAGAATTAAATGAGAAGAGAGCATAAGAATTAAGAAATAATCCACTAAAATTAAAAGAAAAAGGTTGGGTTTCACCTTGAATGTGTTGAGACACTTGAATTAATTGAAATCTAACCCTAATTTGCAAGGAATTGAAAATGGAATTGAAGAACACCTAATCTATGTGTGAATGTGTGTGGAAAGAATTATTGAAACCCTAATCTAAGCTGCCATCCTAATTCTAATCTACTTCCCTTCACGCTCTGTTTCTGCGCTTTAAATAGACGATCGAAAAATCTCGCTCCTCGAGTCGAGGCTCAGCCCTCGACTCGAGGGATCTCCTTTTCGACTTGTGCTCGAGACCAGGAAATTTTCTCGAGAAGGGCTTCGGGCCCGACCCCATTTTCGTCCGGTATGTTCGTCTCTTCATCCTAAGACTGCCGGTACTCTCGGTTTGGCCAAATTCCACCGATTTACTGTAAAATGGACGAAATACCTCAAGTGATACTTTTAGACAAAATAGTGATACTCTACACATTTAAGCACAAAACTAACATGTTTATCACTTTTTGCACTAAATTAAGCCCCAAAAACATGCATCACTTCACTACAATCAAACACCCCCAAACTTAAGGTGTTGCTCGTCCCGAGCAACGAAATTAAAGATCAAGGAGAAAAATTGCATTGGCTCACTCAATACATGGACTTATCAACACAATCATGCAATCAAGCAATCTTCCTCAAATGAATTATCAAGCCAAAGAACAACTAATCACCTTCATATGAGTTGTGCTTCAACAATAGAAAAATCGAACAAATTGTCTACCAATGCTCACAAGATATGTGTTTCACTCATCACTCTAGTGTATAAGGCATGTATACTCTCAATCAATCAAGTCAAACAAGTGCACTACCATAGGCTTGCCACAAGTCTACGTTTTCTACCACACAAAAGTGATCAATCAAGGAATCAACAAGGTCTTGATATTCGGTTGTAATGTAGGCTCTTTGGTGAGGGTGGAAGATTTGGATAAGTGACTCGTAAACTAGTGGAGCGAGAGGTCAAGACGCCTAGGAACATCTCTTACTCTCAAGAGAGAGTGCAATTGTACGGGTTGCACCACAATACTCAACTCACATAATTTACTCATTTTCTTTTCAATTCATTCTTCTCACTCAATAGTCATAGAACCCTTTTTTCTCTTTTTCATTCAATCAACCATACTATGCACAAGAGATTTTTTCTTCTTTCCATCATTTCTTTTCTAATCACATCTCTTTTTCAGGTGCACAATTTTTCTCATCTTTTTCTTTTCATTTCACAACTCAAATTTTCCCACCACTCTTCTTTCAAAGCACAATTTAACCTCTTTAAAAGCATTACGCTCCACTAATTATTTGGGACAATTAGGCTCATAAAAGATAAAATGCTAAATTCGTAGGTTTGCCAAAGAAATAAGTCTAAATAAGCTCAAAGTGGCTAACTACGGAATAATATCATTTGGTAGGATAAATTTGGCCAAGTGACTAAATCAATTCAAAGATGGCCTTATATCACATTCCAAGACTTCACACCTAAGTAGCTTCTAATTAAGACAAGTGGCAAGTTCTAGAGCACACAAGCATGATTGATACACACATCAAGGAAACAAGACTCAAATTATGCAAGTCAAGGCTCAAATCTCACCAGGTTATCAAGGTAGACAAAATGTTCTCCTAAGCAAAGTTTATACACAAACACATATTACAATGACTAAATCACCCTTTAACTCAACTTATCATCCAATTCCAATTACAAGATCACCAATTAAGCACATAACAAGTCCACAATCAAGATCACCTTACTCAATTTCCCATCACAAAATACACATCCAAAAAGATAAACTCAAAGATATGCAATAAATCCACTAATAAGCTCCAAATTCACAAAAAATAATTTCCTCATGCTAATGAGAGGCAAGTTAGTGCAACAAAAATCGCTAAACTAACACACCCTCCAAACTTTTTCATTGCCAAGCAATTAAAAGTTTGGTAAGATAATTAGCTAATTGAATTGCACACAACTACCTACTACTAAGAAATGAAAAACACGAAAAGAGGCACACCTCCCCCAAACTTAGACAAGTCCAAGTCTAGAGAAGGTGTTGTACCTAACGGTCTTCAAGTACCCTCTCTCCTTCAAGCTTGTAAACCTCACCAAGCCTCACTTGTACACCTCGACTTCCTGAAAAGCAACACACAACACACTTATTGAAAACAATAAATAAATACGAAAATAAAAGAAAGCAAGTAAATGATGGGTTGCCTCCCATCTAGCGCTAGTTTTATTGTCCTATACCGGACATTATTCATTGAGTTCAAACTCCTTTTCATCGGAATGGCCAAGGGTATCGGTCCTCCTTCCCATTGTATCTCATCCTTTGAGCTTCGAAATCATGGAGGCGCTCATGATTGGTAGGACAACCACCTATATATATGGACATTGTCAATGGTTGTTCCCTTTGCTCTCTCAACATCCTCCTTTTCCATTCCTTTTTCCAAGGATGCCCAAGCACTTTATCAATTCCTTCCTATAGTCAAAGTTCACAAGAGGTAAAATAAAATCATTAGAAGCATCAATTTCAATTAAAGTACAAATTGAAGAGTTAAGAGGTTTAGAAATGTTCATTTTGTTCTTCAATTCCTCATTTGGTGCTTCTAGATTTTCTTCTTCAATGTTGCTCATGTCAATCAATTGACATTCCTCTTCATCACTTTTGACAAGGAAATCGTCCATTTCATCCTTCTTGCTTGCACCCCCTTCTTCTTGATGGTTCTCCATGATGGTTATGTGCTTGACTTTGAGTAAGAAAGATGAGAGATGACTTATTAGAACAGTGAATTGAACTTGGGTGATCTCCTGTTCTCATCTATCAAAGACATCAACTATTTCCTTTGCCTCATAGATGCTCTCATACAAGGGGATCGTTTCTTCAAATTTTGAGTCATCTTCCTCAATTCTCTTCATCAATATCCCAAGCATCTCCTTCAAGGTAGCTCTCACCTCATGGATTTCCCTTTCATAATGATGAGAAGAAGGTTGTGGAATTTGATATTCATATTCATATCTTCTCCCATTATTGTAGCCATATCCTTCATAGTATGGAGGATAAACCATACTATTTTGGTAATAGTATGGATTCCACGAGTATTGGTTATATCCATCCATCTTTGCAATTAAGCTCTTCCTTGCATCTTTCGTAGGCTAAGATCGAGGTTCGATTTCAATTAAGAAATTTAACCCCTTTAAGAACAAATGAGTGTCCACCTACAAAAAGAGCAAGTATCAAATTCCCAAAAAACAACAAACCAAAAAAAAAAAAAAAAACAAGTAAAAATGACTCTACTAACACCACTCAACAAACTCTAAGTCCCTATTAACACTCTAATTAGTTCCCGACAACGGCGCCATTTTGATTGCAGCTTTTTCGAGTAAGTATATTTAAGACACAACCAAGTTATCGAACCCAAAGGAACTAAGTCGAGCAAGGATCCCTAAAGCTAAGAGTTGGCATGGTATTATAGAGTCGGGCTCGGTATGCAAAATTAAAACTAAATTGACTACTAAGAATAATCAACTAGCTAATTACCAAGAGATATCAAATATGAGAAATATGTGCTCGGGTGCGAATCACCAAGGAATCCTTCATTATGAATCACACATGATCATGGTTTCAATTAACGAGGGATAATAGGAGCTATCTAGCATAAAATCACATATCAACCGTCTTGGATAAGCCTAGGTTTGATACATCAAATAAGCACGTAAGATAGTTTAGAGACGACACCCTAAGTCTCCTCACTTAATCACAAGAAATAGAATCTAGCAATTAACGTATTCTAATGTAGGTTTTAATGAAAATTAACCAAGTCTCCTTGCGTTAATCCAATATTGAATTCAATCACCAAACCAAGCCTAACACCTAAGCTTCAATTTAATAAACCAAATCTCTTTGAGCAAATTAAATCAATTAACAAAGGATCAAAACCTAATTTAACAATTAAATCATGCAAATCACAATAGAATAATTAATCACCCCAATAAATGAAACACCCAATCACATGATCATCAAAATTAATTCATCCAAGGATCATCACACCCAAACACAAGAGGAATTTAGCCACTCATCATCAATTCAACAAAATCCATGAGAATTAAGAGAATTAAATGAGAAGAGAGCATAAGAATTAAGAAATAATCCACTAAAATTAAAAGAAAAAGGTTGGGTATCACCTTGAATGTGTTGAGACACTTAAATTAATTGAAATCTAACCCTAATTTGCAAGGAATTGAAAATAGAATTGAAGAACACCTAATCTATGTGTGAATGTGTGTGGAAAGAATTATTGAAACCCTAATCTAAGCTGCCGTCCTAATTCTAATGTACTTCCCTTCACGCTCTGTTCTGCTGCTTTAAATAGACGATCGGAAAAATCTCGCTCCTCGAGTCGAGGCTCAGCCCTCGACTCGAGGGATCTCCTTTCGACTTGTGCTCGAGACCAGGGAAATTTTCTCGAGAAGGGCTTCGGGCCCGACCCCCATTTTCATCCGGTATGTTCGTCTCTTCATCCTAAGGCTGCTGGTACTCTCGGTTTGGCCAAATTCCACCGATTTACTGTAAAATGGACGAAATACCTCAAGTGATACTTTTTAGATAAAATAGTGATACTCTACACATTTAAGCACAAAACTAACATGTTTATCACTTTTTGCACTAAATTAAGCCCCAAAACATGCATCACTTCACTACAATCACAGCCATTCTCACTCCTTCCCCTTATCAGTTTCCATCTCCTCCACTTCTTTCTCAACATCCTTCTCTTTTGCACCCTCTTCCACCTCTTTATCAATCTCCTTCCCCTTGTCTCCTTACAGCGGAGTCGGTGACTCTTTAATAGGAGATCCCAGGATACACTCTCCGAGTATGTAGTCTATAAACCGATCATCTGTGAGTATCTCCGTAAATGTTTTCAGTCCGACTTTCCTTAGAACAATTCTCTCCCAGCATTGAAAGATTGTTTCCTCTAGCTTCTCCTATGAGGATAACTGTCTCCTCAAAGGAACCTATCCTTATCCTCCTTAGCAACCGAGATGTCTATTAATTCTTTCAGGAGTTCAGGTTCATCGGCTAAGACATATTCCTTTTTCATGAGATATTTTTCCCAAGGATATGGAGAGTGATTTCTATAGGACCCATTTCACTAGATGGGTTAGGAAGATGGAGATAGAGATTTGGTTTGGATGTTGTTGGAGTGGAAAGAAATGAAAAAGGATCGGCTCATGTTAAAGTGGATAAATGTGATGGACTTTTAGGAGTGGAGTCGTTTTAGAGGCTCTAAGGTAGCGACCACGTCTGCCTCTTGATTGCCGAGGTTGGAATATGGCTGGCTCTTTATCCGATGCATCCTCGTAAGAGGATGATGATGATGAAGATTGAGCGGCTTATTCTCGATTCCTCCCTTGATGATATCTCCACTCTCTCTACCTCCCGACACAGGGTTCCAACAACCTCGCTTTGAGACACTTCCCCTTTGGAAAGTTGTCTTCTCCACCCTGGCCTCCTTCTCATCGGACTCGTCTTCGGATGATGAAGACTCATCTGCCCGGCCACAGTCTCTACTTCTTAGACTTAGGCCTTGTGACCCTTCTTCTTTGGTCTTTGTTGGACGGTGGGGCAATGATTCGGGTGATTTTTGCATGATTTTGGTGTGTATTTGATGCTTATTTTTCATACATTTTCATGATTTTATTGCCTAAGTTGAGCCAATTGCATTTAATTATTTAAGTTGGTGTTTTAAGTGTTAAATTACAAGTTTGAGGTCAACTTTGTGTGTAAATTGAGGAATATTTGTTTTCTTCAATTCAAACGATCAATTGCTTGGATAGAAAAAGGGCCGAGAGAGCTTCGCAACGCAAAAAGAATCAGGTCATTCGAGTTCGTATGAAGGAGATACGGGCGAACGAAGTTGGGACGGCGAAACACACGACAGTCGCATACACCCATCAGACTGGCGCATACACCCACCAGCCAGTACACCCAACACCCACCAGCCAGTACACCCAACACCCACCATTTTGAGAAGTACACCCAACGTCGTTCTTCATAGATCTGTTACACCGTCGCACCTGTAGCAGCAATTTCACACGGAAACCCCATCAATCACTACCAACCACCACAAATCTCGTCAAATCAACACCAAACATCGCCATACCCCAACCACCCATCGCCGCCGCCAACCTTCAATTACCGACACTTCAATCGCAAACCCAGAATCGCTGTCGCGACCATCACAGCCTAGCACAAAAGCAGATCCGCCACGCCTCCCATTCCTCGCCGTCGCGATTAATCGTCGCCGCCGTGAATCGAAGCTAATCGTCGCTGCTGTGATTTCACCGTCTCGTCTCAAACCAGACCCTTCGCCCTCGATCCGAACCCCTGCGTTCTCTCTCTCGATCCGAACCACCGCTCGCTCGAGTCGAGCCGCATGACTCGAGTCGAGCGGCACTTGCAGCACACGTTTTTTTTTTTTTAAAGTAAAGAAGTCAGCGATTTTTTTTTTTGGAAAGAAAATGACAACAGCGACTTTTGCAAGGAAAAAAAAAAGAGATAGAAGCGTGAATGAGCAGCGGGAATAGAATGCAGATTGGAGAAGATTACAAAAAAAAGGGAAAAATCACCCACACACATTTACATACACTAGGAGGTATTTTGTTGCTTCTTCCCCAAGTTCTATCACTTTGGAGCAAGGAATCATGATTTGAGTTTGGATTTTAATAGTTTTTCATCCCCAAGAGACTAAGCTTCCTTTTTCCTCTCTTTTATTTCATTTTTAGTCCTTTAATTTTGTAATAGTTTGATTATGTAGGATTTTTCCTAGAACCATTTTGGTTCTAGGGATTGTGAAACCTAAATTGATATCTATGGTTTAATTCTTCTTTTATTTGGTATTTGTTGGTGATTATTGTTTATGTGTTCAAATTATCATTTATTATAAGCATGCTTTTATTGGCCATGATTGTGTGCTTTACTTATTATTGTTTGGGTTTAATTGAGAAATTTGATCCAACAATTTACCTTGGACACATATCTCATTAATTGTCACTTGAGAAAGAGATTAATTAGTGGGAAGGCATGAAGGGTCTTAGGGTTTATTGGGTTGATTATGCTAGTAGGGTAGAGATGCATGCTAGTGTAATTTTCCTTTGAGTTGATTGGATTTAACTTATCATTTTAACTCTTGCTTAGTGACCCACCTTACAAAATCATCACTAATACCATTTGAATTTAGTGTTTCACCATAGATGGATGTTTAGGTGTAGCAACTCCCTAGGACCACATTTCATTTATTGTTTATTTGCATTAGCTTGTTGTTGATTTGGGTTGGACTTTTTTATTTGTTTTCTTAGTGGCAATTTTAGATAGCATTTAGATTTAGTCTTAGATTTTAGAATTGTTCGTGTTTAGATAGAATCGGGCCAACGTACATCACTTTTACACTAACCCTTCTCGTGGGATCATCTCGCACTTACCACACTAGGATAGACGCCGTGCACTTGCGGTTGATTATTTATGTGTTGGGAAAATACGGAACAAGCAACCTCATCTCCTTCCGAGTCGGAAGGGCCAAAGATCTTCTTATCTTTGGTTAGCGAGACTCTTCGCTTGGTGTACTTCTTCACCCCAACCTCCCGGTCGAGGTTATCGACTGACTTAGCTTCGGGATTAAAGTAATCCTATTCATCATGCCGATCATCGTCTCCAAAGTCCATCTCAACCTTGTCTCCGAGTATTCCTTCAAAAATCGTTTCCTCTCCTCAACCAGCCTCGAAAACAACAGTCTCGCCTACCCACCTCTACACCATCAATTATGGCTCTTAAACAACATATTCTCGATTTTGTCAATCCATCATGGCTTTGTTGTTCTCCCAAAATGCATTTGGTGAGAATCAACATTAATAGTCTATATTTTCTCTTCAAGATCGGCCGTTTCATCGAGTGTTTTATTCCTAGAAGGCTTCATCGAGCAATACTGTTTGAGTCCTCTTAATTCAAGTCGAAGAATCTCAACCGATTCTGGATTTGTGGTTGTATTCCGCCTACGTACATCTCTCGATTTGATTTTATCTCGATTTTTGCGAGATCATATTCGAACTTAACTTTGGGTTTCTTCTTGTCTCGCCATTGACGAAGTTCTTTAAGCTTTGAGAGGGAAACGAAGATTTTGAGAGAGAGAGTTATATGTAAACAGGTTTTATATGCATAAATAAAAATAAGCACACGAACTCCTATTTATATGGAAAGAAAATGAATAAAAAAATTATAAATTCTCATAATGAATCGATAAAGTGTAAAATTTGGTTTTCGTGCCTATTTAAATGCAATCATGGCTATTTTATTCGAAAAGTGTAATGCATAAAATATTAATCTTATTTAATATGTCACGCGTGTAATCATTAACGATTCAAATTTCTTAAACCGCCTCCAATTTATGCGCGTGAATGTCACTCAGCGTTTTCAAAAGCAAATTTAATAAAATTTTGGGTTCGTAGTAACTTCTCCGACAAGAAGTAACTTATTTCCTTTTACTTTTGAGTTAATTGGAGAGATAAAACCGAGAAGTACCCTTTTATTATAAAATACTATAAGAAATCTTATCTTTTGGAAAACAATTTTTAAAAGATCAATCGAGTGAATTCATTATTGAATAATTAACACAATTATGATATTAAATCCACATATTAATTATGTGAACTAATATTCATAATTTTAACAAATAATTACAAGAATGAAAGGGTTGGAAATACTTCCTATTATATTTCACCTAGTACTGGATAGGTTTATGTGGTTGTCGATTTACGATTCATCGCTTAAGTTGTACTCATCTTGTTTCTATGAAAGTTGTATCAGCTAGATTGAAAATTTCTGACAACAAAAATACTTTGATAGACCATTAGTAGTACTTTTGAGTAAAGCAGGACAAGGTACACATACTCATCTGTTTTTAGACAAACAAATAACTATTATGTATTTGTCTGCAATTACTTTATGTGCGATAAGAGAATATTAAGTTAGTTAAGATCAATAGATTAATCCTTGATTCTTGATTCCTTAAAGGAAATAAATGATATCGGCTCTGTGATTATCCATATGATCGTTTACAAGTCCGATACTTCTTTCTAGACATAGTAAAGAAAGTGAGACAAGAATTAAAATGCATAAGAAATAGATTAAAGATTAACTAAAGATGCATCTAACAATCCTAATTCCACAAACAATTCCTTGAACCTTGTCTCTGCTAAAGATTTTGTCAAAATGTCGGCTCTTTGAAAACAGTCAATATCTTTTCTAGTCCGATGTCACCTTTCTCAACATGATCACGAATAAAGTGATGTCGAATATCCACATGTTTGCATATAGTATGTAAGATTGGGTTACGAGTAATAGCTATGACACTATTACTATCACAAAAATTGGTACATCTCTAGTGATAATATTATAATCCCATAGCTCTTGGATCGATTCAGATTAGCCGAGAACAACAACTTCCCGCCGCCATATACTTAGCTTCAGTAGTGGAAGTTTTCTTAGACAACCATGAAACCAAATTACTTCCCGAAATTGACAAGTTCCGTAAGTAGATTTTCTTCTATCTTACACCCACCAAAATCGAATCGAGTATCTTGACAACTCAAAATTGTCGTCAATTTGGATACCACAATCCTACATTTATTGTACCTTTTAAGAACTTGAGAATCTTCTTGCCGCTTCAAGATGACTCTTCTTTGGCTTGGCTTGAAACGTGCACAGACACCTACCGCAAAAGAAATATCGGGTCTACTAGCGGTTAAGTATAATAATGAACCTATTAAACCCCCGTATTCCGTTTGATCGCTGTCTTCCCCTTTATTATCTGGATCCATGGAGAAGTTTGTCATCATAGGTATCTTAGCTTCCTACTGGTACCTATTCCAAACTTTTCAATCGAGATCCTTTGCATATTTGGCACGGTTGATGAAGATCCCCTTCTTAGTCTGTTTGACTTGAAGTCCAAGAAAGTATGTCATTTCACCCATCATGGACATTTTAAATCTACTTTTCATGAGATGACTAAATTCTTCACACAAAGATAGGTTAGTTGATCGAAAAATAATATCATCAACATATATTTGTACTAATAAAAGATCATTATCGAATTCTTTTCTAAATTGAGTTCTATCTATCTTACCCTTTACAAAACCATTTTGAATTAGATAATCGAGACAAGGTATCATACTGTGCTCTTGGAGCTGTTTAAGACCATATAGAGCTTTCCTCAATCTATAGACATTGTCTCCTTTGACAAAGCTGATTGGAGTGAATTGATGCATGTTTTTAGGTGTATTTTAGTGCAAAAAGTGATCAAAAGTGTTAGATTTTGTGCATAAATGTGTAGAGTATCACTTCTTTGCCTAAACAATATTACTTGATGTGTTTTTTATGTTTTTCGTCCATTTACGAGTAAATCGGTGGAATTTGGCCAAACCGAGAGTACCGGCATTCTTAGGATGAAGAGACGATTGAGACGGACGAAACGGGGTCCGAGGTGGAGCTGGTCGAGAAAATTCCTCGACTCGACCTGCGGTCGAGGTCCAGGGCCTCGACCCGAGGGTGAAGGCTATTGGATGAAATTCGGAATTTGGAAGAGGCCTCGACTCGAGGGCCGAGCCTCGAGTCGAGGGATAGGCAAAACAAGGCAGCCTCGAGTCGAGGGCTAAGCCTTGACTCGAGGGAGTGGATTTTCAGGAATTCGTCTATTTAAAGCATGAAATAGAGCATTCTTGGAGGAGAATTTCCATAGAGCGATTATTAGCGGTTTTGGGGCGATCTCTTAGGCCCCAAGCTAATTTCCCTTTGTAGGTAGAGTAGATTGTTAGATTTAGATTTTGATTTCAATTGTTGTTCCTTAGATTAGCTTTAGATCATCTAGACCACTCATTTCAAGCTTGTAATTGCATTGGAGAAGAAGTTACTTTGAAGACTCAAGCATTCCTATTTTTGTTAATTCAATCATATTGGTGATGTTCTTTCTCTTATCTCTTTTCAATTTCTTAATTGTTTTGATTTGCTTTGTGTTTGCTCAATTAGATTTTCTTCCCATGGATTTTGCTCTTGGCACCATGGGCTAACTCTCTTGTGCTTGGGTTAATTGAAATTGAGGATGATTTGATTGCCTATGCTTTGATTGTTGATGATTGGAGATCAATTGAGTTAGATTGCTTCCTAATTGTGATTCTCAATTGTGCTTCATGCACTTTTATATCTTTAGATTAATGTTTGATCACCCTAGCAATAGGCGAGTTGAGCTAACGTGATCCGGGATTAATCGGGTTATAATTGTGTATGATTGTATAGATTGGGTGCTTCGAATCGAGAGATTAGTTGCACTAAGGATACTCACAATAGGCATTTTGTTATTAATGGAGTGATTAATTTCATGATGGTTTTATGTTTTCTAACTTAGTTGATTTGCAATTTGATTCAATCATAGCTTGTTGATCATTGATTCCTTGATGGATGTTAGCCCTAGCACCCAAATCCTCATTTATTTGTGTTGTTTGTTCTCGCCTTTTAAGTGTTTGATCATTTGCCTCTTTGAGTTGTTTGAGTTTATTTCTAGCTTATTGTTGTGTTTTTGTTTCCTATCCCGGCTTGCAATAATAGTCATCGATAACTTGTATTTATAGGGCCTCACGTGCATACTTTTTCCCTTGGGTTCGATATTCTTGATTGGTCTTAATACCGCTTGCCGGAATCCTACAATCAAAATGGCGCCATTGCCGGAAATTAGTTTTTGCGCCTAAAGTGAGACTTAGGAATTGTTTGAAGTGGCTACTTGTTGCCTTTGTATTTTTGTTTGTGTTGTTGTTTTTGTGTGAATTTGATACTTGGCTATCTTGACTAGATGAAGGGATACAACTCATATGCGTGGAATCAAGAGTATTATGAGTATGGTGTATCCTCCACATTATGAAGAATTTGGGTACAATAATTGGAGGAACTATCATGATAATTCTCAAGTGCAACAAGTTCCTTCCAATTATCAACATTGGACATGTGATGAAATTTCTCCCTCACCTCAAGAGATGTTCCCATACTATGAGCATTATGATCAATTCGATCCATGTTGTGGATATGGAATTTCAAGGAGCATCGGAAGGGGATTACTATGATGAAGGGAGAAGATATGAGAACGACTATCAAATGCCACAAGCTTCCTCTCATTATGAAGAATGGGGACTCCATGATGTGAGAGCTATATTGAAGGAGATGCTTGGAATGATGCTAGAAAAATTTGAGGAAGATGAACCGAGATGTGAAGAAATGCTTTCCTTGTATGAAAACATTTTTGAGACCAAAGCAATGGTTGAGTCAATGATAGAGGGAAACATGGAAATCACCGAAGCTCAATTCATGGTGTTAAAAAGTCGACTCAAATATTTTCTACTCCAAGTGAAGAACATAGCCATCATGGAGAATCAAGAAGAAGAAGGGGAGGAAGAAAACAAAAGTGAAGAAGATGTAGTAGAGGGTCCAAGCAAGGAGGATGAAGTGGAAAATTTCCTTGTCGAAAGTGAGGAAGAGGAATGTCCATTGATGGACATGAGCAATAATGAGGAAGAAAATCGAGAAGCATCGAATGAAGCCTTGAAGATTGAAATGAACATTTCTATACCTTCAAACTCTTCAATTCATACTTTTATTGATATTGATGCTTCTAATGATTTAATTTTACCTCTTGTAAACTTTGACTATAGGAAAGAATTGATGAAGCGCTTGGGCATCCTTGAAAGAAAGGAATGGAGAAGAAGGATGGAGAGAGAGAAAAGGAGACAACCATGGACACTAAGCATATCTATTTGTGGTTGCCCTATCTATTATGTGAACCTCCTAGACTTTGAAGCTCAAAGGATGAGATATAATGGGAAGGAGGATCGCTATCCTTGGTCATTCCGATGAAGGAAGTGGAAAGTGAACGAATAAGTCCGGCATAGAACAATAAAAATAGCGCTAGATGGGAGGCAACCCATCCTTTTATTGGTTTTGTTTGCTTTTTGTTTGCTTTGTGTTTTTGTTTCGTTTTTGGGAGAATTAGCTTGGTACTTAATTGCTCATGCTTAGGAAGTTATGCATCATGCTTTGGAATTTATTTGGAGTATTGAGCTTATTGTTGATATCATTTGGAGTTGCATATTTTTGTATCACTCTCATTCCAAACTTTGAATTCATGTTATCATTCAAGTTTGGGGGTGTTGATCGTTTATTGTTGAAATGCATCTCTTGATGGTAATTATTTGATGATTCTTATGCCCGATTGTAGGTACACTTGCTAGATGAATTGGAAAGCGATTGGAATTGCAAGGAAATGCAAGATCAAGAAGGAAAGCGCATAAAAGCATGATGAGCCCTACATGTTTGAAGGAAGATGGAGTTTAAAGGCTTTATGGTACAACACTTCCTTTCAAACTTAGACTTGTCTAAGTTTGGGGGAGGTGTTTTTCTTTCTTTGCCTATCTTTTGTGCTCTTATATGATTTTGGAGTTTGTTGAGCTTAATGTTTATGGATATGATGATGATGCTATAATTGTGTCTAGGATTTCTTGCATATATTTTTGGGGTGTAATTCATTTTTGAGCTTAATTGTGGACTTATTGCATATCTTTGAGTGATCTTTATTGACTTAGTGAGTGTGCTTGAGATTATGTACATGTGCACTTGTGCTTGATTTGCAAGATTTATTGAATTGTGATTTGATCATGAGTTGATATGTGGCTTGAAGCTAGTATGATTGGTAATTGTGCAAAGATGAATGTGATTGAAGATGCATAATTCATTGCTCAGTTTAAGCCCATGAGCTTTTGTGCCTTTATAATCGTACATCTTATACGGTTGAATGAATTTCTTTGTGAGTGCATCATTCATAGATTTGTATGCTAGAACTTGCCCTTGAACTTGTTGATATTGATCTTTGTGTGATTTCATGAAAGTGATAAGAGGCCATGTTTGATATGATGAGTCACTTTGCCAAATTTTTCCCCACCAAACTCATTTGATTTCCTTAGTGAGCCATTTTGAGCCTAATATCCTTATTCTTTGGCAAGCCAAGTGAAATTAAAACCATTTGTCTATTTTATGAGCCTTATTGTCCTATATTTAGTAGAGCTTGATTGTTGGCTATAGATGGTGATTTGATTGTGAAGTGTGGTGGAAAATGATGAGCTAAGTGACGATGCTTGAAAGAAGAAAGAAAGGTTGTGAAAAAAATTGAATTGTGAAGAAAGTTGTGAACATGAAAAGAAAGATTCAATTTGTGAGCTTAAAAGAAAGGAAGCTCAAGTGAATGGTAGTGATTGAACATTGAAATGCAAAAGAAAGAGTGTTGCTTGATGAAGATTGAAGAGATGTGTATTGTATTGATTAGCTATCATTCAAGTCTCTACTATTTGAGTCACTCTCTCCCAAAAACATCCCACCTATTCCAAAGAGCCTACATTACAACCTAGATGAAAGACCTCTTTGATTTTTGATTGAACACAAAAGATTTTGATTGAGATGAAGTCCATTGGCAAGCTTATGGTGTGCATGTTTGTGAATTTGATGATTGAGTGCATTTAACCTTGATACACTTGAGTAAAGAGTGAAACACTCCATGGAAGGAGCAATGTGTTAAGTGTTTGATGTTGCATTTATTTGAGCATGATTCATCTTGATTGCTAGTGGATAGTTTGCATTGATATTCATGTTCATTGATGAGTTTGATTGTCTTCTATTTCTTCTATGGTGCTATGTGACATAATTGCAATCAATTCACATCTTTATGCTTATTTGCTACGTTGCTCGAGGACGAGCAACACTTCAAGTTTGGGGGTATTATGATTGGAGTGAATTGATGCATGTTTTTAAGGTGTATTTTAGTGCACAAAGTGATCAAAAGTGTTAGATTTTGTGCATAAATGTGTAGAGTATCACTTCTTTGCCTAAAAAGTATTACTTGATGTGTTTTTGATGTTTTTCATCCGTTTACGGGTAAATCGGTGGAATTTGGCCAAACCGAGAGTACCGACATTCTTAGGATGAAGAGACGATCGAGACGGACGCGGGGGTCGAGAGGCGGAGCCGGGTCGAGAAAATTCCTGGACTCGACCTGCGGTCGAGGTCCGGGGCATCGACCCGAGGGTGAAGGCTATTGGATGAAATTCGGAATTTGGAAGAGGCCTCGACTCGAGGCTGAGCCTCGAGTCGAGGGATAGGCAAAACAAGGCAGCCTTGAGTCGAGGGCTAAGCCTTGACTCGAGGGAGTGGATTTTCAGGAATTCGTCTATTTAAAGCATGAAATAGAGCATTCTTGGAGGAGAATTTCCATAGAGCAGTTATTAGCGGTTTTGGGGCGATCTCTTAGGCCCCAAGCTAATTTCCCTTTGTAGGTAGAGTAGATTGTTAGATTTAGATATTGATTTCAATTGTTGTTCCTTAGATTAGCTTTAGATTAGCTTTAAATCATCTAGATTACTCATTTCAAGCTTGTAATTGCATTGGAGAAGATGTTACTTTGAAGACTCAAGCATTCTTATTTTTGTTAATTCAATCCTATTGGTGATGTTCTTCCTCTTATCTCTTTTTAATTTCTTAATTGTTGTGATTTGCTTTGTGTTTGCTCAATTAGATTTTCTTCACATGGATTTTGCTCTTGGCACTATGGGCTAACTCTCTTGTGCTTGGGTTAATTGAAATTGAGGATGATTTGATTGCCTATGCTTTGATTGTTGATGATTGGAGATCAATTGAGTTAGATTGCTTCCTAATTGTGATTCTCAATTGTGCTTCATGCATTTTTATCTCTTTAGATTAATGTTTGATCACCCTAGCAATAGGCGAGGTTGAGCTAACGTGATCCGGGATTAATCGTGTATGATTGTATAGATTGGGTGCTTCGAATCGAGAGATTAGTTGCACTAAGGATACTCACAATAGACATTTTGTTATTAATGGAGTGATTAATTTCATGATGGTTTTATGTTTTCTAACTTAGTTGATTTGCAATTTGATTCAATCATAGGTTGTTGATCATTGATTCCTTGATGGATGTTAGCCCTAGCACCCAAATCCCCATTTATTTGTGTTGTTTGTTCTCGCCTTTTAAGTGTTTGATCATTTGCCTCTTTGAGTTGTTTGAGTTTATTTCTAGCTTATTGTTGTGTTTTTGTTTCCTATCCGGCTTGCAACAATAGTCATCGATAACTTGTATTTATAGGGCCTCACGTGCATACTTTTTCCCTTGGGTTCGATATTCTTGATTGGTCTTAATACCGCTTGCCGGAATCCTACAATCAAAAGCACGGAGGCTACTCTACATAAACCTCTTCAACAAAGATTCCATTTAGAAATGCTGATTTTACATCCATTTGAAAAGCTGTGAATCTTTTAAAAGCGGCATAGGCTAAGAACAATCTTATGGCCTCTAGACGAGACTCGGTGTGAAGGTTTTATCATAATCAATCCCTTCGATTGTGAATAACCTTGAGCAACTAGCAGCTTTATTTCCAATCACAATATTGTTCTCTTCCCTTTTATTTTTAAAGACCCATTTAGTTACAATGACTTTTTGATGATGAGGCCTTTCAACAAGCTCCCACACATCTTGTCTTTGGCCGATCGATTCTTCTTGCATAGCATTAATCCAATTGGAATCGATTAGAGCTTGAGTAATTGACTTAGGTTCAAGTAATGAAACATAACAATCGAACATACAATTTTGATTTAGTTGTGTCCTAGTCTGGACTCTTAATCTAAATCTCCAATTATTTGTTCAATTTGGATGATAAGTCATTATCTTTTTGCCTTTGTTTTTACCGGGGATGAAGACTTGTCTCAAATATCTTTTTCAAATGATTTTGTATTACCTTCGAGGCTTCTTCTGATTATGCGGTAAGGTAGTTGTACGATCGGTGACTTTGAAGAACTTTCGGGCTCTCTTTCTTTATTCGAGTCCGATTCTTCTTTCTCGCCTCGAGTCCGATTCTGGTCCATAGAACTTCGGTGTTGATCTTTTAATAATCATCGTATGTAGATCATCTGAAATCTTTATGATGTCATCTGCATCTCTAGACTCAAAAGTAGATTCATCAAACACAACATGTGGTGTTTCTTCCACACACAAGGTTGTCTTATTAAAAACTATATAAGCTTTAGACACAAAGGAATAACCTAAGAATATCTCATCTGCAATCTTAGCATCAAAAGTTTTTAAATGAGATTTCCCATTGTTATGAATGAAACAATTGCATCCAAAACTATGAAAATATGAAATCTTGGGTGGTCCCTTCCATATTTCATAAGGGGTCTTGCACTTATTTTTAACAATTAGACATCTATTTTGAATAAAATAGGCGGTGTTAATGGCTTACGCCTAAAACGTGTGGAGTGTTGTACTCGAGATAGCATAGTCCTTGTAGCTTCTTTTAGGGTTCTTGTTTCTCTTTTTAACAACTCCATATTGTTGAGGTGTCCTTGCGGTGATGTCTCGTGATATTAAGGAATTCGGTACCTTTATCACTTTTAATTCAAACAATATTTAATCCTTTTTCATTTTGAATTCTTTTAAGAAATTCTGAAATCTTTGCATAGTCTCATTCTTCTTATACAAGAAAATAACCCGGGTAAATCTTGAGAAATTATCTACAATTACCAAGATATATTTCCTTCCACCGAAGCCGAGAGGTGTGACTGGACCAAAAGATCCATGTGAAGTAGTTCGAGAATCCTATACGAAGAAGGACTATTTATTGTTTTAAAAGAAGTTCTAGTCTGCTTTTCTGTTTTACAAGCATCACAGACATTGTTCTTTAAAAATACCCTATCTGGGAATCCTTTGACTAAAGATTTTCTTGTTATTTTGTTAAGAGTTTTGAAGTTTAAGCGACCAAGACGTTTATGCCATAGCCAACTTAAATCATCTGAACTCTTTGCAACAAGATAAGTATCTTTAAGACAACTTTTGAAACTGGCAACATAAATGTTACCTTGTCCGAGTCTAGCCAATGGTATATTTTTATTGAGACTATCTAAAACATAACATGCATTACAAGTGAATTTAACACTCAAACCCTTATCACAAAATTGTGAAGCAGACAATGATTATGTTTCAACCCTTCAACATAATAAACCTCATTGACTTGAATATCACCAATCAACAAGGTTCTAACTCCTTGGGTTAGCCCAAAATTGTTGTCTCCAAACATAACTCGTGGTCCATCTATAGTCGATAGTTATAAAGTATACGCTTCTCAAAGGTCATATGTTTTGAACACCTACTCTCAATGTACTGCATTTGACCTCAAGAACATCTACCCTTTCTACTATTCTTGTATCTTCTGCAATCACAGATTAGATTTTAGGTACCCTTTGTAAGTTGGGTCCTTCTTGGTTAAGTTGGTATTTAGGAATCAAAACAAACACATCTATATTCCTTAAAACCGGTGATTGAAGCTTGCATCCATATCTATCAACCAATATAAGACTATCAAGATCAATCTTATTCGGTGATCTTTTGTAATTGTCTTATATCTTGGTAAGAATGGATATGATTTGCTTCTTCCATCAAAACTATTATACTTTGGATGAGATTTTGACTTAGTCTTTGGTTTAACCTTGGGAACATTTCTCTTCGTGCGTATTTTCTTTGCGAAATATCGGATGGGGTGATTTGTTCTTTAGGTTTCAAGGACCAAATCTTGTCTCCTCCTTAGCTTTAGTAGCTTTGGCGAAAACCCTTGGTTTTACGGGATCATCCTTTTTGTTTCCATCAAAACCTAATCTGTCTTATCACTAGACTTTCGAGAGGTCTTGAAGATTTTACGATTGAGTGTTACTAAGAAGTCTTAACTTGAGATTTAACTCTTTGTTAGTCCTCTAAAAACTCTCATTCTCTGAATAGACATTTGATAATTTAAGTTTTAAAGAATTCAATTCTTTTTCTAACTCGTGATCTTTTCGAGATGAAGAATTAGTGATAGTCTTAGGTGACATTCCCCTTGAATGAGCGGTCGATTTCTCACTAATCCTAGTCGACTTTCCTTGGTTAGACTAAGAATTTGATCCTTTAAATTTAGATTTTCAATCTCTATTTGTTTATAAGCGAGATAGAGCAGTCTCGATTTTTAAAAGTTTATTAATAAGACTTAAATCTGATTCGGATAAATTTTCACAATCATTATCAGACGATGAGTAATAGTTTACCTTTTAGCCATGAGACATATGTCATCATCGACCTAAATCCAGGATGATGATGAAGATGATGATGTTTCATAAACTTCTTCCTTCTCGGCTAGAAGAGCTCTCGGGCCTACATACCTCCTGTCACGTTTCTTTCTCTTTTCCTCACGTTCTCTTGGGTTAGGCGAGGACGATTATAACCGTAGTGACCAGGGCTTATTACAAGTATAACAGCTTGTCTCCTCTATCTCGATTTTGGACTACTTTCTCCTCTTGACGGGTGATCTCGAATCTTCTAGTCCGATCATTTTTCTTCTTCTTATTTGTTGGTCCCTTGATTGAGTGATTATTAAAAGTTTGAATAACCTTCCCGAGATAATCTAGAAGGGAGGGGGTTGAATAGATTATCTAAATTTTTCAAATTCAGATTATCAAACAACTTTAATTGCAAACTTGTAAATCAAAGTGACGTGGAAACTAGTTTATACTCAATCTTTATAGCATCTAAAGCGATTTGAAATATTGTTTGATCAATTTGTAAGTAATAACAGAAATTAAAAGTAGAAAGAAAGAACACCAAATTTATAGTGGATCGGATCGAAAGATCCTACGTCCACTCTCCTCCTTCAACTTGAAGAAGGGCCTATACTTACTTACTTCATTCCTTACTTCCTTACTTACAGTTTACAGAACTACCTTGACCTTTATAGGTTTCCTTCTTGAATTGGAAATTATGGCACGAAGATATGAATGATAGTGTTCTACAAATACTATGAAAAACTATGAACGTTATGTACGTTCTTGTGCGTGTATGCAAAACTTTGTGAGTGCTTTGGATGTGTTACAAATTGCTTGTGATTCTAAAATTGCAAAAGTTAATCTAATCTAATCACTAGGTCTATTTATAGAGAAACGATTGTTGGCGATTGTAACTTCCTTGCTCATTCTTCTCTTGTTAGTTATAACCAACTAACTCTGAATCTTGTAACTTCTTCTTGATTAGTTGTAATCGTTCTTGAAAATTGCTTGATTTTCTAACACTTTTGATCGTCTTCCTTACTCATCTTGACGTGGTCCACCTCATCCGACTCTCTCTTCATGTCTCATAGTTTTCGGTTTTGAAGTGTCCGATTAAATGCTGCTACCTTGTCTTTGATCTTGACTTCATCTTCATCCGCCGTCTTGTGTTTGTCCTTATCTCGACTTCTTACGCTTGTCCTCGTCTGTCCTCTTTGTACTTAGTCTAATACAAGTTTTTACTACATCACTGTCTATACAAGGGTTCAAATTGGTCATCCTATTTTACATTTAACTTCATCAAAACTAAATACATTTTTCTCCTAACAATTTCCCCTTTTTAATGATGTTAAAACGCAGCTCAAGAAAAGAAATATGTTAGTAACTTGAAATGAGAGAATTTTCACAAAATAAGCAGTTAAGTCACTTAGTCGGATAGTCGGAGTAAAGACGGCTAAGTCACTTAGTTAGATAGTCGGAGTAAAGACAACTAAGTCACAATCAGGATAATCACGGTGTCGGATAGTCAAGATTAGTGAATCATAGATGAAATAGTGTTATAAGATTTTAATCAAGTTTATTTCAATTAGTTATTTCAAGAATTAGTTGATTAGAAGATTAAGTCGGATAAGTTAGTTTTAAACAACAGTCTCATATGAATAGGTCAAAAGTATATTCACAATGTTTCGGTAAATCACATTACAACACTTACACATGATCATTAGACAAGGATCATATAAATATAAGATTTAGTCATACCACCTCTCTTCTTACGGTATACTTAGCGATCGAAGACCACTGTTTTTAGGGACACCGTTTCTCCTCCTTCGGCAAGATCAGTGTAGTTTCGCTTTGATCAAAAGCTACTTTACCTTCTCATGGTCCAGACGACCATCTTTTGTTATAGGAGGAGTCATCGGTGAGTAGGCTGGTGGGACCACATCCGCATTGAACTCATCATGGGCTATGTTGATTAGGTATTGATAGAATGTCGGATCCCTTTCTTCCAACCACCGGTGAAAAGCGATGTTCTCATCCATTTGACTGATTTTCTTGTAGACATGGAATGCGAAGATCCACTCGCTTCAAAGGATCTCCATCTTTCTTGATCACCCATCGCAAGACTTCCTTAGGCACTACTTCACTCCTATGGGATGGATGAAAGACTTCGATACCTGCTCATTCATTCCTTTACGAACCCATCTTCTCGATTTTTATCATAAAACTTCCCGCCGCCTTCTCCCGCTCCCTCCTCTTCTTAGCATCTCTCCTTTTATACTTAGCCATATCCTCCATTTTCCTCTTTCTAATCCTTTCTTCTTCTGCCACTTCACTGGAGTTTTCTTTTGTTGACCCGAAGCCTTGGTTCTTCCAAGTGGCATGCTTGAGGATGAAGGTTGGATGGTTTGGATGGGTGTAGGATCTTGAATCGGGAGTTCTTCGTTTGAGACTTCGGTGATGGGTTCAATGCCCTTGATACATGTCCTCGTCTTAATCTTTTGAGAACTCTGAGACTTTCCTTCGATTTTCTCTTCTTCTCTTCCTTAGCTCTCGGCGAGTTCCTCGGCTAGCTCCTCCAACTTGATTTAAAGCAAGTATCTTGTCATCACTGGGCATCCATCCTTTTCTTGAGCTCACCATCTTCCCCTTTTTAGCATCGAAAGCGGGTGTTGCGGATGGTGGCTACTTGTTCAATACGGCCCATAAGCTAGTGTACTGCAAGTCTGTCTTTTGATCCAGCTTATCAAATATCTTGTGTTGGGCTGCCTCCACTCCCCTTAGCTCATTCTTTAGTCTTGCGGAGAGAGACGCTTTCTCCATGGCCATAGATATGTTCGGGACTTGCTGAAAGGATGCTTCTATTTACGCCCAAGCTACCTTGGCTTGCTCATGCACCATATCCTTGATTTCATCGTATGCATTACGAACATATTTTTAACCCAAGCCTCTTGCTTATTCTCCTCCTCTGCAATTTGACGATTGGCATGACCATCATTCTTCGAATCTTATCCTTGAAAAACAAAGATCGATGTTTGTCTTGATCTTGACCGCCGCATCAATATTCTCCTTTGTAGTCGAAGTGACAAAGTCTGGAATGAGTTGAAAGGCATTTAGACACGCGATCTTCGGACTAGCCACTTCTTCTTTTAGTGCAACCACCTCGGATGCGAGACGCAGATGAGGATGGTTGAACAGCTTCTTCCCGATGGAGAAGATAGAGTTAAATCTATCTCCTCCACTGGAATTATAGCTTCTTCTACGGCTGGTGGGAATCGCCCAATGTACCTTTTGAGTTGGCACTTCGATTCCGCCACCGCTGGCACTTGCTCAACAACCTCTGCTCTGCTGTGCCTCCCTATCTGTATCCATCTCGGCGAGGCTCATCGGCGGCTCCACCGGTAATTTCAACCTCTGCTTCCACTCCTCTTTCTTTCTCCGTCTCCGTCTCCATCTCTTCCCCTTTTCAAAGCAGCCTTCCTTTTCAGCCTCCTTTTACGCCTTAACCCCTTTCTCTGCCTCCTTCTCAACCTCAACGCCTATCTCGGCTTCCTTCTCCTTGACTCCTGGTTGATCGGCCGGTTCTTTGATTGGAGATCCTAGATACACTCTTTGGGGTATGTAATCTATGAATTGGTCCTCGAGATAGAATCTCCTCAAAGGATTTCGAGACCAGCTTTCTTGAGGACTGCTTTCTCCCAGGATGGAGAGGTTATTTCCTCCTGCTTCTCCGATCAAGATCATTGTCTCCTCAAACGATCTCGTCCTAATCCTCCTCAACAAGGACACATCCACTAGTTCTTTCGGAAGGTCGGGTTCTTCGGATAAGGCTGACTTCTTTTCAAAGAAATATCTCTTTCCAAGAATACGAAGAGACATTTACGTGGGACCCATTTCTCTGAAGGATTTGGAAGATGAAGATATAGGTTTGGCTCGGATGAGGTTGTGGATAGGAATGAAAAGGGATCATCTATGGCTTGTGTTGATGGTTGGATTGGACTTTTGGGAGTAGGTCATTTTAGAGGCTCGAGGCGGCGACCTTGTCTGCCTCGTCATCGCGAGGTTGGGATGTAGATGGTTCGGCCTCGAAGCATTTTTAGATGATGATGAAGATGATGATTAAGCGGCTTCTTGAGTCCTCCCTAGAGGATACTTCCACCCTTTCCTCGACTCGAGGTCCCAGCAACCTCGGAGAGACACTTCCCCCTTGGGAAGTTGTCCTCTCGAGATGAGGATTCGTCCTACAAAGACTTGTCTCCACTCTTTTTGCCTTAGCTTTATGACCTTCTTCTTTTTGGGAGCAGGTGATGCGGGAGGAACCTCCTCGTCTCCCTCCGAGTACGAGGGACCAAAGATCTTCTCATCTTTGGTAAATTTCTTAACCCCAATCTCCCGGTTGAGGTTCTCTGTCCCCAACTTCGTCTCCGGGATTATAGTTATCCTGGTCATCATGCTAGTCATTGTCTCCGGTGACCACTTGACCTTGTCTCCGAGATTTATATCTTCACAAATCTCTTCCTCTCTTCCACCAAACTTGAAAACAGCAATCGAGCCCGGTTAACTTCTAGCCCATCTACAATGGCCCTAAGACAACATAATCTCGGCCTAGTCAACCCATCGTGACTCTGTTGCTCCCCAAAATGCACTTCGTCAAAATTAACATCAATAGCCGATATTTCCTTTTCAACATCGGTCTTTTCAAATTCGTAGTTGTGTTTTGGTAAGACCTTCTCGCCATTAGCACGAAACTTCCCACGTAGTCATCACTCTTGTAGGACTACTTTCTCCTCTTCCGACGGGTGATCCGAATCTTCTAGTCGATCCTTTTTCTTCTTATTATTTGTTGGTCCCTTGATTGAGTGATTATTAAAAGTTTGAATAACCTTCCGGAGATAATCTAGAAAGGGGGGTTGAATAAATTATCTAAATTTTTCAAATTGATTATCAAACAACTTTAATTGCAAACTTGTAAATCAAAGTGACAATGGAAACTAGTTTATACTCAATCTTTATAGGATCTAAAGCGATCTGAAATATTGTTTGATCAATTTGTAAGTAATAACGAAATTGAAAGTAGAAAGAAAGAACACCAAATTTATAGTGGATTGGATCGAAAGATCCTATGTCCACTCTCCTCCTTCAACTTGAAGAAGGGTCTTGACTCACTTACTTCCTTCCTTACTTCCTTACTTACGGTTTACAACTACCTTGACCTTACAGGTTTCCTTCTTGAATTAAAATTATGACTTGAAGATATGAATGATAGTGTTCTACAAACGCTATGAAAAACTATGAGCGTTAAGTACGTTCTTGTGTGTATGCAAAACTTTGTGAGTGCTTTGAATGTGTTACAAATTGCTTGTGATTCTAAAATTGCAAAAGTTAATCTAATCTAATCATTAAGTCTATTTATAGAGAGCAGGTTGTTGTGATTTGTAACTTCCTTGCTCATTCTTCTCTTGCTAGTTATAACCAACTAACCTGAATCTTGTAACTTCTTCTTGATTAGTTGTAGCTGTTCTTGAAAACTTCTTGATTTTCTAACACTTTTGATCATCTTCCTTACTCATCTTGACGCGGTCCACCTCATCTTAATTCTCTTCATGTCTCATAGTTTTCGGTCTTGAAGTGTCGATTAAATCGCTACCTTGTCTTTGATCTTGACTTCATCTTCATCTGTCTTCTTGTGTTTGTCCTTATCGACTTCTTACGCTTGTCCTCGTCTGGCTGCGTCTTTGTACTTAGTCTAATATAAGTTTTTACTACATCAACTGTCTATATAAGAGTTCATTTGGTCATCCTATTTTACATTTAACTTCATCAAAACTAAATACATTTTTCTCCTAACATTATCTAAACTCTTTTCTTCTTTATCGGCTTGTAGTTCCTACGACCTGATCTGTCCCTTTTATTTCTTTTGTTAGGAGAAAATATATTAGTTTTGATAAAGTTAAGATAAGTGTAAAATAAGATGACCAATTGATCATTGTATAGCCAAATGATGTAATGAAAACTTATAATAGACTAAGTACTTAAGATAGATGAAGACATGTTCAAAAAGACAGATAAGGACAAGTACAAGAAGGCAGATGAAGACAAGTCAAGACTAAAGCAAGATAGCAGATTTACGGGACACTTCAAGATTGATAAAATATGAAGACATGAAGAAAATCGAATGAGGTAGACGCATCTCAAGATGAGGAAAAAGACAACTTAAGTGTTAGAAAATCAAGCTTTCAAGAAGCGATTATAACTAATCAAGAAGCGGTTACAAGATTGATTAGTTAGTTATAACAAACAAGAGAAAGAGTCAACAAGGAAGTTACAACCACCAAGCATCAATTCTCTATAAATAGGTCCTTTGTTTAGAATAGAAATAACTTTTACAATGCGAAAATCACAAGCAACTTGTAACACAATCAAGCACTCACAAAGTTTGTACACACACACAAGAACGTTGTTTACGTTCATAGATCTATAGTGTTTATAGAACACTATCATTCATATCTTCAAGCCATTATTTCCAAAAATCGAGAAGGATAACTTGTAAGGTGAAGATCTTCATTGTAAAGCGTAAGTAAGGAAGTGAGGAAGAAAGAAAGTAGTGAAGACCCTTTCACAATTGTGGAAGGAGAGTAGATGTAGGATCTTTTGATACGAACCACTATAAATCCCGTGTTTTTACTTTACGCATTTAATTTATGTCAATTACTTACTAATTGATTAAAATCATTTGCATCGCTTTAGATCCGAATTTATAGATTGAGTATAAATTTATTTCCACCGACATCTTTGATTTTGGGGTTTACAATTTAAGTTTGATTTTAAAATCTGAATTTTGTGAAAAATTTAGATAATCTATTCAACCCCTCCCTCCCCCTTTCTAGATTATCTCTGGAAGACTTTGTTCAAACTCTTTCAAAACACTCAATCTAGGGACCAACATCTTTATAATTCATCTTGAGCCTTTCATATCTTTTCATCAATAGGGTCATTTCTTCCTTAATTGACAAGTCGATGCCTTGGATATCTTATCCGACTCTTCTTGATGAAGAAATGCAACCATTTTTCGTAAGTAGATGACTCGGCTTCATCTTCTTCATCTTCAATCTGAATGTCATATTCTAAAGCTTTAAGATGTGAAAATAATGTATGGTGAGAAATTGAAGATAAATTTTGTGTGGCTTTGAGAATATTGGTCTTCTCTCTCCATCTCTTGCTCAAAGATATAAGGACTTTATTATTAAGCTCTTTCTCCGTATAGGATTTTCCCAAGTCGTGACCTTATTGAGAAGATTTTTCAACCTAACATCCAATTGATCAATTGATTCACCCTCCTTCATCTTGAAAGCATCAAATGTATGCGAATGATTGTAGCTTATTCTCTTTAACTTGATCTAATTCTTCACACATATTCGTCAAAGTCTCCCACATCTCCTTGGCCGTCTTACAATGTTTTACCTTTTCAATCCAATCTTTACTTAGAGTTTCTATGATCTCAGTCCTTGCTACTTGATCCAAGTTGTGGATCTTTCTCTCATCATTTGTTAAATCAACTCCTTTCTTTTCACGTCTAACTCTGGTTTGAAGATTCGGCTCCATCACTTACAATACCATGATAAAACTTGATGGGACCTTCCTCCGAACTTCTTCCATCCGATCATGAATAGCTTTCAAATGATTCTCCATCCTAAACTTCCAGGTAATCATAGTCTTCGATGGAAAATTCGGCAAACTCCTAGTCTTCTTACGTTTAATTGCAGACATGATGAATAAGAAACTTGATAGAAACTTATCGGCAAGGTTAGTGAATCAAAGAAGAAGAATAATGACAAGAACACAATTCAAGAAACTTCAAGACCCCCAATATATCGAAACAACTTACCACCGCTGCGATACCACTTGTTGGTCCCTAGATTGAGTGTTTTAAAAGAGTTTGAACAAGCCTTCCGAAATAATCTAGAAGGGGGGTTGAATAGATTACCTAAATTTTTCACAAACTTGATTCTTAGTTCAAACTCAAATTGCAAACCTCAAAATCAAAGATGTCGTGAAATAAATTTATACTCAACCTATAAAATCGGATCTAAAGCAATCGAAATGATTTTAACCAGATAGTAAGTAATCGGCAGAAATTAAATGCAGAAAGTAAAGAACCACGAGATTTATAGTGGTTCGGATCGAAAGATCCTACATCACTCTCCTTCCACAATCCCGTGAAAGGGGCCTTCACTACTTACTTTCTTCCTTACTTCCCTACTTACAGTTTACAATGAAGATCTTTAGCCTTACAAGTTATCCTTCTCGTGTTCTATAAACACTATAGAACTATGAACGTAAAGAACGTTCTTGTGTGTGAGTACAAACTTTGTGAGTGCTTGACTCTGTTACAAGTTGCTTGTGATTTTGAATTGCAAAAGTTATTCTATTCTAAACAAAGGACCTATTTATAAAGCATTGATGCTTGGTGGTTGTAACTTCCTTGTTGACTCTTCTCTTGTTTGTTATAACCAACTAACTTAATCTTGTAACCGCTTCTTGATTAGTTATAACTATTCTTGAAACCGCTTGATTTTCTAACACTTAAGTTGTTTTCTTTCCTCATCTTCAGACGTGGTGTACCTCATCCGATTTTCTTCATGTCTTCATATTTTATCAATCTTGAAGTGTCCCGTTGTCTGCTATCTTGTCTTTAGTCTTGACTTATCTTCATCTGTCTTCTTGTACTTGTCCTCATCTGTCTTTTTGAACATGTCTTCATCCGTCTTAAGTACTTAGTCTATTACAAGTTTTCATTACATCGGTGACTATACAAAGATTCAGGTCATCTTATTTTACACTTATCTTAACTTCATCAACACTAATACATTTTTTTCCTAACATAAGTCTTGATGAAGTATAACATACTCGAAGGATTAGGATTATTAAAATCGGTAGGGTTATAATGAGAAATGTTGGTGTCACAATCATCACAAGAGTCATCCATGGACTAAAAAAATTTATTGTTTAAGGTCACCTGATTAACAAGCTGGTTAGTACCGGTTTTGTCTTTAAAAGGAAATACATGCTCAAAGAATTTAACATTTCTTGATACAAAAACTTTACCACTTTGTTTAAATCAAGAACCTTATATCCCTTAGTGCCAAAAGATAGCCAAGAAACACACACTTAGTGGCTCTTGGATCAAATTTATGCCTATTGGCGGCAAGGGTGTTAGCAAAACAAAGACATCCAAAAACTTTGAAGTAAGTATAATCAGGAGCTTTATTAAAAAGTTTTTGGAATGGGGATATATTGTTTAAGATAGGAGTAGGGATTACGCTTATTATATGTGCAGAAGTTAATATACATTCATTCCAATATTTCAAATGTAAACCAAATTGAAAAAGCAATGATCTAGCAACTTGAAGAAGATGTTGGTGTTTTCTTTCAACAAGCCCATTCTTCTCGTGGAGTTTCAACACAAGAGGTATGTTGTATAATGCCAAGTTTATGATAAAAATCATGTAGAAGAAATTCAGGACCATTGCCACTTCTAAGCACTTTAATTTTTATGTTAAATTGAGTGAAAACCATATTATAGAAATTTTCTAAAGAAAGTCGACTTGATTTGGATTTCAAGAAATAAATCCAAGTGCATCTAGTAAAATAATCAACAATAGTTAGAAAATATCTATGGCCTGTATAGGATGTTATAGAGAAGGGTCCCCATATATCACAATGTATAAGATCAAAGGCAGATGTGGAAACATACTTGCTAATAAGAAAACTAAGCTTCTTTTGTTTAGCTAAAGGGCAAATGTCACAAGTTTTATTAGAACTATCAGCTTTTACATCAATGGAAGAACTATGCATCAAAGTTTTATCATTGGGATGCCCTAGTCTAGAATGCCAAACATCATATCCAGGGGAATGAAAAGCGAAGAAAAATTTACAAAACAAGTAGTGTTGAGATGGTATAAGCTGATGAGAGTGAATTGATACATGATTTTTGAGGTAATTAATTGCAAAAAGTGATGAAAAGTGATAGTATTTGTGCTTTAAGGTGTAGAATATCACTTCTTTGTTTGAAAGGTATTATTGTGTGGAAATTAATGGTTTTTCAAGGTGTTTTGTCTCAATTTTAGGATTTTCGGAGAAATTAGACGTAACCAAGAGTATCGGGATTCATACGGCAAAGAGACGAATACGTGGGGCAAAAATGGGGGTTAGGAGGTCAAGTCGGGCCCATAAAATCCTGAACTCGACCTCCGGTCGAGCCAATGAGAGAGCTCGAGTCGAGCTAGCAACAAAACTCGAAAATTTGGCAAAGTATAGAGCACCTCGAGTCGAGCCGGGCTGCTCGCTCGAGCGACTTTTCATGCCAAATTGTGCACGCGACTTTGTCGAGCTCGGGTCAAGGCAAGTGATTGTGGTATAATCGGGTAAGAGTTATTAAGACCAAATCAAGTTTATCAAACCCAAGGGATAAGATATGCATAGGACATGAGTTTTCAACGACTATTGTTGCAAGCAATGTTTTGGTTCCAATTACACTACAAAAATACAAGAATTAAAACCAATCAACAATTAAACTAAGATTAAGGCTATTAGCAAGGAATTAAACTAGCTAAGCAAACTTTCAAGTATCAAATGGGGATAGGGTGCTAGGGATAATCTCCACCAAGGAATCAATGATCACAATTATAATAGCTTCAAATTGCTATTCAATCAAGATAGGAAGTATGAACATCATACAATAATGTCTTCATTCATCACACAATGCCTAAATGTGAATATTTTTAGTGCAACTAATCACTCAATTATGAAGCACCTAATTCATACAATCATACACAATTATAACTCGATTAATCCCTAATCACGCTAGCTCAACTTGTTTGTTGCTAGGGTGATCAAACACTAATCAAAAGAGATAAAAATGTATGAAGCACAATAAGCATCACAATTAGGAAACTATCTATCTCAATTAAACAACAATCATCAACAATTATAGCAAGAGCAATCAAATCATCCTCAATTTCAATTATCCCAAGTAAAAGAGAATTAGCCCATGGAGCAAAGAACAAAATTCATGGGTGAAAAATCAATTAGCATGATCAATATGAGAATCAAAGCAAATAAGCAATAGAAATTAAGAAAGAGGAAGAACATCACCAATTTTTCCAATTGAAATGGAATTGAATGCTTGAATCCACAATTGTATACTTCTCTTCAATTGAATTACAATCTCAAATGACTAATCTAATAGAGAAAAACTAATCTAAACAACAATTAAATGGAAATCTAACTAGAAACTTGAATCTAATGAGCTAGGAAGGAGAAATTGGCTTGAAAATGCAAAATTCGCCTAAAAACGAGTGGTAACTTTCCTAAACTAACTTATGCTCTATTTTTCGTCCGAGGGGAATAAAAAGAGGAAAATACGTATATAGGGTGCCTCAAGTCAAGCTCCCAGGGCCTCGACTTGAGCTCGGAGCATTTTTTTTAAAAAAAAGTCAGGGGAATAAAAAAGAGGAAAATCTGTATATAGGGTGCCTCGAGTCGAGCTCCCGGGCCTCGACTCGAGCTCGGGGCATTTTAAAAAAATTAAAATTTTCACATTTCTAGGGTTCGAACCCCGTTCTATGGGCGAACAAAGCAAGCTCTTAGCCATCTTGGCTAGCCACAATCTTGTTAACAAACCCGCTCTTTATAGTATATATCTTCATCTAGGAGAATCATGGGAACTTTTAAAAAAATTCAAAGAAAAAGCCATAAGCAGGGTCCGAACTTGGGACATCACACACTCGCATGGGGTCGCCTTGCCGCCTAGGCTGGAGACGTTATTGGTGTGAACACGTCTTTTGTTATACATATTCAGCTTAGAAGCGTGGCCTGCTTTATAAAAAAATCAAGAAAAACCGCCACTTTCAGGGATCGAACTCGGGACGATGCACAAACAAGGAGAGCGCTTCGCCACATAGGCTGTGAATACTTTTGGATATAAACTCACCCTTTATAATATCTATATGCCTTGTGCACACAAGAATTCAACATTTCCTCACTTGGTCTTCAAGCTCGACCCGAGCTTCTTCAGGCTCGACCAAAGGTCGAGTTCAGGGAATTTTGGACTCCGACTTGACCTTCCGACCCCGTTTTTGCCCCACGTGTTCGTCTCTTCACCGTATGAATCCCGATACTTTTAGTTCGGTCTAATTCCTCCGAAAACCCTAAAAATGAGATGAAACACTTGAAAAACTATTAATTCTCACATAGTAATACCTTTTAAGCAAAAGAGTGATACTCTACACCTTAAAACACAAATTCTAACACTTTTCATCACTTTTGCAATTAATTACCTCAAAAATCATGCATCAATTCACTCTCATCACGAAGCACGGGTCGAGGTCATGGGGCTCGACTTGAGGCGACGGTTTTCATAATCTCTCCATTTAATTCCCTCTTGATGAAAAAATAGAGCATGAGATAGATAGTGGCAGTTTCCTTTTCGGTTTTAGGGAAATTTTCCAATTTCCAAGCCAATTTCCACTTCCTAGATTCATAGATTCAAGTAGATAGTTAGATTTCAATTCACTGTTGATTAGATTAATATTTAACTGATTGGAGTGTATAGGGTAAGAGTTATTAAGACCAATCAACAAAATATCGAACCTAAGGGAAAAAGTATGCACATGAGGTCCTAGAAATACAAGTTCTTAGTGCCTAGAGTTGCAACAATGGTTTGGTACAAAAACAACAAAAACACAAGCAAAAATACAATTAAACAACAAGCAAGCAATAGATCGAACACTTAGAATGCGATAACAAAAACAACACTAATTGGCGGGATAGGGGTGCTAGGATTAACATCCATCAATGAATCATCAATCAACGAGCTACAATTGAATCAAATCGCAAATCAACTAAGATAGAAAGCATAAACCATCATGAAATTAATCACTCCATTAAAATCACAATGCCTAATGTGAGTATCCTTAGTCTTTCCCATCTCTCAATGTAGAAATCCTCAATTCATACAATTATGCAAAATTGAATCCCGATCAACACCTAATCACGTTTGCTCAACTTCGCCTATTGCTAGGGGTGATTAACCATTAATCTAAAGAGACAATTTTACACAAAGCACAATTAAGAATCACAATTAGGTAGAAAACTAATGAGTATCCTTAGTGCAACTAATCTCTCGATTCCGAAGCACCCAATTCACACATTCATACACAATTATCACCCGATTAATCCCGGATCACGTTAGCGCAACTCGCCTATAGCTAGAGTGATCAAACACTAATCTAAAGAGATAATTATGCATGAAGCACAAATGAGAATCACAATTAGTAAGCAATCTACTCAATTAATCTCCAATCATCAACAATTATAGCATCATCAATCAATTCATCATCAATTTCAATTAACCCAAACACAAGAGAATTAAATTTCATGGTGAAATCCATGGGAAGAAGATAGAATTGAACAAACACAAAGCAAATCACAACAATTAAGAAATTAAAGAGACAATAGAGGAAAACATCACCAAATGATCTTCAATCAACAAAAAGAGGAATGCTTGAGTCTTCAACACCAATCTCCAAATGAATTACAAGCTTGAATTGAAAGAATAACAATGATCAAATGCTAATCTATGACTAATCTACCAACAATTAATTGAAATCTACTCCTATTTCTAACTTCTAATCTAATCTAAGAAAGGAATTTGGCTTGGGGCTTGAGAACGCTTCCAAAACCGCTACTACTAACTGCTACTATCAAGTCTCCTCCAAAAAACTCCTGAAATGCCTGCTCGGCTTTTTAAATAACGCATTTTGGAAACCTTCCTTCCTCGAGTCGAGGTCAGGCCTCGACCGAGGTCCTGCCCTTTTCACCTCCCTCGACTCCGAGGGTCATGCCCTCGAGTCGAGACTGATGCCTTTTCCGTTTTTATCCTTTTACGCATAGCCCTCGACTCGAGGCTCTTGCTCTCGATCGAGCTCGAGTCTGTGGCATTTTTTTCGCACGGGCTTCGACCCGACTGTTGGCCCACCGTCCGGATGTCCGTCTCTTCATTATAAGCCTAATGGTACTCTCGGTTTGGCAAAATCCACCGAATTACCTGCAAAATGGACGAAAAACATCAAAACCTCACAAATAATACTTTTAGGCAAAAGAGTGATACTTTTCACATTTAGGCACAAAAACTAACACTTTAGCTCACTTTTTGCACTAAAAATAGCCCTAAAAACATGTATCAATTCACTCCAATCATACCCCCAAACTTGAATTGTTGCTCGTCCTCGAGCAACGTAGAACTAAGAACAAAGGAGTGAATTGATTGCAATTATGTCACATGGCACCATAGACGAAGTATAAGACAATTGAACTCATCAATGATCATTTGTATCAATGCAACTATCCACTAGCAATCAAGATAAATCATGCTCAAACAAATGCTCAATCAAATACTCAACACATTGCTCCTTCCATGGAGTGTTTCACTCTTCACTCAAGTGTATCAAGGTTTAAAGCACTCAATCATCAAATTCACAAAATAAATTACACCATATGCTTGCCACAAGACTTAATATCAATCAAAATCATTTGTGATCAATCAAGAATCAAAGAGGTCTTTCTTCTAGGTTGTAATGTTGGCTCTTTGGAAAGGTGGGATATTTATGGATAAGAAAGTGACTAATTATTAGAGACTTGAATGTAAGCTAATCCATACAATGCACATCTCTTCACTTTTCATCAAGCAACACTCTTTCTATTGAACTTCAAGGATCAATCCACCATTCACTTGAGCTTTCTTTCTTGAAGCTCACAAATTGAATCATTCCATTTTCATGCATTTTCTTCACAATTCAATCTTTCACAACCTTTCTTTTCTTTCATGCTTCATTCATTACTTTGCTCATCATCTTCCCACACTTAGCAATCAAATCACCATCATTAGCCAACATTCAAGCTCAACTAAACATAGGACAAGAAAGGCTCATCAAAATAGGCTAAATGGTTTCAATTTCACTTGGCTTGCCAAAGAATAAGGATCATAAACTCAAAATGGCTCACTAAGGAAATCAAATGTATTTAGTAGGAAAGTATTTGGCAAAGTAACTCATCATATCAAACATGGCCTCTTATCATTTTCAAAACATTACACAAAGATCAATATCAACAAGTTTAGTGGCAAGTTCTAGCATACAAATCATGAATGATGCACTCACAAAGGAATCAAATCAACCGTATAAGATGTACGATTATTAGGCACAAAAGCTCACGGGCTTAAATTGAGCAATGAATAAAGTATCATCAATCACATTCATCTTCACATAATTAATCAAGCAACTAGCTTCAAGACACAAATCAACTAGTGATCAAATCAAAATCCAATTAATCTTGCAAATCAAACACAAGTGCACATATACATAATCTCAAGCACACTCACTACCACATGAATGATACTCAAAAATATGACACTAAATCCACAATAAAGCTCAAAATCAATCAATCCAAGAAGATATGCAAGAAATACAAGTCACAATTATAGCCTCATCATCAATAAGCAATAAGCTCAATAAACCCCATAATCATAGAATAACACAAAAGATAGGCAAATTAAGAAAAACACCTCCCCCAAACTTAGACAAGTCTAAGTTTGAAAGGAAATGTTGTACCAATAAGCCTTTAAACTCCATCTTCCTTCAAACATGTAGGGCTCATCATGCTTTTATGCGCTTTCCTTCTTGATCTTGCATTTCCTTGCAATTTCAATCACTCCCAAACAAATGTAGTGCGTGTACCTACAATTGGGCATAAGACACATCAAATAATTACCACTAAGAGATGCAAGAAACAAATAACGACACAACACCCCCAAACTTGAATGATAGCATGAATTCAAGGTTTAGAAATTTAGAGTGATAAAAATATGCAACTCTAAATGATATTAACAATCAAGCTCAAAACTATATGAATCCCAAAGTATAGAGCACACTCCTAAGCATGAGCAATTAAGTAGCTAGCCAAATCTCCCAAAAATAAAACAAAAACACTAAACTACCAAAAGAACACAAGAAAAAGAAATAAAAGGATGGGGTTGCCTCCCATCAAGCGCTATTTTTATTGTCCTATGCCGGACTTATTCTTTCACTTCCATCTTCCTTCATCGAAATGGCCAAGGATAGCGGTCCTCCTTGCCATTGTATCTTAACCTTTGAGCTTCGAAATTTTGGAGGTTCATATGTAGGATAGACCCATCATCCACATCCTTGCACTTTGATGATGGTTGTCCTCCTTGCTTTCTCACCAACATCCTTCTCCCTTTCTTTTCTCCAAGGATGCCCAAGCACTTCTTTAATTCTTTCCTATAATCAAAGTTCTCAAGAGGTAAAATCAAATCATTAGAAGCATCAATTTCAATTAAATCACAAATTGAAGAGTTAGAAGGTATAGAAATGCTCATTTCAATCTTCAATTCCTTTTGGTGCTTCTAGATTTGTTTGTTCATTATTGCTCATGTCCATCAATGGACATTCCTCTTCATCACTCTTGATAAGGAAATCTTCCTTTTCATCCTCATCGCTTGGACCCTCTACCACATCTTCTTCAATTGTATTTTCTTCCTCCCCTTCTTCTTGATTCTCCATGATGGTCATGTTCTTTACTTGGCGTAGGGAAATTTTTGACTTGACACTTTATAAACATGAAGTGGACTTCGGTGATCTCCATAGTCCCCTCGATCCATGAATTGACCATTGCTTTGGTCTCATAGATTTCCTCATACAAGGGAAGCATTTCATCACACCTAGTGTCATTTTCCTCAATTCTTTCCAACAATACTCCAAGCATCTCTTGCAAGTTAGCTCTCACACCATGGAGTCCCCATTCTTCAAATTTAGGAGAAGCTTGTGGCATTGGATAATCATTCTCATAGCTCCTCCTATCATCATAATAATCTTCCTCTTCCGATGCCCCTTGAAATTCGAATCCCCAATCTTGATTGCATGCTTGATCATAAGGCTCATAATATGGGAACATCTCTTGAGGTGGGGGAGAAATTTCTTCACTTATCCAATCTTCATAATTGGATGGAACTTGTTGCCATTGAGAATTATCTTCATAGTTCCTCCAATCATTGCAGCTCAATTCTTCAAAGTGTGGAGAATACACCCTACTATCTTGATAAAATTCTTGATTCCACAAGTATGAGTTGTATCCTTCCATCTAGACAAGATTTCAAAGTATCAAATTCAAACAAAAATAACAAAACAAACACAAACACAAAGGCAACAAATAGTCACTTCAAACAATTCCTAAGTCTCACTTAAGGCGCAAAAACTAATTCCCGGCAACGGCGCCATTTGATTGGAGTGTATAGGGTAAGAGTTATTAAGACCAATCAACAAAATATCGAACCCAAGGGAAAAAGTATGCACATGAGGTCCTAGAAATACAAGTTCTTAGTGCCTAGAGTTGCAACAATGGTTTGGTACAAAAACAACAAAAACACAAGCAAAAATACAATTAAACAACAAGCAAGCAATAGATCGAACACTTAGAATGCGATAACAAAAACAACACTAATTGGCGGGATAGGGGTGCTAGGATTAACATCCATCAATGAATCATCAATCAACGAGCTACAATTGAATCAAATTGCAAATCAACTAAGATAGAAAGCATAAACCATCATGAAATTAATCACTCCATTAAAATCACAATGTCTAATGTGAGTATCCTTAGTCTTTCCCATCTCTCAATGTAGAAATCCCCAATTCATACAATCATGCAAAATTGAAACCCGATTAACACCTAATCACGTTAGAATCAACTCTCGCCTATTGCTAGGGTGATCAACCATTAATCAAAAGAAACAATTTTACACAAAGCACAATTAAGAATCACAATTAGGTAGAAAACTAATGTGAGTATCCTTAGTGCAACTAATCTCTCGATTCGAAGCACCCAATCCACACATTCATACACAATTATCACCCGATTAATACCGGATCACGTTAGCGCAACTCTCGTCCTATAGCTAGGGTGATCAAACACTAATCTAAAGAGATAATTATGTATGAAGCACAAATGAGAATCACAATTAGTAAGCAATCTACTCAATTGATCTCCAATCATCAACAATTATAGCATCATTAATCAAATCATCATCAATTTCAATTAACCCAAGCACAAGAGAATTAGCCCATGGTGAAATCCATGGGAAGAAGATAGAATTGAACAAACACAAAGCAAATCACAACAATTAAGAAATTAAAGAGACAATAGAGGAAAAACATCACCAAATGATCTTCAATCAACAAAAGAGGAATGCTTGAGTCTTCAACACCAATCTCCAAATGAATTACAAGCTTGAATTGAAAGAATAACAATGATCAAATGCTAATCTATGACTAATCTACCAACAATTAATTGAAATCTACTCCTATTTCTAACTTCTAATCTAATCTAAGAAAGGAATTTGGCTTGGGGCTTGAGAAATCGCCCCAAAACCGCTACTAACTGCTACTATCAAGTCTCCTCCAAAAACTCCCCTGAAATGCCCTGCTCACTCTTTAAATAACGCATTTTGGAAAAACCTTCCCCTCGAGTCGAGGGTCAGGCCTCGACTCGAGGTCCCTGCCTTTTCACCTCCCTCGACTCGAGGGTCATGCCTCGAGTCGAGACCGATGCCTTTTTCCGTTTTTTATCCTTTTCTGCATAGCCTCGACTCGAGGCTCTTGCTCCTCGATCGAGCTCGAGTCCAGTGGCATTTTCTCGCACGAGGCTTCAACCCCGACCCCTCGTCCCCGGATGTCCGTCTCTTCATTATAAGCCTAATGGTACTCTCGGTTTGGCAAAATCCACCGAATTACCCGCAAAATGGACGAAAAACATCAAAACCTCACAAATAATACTTTTTAGGCAAAAGAGTGATACTTTTCACATTTAGGCACAAAAACTAACACTTTAGCTCACTTTTTGCACTAAAAATAGCCCTAAAAACATGTATCAATTCACTCCAATCATTAATCCATTAGATTAATCATTTGAGATTGTAATTCAAGTGAAGAGAAGTTTATAATTGTGGAGATTCAAGCATTCAATTCCTATTGCATTTGGAAAAATTGGTGATGTTCTTCTTATTTCTTAATTCCTATTGTTTTATTGTTTTGATTCTCATGTTGATCATGCTATTTCATTTTCACCCATGGATTTTGCACTTTGCTCCATAGGCTAATTCTCTTGTGCTTGGGAGAGGATGATTTGATTGCTCTTGCTATAATTGTGAGTGATTGTGGTTTAATTGAGATAAATAGTTTCCTAATTGTTGATGTTAATTTTTGCTTCATATATTTTTATCTCTTTAGATTGGTGTTTGATCACCCTAGCAACAAACGAGAGTTGAGCTAATGTGATTAGGAATTAATCGAGTTATAATTATGTATGATTGTATGAATTAAATGCTTTGTAATTGAGAGATTCATTGCATTAAGAATACTCATATTTAGGCATTGTGTGATTAATGGAGACATTATTGCATGATGTTCATACTTTCTATCTTGGTTGAATAGCAATTTGATGCAATTATAGTTGTGATCATTGATTCCTTAGTGGAGATTATCCCTAGCACCTTTCCCCACTCATACCTAGTTGGAAGTTTGCTTAGCTTGTTAATTGTTCTAGCTTAATTTCTAGTTTAATTACCTTTGATATTTCATCCTTTTGTTGGTAGATTGATAGAACTCATCCTTGCTTGCACCAATAGTCATTGAAGACTTGTATCCTAGGGCCTCATTGCATAACATATCTCTTGGGTTCGATAAACTTGATTTGGTCTTAATAACACGTACCCGATTATACCACAATCATAAGCCTCCAATTTGCTCAACAGAACCAATCACTTTCGGTGTGTTGTTATCCCGCAATTCACAATGTGAGGCATAGAACTTGTGAGAACAATTAGAGTACCTTGTCAAGTGACTTATGGATAAAACATTAAATGTGAAATCTGGAACATATAACACATTATAGAGAGTTAAGCAATCATTTAAGATGATTTTACCAATATACGTAGCAATAGTAGTATTATTATTACACAAACTGATTTTAATATGAGTTTTAGTAGGTGTAGAAGCATAGATATATCGAAATCATGTGATCGTGTGGCACCCGTATAAAGAATCCAAGTATGAGGTTGTATAGATAAAGTATGAGAACACAAACAATATGAATTGCCTTATTTGTTTAGATTGGCATCGGTGGTGCTAATGGCCCCTACGGTAGTGTGAGTAGAGGTAGTGTTTTGTAGCTTTGAGAACTTAAGAAATTCCTCAAACATTTCTTGAGTGAATAGGGGGTTGGAAGCAACAAGTTCATCATCGGTAGGAGGTTTAACCAAGATGTTAGCAGCAGGTTTTGATTCGGTGTTCTTTCCTCTAGGTTCCCTTGGTCCTTTCCACCGGGGGATATCCTATCAACTGGAAATATCTACTATAGTGTGCCCAGACACATCACGGTGGAGTACGGTGAAGGGATTTCTTTTTATCTTTAATGAATTTAGAGTTCTTGGCAAGCATTGCTCTAGAATCATTCAAAGCAGAGGTAGGGACATTGAGGTTTCTTTGTGATTCATCTTGAAGTAATAGGGAAAAGATTATGGCAAGAGGGGGAATGGAGATTGTAAAGAAGTTGACTCCTAATAGGAGCATAGGAATCATGAAGACCAATGAGAAAGGTCATGGTGACATCTTGTTCTGAGTCTTGGACATAAGGCTTGGTAACTCACAAGAGCGGCTATTTAAGGCACCACAAGAGCATTTGAGAACAGGTCTATAACAAGAATATTCATCCCACGAGAGATTTGAAATCATTGTAATAGGATACTAAAGACTGGTTTTCTTGTTTAATATCACTAAGGGACTTTTTCAACGAGATATACCCTAATGAGATCGATTTTGCATAACGAACATGTAATTCATCCCACACATCTTTGGCTACGGAAAAATACTCAAAAGTTTTCTTAATATCAGGTGAAATGGAATTCATAATCCAATTGAATACCAAATTATTGGCACGAACCCAAGCATTGTAGTATCGGGATCATCGATTCATTAGGGATAGAGATTTTACCGTTGATGAGGGGTAATTTGTTTTTTACATTCAATGCTCGTTTGACGGTGACTCCAAGAGATGAAGTTTGAACCAACGAGCGGAGCTATAACGATGCTCACCGCCGAATTGTCATTGTGATGCAGATGTAATGGCGATTGAGGATTCAATCTTGAATTGAGGGAAGTTGGATTTGTGGCCGCCATGGTCGAACAGAACCCAAGGAAGACAGAGGAGATTAATCGCCAAGATATATTACGCGAAATTTATGGCACAATTGATCAATAGATGATCAAAGCAACAAAGTTCCTAAAGAAAAGGGAAGAGAAGAAACGCCGGCGGAAGTGGAGGAAGAAGACCCGGAAGGATCGGGAAAAATAGTGTTTCAACGTGAATAAACTGATACCATGTTGATTGTGATACAAAGAATGGAAAATATCTTCATTTAATTCAAAGAATTTACAGAATGCGATAAAAAGGAATGAATCCAAAAGTGATTCATTCTTGCATGAAAACCCTCTTTTAAAGAGAAAGGACTACCAAACCTTATCCCAAACTAATCGAACTGAAAAGTAGTTCGAAACTATAACGAGAATAACAAACAGGTGCGATTACTAATGTGCCAACGTACTACTTATTTATCTAAGAAATGCTTTTAGACTAAGTAAGTAATACAAATTGCACATATCTTAAGATAGACAAATAAAAATATAGAACTAGTCAATAAAATAACTTACAAATCATTATGTCCTTCGTAATACATGAAATCAACAACCTCTTTATGAGTTTGAGGCATATCATGAAAAATCTTCTTGTTGGTAGTAAACACTTTGACACACAACCAACATCATTATCAATATTCAAAAACACTAATAACATCCATTCCAACTCTCTTCTCCTTAGACCTCACGAGAATTCATGGCATTATTAAGCTCTTCATCAAACACAACCTTTGTTTTACACCCTCGACTAAAAATATCACAGTCATCTTCCCCTATATTAACCCCTTCAACCTCAACTTCATCAAACACATCATCATCACTAACATTAGTCTCATAAACAACTAGTTACGGGGTAAGTAAATTGAAGTTTGGTCTCTTAGCGGCAAATATTTTGGTTAGCAAGACATGCTTCTCAGTTGTCTACATACCTAACATTAGTCTCATGAAAAACTAGGTATCGGACACATCGGGTTCGAGATATTCTGCGGTTCATTGATTAACATTGGTTGATCGATTCTCTTCAATTATTTTCATCTATTCATATACTTCTCCACATATTCGTTGCAATCCTTTTAAATGGATAGCAACAAATCCATAATATCCTACAAAAATATGTAGATCATATAAGTATTTTTTGTAAAAATAAATGCAAAGGTGTTAATTAAAACAAATTAAACTAATATAACTAGATTTACCTTATGACGATCATCAACACTCTCCTTAGCAACGTTTTCTTTTGAAAAATCAGTCTTTTCAACACGTTATTCTTCGTCAAAGGGAAAACATCACTTACAAATTCTCCGAACCATAAAACTCCATCCTTTCTTCTTGCAAACATCTAAGTTTTATCTTGAACCAGTCCAATGTTTAATAAAAGGAATAGAACGGGGTTCGAAAACATGTTAACCTATGAAAATAAACTAACTAGAGTAGTAAGATATATCCACCGATATTCGTTGAACAATTATGATACCGAGTAATCGAATTACACAGACTTCTCAACAACAAGGGTGCACCAATCATAAATTGAATTCTCAACATCCTCAATAGCCTTAATATACCTAATACTCAATAACCTGTTAGCATTGGTGCAAAGAAAAGATGACACATAGTAAAGCACAAAAACCTCTTAATATCATCTCCACCACAACGTAACTAACCTTTGATCAATTCGGGCAATTTCCTAATAGGAGTCCTAGACCTAATATCATACTTATCACCAAAGGCATCTCGAAAACCCAACATCCTCACTCCTTGAATAACAAGGAACAGGATTACCTTGATTTCTAGGCAACATCAAGACATCATACACATCATCGGTAGTGAATGCAAACTAATGATTATTATTTATGTACAACATACGACTAGTCCCGTTAAAATTTTGAACTAACCACTTCGGCATGTTATGGTTAGCACATAGCTTAATCTTCAATTCTAGCAAAGCCCCAAACCTAATACTCTTAACATCATTCCTTTGCTGCTGCTCGCATTAGAAATGACTTTGGTTAGACCTCCTGCCTAAATCTCAATTAAAAACTTTTGATGCCAAAGTGGCAGGATGGAATGTTTTTAGGATATTCCACTACATCCAAAGCTAGAGTTTTTAATAAGACTACCTTGTGTGTGGAAGAAACATCTCATGTGATTTTTGATGAATCTATTTTTAGTTGAAGAAAGAAGATAATGTCTCAAAGGAGGCAGATAATTTACAAAAATAACCATAGAAAAATCATCCCAAGTCGGAATCTATTTGCTAGACTCGAGAATCAGACGATGAAGACATACCCATCTTATTTGATGAGTCAAAATCTCATTCAAAGTCATCTAATCAAACAGTTTCATTTCAAGATAGTGTTCAAACAATAGAGTTAACTACTCTAGGGGGAACACCAATATCGACGACAGTCATGAACAACTAAATGATGACATTTTGAGAAAAGGACAAAACACGAGTAAAGAGTAAAGGTAAAAATATTTTTAATTATAATCCACTTAAACAAATAATTGGAGATTTAGACCTTGGTGTCGATCAAGGACACAACCAAATCTAGATTGTATGTTTAGTTGTTATGTGTCCTTACTTGAACCAAAGTTGATTCTGAAGCTCTAATTGATTCAAATTGGATTAATGTTATGCAAGAAGAATTAAATAAATTTGAAAGACAAGATGTTTAGGAACTTGTGGATAGACCCTATCATAAAATAAGTAATTGGTACTAAATAGATTTTCAAAAATAAAATAGATGAGAACAATATTGTAGTACTTAATAGGGCTGACCGTAGCACAAGGTTACTCACGGTGTGAAGGAATAGACTATGAAGAAACCTTTACACCGGTTGCTAGACTTGAAGTTATAAGATTGTTCTTAGCTTATGCAACTTTTAAAAGATTTCTTGTCTTTCGGTGGATGTTAAGTCGACTTTTCTAAATGGAATCTTGACTAAAGAAGTCTATGTGGAGCAACCTCCAAGCTTTAACAAAGGAGACAAGGTCTATAGGTTGAAAAAGGCTCTATATGGACTGAAACAGGCTCTAAGAGCTTGGTATGATACCTTGTGCGATTTTCTTGTTCAAAACGGTTTTGTTAAAGACAAATAGATAGAACTCTTTTTGGAAAAATACGATGATGACTTGCTATTAGTACAAATTTATGTAGATGATATTATATTTGGTTCACCTAACATGTCTTTGTGTAAGTAATTTAGTCGGCTAATGCAAAGCGAGGTTTGAGATGTCCATGATGGGAGAAATGACTTATTTCCTTGGACTTCAAGTAAAGCAGGACAAAGAAAGCGATCTTCATAAATCAAGCCATATATACCAAAGATCGATAGAAAAAATTGGAATAGGCACTAATCGAGAGGCCAAGATACCTATGATGACAAATTTTTCTATAGATCCCATAAGAAGGGTATGCGATTGATTAAGAAAGTGGAGGAGTTTGTGCATGAATCGAGAGAACACTTTTCGAGCTCGGATGGAAAATCGGTGAATCGGATCCTCGACTGAAAGATAAGCAACAATAATAGAGGAAGTCAAGAAGTCCTTATTTGAAGATAGGAATAATATGCTAGAAGAGATGAAAAACAGTGTTCGAGATCTTTGGCGGGATTTGCTGAGATGAGTAAGGACTCTTGGTGAAAGTCCTCGAGTTTTTCTCAAATAAATTCGATTCGATCGAGACATGAGCGGCTTTCCTAAATTGATAATGTTGCCACCATTTGCAACACCTAATTTGATGATATTAAAAAGGGAAAGTGGGCTCAAGAAAAGAGTCTATGAGCATGACAACCAGATTTTGACACTAAAACTAAGATTGGATGACATCTGCGAAGAAGCGCTTCGATCGGAAGAGGAGAGAAAGAAAGCGGAGGAGAAGTCTCGTGAGTGTTGAAAAGATTAAGAAGGGGAAAAGATTTCGAGTCTGCTGATCTGAACCAACTTTGCCTCCATCCGAATTGACCTCGTCGAGGAGACTCTTGTGCAGACAACTCCAAGATTGTCTGTTCAACCCCCTTCCTTAGGACCAAGTGGATGTTCACGACATCGGTGAGCAGACAGTTCAAAAAACTCCGGTGAGGTCGAAGAGGAAGAAAATATAAGAAAAAGGAAGAGGGAGGAAGGCTAAGTATAGGAGGAGGGATGCCAAAAGGAGACGAGAGCTGGAAAGAGATGGGGGAAAGAGTATGATAGGAGGACAAGGAAGTGGTTCAAAGATCCAAAAATGCTCAAGGAGAGGAAGTACTCGGGATATTTCACGTAAGCGAAGATGTTAGAAGGAAAACCTCTTAATGAATGAACAAGAAAAATGGAGACCGTATGAAGTTAATTGGATTTTCTTATTTCATGTGCAAGAAGGCATCCTTAGGAACATATGAAAATATTGTCTTCCATGAGTGGCTTGAAGCGAAGACCACAGTATTATAAGTATCTTGTGGATCTAGCAGATGAAGAATTTAACATGGACTTGGTCGCACCACCGTGCTCTCAACCGCCTCGCTCCAATGACTGCGATGGGAGACTTTATCATGAACGTGTTAAAATGCATAATCGATCCGCGTAAAAAGTGAAGCCGACTTAGGTGAAGAAGGAGAGACAAGGAGCTTAAAAGAAAGAGTTTTCGACTAGATGAACATTCTAGAAGAAGATTGGTGGTATGAATAGTTCTTATTTTTCTCCATCTGTTTTGCTAACTGTTTTTGTGTTACTCTGGTTTATATTTTGATACTTTTTTCTTGATGTAATCATTTGATCTTTATTGAAGAAACTTTTGAAAAAATCTTAGTGAAAAAAGTACTTGATGATCATTTGTTTATTATTTGCTTTTATAAATCCTTAGTTATTTATGCTTAATTTTCATAACTATCTCGATAATTGACCTATTTGACTATCGATGTATAAAATTTCCATTTATAAAACTTCTTTTGCCTTTTATAAATCCTTAGTTGTTACTTGTCTCGTTTAAAATTTGTTTATTCTATTTTACTAACTCATTTCTTTTCTTGAGAAGTTTTAACATTTATCATCAAAAATGGGGAATTGTTAGGATAAAAATGTTTAGGTTTTGATGTGTTAAGATGAGTTGTAAAATAGGATGACCGGTGAATCGATTTGTATAGTCGGTGATGTATTGAAGTTGTCGATAAAAGTTTTTAGCTAAGTAGTGTAGAATTATTTAGCTAAGGCAGATTAGAGTAAAATTAATTATATTCAGATAAAGCTCCAATACAAAATGCAAAGACAAAACAAATCGATGAAGAAAACAGAAGAGTACATATTTTCAAACAAGGTCGGACGAGGAAGATAACTTGCAAATTAGACTTGGTGAATTAGACGTGGTAAAGCAGACAAGCAAGAACTACAATGAAGATTCGGACCAAGTGAAGATTCTTAGGAAGGCGAAGACAAGCCGAGTAGAATTAGAAAGGCTTATCAAGGTCAGACTAAGAAGAGCAAGTTATCTAGAAAGTAAAGAAATTAGATAGATAGGAGGAGACGATTACAACGGTTTAAAGAGAAAAATGAAGAGGTAGTTGTAACCAACTCAAGAAATTGTTAAGCGATTATAAATAATCGAGGATCAATATAAAAGAATATCATTTGCTAAAGCTACACACAAGAGTCATTATTCAAGAGCAACACATTTTTGAGAGCTTAGTAACTAGATATTGTTTAGAGTTTATTAAAAACGTTCTTTATATTTTTAGTGTTTGTAGAACACTATCCTTAATTACCTTCTTCATTATTCAAAAGATACATTGTATTGTAAGATAGAAGAAAGAATGAGATCGTATACTTGAAGAATTGTAATACGTAAGAAAGTTAGTAAGTTAGTGGAATCCCCTTCTACAAGTTGTAGGAGGAGAGTGGATGGAGGATTATTCAAATCCGAACCATAATTCATGTGTTCTTTCTCAAGTTTTCTTCAATTTCTGTTTTATATTGCTTATTGTGTTTAAAGTTCATTTAAGAAGAAATTATTAGAATTGAGTATAAAGAAATTATTTCCGTTGTTAATCTGTTTTCTTAAGAAAAGTTTTCTATAATAAGATTTTCTGAGAAAAGTAGGAAATCTATTCAATCCCCCTTCTAGATTTTCGAGAAAAGTAGAAAAGTTTCACTCGATTCTTTGGGACCAACATAACAACAAAACATCACAATAATTAGTAACTTATGCAAGAATCACCTAAATTTTGATTATATGTTGAGCTAATTTCATAAATTTTGAGAAAAAACTAACCTCCTTCTGTGATTGTCGCGGTCAACTTCGGCAAGGGCGGTGGCGAGTGTGGCGGCGGCGGAGCAACAGAGGCGCGGTGAGACGGCGGGCTGTGGATGCAATAGAGGGAATTTTGTGTGTATGTACCAAATTATGTGTTGGGGATATGAAATGGATTATAAAGATATTTTGATTAGATCCCAAAACCCCTGATTGATCTTGTAATATTCGATTCGAGGCTAGTAAGTCGAGGCTAGATAGCTTACTTGTCAGAAAGCTGATATTTTTCAAAGTTATAAACTTATTAGATAGATATTTAGTTAAGGGGAACCTAACTGAATATTGAAGATCACTGAAGACTCCTAAATCAATCAAAGATGAAGATTCAACGAGAAGACTTGCTCGGAAGAAACCATCACCGAATCGGGTCACTGTATTCTAAGCTATTAGGTGGCACTGATTCAAGTGAGTAAGTCTAAGTCACCGAGTTTGACTAGACGTAATAAATAAACCTTGAGCATTAAACACTCACATTTATATCTATTTGGTATACTTGGAGTTGAAAACCAAGTGTTTGCAAGAAAAGGAATGTCGGGGTATTAAAGTCTAATCATCGGTGATAAGCCATTCAGCTTTCTTCATTAAAGAGCCATTAGACACTCACCTACCGATCAGTCGAGGCTACCAATGAGAAGATGCCACGTAATGTACGGACTGACACGGTTGTGTTAGGATATATACTATAAGCCTAGCTTTTGTATGAACATCTTTTTGAGTATGAACATCCTTTTGATATGAGATTCATTATGATCAAAATACTTATTTTTATGATTGTTATATATATCATTATTTTGTCAGTTAATCTATCTTGTAGATAACATGGTGTGTGGTGTCACACGAGAAGATCATGCTATCGGTTCCTTATAGGTTATAAATAAGAGCTCACAACCAAGATAAATTTGGACAAACCATTGGAGCAGGTTGTGGTGTAATTTGGTATTAGTCTATCTTGACTATAAAATTACATTAGTACGTTTTGTATGTATTGAGCGGGACCATATGAGGTTGTTCAATTTGTACTGACTATATAAAAGAACAAGACCTCTGTTATTATGGATGTACGTCTTCTTAATCCCTATATAATAACGGCACGTGTACTCGGTGTATGTTTCTTTGATTTGCCAATGGGTGAGATTTATTAAATCAATAGGCTCGGTGAATTGAGAGATAACACTGTTTATATGGTGTGTTGTTGATTATAGAAGGAATCCGTGTCCTAATTATTTAGGATGATGATGTCCCCTTGAGGAGCTCATAAAGATTATCATGTAAACCTGCAGGTGGATTTAATCCGATATGATAATAAAGATGAGTGGTACTACTCTTGGAATTAGATGTAAATTAATTAAGTTGTCATTAACTTATTTAATTTATGGACATTCGATATCTTAAACACGGGAAATAAACGTACACATAATAAAGGAGCCCATATTATAATATGGGATTAGGACGGTAATTCAATTATAACTCTTTAGTGGACCGAGTTATAATTGATGGGCTTAAGTAGAGTGTTCAGATTGAACACATGACATTTAGGCCCATCGGGAGGCCCAACCCTAATTCCTCCTTAGGGTCCTGTTGTAGCCTATAAATAAACCATATATCGAGCCTCCAGGACGTGTGAAAAACGTGAGATCGAGAGAGGCAGATTCTGATTTCTTGGAGGATCGTCGACCACTCGGCGTCGAGGGAAAGAGATAGGAATACGACGAGAAGATCGTGAGGTTCGTGGCTCATCCTTGATCCGCCGATTCGACCTTAGAAGCTGGTTCAATTTCACCGATTAAGGTGAATAGGTATGTCTTTTTTTTTCCGCTCCGTTTTTATGCATGTGATCTGAATTAGATAATCACATAGAGTTGGTGATCCGGTGGTTCCAACAATTTGATCGGAGACTCGACAAAGACATAACCCAAGACAAAATGAGCTGCAAAGATAAGATTTGACATTTAATATAGTCATACCTATCCATGCAATTTAGGTCTTGCCTTGCATTATATCCATCTTTCCTATCCTAAAATAGACACTATCGAGATAACTCCTCTTCAACGGGAAACTATTTGAAATTGTTTATAAAAACAGAAGGTCTTGAACCAAACAAGGTTACGGGAAATTTTCTAGCTAAATTAACCAAGCACTCAAACATTCAAGCATTCGAAGAAGCACTCAAAAGAAATACAAATTTTCCAAGTGTTTCAATATAGAGTTTTAGTGAATCTCGTATATTGTGATCTTAACATACAAATCTCACACAACATAGAGAGATAATCCATCCTTAAGAACTGTAATCATTGTAAGGATTATCTCACCTAGTTGGAACAAACAAACCTCGCTAAAAATCAAACCACTCGAGTGTAAGGTAGTTAGTGGATTAGCATTGTTGTTCTTGATGTTAATAAGTGGACATCGGTGGATAGAGATTGTTGTATTGAGTACTAGCACTTAGATTATCCTAGGAATCAGAGTATCCAATGAGAGGTTACTTGATCGGTGCCCCTTGACACTATAAAACAAGGAATTCTCCTATTTAATCGGGAAAAGTGGACGTAGGAGTTTTCATCTTTGAACCACTATATACCTTGTGTTTTTACTTGCTTTCATATTCTTTTTAGAAATGTTCTTTTAGAAAAAGAAGTTCTTGTCAAGGCCGAGAACAACTCACTGACTTTGATAATCTGTAAAAGCTGTTTTAAGTTGGTTGGTTAATCGAGAAAATATTTTAAAACGAGTAAAATTCTTTAAACGGCCTACCTTCCGCAAAACTCAAGCTAGTATAGATAGTTGACCAACCGACAAGCTTTCAACTATCAGTAGGTTGGTTATCTTCACCAAGCCTCGGGCTATCCAGGACACGTGGTACCTCTATCAGGCTACCCGGTTTAGGTCACCTCAATATCTGTTTTCAAAACTATGTTTATTAAATCAAAAGAATTTGCACTCATGTGTATTCCCCACCCCCACCCGTACACCTGATATACACTTTTGGGACTAACATCATGAAAATAACGTATGAAATGGAGGGAGAGGGAAATAGAACAGGAATATTGTGGAACTTTAAGGCGTGTGTAATCAAAATTTTCATGCTGCCACTCTTCATTATCAATTTCAATTGCTTATTTATTTAGCAAATGGGCTTCGCAGCTTGGGCCTTAAGGAAAAAATGACCCACTCTTTTACTTCTTGTCTTTTTATTTTATTATATTTTTTTCGATTGATTTTATAAAATAATTATTTCGTATTTACTCTAAATATTCTCATTTTATTAAAAAAATAGCAAAACACATTCTTTTTTTTTTAACTGCAATTAGTCAATTTAGTGTAAATATATGTATAAAATCCTATAAATATGCACATGAATTTTGAGTAATGCACATAAATTTTGAGTAATTTTCACACTAATTATTGAGACATAAGTCGAACCATCATCAGATTTTTTAAACGAATAAAAATAGATGATATGTCAAATATAGATGTAAATTAAAAAATCTTTGAAATATCATTTATTTTGATATGGCAAAGTATGGTATGAAATTGGTTCCATTTGAAATCGATATACCTTTTAGTAATATAGATATATTATTTAGTACGGGGTATATATCTAAATTATTGTATCGATTTCACACAATACAAACTCTTCGATATAGTATATAAAAATAGATTTAAATAAAAGAAATTATTGAAATTTGATTTTTTCAAAAGTAAAAAAATAGAAAATTCAAATTACTCTTTTTGATGGGGGTGAGATCCACCATTACACTACAAAACAAGTGTAATTTTACTCGTTTGACATATTATCTCTCCTTACTTTTACTTATAAACATATACTAATGTAAATTCCGTGTAATACACAGGGTTGAAGAAAATATTTATATATTATTTTAAAGTAATTTGAAAAATTATTAACATATTAATATTCAATGTAAATTTTATATTTATAATTCTTTATATGAGTAATTTGAATTATATTATTGTAATATTGTTGTATATTATAAATAAAAAGACAGATAATGTATTATATGCAACTTTTAAATAATTATGCATTGCAATTATATTTTCAATTGACTTTAAAATTACAATTATAATTTTCTCATATATACATTACGTTAAATGTATTTAAATTTAAATTGAAAATATTAAATAAAAAATATATCAAAAAATAGATTTTTAAATATATATTGAAAAATACATTAGTTATAATTGATCTTTAAATGATTCATGCTTTAATTGTACTTTTAATTATTTGAAATTATTATTATTATTATTATTATTTTAACACTTTTATTTGAAATTATTAAATTATGGAATTAATGAAAAAAATAGAATCTTAAATATTACGGTTGGATAGTGCTATGTACGCTCGAATAAAAATTATTCCTTCCGTCCCACGAAAGTTTGCATACTTTCCTTTTTAGTTTGTCCCACAAAAGTTTATAAATTCCAAAATGGAAATATTCCTCACAACCTTCACCATCACAATACACACATATGAGAAGTATTTGTGTGCATATGGTGCACAATAAAAATTGTGTGCACAAAGTTTGGTTATAGTGTAATATTATTTCATGTATGCTTGTATAGTATTAGTTTTGTTCTGTATAGTATTATTTCAAGTCTTGTATGGTATAAGTTTGGTTATGGTATAATATTATTTCAAACATTGTATAATATTAGTTTAGTTAACAATATTGTATAGTATTAGTTTAGTTACGATTTAGTATTAAATAAAAATATTGTGCACACTATTTTTAGTGTGCACAATGTGCACACAAATATTTGCCCACACATATTTACCCTTCACGACATTATTTTGAGACCCCACTACACTCAATCCAATTAATTCTTTTATTTTTATTCATAAAATTCATAAAATTTATAAAATTACCCCTCAAGACCTCCACTCATCACACTTTTTCTTAAACTTTGTGCCATAAAATTCCCGCAAACTTTTTCGGGATGGAGGAGTAAAAAAATACTACATCTCATTCAAAATAAATGTCGTTTTGACCTTTCATTTTATTTACAAATTAGATGACGTTTTGCACTTTTCAATGTAAATTAATTGTATTTCTTTCAAATTTACCCCTAAAATTATTAAAATCTTTAAATATACATGTTCTTTTAATGAGAGAGACACATATTTATTAAAGGGAACTGTTAGATCAAAAATAGATTTTGATGAGTTAAAATATAGTTTTGGAAATCTTTTGTAAATAGGGTGACCAAATGAGATGTATAGAATTGTTGAAGTAAAGTAGTTTATTAAAATTGTAAAATTTCAGATTAGGATAGACTACTATAGTCAATTTGAAGTTTTTAAGACTCGAAGCCATCTCGAAGATCTTTTTGAAGAAGTCATTTGATCAGAGACAATAATGAAGAGCTCAAGACGAAGCGAAGATCACCGAGTAGAATAAGAAAGATGTATCTCGGCTAAGTCAATCGGATGACAACTAAAAGAAGATCAACTAGAGTTAAGCGATTTTCAAAAAGTTGTTAGATGATTAGAGTTAGTTCTAACTAACTAACTAACTAACTAACTAACTAACTGTCTTTTATCTCTTATAAATAGGACTAGGCACAAAACTTAAAAAGACTTTTGATGCACTCTTGATTAATTACTCTAAAAAGCACACTTTGCAATTATCGCTAATAGTTAGAATTTTTCTAAGTATTTTTAGAACGCTCTTTGTATCTTCATCTTCATCTGCATTGTATTAGAAGATTAAGCTTAGAAGGAAGAAGAAATCGAAGATCAAATCTTCATCTTGTAATTGTAATATGTAAAGTGAGTAAGTAAGTTAGTCGAGTCTCTAGCTTCTACTAGTTTGTAGAAGGAGAGTGGATGTAGGATATTCATATCTCGAACCACTATAAATTGGTGTTCTTACTTTACTGCACTTTCAATTTCGGTCTACTAATCTGTTCTTATTGTTCATAATCATATCAAGAATTAAAGATCCATTTTAGAAAGGTTGAATTTAAAAGATTTCTGTTGTGACCTCTGTGTAATTTAGAAGATAACTTTGAATAGGTAATGTGAAATTCGAAGAATTTTAGATAATCTATTCAATCCCCTTCTAGATTATCTCTAGAAGTCTCAACCTCGGGAACAACAGTACCATAAAAAATTAATTATTTTCTTAATATATGTACATTCATTTAAAGTGACATATATTTTGGATAGGAGGAGGTATAATTTTATTACATAGGATCGAGGGAATCATAAATAAATGTTAGAAGATATAGAATACAAATTCCCAAAATAGGAGATGCACGTTGATATAATAAATCAACCTAAAAGTTAGTATATGTAAACATGAAATCAATAAATATAACTAAAATAAAACCTATACTCGTATTACACGCTTGGGTTGTAAATACAATTAAACAAGACAGAATCTCATTTTTTCTTTTAAGCTGCCTCCTCGCTGCTTTTTTTTTTTCGAAAGTGTTTCTAAATTGTAAGTATAGTTTACAAAGATTCCTTTACTTTTTTTTTTTTTTTTTGTATATATTGATTGAGCATCTTTGATTCTGTATTCGCTGACTTTCTAGTATTGACATTGAATGTATGCTTGCCTATTTGATTGGTCTTCTTTCACGACGGCCACTTGACATCTTCCAACTTTGATTAAACAAGAGACTAGGCATTAAATCTCAAAAATCCTTCACCTGGTCAACTCAATCCAAGTAATGCTTATCATGATCTGTTTCGCGGAATTTGTCTTGCAATATATTAATGCAATAATAAAATGCACAATATTACAAGGGAGGTATAAATTTAACATGTAGAAAATCAATAATATAAGTAAAGGACCAGTTCGGGTTTTATTTTCAAATGTAATTGACATTTCAACTTGTATCACAATATCATTACTTCATGTAATTAGAATGTTTATATACATCTATAATCTTTAAACCTAAACTTAATTATAAAGCTGGCAAAGCCACATTCTTCTATTTTAAAATCTCTCTGCTCCCATTTATTTAAATTTTAAGTATTGATCTCAATCATTTATTTGTAACTCTCAACCATTCATCTTATTCCATATTTTCTATAAATTCATAATCACTCATTTGTTTTTGTAACGCCCTAAAATATTCTCAAGTTAGTTTTTAAAAATATACATTAGAATTTTCGTTATTATCAACAAGATATTTCATTTATTTATAAAAATTATTGATTATTCATATTTTTCAGAATTTTATAAAGGATAATATATTATTTTTCCAAGTGCATCAATTTCATAAATATTTACAATTTTACCACATGAAGCACCAAAAAAAAAAATTCATGAGCATATACACGACATGCATATTGCATTTTATAGAACCTCGCATTAGGATATATGAAAGGTAAATGTGAGCGATTTTAGTCACCGATGAAAGAGAATAAAGTATTGAAGAATAGAATTTAAGACTTTCATAGTTGATGGAATGATTAAGGGTGTTACTTTAGGTATTGATGAAAATGATTTCTTTGTGGATATGAGAGATTTTGACGTAATTTTGAGTAATGATAAATGAGGATTTATTGTTGGAGAAAGACATAGAAAACAATGGTCAAAATATAGGTTATTGAAGTAGAGCTCGAGTTCATACATGCAATGGGATAACAATAGCTAGGCATGTGATTAATTTTCGAGGACGAAAATATTTTAAGAGGAATGATGTAATACCCGTAATTTTTCAGTATTATTTATTATCTTTATTAATTTCTTAAATATCGAGTTTTATTAAAATTAAATATTTTTCATATCTTGCAAGTTTTAATAAATAATATCTTTCATTTTCATTGTTTTCTAAAGAATCTTTTATTTAAAAAAATATCAAATCTTGAGTTTTCCATGAGATACAAATGCCTCTAATTTTTCTCACTACAAAATTATATTTTATTCCCTATTATTTTCAAATTCCTAAATCTTTTGAATAAGGATTTTAAAATCTTTTCATATTTAAATATTAATCCTTATCTCACCATGTTCAAGCTCATGTCTTATATCTATTTATATGATTGCTTACCTAAATAGTTTTACGTACCCATGTCTTATATCTATTTATATGATTGCTTACCCTAAATAGTTTTACGTACACAAATTTCACAATTTACGGGCTCTTCCCAAATTATATTATCTCTTCTCTTCCAATATGTTTACGGTACTCTCACTATTACTTATCAATTTTTAATTTCTCACCTATAATTCTTAGTATTATATACTCAAATAATGAGTCCATCCCCTTTCTTTCATGCATGTATATATTTTATGTAAAGTGGTGGCTACTTGTGTGGAAAGTTAATAATAATAGGACTAATAAATGTATTGATTGGATTTATTTTGAATGGTTGTAATTTTGTAATTGTGAATATTGACAATTATATATCAATGTATCTCTTTAATACAAAATTTTCAAAATATTTTATGTTATTTAATCATTTAGCTCATTATACGAAATCTACGTTTGCAATTTAAAATTTTAAATCATTATAAAATTTTATTCAGATATGCAATTTATTAAGGAATATTACACAAATATAATCTTCCATACTAAATTATATTTATAATAATTACTCAATAATTTGATTTTCTGTAATTAGTTTTAATATAAATCAAGTCAATTCAAAACAATTTTCATAAAGTGATAAATAGTAAATAATTGTTAAATGAATACAAGCAAGAAATATAAAAGCAATAAAATATACTAATTTTCGGGAAATATAAAACTTGGAAATCAAAATATAATTTAAAACCACCCCAAATGTAAAACTACTAAAATATTCATGCGTAAATTAATTTTAAGAAAACTACTAAAATATAAAACTAATTTAAGAAAATAATTGTGTGTAAATTTTATTCAAAACAATACACTAAATGGATCTGCCAAATGAGTAAAATAAGAAAATAAATTTATGTAGATTTATTTTATAAGATTATACAAATTATATAGATATGCATTAAATTAGAATAAAATATGCATATGTTTCCCACTTAATCTATATGATTTACAAAATTGAATATATAAGAATCTAATTAAATGATTATTACCTATAATTTCGCTATTAGTTGTTAATATCATCACATTATTTAATTTATATGGTGATATATATATCTGATTATAGAGATAGTTTGCAAAAAGCCTATATTTATTTTCAAAATTAAATATATAAGAATCTAATTAAATAATTAATTTCTATAATTTCGCTATTAGTTATTAATATCATCAAATTATTTAATTTATTTATCAGTGCAGATTATAGAGATAGTTTGCGAGAAAGCCTATATTTATTTTCAAAATCAAATATATAAGAATCTAATTAAATAATTAATTTCTATAATTTCGCTTATTAGTTATTAATATCATCAAATTATTTAATTTATTTATACAGTGATATATACAAATTATATAGATAGTTTGCAGACCTATATTTAATTTATTTGGTGATATATCTGATTATATAAATAGTTTGTAAAAAGTGTATATTTAATTTATTTAATAATATATACATCAAATTATTTAATTTATTTGGTGATATATACAAATTATATAGATAGTGTGCAGAAAATCTATATTTAATTTAGTTGGTGATATATACAAATTATATAGATAATTTGCAAAAGTATATATTTAATTTATTTAATAATATATACTGATTATATAAATAGATATGATCAATACAAATATAAATATTTATTTATACATAATTTCTCTTTTTTCCCACAAATTTTGCGGGACTAAATATCCTAGTATCATATATTACACAATATTAGTACCACAACTGAATTATACTCGTGTTTTTTGGGTGCAGGGATTTAATTAGCGACAAATTTAAGTTGTTTTAAGACAATTTTGTAGGTGATTGAGTATTTGTTTAACAGCAAATATTTGTGTGAACATTAAAATAGTGTGCACAATGTTATTATTTAATACTATACTCGTAATCTAAATTAATGCTATATAATATTGTTAAAACTACATTGTAACTAAACTAATATTATACAATACCCGAAATAATATTACAACTGTAACCAAACTAATAATATACAAGACGAAATAATATCACACTGTAACCAAACTAATACTATATAGTACCGAAATAATACTACACCGTAATCAAACTAATACTATATAAGACTAAATAATACTACAACGTAACCAAACTTTTTGACACAATCTTTTATTGTGCACAATATGCACACAAATACTAAGTCAAATAGGAATGTGGAATGGGCAGCGGAAGGGCGGGGTGGGGGACCATCCACCAATCGAATAGTTTTGTTTAAATTGCATTCACTGACGGATCTACATAGTAACAAGGGGTACAGTTGTACCCGAGATATTTTAAAAAAATTTTTAAGGTAAAATAAATAAAAAAATTATTATGTACTCCTAATATTTTTTCTCTCACTTATTATTATTTTCTCAGACTCCCAAATTCAAAATCCTGGATCCGCGCCATTGATTGCATTAGGTCAATGGTATAAAAATACGTTGTTCATTAACATTACTATATAATGCCAACCTCCTGCAAGTGACAAGGCACGAATGGAGCATCGGTTAGATGAATTATCCCAGCAAGTAGCGCAACAAGGTGAGATGCTACAACGCCTTGCTGCTGCTATCAACGACGACAACCCGCGCCGTCAGTATGATGGTTCCATTGGAATGAAGGTGGATCTTCCGGAATTCAATGGTTCCATGGATCCGGATAAGTTTCTTGATTGGTTGATTGCAGTGGAACAAATCCTTGACTATAAGGATGTGCCGTGTGATCGTCGGGTTGCTTTGGTGTGCACACGTTTGAGCGATGGAGCAGGCGCTTGGTGGGCTCAATTGCAGGCGGTTCGCAGACGCCAGGGGAAAGACGACATCGTTTCCTGGGACAAATTTGTGAAACATCTCCGCAAAGAATTTCTCCCGTTTCAATATGATCGCATCCTTTATCAGAAACTTCGGAGTTTACGTCAGGGATATATTGGGCCATTTTACATGCTTGCCCCTGCTTCTGTTTTCGAAGCACACCAGAGAGATGTGTTGATGGAGAACCACTTGAATTTCTGGCCTCCGGGTCACTTGCGCTTCCGTCTTGATGAAGGTGCAGCTGATGATGGTGGTATTTTCGATGATGAACAACATCCTTCTATCATTGTACGAACTTTAACGCGAGCGGTGACGGCGAGAAACAAGTTTGCCGCCGCCCACTCCGCCCACGTCATGTCATTGAAGAACACCGGCGCCGCCCTCTTCGACTTCACCTGGGGTGAGGTAATTTACCCCTCATCGGCCCCTCCTCCGCCCCCTCCCCCGCCCCCTCCCCTCCCTCCCCTCCCCCTTCCCCCTAATTCATTTAATTATCCACCCCCTCCCCCTTTCCCCCTAATTCATTTGCTTATCCACCCCCTCCCCTCCCCTCCCCTTCCCCCTAATTCATTTGATTATCCACCCCCTCCTCCTTAATTCATTTGATTATCCACCCCCTCTTCAACGCGTCGCCACCATGCCTGAATTTCGTCGCCACCATGCCTGAATTTCCGATCCCTCATCCTTGGGATTACTTTTCTGAGGCCGAGGAACCTGAGCTGCCGGAGGAAGTGGATACAATCGGGAAGAGAGTGAAACAAGGGGCTGCCCCTGAGGGGGAAAAGCAGTGTGGGGGAAGTATGGCAAACTTGTTGCAAATATTTGCTAACCTTGATGATTATTTTATTAAGGCTTCAGAATGTGCTTATGAGGTTTCTAGAATGCTTGAAGCGAGCCCCCTACATTATCACTCGAATTTCGCAGATAAAAGAGGTACAACATATCATTATATAGTAATGAGGAAAATTGTAGTTTTGGTCCCATGAGAATTTTTCAACGACAATGTTAGTCTTACGTTCTTATTTTGTTCTTTTTTTTTTTTTTTTTTGCAAAAATAGTTCCGAACATTATTTTTAGGACCAAAACTGCAATTTTATCTCATTCTCTTAGGACCAAAACTGCAATTTTCAATTTTTGGGACTAAAAATGTCGATAAAAACTACGGGACCAAAATGTCAAAAAAAGGACCATTTTGCAAACCACTCATTCTCTTGGGACCAAAAATGCGGTCTCATCTGTTTTAATGGTGGGCATATTGTTCTTGTTGTGATCCTTCATGACTTGTTAACTTTGAAATTCATGCTCTTAATAAAGCAAGAAGATTTTAATATTGATCACCCTCAAGTTGTCTTTTGCCTATGTCTGATGATGGAGTGGATGAATTTGATTCAGTGGAGCACGAAACTCTTGCGACTGTGCTGGACAAGATGCTGGCATGGGAGAAAAACTCTACGATGAAGTAAAGGTGTTGTCATTCTACCATCTTGTTAGTACGTTTTTTGTAAAGAAAAATGAGATAATTGCACATTTGGTCTCGTAAGAATTTTCTGATTTCAAAATGGTCATTTTTCATGTATATTTGGTCTTATACTAATATTTTGTCAATATTTAATGGATTTTGAGCACGTACATAACACGCGTTGTTAAAGTTTGCACTTTTAGTCCCGTAAATTTGCACTTTTAGTACCTCAAGTTTGCACTTTTAGTCCCACAATTTCAACACTTAACGGAATCCGTTAACTTAGTTAACTGTTAGGACCAAATATGCATGTAAAAGGACTATTTATAAACATAGCGACCAACTGTGAAATTGGAAAATTTCTACGGGACCAAATGTGCAATTAACCCAAAGACTCAATCCAGTGCTATTAGCATCTTATGTTGTCTATTTGTTTGGTTGGTGCCCACAGGCAGGTGAACAGATGAAACTTGAATATCATAAAATGGTTGGCTCATTGAATAGGTTGAAGAAAAGCAATTCGAACTCGGAATCATTAGAGAGAAAGAAAGCATCAGTCAGCCATCTGCATACAAGATACATTGTTCACATGCAGTCCATGGACTCCACTGTCTCTGAAGTTAATCGTCTCCGTGATGAACAAATCTATCCAAAACTCGTTTCTCTTGTCGATGCGTGAGTTCTTAACTTCTTATATATGCACACAAAGTAAAGTTTGCTGAGAGTTTGTACTGTCTTTTTAACATTTAGTATGGTCTTAAGTTTTTCTTGAGTTGTCCCACATCAAAATATTGAAATCTCACCGGGGCACCCGATTATTTTCTACAAATCGAGAAAAAATAGAGTTTTTCGTGCTATTTGCTTTTAATTGCTATGTTTTTCAAGTTGTGATAAAACTCTCTGTCTGAGTGCATTAACAAGACGAACACTTTTATTAGCCTTGTTTATAAAAGTTATTTGTGCTACTTGCTTTTAATTGCTATGTTTTTCACAAGTTGTGTTAAAACTCTCTCTGTCTGAGTGCATGCTTTGTTCTCGGCTGATTCCTTGTGGATAACGTTTTAGGGCAGACCAGCTTAACAAGATGAAAACTTTTATTTATCTTGTTTATGAAAGTTATATGTTAAACTCGGTACTACCGTTTAACATGCAAAGTATCACGGTTTAGTGATTTAGAAAAGATAACAAATAGAATCAAGCATTTTAAAAATGTGATATGTCTTATGCTAAATAATGCTTACTTTATTAGTATACTAGAGCAAAATTCCGCGTATACGCAGGTTAAAAAAATTATTTTTTAGTCGAATTTATGAGTTTTGTATACATGGTAAGGTTATCGTATTATTACTTTTTCAAAAATTTAAAGTATCTAATATTTAATCAAAAGTGTTAAGAAACCCATCAGGAACATAAAAAATAATGGTAAGTAATATCATATTATTTTTCAGGAATATGAATAATAAATTAATATTTTTATTAGTTAAATTATTCATATTTAATATAAAAATAGAGTATTATAATAATATTTAAATTTAAAATATTAGGTTCAAAAATAATATTTTTGAAATAATATTTTATTAATAATAATTTATAATATGTAATAAAACATGTATACAAAAATCATAAATGCATAATTCTATATATAACAAAATATATAGAATCATTTTATTTCAAAATAGAGGATTTTGTAGGGGCGATGGTTGATTCACAAATAGTAGTATGTAAGATACTTATTAGTATTACTTTCCTATAAATAGATTATGTATTACTGGACCTGCCTATTATATATATTTCTGCAAATCTTTTTCTTTTTTATCGTTATTTTTCTGCAAATTTGGGAATATAATTTTTACGTCCCATAACTTTTGCATTTATTCAAACGTCCCAAAAGTTAATTTTTCCAATTAAGTCCCAAATTATTGCTAATCGTACAATTTACGTCCCAAAGTTTGCCAGAGGAGACAAAACGCTGTCGTTTCGTCCCATGTGTGAGGCACGTGACATCTAAATGATGGGGCGAAATGACTACGTTCCGTCTCCTCCGGTGAACTTTGAAACGTAAATTGTACAGTTAGCAATAATTTGGGACTTAATTGGAAAAATTAACTTTAGGGATGTTATTGGAAAAGTGCAAAAGCTATGGGACGTAAAAATGTTAACCCTGCAAATTTGCATATTGGGATATAAGCTTATTTTGTTGTTGTTACTCTATCCCGAGTTCGTGCAGGATGGCTACAATGTGGGAGACGATCAAAATATACGACGACAGGTACCAATCCAAGATTGTTCAAGCATTGAGATTACTTGACATCTCTCAGTCTCTTAAACAAACAACTGAACGCCACCACGAGCGCACACGCCACCTGGGTAACGTCGTTCAGGAATGGTCCACGAATTTCAGCCAACTCATGGGCCACCAAAAAGAATACATCAGAGCACTCAACAGCTGGTTGAAGCTAAACCTCGTCCCAATAGACACAAACGGGAAGGAGAGAACTTCATCACCCGATAAACCCCTGATCCAAACGCTCCTCCACGCCTGGAATGATTATCTCATAAACCTCCCAGACGAGCCTGTAAATTCAACTATCAATAACTTTGCAGCCATCATCAAGACCATCTGGAAATACCAGAAAGAGGAATTTGAGTACAAGAACAGACGCTCAGAATCAAGAAAGGAACTTATCAGAGAACTTGATAGGAGAGCTAGAAGTCTGAGTCAAGAACATATTGCAGAAAGAGACTTTTGGAAGAAGCAGACGTTCAGAAACTGCAGGACGAAGAAGAAGTTTACCAGAAGCAGTGCGTTCAAGTGAGAAAGAAGTCTATCATGAGTGTGAATATCCATTTGCCCCAACTCTTCAGGGCCTTGTCCCATTTTTCCCTTGCCTCGTCGGACATGTATAGAAACTTGAGCTCGATTGCTCATTCGGGCCACTGAAATGAGGTATTGTAAGTGATAACGTTAAGGGTATGTTTGTTTTGGGATTTAGGTGTGCGGGAAGTCATGACTTTGAAATCCTATGGATTTGAAAATTCGATGAATAGTAAAAGTGTGTGTTTTGTTTGAGATTTTAGTAGGGTGAGATTTTACTTTATGTCAAATCAATATTTAAAAATGATTGGTATTGTATTATTATTATTATATATATTTATATATACTTTTTTTTATTGAGTGAGAAAAAAATATGAGAGAGAATTAGTGGATGAGAGAAAAATAATGATTTGATAATTTTGGATTTTGTGAATAAAGTAATTTGTATTGGAAAGAGTAATAATAGATTTTATAGGTATTTTTAGGTTAGGATTGAGATTTGGATTTGCATGTCCAATTTTAAATCCCTAACTAGTATGGGACTGATTGAAGTATTTTTTGTGTAAGCGTTATTACGACCCAATCAATTATCGAACTCAAAGGACATGTGATGCAATGAGGCTCTAGGGTTGCAAGTCTAGAATGACTATTATAGCAAGTAATGATTATCTAGAAATCTACTCCAAACAAGAATGAAATGCAATCAATTAAGCTATGAATAAGGTTAAGAGCAAGGAATTAAACTAGACTAACTTGAGAAGTTCAAATGGGGAATGAGTGCTAGGGATAATCTCAACCAAGGAATCATTAATCACCACTATAATTGCATCAAATTGTCATTCAATCAAAGATAGAAAGTATGAACATTATGCAACAATATCTCCATAAATCACATAATGCCTATTTGTGAACAATTCTCAATGCAATGAATCTCTCAATTACAAAGCACCTAAGTCATAGAATTATACACAATTATGAACCGATTAATCCCTAATCACGTTAGCTCAACTCTCGTTTGTTGCTAGGGTGATCAAACACTAATCAAGAAGAGATAAACATGTATGAAGCACAATAAGCATAAAAAATTAGGGAACTTAACTATCTCAATTAAACAACAATCATAAAAAATTATAGCAAGAGCAATTAACTCATCCCTAATTTCAATTATCTCATGCACAAGAGGATTAGCCCATGGTGCAAAGAGCAAAATCCATGGGTGAAAAATAAATAGCATGATCAACAAGATAATCAAAACAATAAATCAATAGAGATTGAGAAATAGAGAAAACATCACCAATTTGGCCAATTGAATAGAAATTGAATGCTAGAATCTTCCACAATGTAATCTTCTTCTTCAATGAAATTACAACTTTGAATCACTAATTTAATGGATTAAACTCTAATCTAATCAACAATTAATGAAAATCTATAAAACATGTAACAATGAGTTCTAAAAGTGAGAATTCCTTGGAAACTGGAGAAAATCGCCTATCTTACGCCCAATAAGCTGTCATAAACCACTCATGCTCTGTTTTTCGTCAAAGTGGGATTAAAATGAGAGATTTCTGATTTTCCAGCACCTCGAGTCGAGCTCCCGTGCCTCGACTCGAGCTTCATAAGTCGCTAGAACGATTTAGGCCAAAGTTACCTCAGGCTCGACTCGAGCCCCATAACCTCAACTCGAGCTCGTTGATTTTTCGCTCGCCTCGACTCGAGTTATTGCGCCTCGACTCGAGCTTTCTCCCATAGCAGCAACCTTGACTCGAGCTTCGTGTCCTCGAGTCGAGCTCTGCAACACTTGGCCAAATCTTCGAAGGGACACAAAGCTCGACTCAAGCTCTCCCTAGGTCGACCTCTGGTCGAAGTCAGAGAAAATTTTTTCGAACCATCGAGCACCTCCGACCCCCGAATTCTCCCCTGTCTTGTTTGTTTCATTCCCATATGAATGCTCATATGCTCGGTTTGATCGCATTCCACCGAAATACCTCGGAAACGACACAAAATACATCAAAAATCCATTAATCTTCACTTGTAATACCTTTAATGCAAATGAGTGATACTTTACACCTTTAAGCACAAATACTAACACTTTTCATCACTTTTTGTAATTAATCACCTCAATATTCATGCAATCATTAACACTCATCAGGGCGTGGTTCGTAAAGTTCCAAACTCATCCGTGTGAGTGGCAAAACAAACATACCCTAAGAGACTTGCATATGTTTTATTTATCCATGTATATTCTACAAATAATTGTTATTTTTTATTGTGATTTGTTGTGAAATAGATGTATTCATTAGTATTATATACGAAACAATTGTTGCAAATGTAATCGATGTAAAGGTGCTTATAAATACTGATGTCTTGTTTGCTTTGAAACGCGTTTTTAACTTGTGCTCATTCTTGATTTCTCACAAAAAGTATGTGTGTATTTTATTATGAGATGTCTAGTGACATCATCAATGCACGAGACGTAATCAGTGCATGCCACGCGTACATGTCATATGCTGAATATAGTGAAAACGAAATCATGAAATACTAAATGAGATTGGAGATCCTTCCCCATAGCTTATTCTGAACCCATGTGTTATGCTTTTTTTTTTTTTTTTCTCTTGACAGGAAAGCTCATGTGTAATGCTGAATCTCTAGTCACGAATAGTACTCTACATTTATGAATATATAAATTTTGTCTATTGATAAACAAATGATTATTTTTAAATATTATAATATGTATACTAGTTATTCTTATATTATTTAATTATATACATACATATGTATCACTATTATTATCATAAAAATTAATTGAATGATAATGATGAAAATTATCAATAATTAAAATTATTATTAATTTTTTACGTTATAAATGTATTAGAGAAAATGATAATGTTTAAAAATAATTTAGAAGATAAAAAAAAAAATGAATGTAAAATTTTAAGGAGCAAAATTATTTCTCCTAAAATGGTGAGAAATGAATTTAAGTCTTTCATTCTTTTTTTTGGGTAAATTGCATCTTTGGTCCCAAGAGAATGAGTGATTTGCAAAATGGTCTCTTTTTGACATTTTGGTCCCATAAATTTTTTGACATTTTTAGTCCCAAAAATTATAGTTTTGGTCCCAAGAGAATAATAAATTGCAGTTTTGGTCCCGAGAGAATGAGATAATATTGCAGTTTTGGTCCTAAAAATAATGGTTGGGACTATTTTTGCAAAAAAAAAAAGGACCAAAAAGAATGTGGGACTAACATTGTCGTTGAAAATTCTTATGGGACCAAAAATGCAAGTTTCCCTTTTAAGGTGTTAATTATTTCATTTCTTTCCATCAAACATCACATTTTCATTTTTATTTTCATTTTCATTCTCCAATTTGGCCTTACTTGGGTGATGGGAAATGGTGCTTCTATCAATGTTTGGAAGGACCCGTGGATTTTGGCGGAGAACGGTTTTACACTACAACAACCCGAGGTGAATGACCACCGAATTTATCTGCAAGAGAACTTATTGATGATGATTTTTGTGGGTGTGATATGGAGTTAGTGAGGCAAATATTTAGCCATGATGAGGCTGTCAGAATAGCTGCTTTACCTTTTTCCCAAAAATTGTGGTGATCCAATTGAATCTAGCTGGTGAACATGCTATACGTGATTGTTTGGGAATTGAAGGATTATGGGCTCTGAAAGAATTCCGCCTCATCTAAAAGTCCGAATTTGTAGAGAGGTTGGGAGTCAATCCATTAATTTATATTATCACCCTAATACTCCCCCTCACTCGTGGGCTGGTGTCAAATTCATCATTGGGAGGACTGAGGAGGCCCAACGAGTGTACTTGCGGGCTAACGTTAACTCCATCATGGGAGGCCCAACAAGTATTTAATGTAAATGGGCGGAGCTGCTTCAAGTAGAGTTTTGCTCGATATCATGAAAGGATTCGTGTCTCATCTATTTGTCCGAACTTATAGAGAGGTTGGGAGTCAATCCATTTATATCATCACCCTAATAGGCTCGGCTACCGTTTAACATTGGCTTTCGGGATGTAAATCATGGGTTTTGGAGGGTTGTCTTGTCGGGAGAATAGATCATGAAAACCAAGTGTTATTTGCAGCGATGCTATGATCTGTGTGGTTTGCTCGGAGTGAGTATGTCTTTTGGGATGTTTCGTTAAATGAGCAGAATATTTGGAGTGAGACATGTAATATCAGTCGCATAGAGTTGGGAATGAAAGTTGGGAACTGGATTTTATAAGGTGAATACTGATGCTTCATGTAGGATGGTATTGGGGTAGGTGTTGGTGGTGTTCTACGTGATATGGAAAGAGGTGTGGTGTGGTGCTTTCCATGTAACAAAGCTGAGAACTATTCTACTGAAATTGCTGAAGCTTTTACTACCTTGGAAGAAGGCATTAAGATTGCTTTGGAGCAGGGAGTCGCTAACTTTATTGTTGAGGGAAAAATACCATTTTCGTCTCATAACTTTTTGCCTTTATTGAAAATGTCCCATAACAATCTGCTTTATTAATTTAGTCTCATAACAATTCAAAATCGACTAATTTCATACCAAGTCGCCGGAAAATGACGAAACCAAAGGAATTTTCACTACTCAATCAGATACACAGCGGAAATGAATTTTATACTTGATTCTTTTGAATTTCTTATGAAGATAAATGTTAAGCAAATATTCTTTAGAAAAGATTATAAACCGTAAAGATAAAGGAAAGCAAGAAAAACACAAAGGTTTATAGTGGTTCGGATTTGAACAATCCGAACCACTTACTTATAGTAGAAGGGTCTTCACTTACTTACTTGTTTAAATCTTGACTTGCAAATTACAATGGTGATCTTCAAGCCTTCTTCTACCTTCTATGATGTACATAGTTTTGGGAACTTTGGCTTTTGAAGATTCAATTAATGAAAGTGGTCTACAATCACTTTGAAAACTAATGAACTTCTATGGCTATGAATACACTTTTAGCTCTTTTGATTCTCTAGAGAAACTAATGAATTTTAAATGCCAAGATCTAAAAATTAATTTTTTAGTCACAAGTTAATCCTATATATATATGATCCCGTTGTTGTAACCGACTTGATGACTTCTAGAAACTTGTTGGTTGAAACCATTAAACTTCTTCTTGATATCTTGTAATCTGATTCTTAGTTGGGGCTTTCTTAGGTCGATCAGGTGTCGCCCTCACTAACATTAGTCGGGTTTTATGAGTCATCAGATCTAAAATCTAATGGTTTAAAATTGATGACCTGCTACTGTTGCACTAAGCGTCGCACTAGTCATCGTTTTATGTCGCAATAGTGCCGCCCTGTCGCACTTTTATGATTTAATTTAATTTTTTTAAAAAAATGAGAATATCTCTCACACACGTTCCACATTCCACCTGTTTTATAATTTAATTTAATAATTTGATTTTTAAAATGAAAATCATCTTTACGCTACATCATCGCTTTTCTCCATTGAAATTAACTTCTGTTACACCATCGTCTTCTCCATTGAAAATGATCTCCTTACACGTTCCATTACGTGAAACTAACTTCGCCTACACCATTGTCTTCAACTTTCTCGCTCCACCATAATTTAATTTAATAATTTGATTTTTAAAATGAAAATCATCTTTCTGCTACATCATCGTTTTCTCCATTGAAATTAATTTCCTGTTACACCATCATCTTCTCCATTGAAAATCATCTCCTTACACGTTCTATTCTCGTGAAACTAACTGTCTACACCATTGTCTTCAACTTTCTGCTCCACCATTATGTGAAAATTTCCATCTCGTGAAAATTTTCATTCTTTGAAACTAACTTACGTAAAATTCACAATTCAATGTTGATCTCTCAATCAAACTAAAATCAAGAATAAGAGTTTAATTAGTTCTACAATTGAGCAAGAATTAGTGTGTGTGGTCAAGGTAATTTTACAAAATTCTATAGGATTTGCATCATGTTTGAATACAAATTTTAAATTTTTATTTCGTCATACTTTTAGTTTTTGCTCAAAATTGCAAAACTATTGAACAATTTTTTTTAACAAGAGAACTATTGAACAATTAATGTGTTTAAAATTATGATTTAATAGTCTAACTTGCAATTACACATTCTCCATAAATAATTTTATCCTAGTAGACATATTTTATAATAATAATCAAAGAATTTAGAGATTAACTTAAAAATAATTTTGGATCGGGAATAGGCAATCGCCATTGATACATATAAGCATGTCACCGACACCTTATCAATGGTAAAAAATAATACCATGTCAATCAGATCTAGAGAAATATCAAGAACATCGAATAATAAAAATATTAAGATGGTAGACTTGAAAAGTCACACACCTTATCAATGGTAAAAAATAATATCATGTCAACCAGATCTAGAGAAATGTCAAAAATATCGAATAATAAAAATATTAAGATGGTAGACTTGAAAAGTCACAGAGCTAGTTGAATATAACATTTTATTTTTTTGACAACATGTTTTGTAACTTTCGTTCACGATCATCGTCATTTTAGTGTAGTATTTTTCCTTTCAATCCTTTTCAATGTAAAAAAATCTCTTATAAATATATAATCTATGAATTAATAAAATTTCATGCAAATTCACTGATCACCACATGTTTATATAATGAGTAGAGAGAAAGATAATTTAAAGATGAAATGGATGTTAACGTTTCACCGTGAAATTATTGAATGGTTGATAAAATTTGACTATGCATGACTTTTAGTATACTTCACCCAATAAATCATCTAGAACATTCATTGCAAAGATTGTTGATTGTATTTTTATTACTTCCAATAATCACCAAATGCGAATAAAAAATGGATATTGTAAATTACCATAAAATATTATTTTTTTATATGTAATTTTAAATTATACTCCAAATTAATAAGGGCACACATTTTTTTAAAAAAAGTGTGATGAGTGGAATATTGAGAGAAAATTTTGTATACTTTTATTATTCTTTTTGCAGGTTACACTTTTATTATTAAAGAAAAAAATGGTTGGATTGAGAGTGAAGTTTAAGAAGGAGTTTCCTTTTTAAGATTTTGTGTAAATATGTGAATATTGTAAAGGTGAAGTTTAGGAAGGGGTTTGTTTTTTTAGGAATGTGAAAATTAACGTGGGATAAACAAAAAAGGAAAGTGTGAAATTAATATGGGATGTAGGGAGTATTAATCATTTTATTAAAATATATTAATAATATTATTTAATAAAAATATTCAATACAATTTTGAGTTATACAATATAAACAAGAACCACCTCAAATTAGCATTGCGCAAACATTAGGTGATTTAGGAAATTTTATCGCATGCCCGAAAAATGATGATGAGTCACCTAAGTAGTGGATGTTGGATTTGTTGAGTCAATGATTGATCTTTATTTCTTATTATAGTTGCAGCTGACCATAACTTTTGTGGTAACGATATGAAATGTCGCTTTGATATATTTTTGTGATTGCAAGCTCGTAATTAACTTTACACATTCATTTATTGTGTTTTAACAATTTTGGATCATTGCAAGGTTGACAAATCAATAATTTTCATATATTAGTGGTCATAACGGTGCCCACATCGCTTAATGTTGCACAAGTCGTTAATGATATTTCGATTGGTACTTAAATCTTTTTCCGAAACTCCAAAGCATTGAGGACAACTGGAGGATATGAACTACCTAAACCATCTCGTACAACATACAACATGAACCATAAGAAATCTTCTATTGTACTAAAGATAGTAGGTATTAAGTGATAATATTCTTGTATATATTTTTCATGTATTTATTTAGATATCTCTAGAATAATTGACCTAGAATTATTTCCTATATTGTATTTTATACATCCGTATATATAAGACTTTACACTATCAATAATAATATTATTCATTCCCGTATTCTCATAACTTTTATAGTAGGTGGGTCTCTAAACATCATACAAGTCATTATAATGTTTTCAAATATTTTAATGTCTATATTTATATTTTTATTTACATTTTATATCTTAATCGTAATAACAAGTGCATAATAGTGAATGAATAAAGAATATATAATCGTTATTGCTCAAAACATCATGTATTTTGTTATAAACGTCATACAATCTGTTATTTTGTTTTATAATATTTTAAAGTCTTTATTTATGTTTTATCCTTCTAATATTTTAAAGTTTTTATTTATATTTTATCCATATTTTTTTAATGTTAATCATAGCAACGAGCATGTGAATTCAAACACATTTTTAAACTTTTTGTGAACAATTAATTACTTTTACTGAAAAATATTAATTATATAGTAGTTAATAGTGTATGTGAATTCAAACACATTTTTAAACTTTTTCGTGAACAATTAATTACTTTTACCGAAAAATATTAATTATATATAGTTAATAGTGTATAATTGCTCTCGGGCTGTCAATATATGCTTTGTTCAATTCAACCCAGTTCTCATGTGTGTGTTTCATTCTAAGTTATAATCTCTGTACAATGTTTAAAATCTCGTGACGGAAGTCTAAAACCAATATAAGTCGGAAAGACAAGTGAGTTCTACAAACAAGACACTACGGGCAATATATATCCGAACACTCTAAAAGAATAAGTGCAACACAACAATTCAAGAAAAATAAAACAACGAATAATGAATGATTATAACCTTTTATAAAATTAAAGATGATTAATTGAAATTCCCAATAATCAAAAATAAAAGCTAAAAAAATAAGATAGGTATGTAAATTTCCCCACCAAAAACCCAATCAACCTAAACTATGGGTCAACTTCTATCACTAGCTACGATTATATATATATATATATATATATATATATATATATATATATAACTCACCAAACCTTCAAATTTATCTAAAAGAATCAAACAAAAATAATAACTTGTCATAATAATTTTTTTAAACTCAAAAGAACCATCATGTTCAGAAATATTTGGAGGAAGAAGGAAAAATCAATTACAATTCATTTGATTATCGATAAAGGTACTTCTTGGTTTTCTAAAGTTTAAAAAAATTAAAATAGTGACTCAAATATAAAAATGCGCTTAAATAGATATACTATCAAGTGTCCTGTGATAGAAGAGTAAATTGAATATTACATTTCTAAATATTTTTAACAAAGAACATATAGAATTTTAAATTGATATATGTTGTTTGGTAATATAAAATAATATCATGTTGAAGAATTATATATTATTAATGCACATCACCGTCGATCCCGTGACCCCTACAATCTCTCACCATCACCAGCGGATATCCAATTCTCTCAAGCGCCGCCTCATCTGTGCACGTCGCGTAGACTCTCTCCATCGCTGGAAGACGACCGTAGAAGGAATAAGCTTAACTATAATGGCAACGAGAACTTTTGGTAGGCAAAGGTGGGAATTAATTTTTCCGGGCGAAGGACATTATTCGGTAGGCTGGCGTGGTGACACCGTCCACGGTGACTCTTGAAGGAGAAACATTGAAAATGAAGATGTATAGATTTTAATTCTCACGTAATATCGTTTTTTAATTATCACTGTATATTATTTAAATAATAAATTAGTAATTAATAAAATACACTTAAAATTAAATATAATAAATTAGTTTTTTAATGGTGCGATGGAGTGCGATGACACTAATTTATTAGTTAGTTGATAGTCGGGCGACACTCGATCGACCTAAGAAAACCCCTTCTTAGTTAGTTGCAACTGATTATGTTTGTTGGTTATAACCGTTTAACTTCTTTATTGTTGGATGAAACTGATTCTTGAAATATTTCCAACTGCTCTCTTCATCTCGTATCTCCTTTTATCCGATGATTTCTCCCGTCTAATCTTTGGCAAGCCTTTCTTATTCTACTCAACATGTTTTGATCTTTTACAAAGGATAAGGTTGTCTGATTTCTTCTCCAGCTCGCCTTAATCTTGTCATCGTCTGACTTTTATCGAGTCTTCATCGATCTTCAATACTTAGTTTATCTATTACAAAGTCTAATATCACTTACTACTTTATCTGTCTATACAAGGATTTCAGCTGGCCATTTTATTTTACTACACATCTTAACTTCATCCTAACAATTTCCCCCTTTTTGATGATGTTAAAATACTCAATAAAAGAAATGAATTAGTAAAATTAGAAATTATAAGCGATAAAATAAATAAGAAAAGTGATCAGATAATCAGGTGAGACAAACAGTCAGATAGTTAAGACTTAGTTATTTAGTCAGATGAATTAGCAAAAGAGATTTCAGATAGTTTCAACACTTAGTAAATTTTAAACCTTAATAGCTGCTAATCGGCTAATCCTACTGATGCTATGCCAGCTGCTGATGATCATGAACGTGCACTAGGACATGATATAGTTGCTGATACTGCAGACAATGTTGCATCATCTATTGCAACACTGAAGTTGTTGTACCTATGGAACCTGTTACAAGAGAACAAGTTGAAGATGCTGGAGATGATGAAGGAGAATATAATTTTGTTCAGACCTTTGAAGATCTTTATGGAGATTTGCCTTAGAAGGGTTTGTGAAAAGATGGAGAAACTGTAGGAGACAATTTGTTTTGATTAATTGTTGAAGGGGATATGAATACTCTCTTGATAGTTGTTTTGATTTATGTTTGAAGACAATATTTATATTTTTGCACTTTTATGTTTTAAAGACAATAGTTGATTAGGATTTGAGCACTCATGTTGTGTGCTCTGTTTATTTCTGTTAATCCCATGTTTGCTCTAATATTTCTAAAACTATGTTTTAGTTTGATTATTTTTAGCACTGTTTATTTGTGTTTCTGGTTTCTTAAAATTTATCTCTTATCGCTACAACTTGTTTGTTTTGATCAGTTGTATTGAGCAGATGCGATTCTCTATCATACACACTTCACTGATTTATATTATATGTATGTATATATCAAGTGTGTTATAGCAGAAATGTTAGATTTGGGGAGATTGCTGATGTCACCAAGTTAAACATTTTGGTGTTACCACCAATGTTGTAACATTGGGCGCGATATCCAAATTTATCATTTCTTCTAATAGCTATCTTTTTATGTTTTAATATTTTCTTTGATTTTGTTGACTATAGGTTGACGATCCTGGATCGACTCCAAGACTCTCGAAATGATATAAGAGGTTCAAGAATAAAGGAGAGTTATTCAAGATCAGGTGGTTATAGTCATGGACGGTTACCAAGCTGAAAAATAGGAGTTAGCTGGAAGATATTCTAAATCCATCTACAAAGATCTACGTTGAAGTCTAAGTCCGAGATCTATATCTATAAATAGAGGATCGAAACTTCAACAATGGAGACAAGGCTATGAGAGTTAATCGAGTTCCAAATCATAAGAGCATTTCCTAAAAGTAATCAAGTATCAAATCGTTGAGTGCAATAAGTGCATACAGATTGATAGGGTCATTATTTCCATTTACGTTACATCAAATGTTGTCTCATTTCATGTAACAATAGATTCTGTTTAAATTGTTAGTAGGCAAGGTGTTCTTTAACATATATAGATAGATCACCTTTGTGAGTGTATTTCATACGCTTAGCCCTTTCAAATCATAAACATTTGGTTTTGATCTTGATTTTATTTTCTTTTATTGAGAAGATTTGAATTGTGAATCTTTCTCTACTTGGATTGTATTCTCCATTAATTTAGTGAATTGTTTCATGATAGACTATTATTTAATATAGTCTACATATTTTTTTATCCATTTTGCAAAGATTTGACTAAGTCTTCCGTTGTAATATTGTCTTTATTACCGTGAATGTTACCACATTGATGTAACAATCTTTAATTTATGAAAACACACACCTTCAAATATTATCCATGAATTTTCTTTATCAAGAATATATATCATAGTAAACATATATATATATATATATATATATATATATATATATATATATATCTATAAGCTATGATGCACAGATTTTTCAAAAAATACTAGTATGCAATTGAATTCTTACGGGGTGAGGGTGAGGGTGCGAGTTCGAGTGAGATTCGCGTGGGAATCGCCACATGGTCAATCCTTAAATTTTTAAGGATTTTAGAATCTGATACGGGAGGGTGCGGCGGGGTCTTTGAATTTTTAAAATTTTTTAGGGTTTTTTTTTTTTTTTTGCAATTTCTCAAAGTGAAATTTTAAAATTTAAAATTAACACTTAAAAAACAAAGTTTCACAAACTCACAACACAAACACACTTTTCAATTTTATTTTTCACTTTCAGCCTTTCATTTCATTTTTTTACAAAATAGTAAAACACACATAATTCTTAACTTACGTACACACACAAAGTGACTACTTTTAGATTGAGTTATTGAATTTTTATTATGATTTATGTATTAAATTAATGATAATATTTGAATGATTGTTTCTATATATTTTATACATATATATATATATATAAATATATATAATAAATATAAAATAAATAGGCATATCTTTAACGAATTGCACACTAAAATTTTAAAAAGATCGTAGTCCCGTGTCCGTATTTTATCGCCCGCACCCCGTATCTATGCAACACGGTCTATAAGGTAAAAGTATGGCAATCTTACAATTATATACCAATAATTATTGCACATATAAAAATTTTAGGGGATATATATATATATATATATATATATATATATATATATATATATATATATATTTTTTTTTTTTGATCGGTAAATGTTAGTTGTTAGTGGTTAGAAATTAGTTCACCAAGTCCCCTTACAATTCCAAATTCTCCAAGCCTCCTTATACCTCTCACTCCAATCTGCTCCCAAAGGGAATCGAACCCAGTCTCCCACTTAAGTGAGGAGCCCGGTGGTCCAAGTGGGCTAAGTCCCCTTGGTTAATTTTAGGGATATATATTTAAAGTTCCATAGATATTCCATATATATTCCTAGGGCGGATCTAGAAGGGGACATGGGGTACAACTGTACCCCCAAATTGAAATATATTTATGGTAATAGCTATGTTTTATTATCAAGTAAATATTTATGGTAATAGCTATGTTTTATTATCAAGTAAATGTTGGCCTAGTGGTAACTCCTCCTATGTAAGAAGGAGCTTGGGTTTGAACTCTCCTTCTACCATTTTTTGTTCCAATTATCCTGAAGTCCTAACACTGTTTCCTTTGTTTTTAAGTTTCTCTTTGTTCTTAATTAAAGTGAAACAACGATTTTTATATTTGTTTAATTTCAGCTATTCTTAAATCATTTTTCTTTGTTTTTAGTCATATTGAAACCACTAAGAAACCCCAGGGGTTGGCCTAGTGGTGAGGGCTTGGGGCTTAGGAGTGTAATGCTCCATAGGTCTCAGTTCAAATCCATTGGGTGCAAACAATCAGAGATGGGCCAGTCCATACGGAGCTCTGCTCGGCTTTAAGTGGGGCCCCCGCTAGTGGACGGTGGGATTGGTCCCCCGCATTAGTCGGTCCTTGGTAGGATCTGAGTTATCAAAAAAAAAAAAAAAAAAACCACTAAGAAAATAAACTCTTTCATACCCATACACAACTCCTTTCTTCAAGTTCTATTTTTTTAAATAATTAATTAGTAGTATACATACATTAATCTATATTTACTATTTGTTTAATTATTGGGTTAATTTGTTAAATAATTTAATAGGAATATGAATTTATTTGTTAAAGAGTTTATGTTATTATTATTACATGTATGCTAAATTAATTTAATTGAAATAAATAAATATTATGAGTTGTCTATTCCAATATATATCATTCTTTTATTGAAAATTATGTGTTTCTAAAAATTTCATATGATGATATCATTGATCGTATTTATTAAATAATACTCGACGAACTTCAATTGTAGTTTAATTTGAATGTTATATGTACACCTTTTATTTTCTTGGCGCCGAGTTGTATGACTTCTAAGTATTAAATAATATATTATTAATTATTTTTTGTATCCCCAAATATGAAATCCTGGATCTGCCATTTGTATATTCCACATATATTGCATCCGTAATGTTTTTAATTATGAATTATCACATATTTATGCTTCCAACAATGAGATAACACATATAATTATTCTATACTATTGTGGTCATATAACTATGGCATATCATATTAAATCAGTGTATTAAAGTAACTTGTTATATGTGCCCACCGATAGTAAACAAAATTTAACTATTTATGCAAAAATAAAATGCATAATAACTTCAAAATAGATGCAGTATCTGTATAACCTTGCAACTAAAAATTCATATCATATTTTCGCAACAACTCAAAAAAATAGCACCACATATTCAGCTTTCAAGAATCTGAAATCTCAGAAGTTGGAGATGAAAAAGTTCAAAATTATGTAGAATTTGAGAGAAAGAAATTTAGGCATCAGAAAAGCATTAATTGCATATTGAGATGGGCTTTGAGAAACTCAAAAGCAATCATATACAACGGAAAGGAGGGATAGGACCAGATGGGGAATATTGAAAGAAGTGATGGAAATAGAGAGAAAAATACCATACTGTTGTTCATGGAGGTTTAAAATCAGGTGGGATTTTTCTGCTAAGATAGCGGTGTTGAGGTAATTTGGAGATAAAAGATGGGTTTTGAGATCCTAGGAGATAAATTAATGTGCATATTATACACAGATCAAACAAAAATTTCCAGAGAGAATAAACACAAATGTTAGGTAAAAACTTGTATAAGTTCGTATCATGCATGAGACCTAGTCACTTTTTAATAAATTATTATTACTTTTTTAAAAAATTGATACAAATTAGTATAAAAGTGATAACGAATTGAAAAGTGATAACAATTTATGAAAAAGTGACTCCGTCTCATGTCCGTCTCATGCATGAGACGGTTTCACACAAGAGTGCCTCATATATTAATTAGATTGGAATAATAAATAAGACATTAATCAATTTATCAATGAGATCTAGGCACGTAACCTATTAAATATGAGACACTCTTGTGTGAGACCGTCTCATGCATGAGACGGACATGAGACGGAGTCACTTTTTAATATATTGTTATTACTTTTCATAAATTGTTATTACTTTTTAATAAATTATTATCACTTTGATAGTAATTTGTATAACTTTTTTAAAAAGTGATAACAATTTATTAAAAAGTGACTAGGTTTCATGCATGTCTCATACAAGTTTTTGCCATTAGATGTATTACATACTCAAAATAGATAATCCGGGTAGAGTATATACCGCAAAATTCAACGAAGAATAAATTCAGAGGGTTATCGAATCTGAGAACTAATTAAATAGTGTCTCGTGGCTGATAACGTGTTTTAAGATATCATGATAAATTGAAAAGAAAAGAAAAGAGAACAATATATGAAATATAATAAAATGTTTAAACTACCCTTCATCAATTACTTTTGATGAAGGCAGATTATGTATTTTTCCTTCAACAGCTTTAATATATTTGAAAAATGAGTGTTAATTTTAGCTTAGCTAATAATTAATTTAAAATATTACGCACGAGTAGAACCGCAAATTTTTCGGAAAAAAAAAAAAGCGTGAACTTTTCAGAACGATTATCAACTTTCCAAGAGCTATAAATAATGTGTCATAAGCTACGTAACGATGACCTAACAAAATTTAATTTTAAATTTAAAATTATTTTGATATAAAAACATGACTTGGCATCACAAAGATGATGACTTATTGGTGAACAAAAATCAGTTTGCGGTCACAAAAGGAGGTAATGATTACAATACTTTTTTACTTGGACTTGTTTGATTTTTACCATACAAAAATATATGTGTGTGGAAGCTATACATACATCTACCTACCCAGAGAATTTTGGTACAATTTCGTATTTTCTACTTCAAACTTCAGTCTTTCAAAATTTGGCAGTCTTTCCAACAAGAATGTAATTCGCCCCCATTAAATTCCAATTAAAAATATTTATTTTATGTCAAATTCTTGTATGTAGTACACGTGCAATTTAACTACATAAAATAAAATACTATCAGTTGTTTTGACTAGTTGTTTGTGTTGAATACTTAAAACAGTTCCATTGGTAACTATTTAGTGGAAATAATTGTGTCTACTCAATGAAAATAAATAATATTATTTAAAAATGCATTTTGGTTGCACTTAGGCCTCACTTGGTAGCCCTGATAAGGGCGTATTACACCGTAATATGGGCACTCCACATTGAAAAAATGACGTAATACGCCGCTTGGTACCAAGCCTTCCGTCGCCGCCGACCCGGCTATTATACGTCGACCCGGTCTTGCGATTGTCCGTCTTGCACCGTTCCCTTCGCACAACTAATCAGGCCTCGACCCCTCTTCTTACTCAAAGGTGAGTTCTACAATGTATTTTTCTCCCAAATTTGCCCCTCGTGAATGATTCAAGGCGCGGTGTTTTCAATTTTGAATTCATTTTCGGTGTTTCTCCTTTTGTTCTCACACAGAGCGTTGGTTATAAACCCTAGCCATCACATTTTTTGGTTGCAACGTCGCGATTGGAGGGTTAATCGAGTATTTCGCGACTCTTGGTTGCGTCGATCGATGATTTGCCGTCACCATTCCATTGTTTGAGAGGTTGTCGTCGCCTTCGTGTTAGTTCTTTTTTTTTTGATTTGTATTTTCGATAATCGGGGAATTTGGGAGATGGCAAGAGTGGCAAGTGGGGATTTTGGGAGTAATTTGTCATTGCTTCATGGTAAAGATTTCGAGCTATCTATTGTTGTATGCAATTATATTTTCGAATTTCGAGAGATCTGTGTTAAGCTTTGTTGTTGTTACTTTTTTTATTTGACTTGCACACAATATGTTCGACAATTTGCCTCGAGAGGGAATTCAGTTTTGTGCTTGATGTTCCCGGGTTTAGTCATCATGTTTTGCTTCTATGACGATTTGTTTTTGCAATTTTAATTTTGGATTGCAATGATGTTCCTATTTTGGGACTAATAATTGATGGTTAATAGTGCAACAATTACTCCGAACATCTTGCCTCGCAAGTTCATAAAGAGTGTCCTGCATTTATATCTCGTATGAATTGTTCTTTATTGTTTTTTTTTTTTTGCGTATTTTTATGTATGAATTACCCCACTATATGAATTTAGTTGTTGGCATTTGTGTGGACTATTCGTGGGTTTACTTCTTTATTGTTTCATTTCTCACATATTCCATTGTTTATAGTTCGTAATCAAAATTATGGGAATTATTAACATCTTACCTATTGCTTACAACTTCGTGTATGTGTTCTCTTCTTTAATCCCTTTTTGTTTTTTCTATTTTACCCATATTCTTGTCTACAAAATATGTTCTTTTGCTATAGAAATCTCACTACACTATTTTTGATATCGATTAATGTGTTGGGTTAATTATTAATTGGTTGCATTTGATTATAAATTTGTGGTAATAATTGGTTATATTATGCTTTATATGCATTTGTGGTAATTTTTGACATATATATTGGCATTAGTGTGGGCAAAATTGTTGTTGTTCATTTTTACATAGAGTTGGCATTGGTGTGGTGTACGTTATATCTCTTATTGTTTGGTCTCTTCAGTGTTGTAGGATGTTGACCTCGGATAGGAAGAAATTATTGGTGTTGATATTGGTAGATCGGTCATCTCTTAAGAAAAAGTTATGGCCATGATAATTGCACACATAATTATAAATCAACTTGCTAAAAGAGTAAGAAGATGCAACAATGAATTAGCTTATAGTATGATAGGACGAATTCCTCGACAAGTAGAACAATTGAACCGATTGCTTAATGTAAGTGATGTTGATTGTCTATCAAACCTAAAAATGGATAGAAACACGTTTGCACGATTGTGTTATTTAATCGAGAGAATTAGGAGGCTTAACCCGCAAAACGTATTTGGGTGTTGAAGAACAAGTCGCAATGTTCTTAGCTGTTTTGGCACATCACAAAAGCAAAGCGTGGTTAGAGATGACTAAAATAGGTCTGGTCAAACAGCTTTCCCACTACATCCACGTTGTCCTAAAGGCTATTTTAAAACCGCATTACCTTTTTTGGTTAATCCCACTCCCATTCCTCGATGATTCAACGGATCTCGAGATGGAAATGGTTCAAGGTAATAAAAGAGAAATTTTATTTTAAAATAAAATTAAATTCATTTCAAAATATTATAATGCAAATTGTCCTCATCAATGCATTCTTTCAATACAATAGGGCTGCCTAGGTGCATTAGACGGAACATATATTGATGTTCATGTTGGGTCATGTGATAAACCTCGTTATAGAACTCGTAAGGGTCGTATCTCGACAAATGTTCTAGGAGTGTGTGATAGAGACATGAGATTTATTTACTTCCTTCCTGGATGGGAAGGTTCAACAATTGATTATAGAGTTCTACGAGATGTTTGTTTGTCGACCCAACGGATTGAAAGTTTCAAAAGGTACACAATTTTTTTAAATTATAGCCATTATATTTTTGGAAATACATTCCCAAATTATTTTAATGTTACTTTTACCATTGATTAGGTAACTACTACTTGTGTGACAATGATTATGCAAATTCAGAGGGTTTTCTCACACCTTATAGAGGATGCAGATATCATTTGAAGGAATGGGGTCCAACGACGAACGCCCTACCAATCATCAGAACATTTCAACATGAGGCATTCTAGAGCACGTAACGTCATAGAACATGCATTCGGTGTCTTAAAATTGTGCTTTGGAATCCTTAGGAGCCCAACTTTTACCCGATCAAGACTCAAATTAGACTTATAATGGCTTGCTTCCCCGCTCCACAACTTTATTCGGTCTCACATGCCTAATGATCCATTATTAATAAGAGTAGATCGTGAGCCGGCCCATGAACATGGTTCTCAACCTCCAAAAATTATTGATACGATAGAGTCGTCGGCCCAATTTAATCAATGGCGGGAGGAGTTGTCCATCTCTATGTATAATATCTAGAGATCTTGTGTTTAAGATATCAAAACATTTGTTGTATCGAACAATAGTTTTACATTGTTGGGTGTATCGAACAATTTTTTTTTATTTATTGTATTATGAATTTTGTGATTTTCTGGTACTACTTGTGCTCTTTTATTAAATTAGGCGCTCAAGTTTGCTATTATCTCTTGTCTGCTATTTTTGTACTTTTATCATGTTTAGCTTCTTCCTGAAGTATTATTTAATTTAAAAATATTATTTTATTCGGGCAACCTCTACTCATAGAATTATTTTTATTTCTTAATTAGTTTTTGTTCCCAACAAATTTATTTATATTTCATTACATATATACCTAAAGAGACAAAAATACATGGGTAAAAACCAAAATAAAAATGAAGTGATAAAAGTCTATTGACTAAGCAAAATAATTAAAGGTACACGTGAGTAGAATAAATAAGGAAATAAACGGAGAGATTTTTCTTAGTTTCATTAAAGCACCAAAAAAATCTTGGAATTTTCACAACATGCAACAAAAAATAAAGTATTGGGAAGTAGAGATTTTGAAATATTGTGCTGAAAATGATGATGAATGAAAGAAGGGGGTATTGGTTTATGCATCAAAATTTATTAAATTGATTTTCCAATATCATTTGATCGATGTGCAATTCAACCAAAGTAGAAGGATAAATCCAAAGCACTTACTCTTACAATTAGTATTACTTACCCCGATCCCCTATAGTTATGACTTTATGTTTCTAGAAAAATAATTATTTCAATATAATTATTACTAGGAAATAATTAATTTAACAAATGGTCATGTAATTATTTAATTTAGAAACATTGTTGCATTAGATTTATTTTTGAAAAGTCATGTCATAATAATCTTCTTTTCGTGTTATTCCCCACGCTTCGCTCTCACATATATGTCCATGCGTATGCCTACTTTGTGGAACTTCATGCTTTTGTTGAATAGAATGATTAATTTGATTTTTTTGTTGGTGCCCATGTCAAATATATTGTTTCGTTCATAGCCACGCTTCATATCCTTGTGACAAACAATAAAGGCTATTTTTGAAAAGTCATGCCATGTCAATCTTATTTTAGGGTTATTCCCCACACTTCGCCCACATTTATATCCACGCGTATGCCCTTTGTGAGTAACTTCGTGCTTTTGTTGAATATAATGATTAATTTGATTTATTTTTATTGGTGCCCACGTCAAATATATTGTTTTCTGTTCATAGCCACACTTCAGCCCTTGTGACAGCGGTAGAGGCTATTTTTGAAAAGTCATGTCATGTCAATCTTCTTTTCAGGTTATTCCCCACGCTTCGCCTATATTTATGTCCATGCGTATACCTACATGTGAGAACTTCATGCTTTGTTTTCCTTTTTGGAAATATGTTTCTTTTCCATCTCTATATAAATGTGGGCATGTGTTGTACTAATTTTCCACGATCTCACTTAAACAAGCAATCCAAACCCTCTCTTTGTTGCAACTATGTCTTCTCAAGAAAAAATCTTCTACAATAGAAATTGGACAAAGGAGATGAATAGTTATTTCATTGAATCTCTAGTTGAACAAAATCGATTAGGCCATTGTGGTGGTCGGCATGAGCTAAATTTACATGCGGTTGCAATCGCACTTGAAAAAGTGAATGAAGATTTCGTAGGAGTCTATCTTGGGAGAATGCTTTGTGGCACGATGACGATTCTTGGAGGATCGGTATGATGCATTCCATGACTTGTTACAACCGGGAGGCACCTCTTGGGATGCTTATTCCAACGTTGTGCAAATTCATGAAAAATCATCTTGTTTAATGAAAAAGTTAGTACAACAAAACACTAAAATGACTTGTATATATGACTTGTATATAGCTAATTTAATTTTTACTGACAATAAACTTGTGAGGGCATACCGCTATGAAGGGGAGCCTGAATACCACAACTTGAGAATGTTGTTTGAGACGCCCGAACTCTCTTCGATTCCGGCTTGAGATCTAGCACCACCAATTTCTAAAATCATCGAGATCTCGATGATACAGTGAGCTACGGGAGGGCATCCAAACCTTGTGGTATCGACCATTGCTATATCGGATAATAGCGATGAGGTTGTATTTACTCGATGGGGAATCATCATACCACCGCCCGCAGATTGTTTGATGAGATCGGTACTCCTCCTGCACGTGTTGGTCGTCATACAATCCCAAGATGCCCTCCACGAAGTCCCCCGAATGCCCCGAGCTCAAGTCATGTTGCGTCGCCTTCCACTCAAGGCTCTCGGGCTTCAAGTAGCCCTTACAAATGGTTCCACTTCGGTGGACAACATACCGACAATCGGGGGTAGCAGGTGGTGGTTGTCACCGTGGTTATTGGGGCACTTTGTGGTTGTTATAAGTCTAACTTGGTGGTTTGTAAGCTTGTTTTTTTTTTTTTCATTCACTATATTGTTGTTGTTCTTTTTCATGCACTTTATCTGTCCCTCGTTGAATATTTTAATATTTATGTATTTGTGACTCTTCAATTTAGTTTGACATTTATGTATTTTGCACCAGTCATTTTAATTATCATGTATTTTTATACGTTTATATATATTTTATGTGTTTATATCTGTTGATGTCGCATGTGATGTTATCACATATTCGCTACATCAGAATTTGACCCTTTCTTTCTTCATATAACTAACTTTTATTCTCTAACAGTTCAATGTTGTAGTAGATGTTGTGACATTGCAGGTTGAAGATCTAGAACGTTCTACAAGGATCTGGAATGAAGACTTAGTCAAATGTTGCCGAGGATGCTGTAACATTGAGAGCAACAGTGAGGACGGATTCGTAATCTTCTACAAGGATCCAGATTCAAGACTAATTCAAGACGAATTCCAGAGAGATTTAGAAGGACCTAGATCATGCGGTTGCGGGAGTAAAGCCACGAAATAAACTACCTACATGGACGGTTATGCGAGAGAATTAAGGGGAAGTTATTTTGGAGTCTTTCTAGATCCATCTACAAGGATCTATGGTTGAAGCCAAGGACGTCTATAAATAGAGGACCGAGGACTTCAAAGAATGGCAAGGAATATCCAAATATCAATTGTTGAGTGCGTTAGTGCATCCAAGAGATAGGGCCGTTATTCCCCCTTTACGTTGGTACTTGTGCATGTTACCTCGTTTACCAACATAGGTTTATTAAAGTGTCATTAGCGTAGATGTCTTTGATACTTTAATTTACTTTTAACGGTGTAATATTTTGTAATACTACACTTAGCCGTTTAAGAGTCAATAGGTGATATTGAGTCTTTATTTTCCGTTGTAAAGGTTACTGTCTTGGAAACTCTTTACACAAACTTTTGTATTCACTCTCGAATTAGTGAAGCGTTTCGCCGACAGCATCATAGACTTTAATTAACAAGTCTATGAAAATTTACTCCTTTGCATTGTAGTGTGAGTCTTCCGCTGTGTTTTACATTCGATATTTAGATGTTGTAGTGCTTGTCATAACATTCGACAACATCATTACATTTTACACTACACGCACACTTTCGATTGGCACCGGAGCCTAAAACTTGACGGTACTAAGTTTAGATCTGTGTTTTAGTGTGTCTTTTTATTTTGCAATGGAGTATCCACTCTCTCTCAGTCTGTTAGGCCTCCTGTTCTTGATGGGACAAATTATGCCTATTGGAAGCCAGGATGCGGATGTATATCAAATCCATAGATGAACGTGCTTGGAGGAGTGTTCTTTACGGATGGACAGGCCCGAGAACTCGGCCCGATAATGAAGGAGAAACTCAAGTCAAACGTGAACTCGGATGGACAAATGATGAAAGCACAATTGCTAGAATTACAATTCTAAGGCCTTAAATGCAATTTTTGTCTCAGTTGATATGACTATGTTCAAAATCATATCTAAGCGTATCCGGTGCAAAAAAGAGGCTTGGGATCGTTTACAAGAGCATTGTGAAGTGCGATAGTGTTCGTGAGAACCAAACTACGAATGCTAGGCACGAAGTTCGAGAACACGAGAATGAAGGAAGATGAAACCATCTCATCTTACAATGAACGTGTCACGGAGATTGCCAATGAAGCTCAACTACTTGGAGATCCAATTTCTAATACTGGGTTAGTGCATAAGATTTTACGTTCTGTTCCTAAAAGATTTGACGCAAAATTTGTGCTATAGAAGAAGCGAAGGACACAGATACGTTAAGTCATAATGAGCTAATAAGCATTCTTAAGACCTATGAGATCAACTTCATCCAACCAGAGGAGAATGATGGCAAGAAGGTTGTTGTTTACAAAGGAGAAACATCTTGATGATGTACATCAATCTTATGTTACCGAGATTGATTACGATGAGGATGTGACGGACCTATGTTGTAACAATCCTGACAACATCGCCCTGCGACAAAGAAGTTTAACTCCTACGAGGGAAAACAATGAGCGAGATCTAAGGGAATATCCAACCAAAGATCCAAATCAACACAACACCTACCCCACACGAAAGAAGGAGAGATCAGAATCAATCAAGACAAACTGAAAAGGTAGTAAATCAAGGTATGATCCTGAATTCGAAAATCTGGTTAAGTGTGATGCATGCAATCGGATTTGGACACTATGCAAATGAGTGTGCAAATACCGGACTTAGGAGAAAGCGAATTTTAATGCTACCTTAAGTGATGACTCAAAATGATGATTCAAAAGATGAGGAACTTGCTTTTTATGCTAAAATTGATTATGATGACTCTCTGGATGATGATCCTGGATGACTCGACTCGGATGTTGCATCGGATGTTACAACATTCGAAGCAACATCGGATCAAATTTCTCGATTTGAGCAGTTTTGTTAGGTGTGTTGATGAAGCAGATAACACTTCTAAAGAAACAAGAATTGATGAATCGACTATAAAAATTTGTTAGACAAATGTCTTGAACAAGCTCAATCTCTAGAGTCTTTAACTAAAGAGAATGATGATTTGAAAGAAGCATTGACTAAACTAGAAATCATACTTACCGAAGAGATTTGGAAATTTCTAAGCTAAAAAGAGGAACCGAAAGGAACTTCTTTGAGTTTTAAGAAATATACCAAAAGTTCTAACCGATATGAATGATGCTCTAGTAATTGAGTGAGTCTAATAAATTTGGTTTAGGATATAAAAATGAAACATCTTCTATGTTTGAGAATCATGTGAAATTTGTGAAATTTGAAACTAATGCTAAGGTAAAGTTTGAGGCTCAAACAAAGACTAACAAGAAGAAACAAGCGAAAAGAAGTATGTGTGTCATTATTAATGATGAAGGAATTGGTCATATTCGTCCTTATTGTTTAGAAAAGACTGAAAGATCTGAAAAATGCTAAAATGTTGTCTAAAATGTCACATTCTAAGCAACATGTGTCAAAGACATCTCTAAAAAGAAGGATAAAATTGTCTCGTAACATGGTTTACTCTTCTCTGAAAGCATGTGTACCAGGTTTATGGTATTTTGATAGTGGTTGTTCTAGACATATGACTGGGTCAAATCAACTTCTTATCTGAATATGAATCTTTTAATGGTGGAACCGTAACATATGGTGGTGGTACTAAAGGAAAAATCATTGGAAAAGGAACTTTAAATGTTGAAGGTTTTCCTAAGCTAAAAAATGTTTTGCATGTTGATGGCCTACTTGCTAATTTGATTAGTATAAGTCAATTATGTGATGATGATTTGTATGTAAAATTTGACAAAAACTCATGTTATGTTCTTGACAAAAAATAATGAGTGTTTGATGGTGAAATAGGTCAATGTGACAATTGTTATTTAATTGGGAACAAAAATGTGTGTAATTTGTCAAAACATGATGAAAATGTCTTATGGCATCAAAGATTAGGACATACAAATTATAGGAACATAAGGAAACTGGTTAAAGCGAGAAGCTGTGCTAGGATTGCCTAAAGCTGAAGTTTGATAATCTTTGTATGTGGTCCATGCCAAAAGGTAAGCGAGGTAAGAATGTCGCACAAAATGTTGTCACATTGTTCGACACATCGCTATTTTGAATTACCGCATATGGATCGATGGGTCCAATGGAAGCATTGGTGGTAAGAAATACTCACTTGTTGTGGTTGATGATTACTCCTCGGTATACTTGGATTGAATTTTTAAGAGAAAATCGAGAAGCTTTTAATGCTTTTAAAATTCTTTACAAAAAGATTTAAAGCATTTTCAACTTGAAAGTTAGCGAAATTAGATCTGATCATGGTAGGGAATTTGAAAATAGTATGTTTTCTGATTTTTGTGAAAGAAAAGGTATATTGCATGAGTTTTCTTCACCTAAAACTCCACAACAAAATGGGATTCTTTGAAAGGAAAAAATAGAACTTTACAAGAAATGGCTAGAGTCATGCTTACATCTAAAAATCTTGCTAAGAGATTTTTGGGCTGAAGCATTGAATACAAAGCATGTCATATTTCTAATAGAGTTTTACGAGATCTGGACGATCAAACTTCATATGAGATTACGAACAATAGAAAACCAAATGTGAAATATTTTCATGTGTTCGGTTGTGTGTGTTATATTCGAATGAGCGAGGATCAACTCCTCAAGTTTGATTCAAAAAGTGATAAAGGTTTTTTCTTAGGTTATTCTAGAAATAGTAAAGCCTATAGAATCTTTAACCTTAGAACTAACAACACATTCAAAGAATCTGTTAATGTTGTGTTTGATGATGATAAAAAGCTTATGAGATGACAATGATGATGAAGATGTGTCTCGATGTTCTTTGAAGTTCAAGATAATCATTTGAAATCGCAGAATGTGTCACCGAATGTTACAACATCACGGTGCATCATCCCCCTGAAATTTCAGCAGATTCATCTCGTAACAATCAGTATACACCAAAAGCTGAATCCATCTAGTCGTATAACCAAAAATCATCCACGAGAGACAGATCATTGGTGATGCTACGGTTGGTGTACAAACAAGAAGGAAAGTAAGTTCAAAAGAGCATGCAGATTTGGTAAGATCAATATGTATGTCTTCTCTTTGTAATGTTGTTAATGCAGAGTGCTACTATTCTCAAATTGAACCTAAAAATATTCTTGAAGCATTAAAAGATGAAAATTGGATTAATGCTATGCATGAGGAACTTAATCGGTTTGAAAAGAATGATGTTTGGACACTAGTTCCAAGGCACGATGATGTCGATGTCATTGGAACTAAGTGGATTTTTAGAAATAAAGCGATGAGTGCAGTAACATTGTTAGAAACAAAGCTAGGTTAGTTGCACAAGGATATACACAAGTTGAAGGTATTGATTTTGATGAAACATTTGCACTGTTGCTAGGATAGAATCTATTAGATTATTACTAGCAATTGCATGTTTTATTGATATTAAACTTCACCAAATGGATGTCAAAGCTGCATTTTTAAATGGCATTTTGTTAGAAGAAGCATATGTTGAACAACCTAAAGGATTTGAAAACCCACAATATCCTAATCATGTTTATAAGCTAAAGAAAGCATTGTATGGCCTAAAACAAGCTCCTAGAGCATGGTATGGTAGACTTACTGACTTTCTTTTGCAATTTGGTTTTATTAGAGGAATTGCTGATAATACCTTATTCATCAAACAAAATGGAGAAGATTTACTAATTGCTCAAATATATGTTGATGATATAGTCTTTGGTTCAACTTGTGATAAAATGCTTGATTTTGTTGAAGCAATGACTGCAACATTTGAGATGAGTATGGTTGGGGATCTAAATTACTTTTTAGGTCTTCAAATCAAGCAAGAAAAAGATGGTATTTTCTTCTCACAAAGCAAATATGCTAAAAACTTGGTGAAAAGGTTTGGTTTGGAAAATTCTAAGGTAATGAAAACACCTATGGGATCTACACGAAATTGTGTAAAGACAATCTTTGGACAAGAAATTGATCCAACACCTTTGTATAGATCCATGATAGGTAGTCTTCTTTACTTAACCTCTAGTAGACCGGATATCATGTATAGTGTTTGTGTTTGTGCAGGTACCAAGCATGTCCAAAGGAATCACACTGAATGCGGTTAAGAGAATCATAAGATATGTTGCGGTACAAGTGATCTAGGTGTTTGGTATACAAGGACACAAGTAGCACACTTGTGGGATATAGTGATGCTTGATTGGGACAGGAGACATAGATGTGAGAAAAGTACAGTGGTGCATTTGTTTCTACATGGGAAACAGCACGATTTCATGGCACAGTAGAAAGCGGAAGCATGTATCACAATCCACTGCAGTCGAATACATCGCGACAGAAGTTCTTTACACACAACTTCTATGGTTGAGTAAGATGTTTCATGATTATGGTATTAAAAGTGATATTCTAGCTGTGTATTGTGATAACACTAGTCTATTAATATTTCGAAAAATCCTGTACAACATTCACTTACTAAGCACATTAGTATAAGACATCATTTTATTAGGGATTTAGTAGAGAAAATATTGTTAAGTTAGAGTATGTACCCACCGAAAATCAATTTCTTTGATATTTTCACTAAAGCTCTTGACCATGAGAGATTCTCATTTTTGAGGAAATCTCTTGGTATGTGCACTATCTAAATAAAGTTAGATAGATGTTGTTACAAATGTTATAACATATGTGACAACATCACGGAGTGCGATGTCTAATTTGGTTAATTTTTGAACTTTTCTTGGTTAATTAATTCCTCACGAAAAATGAATTTGAATCATAATTGATGTTGTATAGATATAAAGAGGTCTCACACTTCTCAAATGCCACGATTGAAAAGAAAAATTAGAAAGAAAAAGCACTCAAGATGTACTAATTCACCGAGTAACTGCTGGAGCACGGAGTTCGCGCTACGATGTCTTCTTTTCAAAAGGTGATTAGTAATACATCGATATGCTCACAAATCCATTGAGTAACTATGGGCACGGAGTTCGGCGACTACGATGCACTCTTTTGAAAAGATGGATCAATGTGTGATTAAAAGTGCTAGAAAAGCCGAAAAGATTTGTTTGCAACATTGGGAAAATTTTTCTAAGGAAAAACCAGGTGTTGAAGTGTGTGTTCGATTTTGAGTACAACATCGAGCCAAGTTTGAATTTATTTTAAGTTGTGTAATTAATTAATTATGTTTTAGTTCTTAATTTGACTAGGTCATACACTAAACCCACTACTACCTTATTTAGATAATGTCGTGATTTTTAATTAATTGGACTAATTAATTTGAATTTTTTCTGGAAGTTTTTACCCATGATTTCATTCCTAAATTTTGGGAGATCATGGATTTAATGTTTTAAAACCACCTGAGTTCTAATTAATTCCGATTTTTCTTTGTGGGTCTATACAAATAACTCGCTACTTTATTTTCTTCTCTATATAAGTCTCGAGAAATTATGTTGCTCCATATACTAAAGCATAGTAGTGATAATTGTCGTTATTTTCAAAATTATTGCATAAGTGTTAATATTTTTATTCACGTTAACTTAAATTGAATATTTTAATACTCTATTTAAGTGGAAATGGCAGAAACCCAAAGATTCACACATTCAAACTTCACCCTCAAACGAAACCTCTCCAAACTCTCGAGCAAACCTCAATCTGCTCAAAATGGCAACAAACCCTAATCTGCATTCTTCAATCATCCACTACCATCACCTCACTATGCGTGATCGATGCTTACCCTCTGAACATTCCACATACCCACTGAAGCATCGAGCGCGCAAGCTGAAACCATCGGCTCAAAACCTTGCTCAAAACCCGAGAAAGGGGCACCAAGCGTTCTGAGCTCAATCGGCTCTCTAACGGTTGATGTGTCTCGATACCTCGCCACTCAAACTAACCCTGCTCCTACACCTACCTCCCATTCACCGAAAACCCTCAATCGACCCCTTTGTGGAAGTCGCGTTACTGCCTGAATTGCCGGCAGAATATCTTTGAGGCGGGGGACAATGATGGAGGATGCACCCAGCGGTTGAAACCAAGAAAGGGAAGAGTCCACTTGCTGAGGAAGAGAACGTTTGATCACACCGACTCATCAATGTCGGAGGACTCGGAAGCGATGGAACTTGCTGCTGCACCGATAAGGCCGCAAAGGGAAAAAGGAAGAGAAGCCCTCCATCTGCACATTCCCACATGACCAAGGAGGAGATGGGACGTGTCTTTACTAGGGTTGATTACTTTCAGAATCATCGAGGAAAAAGAAGCCTACTTGTAGGTTGGAGTTGCGGATAGACCAATTATGTATTCTCCGATTGATTAAAATTACGACCATGAAAGTGGTGAACAGCAGTGATGATGATGGTGATTCCACGAGAATGTACCGGCTGATTGGCTGAAATGAAGCAAGAAAGGCGATCTAAGAAGAAACAGGCGTGTTGTACGAATCTGGAACAAGTGCAGAAGACCTAATCAAATGACGGTGATGACTCCGAGGAGAATCAAGCGAAGAATCCGATCATTCCGAGAAAGTCTGCGATTACAACTTCCTGTTGGTGATGAGACTAATAGTGAACTGAGGATTCTAGTGATGATTCGGATAGCAACACTTTTGATCAGAAAGTTACTAATTTGAGTAATAGGAAGCTGATAGAAAGAAAGATTGATGTTCTTTGAGTTTGATCTAAAGGGATTAGTTAGATACTTAGAAGAAAAGAAGTTTGATAAATGCTGTTGTATTACATTTATCGATTCTTTTGTGACTAATTGGGTTTATGAGTTCTATACGAAGTTTGAAAAGGGACATGGAAGGAGAAACTCTCAACTGATGCACGGTCTGTAAACTTTAGGGGAGATGTTCCATTCACACTGAAGTGATCAATTCCTTCCTCCATATTGATCACATGGATGAAGAAGATGTACCTCACTATGGATGAGGTAATTCAAACCTTGGTAGGTGGTAGAATAGTTAGGTGGCAAAGACATATGCTTGCTGCTCACTTGACATCTCTATATTCGGTTATTCATAAGTTAATTGTGTATAATTGGATTCCTTCTACAAATTGACCAAAGTGACTAAGGACCAGGTTTGTTTTGATGTTTAGGATTGGTGTTATGAGGAGATTTAACTTAGGGCTGGTAATTTTCCATCATTTGATGAAGTTTCATGGGAATATTTTAAGAAAAGGGAACCTTATCCAAATTTGATTTATGGCTACTTGAAGAGTCATGGTTTTCAACCTAGCGAAATGAGTTGTTGAGGGAGAGTTACCTTAATGAATATCTCACTGTTTTCTGAGTGGAAACAGAGGTAATTGATTTGCCTATGCAGATCCCCGATCTTTGAAGAGAATGTTGCTCCGATCTGCTCTAATGCATTCTGATCCTGTTCCTAATCCTGTTCTGAATCTTTGATCAGATCTTGTTCCCACATGCTTTGCTCCACATCGCTCCACAAAACCCTAATTATCCTGCTGGTTTTATGAACTTTAATGAAAATTTTATTCGCGAGAATTGGATGTTTTACGAGGAATCAATCAATGAACTTGATTTTGAAGGATTATTGGTTGCGACATTACTTCTGCTACCGGGGGTGCAGTACCAATTTCTTGCTTTCGTGCTCGTGGTGTTGTAATCGAGAAATTCCCTATTCTTGATGCAAATCCAATCTGGTGGAGGTGGTGATGCGGTGGACTGATGTTGATGCTTCTGCGGATGTTATTGCAAACTTTGCAACAGGTGGAACTTCACGATGAAGATGAAGACATTGCCGGCCTTTTTTATGGTGATTTACGGTCGATGACCCGATGATGATGAGGTACATTTCAGGGGGAGATTCGTGATAATCCACTTGTAAATCGAGTTTGATACATTTGCTTAGTAGACTCTTATTTTGTATCTAATGCTCTAATCTTGCTTTTATAGCTCACATCTTTTTTTGTTTACTTAGGCTAGACTGCGATACTAGGTTTATGTGTTTGAGCAGGTGCTCGATCTTGATTTTCATGATCTAGTTAAATGCTCTGCTCTGAAGTCGATATTTTGATTAGATATTGATACTAATCGATCTTGTTTGAACCTTAATGGTACCTTGAGTTACTTATTCGGTTTCTACTAGTTTGACTAGTTTTGCTACGGCAGAGTAATGGCTTGCTAAAGTGTATGCTACGAGATGAGAATCTCATCATTACATACATTCTGACTTATATATATTCTTGATATGTATACATCAGTGTGTTGTAGCAGAAAGGTCAAATTGGGGAGATTGTTGATGTCGCATGTGATGTTATCACATATTACGCTACATCGAAATTTGACCCTTTCTTTCTTCATATAACTAACTTTTATTCTCTAACAGATTCGAATGTTGTAGTAGATGTTGTGACATTGCGAGTTGAAGATCTAGAGCGTTCTACAAAGGATGCGGAATGAAGACTTAGTCGAATGTTGCCGAGGATCTTTGTAACATTGAGGAAGCAATGATGAGGACGGATTCCGAATCTTCTACAAGGATCCAGTTAAGCACTAATTGAGGCACGAATTCGGAGAGATTTAGAAGGACTAGATCATGCGGTTGCGGGGAGTAAAGCCCACGAAAATAAAACTACCTACATGGAGCGGTTATGCGAGAGAATTAAGGGGAAGTTATTTTGGAGTCTTTCTAGATCCATCTACAAGGATCTATGGAAAAAACCAAGGGCGTCTATAAATAGAGGGACCGAGGGACTTGAAAGATAGCGAGGAATATCCAAATATCAATTGTTGAGTGCGTTAGTGCATCCAAGAGATAGGTAGTTATTCCCCTTTACGTTGGTACTTGTGCATGTTACCTCGTTTACCAACATAGGTTTATTAAAGTGTCATTAGCGTAGATGTCTTTGATACTTTAATTTACTTTTGACGGTGTAATATTTTGTAATACTACACTTAGCCGTTTAAGAGTCAATAGGTGATATTGAGTCTTTATTTTCCGTTGTAAAGGTTACTGTCTTGGAAACTCTTTACACAAACTTTTTGTATTCACTCGAATTAGTGAAACGTTTATGACAGCATCATAGACTTTAATTAACAAGTCTATGAAAAATTTACTCCTTTGCATTGTAGTGTGAGTCTTCCGCCGTGTTTTACATTACAGTATTTTAGATGTTGTAGTGCTTGCCATAACATTGATTACAACATCATTCACATTTTACACTACACGCACACTTTCATATACATGTGGGGCGAAATGGGTGTATATGAGGACTAATCGTGAGCTACCCTTTGACGTAGAATACAAAATACATAATCGAAATAAAAATATTAAAACACGAATACGAACAAAAAGATAAATCATTTGTTCAATGTGTAAATCATTTGTTCGAACACATTGAACAAATGATTTATCTTTTTGGTTCGCATTCTCGTGTTTTGATATTTTTATTTCGGTTACGTATTTTGTATTCTACAGACGTGGGTAGCTCACGCATTAGTCCCAAATATACACCCACATTTTTGACCACATGTATATAAACACATAAAAATATATATAAACGTATAAAAATACATGATAATTAAAATGACTCGACGCAAAATACATAAATGTCAAACTAAATTAAAGAGTCACAAATACATAAATATTAAAATGTTCAACAGGGACAACGGGGACAGATAAAGTTCATGAAAAAAAAAGCTTACAAACCACCAAGTTAGACTTATAACAACCACAAAGTACTCCAAATAACCACAGTGACAACCACTACCTTCTACCCCTGGTTGTTAGTGTGTTGTCCACCGAAGTGGAACCATTTGTAAGTGGCTACTCAAGCCCGAGAGCCTTGAGTGGAGGGCGACGCAACATGACTTGAGCTCGGGGCATGGGGGACTTCGTGGAGGGCATCTTAGGATCGTATGACGACCAACACGTGCGGGAGGAGTACCGATCTTATCAAACCATCTTCGAGCAAAGGTGCTATGATGGTTCCCCATCGTAGGAGATACAACCTCATCGCTATCATCTCGAGATAGCAATGGTCGATACCACACGCTTTGGAAGCCCCTCCCGTAGCTCACTGTATCATTGGAGATCTCAATGAATTCAGGGATTAGTGGTGCCGGATCTGGAGTTCGAATCGAGAGGGTTCAGGCCTCTCAAACAATATTCTCAAGTTGTGGTATTCGTGCTCCTTCATAGCGGTATGCCCTCACAAGTTCATTGTCTTTGTAAAAAATAAATTAGCTATATACAAGTCATTTTAGTGTTTTATTATACTAACCTTTTTAATGAAACAAGATGATTTTTCATGAATTTGCACAACGTTGGAATAAGCGTCCCAAAGAGGTGCCCCAGCTTGCAACAAGTCATGGAATGCGTCATACCGATCCTCCAAGAACTCGCTGCCGTGCCACGACATCCTCCCAAGATAGACTCCTACGAAATTTTCGCTCACTTTTCCAAGTGCATTGCAACCGCATGGAAATTCAGCTCATGCCGACCACCCCAATGGCCTAGTCGATTTTGTTCAACTAGAGCTTCAATGAAACAATTGTCCATCCCCTTTGTCCAATTTCTATTGTAGAAGATTTATTCTTGAGAAGACATAGTTGCAACAAAGAGAGGGTTTGGATTGCTTGTTTAAGTGAGATGGTGGAAAATTAGTACAACACATGCCCACATTTATATAGAGATGGAAAATAAACATATCTCCAAAAAGGAAAACAAAGCATGAAGTTCTCACATAGTAGGCATACGCGTGGACATAAATGTGGGCGTAAGCGTGGGGAATAACTCGAAAAAAAGATTGACATGACATGACTTTTCAAAATAGCCTCTAATACCTGTCATAAGGGGCTCAAGCGTGGCTATGAACAGAAAACAATATATTTGACGTGGACACCAACAAAATAAATCAAATTAATCATTATATTCAACAAAAACACGAAGTTCTCACAATAGGCATACACAAAATGTTGGCGTAAGCGTGGGGTGGTTGTCTCATAGTTTAGCAACAAGTATTTTCAAGACCAATCAGCTTTATCGAACCCAAGGGATCATTGGCGGTAGATCCCCAAAACCATATGTTGGCATAGTATTATAACAGCTAGTCGGTTTGCAAATAAGGAAATAGAACACGAAATTAAAGCAAAAACAATCAAAGCAACACCTAATAACACTAAACTTCGATTTAATTTAAGAGTGAGAGGGAATTGCTCGGTATCGTCACTATGTAATCCTTTGGCTAATTACAAACCAACAACTTATCAAAGCATGCTAAGGGCTTGTTAAGAGCAATCACAAAAGTAAATCCATAAGCTCCTAAGATTGTGAATACACAAACACTTTTAACACGGTTACTAATATCTACGTTTCGTCACCTCACCACACACCTAAACGACCTCTAGGCATGCAATGTCCATTGTTCGGAGATCTAGCAACTAATCCCCTCTCGGGTTAATCAACCACTATTTAACTCTTAAACAAACAATTAAAATATTCACTTAATCACCAAATTAGCACATCCAACTCTTGTTCCAACATACAAATCCAACAAATTAAGCTACTAGCAACAATCAATCACAAGATATATGAAAAACCCAACAATAGAAACAAATACACCCAATTACATGCAAATCAAAGTCATCAATTCATAATTTCATCAAATTCATACATAGATCAAATACCCAAGCAATAACAAAGTTAGCCCATGGCTAATACAAGCATATCAATGATGGAGATGATGAAATACACAAGACCCATAATAAATTGAAGCAGAAAACACCAAGAAATAGTAATAGAGATGAAGAGATGGAACAATAGAACCTTAATCTTCCTTTATTGAATTAAAAATTGCAAAAGTCTTACAATACTTGTTTCCCAAAGCTTGAGATGAGTGATTACAATGATGAAATTGAAGGATTCTAGCTAATCCAACAATTTTGATGGTAAACCTAAGATTGAATGTAAATCTAAGCTAAGTGTATGGAAGAGAGAAATGGAAATGTTAATTGATCTTCTAAGTGATGGGGATTCCTTCAAATTCTGAAATTGGGGGTATTTATACGAGGGGGCTAGGTTAAAATAACTAAAATTACAAATAAGCCCCTAAAGAATCAGAGAAATCAACAAAATCGCAAGCAGACCACATCAACTCCGGCTCGAGTTGCACCAACTTGGCTTGAGTTGGGCAACTCGGCTCGAAGTTCTTCCCCGCTTCTGCCGAGTTGCAGCTCATCTTGGGCAATAGTGCAAACCGGAAGATTTTTACTCCACCAACTCGGCTCGAGTGGAGCCAACTCGGGTTGAGTTACACCAACTCGCCTTGAGTTCTCCTCGCCGGGTCGAGTTGTAGCTCATCTTGGGCAACAAAGGCAAACCGGAAGATTTTCACTCCACCAACTCGGCTCGAGTGGAGCCAACTCGGGTCGAGTTGGCCTCCTTGGCTCGAGTTGAGGCAATTCCAGCTCAAATTTCGTAACTTGATCTCCCGACCTCCGATTCAATCGATTTTCGCCATGCTTCGACCTTCTCTTCTTTGCCATTCCAAATCTTCACATTATCCATATAAAATCCTGCAACAAATCCAACACTACCCTTCTCGACTATTAGACTCACAAATATGTCAATTATGGAGACAAATGCAATGAAATTAACACAAATATATAACTAAACACACGTTAAATCATGCAATTTATCACCCTAATCAACTCCACCAAACTAAAAGATTTGCTTGTCCCCAAGTAAAGAAATGAATGATCAAGGGGGAAAATTGCATAGGATCACCGATCCGTGGACTTGTCAACAAAATTATACAACCAAGTGACTTTCCTCAAATGAATCATCAAGCTAGAGAGTAACCAATCACTTTCACATGTGTTTTGCTTCAACAATGACAAATTCGGAAAGCATGCAAACTACCAACTCACAGGTCACGCTCGTCACTCAAAAGTGTATAGGACAAATATGCACTCAAGTTGTCAATCCATATACTCACAATACCATATGCTTGCCTAAAGTCTCCATTCTCTACCTTTAACTAGACTTTATTCGTTGGTCCCTAGATTGAGTGTTTTAATATAGTTTGAGTGAACCTTCCAGAGATAATCTAGAAGGAGGGTTGAATAGATTATCTAAATTTTTCACAAAATTCAGATTCTTACTTCAAACTAAAATTGCAATCTCCAAAATCAAAGATGTCGGTGGAAACGAATTTATACTCAACCTATAGAATTGAATCTAAAGCAATCAAATGTTCTTAACCAAATATTAAGCAATCGACAAAGAATTAAATATAGAAAGTAAAGAACACGAGATTTATAGTGGTTCAGATCAAAAGATCCTACATCCACTCTCCTTCCACAATCTTGTGAAAGGGCCTTCACTACTTACTTCCTTGCGTACTTCCCTATTTATAGTTTACAATGAATATCTTCAAATTTTTACAATTTATCCTTCTCAACTTTTGGAAATAATGGCTTGAAGATGTGAATGATAGTGTTCTATAAATACTATAAATACTATGAACGTAAAGAACGTTCTTGTGCGAGAATACGAACTTTTTGAGTGCTTGATCGTGATACAAGTTGCTTGTGATTTTTAGAATTGCAAAAGTTAGTCTATTCTAAACAAAAGACCTATTTATAGAGAATTGATGCTTGGTGGTTGTAACTTCCTTGTTGACTCTTCTCTTGTTTGTTATAACCAACTAATTAACTCTTGTAACTACTTCTTGATTAGTTATAATCGTTCTTGAAATCGCTTGATTTTCTAACACTCAAGTCAGTCTTCTTTTCCTCATCTTCGACGCAGCCCATCTCATCCGATTTTCTTCATGTCTCTATATTTTATCAATCTTGAAGTGTCCAGGTCTTCCGCTAGCTTGTCTTTAGTCTTGTCTTGTCTTCATCTCTGTCTTCTTGTACTTGTCCTCATCTATCTTTTTGAACATGTCCTCATCTCTCTTAAGTACTTAGTCTATTACAAATTTTCACTACTTCACTGGCTATACAATGATTCACCGGTCATCTTATTTTACATCTATCTTAACTTCATCAAAACTAAATACATTTTCTCCTAACAATTTCTCCCTTTTGATGATGTTAAAACTCACTCAAGAAAAGAAATGTGTTAGTAAATTAGAATGAGAAAACTCCACAAAGTACGAGATAGTTAAGTCACTTAGTCGATAGTCAACATACGCATAGCTTAAGTCACAAATGGATAGTCGGACATTCTCGCTTTGTCGATAGTCAAGTTAATCAGCTTTTTACGTATGAATTAGTGTTATACAATTTAATCAAGTTCTTTTTAGTTTAATCAGCTTTTATTCTCAAGACTCGCTTATTTATAAGATTAAGTCATACAAGTTAGTTTTAAACCAACAGCCTCATATGAATGGATCAAAGTATATTCACAAGTATTTTAAATAATTTCACAAATCATGCACGTAAAAATTATACTAGACAGAGATCATGTAAAAAAAAAAAGATCTAGTCATACCACCTATCTTCTTCCTCGGTACACTTAACCAAATAAGACCCTTTTCTTTAGGGACACCGCTTTCTCCTCCTTCGCAAGGTCACCGTGGCTTCGCTTTGATTAATAGCCGCTTTACTATTTCATGGTCCAGATGACCATATCTTGTCATGGGAGGAGCCATCGGTGAGTAGGCTGGTGCGACTACATCCGCATTGAATTCTTCATGGGTAATGTTGATCAGATACTAATAGAAGGTTGAGTCTCTTTCTTCCACCACTCGTGAAATGCAATGTTTTCATCCAAGCCCCACTTGATCTTTTTGCAGACGTGAAAGAAGAAAATCCATTACGCCTCAAAAGATCTCCAGCTCTCTTAGTCTCCCATCGCAGGACTTCTTTAGGCACTACTTCACTTCTATGGTATGGTCGAAAGATCTCTACACCCTCGTTCATTTGTAGCTTTCGAACCCATCTCCTCATCTTCCGGCCATAAAACTTCCCGGCTGCCTTCTCCTCGTTCCCTTCTTCTCTTGGCATCTTTTCTTTTATATTTGGCTACTTCCTCCCTCTTCCTCTTTTTGATTTTCTCCTCTTCTACAACCTCGCTTGGAGTTTTACGATATTGACTAGAAGCCTTAGCTTTTCCAGTTGGTTCACTTGAGGATGAGGGTTAAATAGTCCTGGATGGGCACAGGATCTTGCACAGAATTTCTTTAGCTTCAGATTCGGTGGGTTCCTGCCCTTGATCCCCGTCTTAATCTTTCTTAACTTGCCGAGACTTGCTTTCGCTTTCTTTCTTTCTTTCCTCTTCGCCTTCAGCAATTCTTCAACTAGCTCCTCAACCTTCGTATTTAAGGCCACATTCTTGTCATCCCGGGCATCTACTCTTTTCTTGAGCTCACCATCTTACCCTTTTTAACATCAAGAAATCGGGTGTTGCAGATGGTGGCTACTTGTTCAATTTTCCCCATGAGCTCATGCCTCGACAAGTTCATCTTCTCGATCCAGCTTTATCAAATGTCTTTTTCTCGAGTTGCTTCAATTCCCCTCACTCATACTACAGCTTTGCGTATAATGATGCTTTTTCCATGGTGAGAGACATGTTCAGGATCTCGTTGAAAAGATACTTCTTTCTTAGCCCATGCCTCCTTTGCTTGTTCATTTACCATGTCTCCGATTTCTAGGTAGGCATCCCGAACATACTTATTCACCCAAGCCTCTTGCTTGTTTTCTTCTTCAAGAATTTTCGTGTTCACTCGCCATCTATTCCTTATGCCTAATTCTTGAGAAGTAGAGGTCAATATTTGTTTTCTAATGTACCGCAGCCTCTACGTTCTCCTTAATCGATGAGGTGACCAAGTCTAGTATAAGTTGGAAAGCACTCAAGCACGCAACCTTAAGACTTGTCACCTCTCGCTTTCGCTTCTACTTCGAGATGCAGACGCAGATGAGGATGGCTGAAAGGTGTTCTACTTCGATGGAGAAGATAGAGTTAGATCTATCTCCTCAATCGGTTGTTCTACTCCCTTCTCGGGCCAGTGGGGAATCTCGCACAATGAACTCCTTGTGTTGGCACCTCTCGATTCCACCGCCACCGGTACTCGCCGGACATCTCCTACTCCGCTTGTGACTCCCGTCAGATCCATCTCAAGCAGGCTCATGGCAGCACCTACCATCTCCTCCAGCTTACTTCCACTCCCTTCCCTTTGTCTCTGCTTTCCATCTCCTCATCTCCTTTTTCAATAACCTCCACTTCCTTCTCAACAACCTCCGTTTCCTTCTCACCAACTTCCGCTTCCTTCTCACCCTCTCCAACTCGCTTTCTCTGCCTCCTCCTCAACACTCTTCTCCTTGTCTCCTTCGTATAAAACAGCCTAGTTCCTTGATGGGGATCCTAGATAGACTCTTATGAGGATATAATCTATGAATTAATTTTCTATGAGAATCTCCTCGAAGGAACTAAGACCAACTTTCTTTAGGACTCGCTTTCTCCCAGTTGAAAGATTGTTTCCTCCGTGTTCTCGTATAAGGATTGCTGTCTCCTCAAAGGATCCTGCCATTATTCTTCTTAACAACCAGACATCTACCAATTCTTTGAGGGGTTTAGGCTCATCAATTAATGCAGACTCCTTCTTGATCAGTATATCTCTTTCCAAGGATGCGAAGAGAGACTTTAGTAGGACCTATTTCTCCAGACAGGTTGGGAAGATGAAGATATAGATTTAGTTCGGATGTTGATGAAGATAAGAATGAGAATGGATCATCTCGTGGTTTGGGTGGATGGTTGTGTTGGACTTTTAGGAGTGGGTCATTTTAGAGGCTCTAAGGCAATGACCACGTCTGCCTCTTCATCGCCAAAGTTGGGAGATGGTGGTTCAAGGTCTCAAGCATCTTTGGTTGAAGATGATGATGATGATGATTGTGCATCTTCTTGCATTCTTGCCCTAAGGATATTTCAACTCTTTCCTCCCGGCCCGAGGTCCCATCAACCTCACCGAGACACTTCCCTCGGGAAGCCGTCTTCTCATTCCTTTCCTCTTCCTCCTCTATTTCTTCCTCGGATGAGGATTCATCCTGCAACATTGTCTCCACCTTTTTGGACTTGGCTTTGACAGCTTTTCTTCTTGGGTGCACTGGTGTAGCAGAACATCCTTATCTCCTTCCGAGTCGAAAGGCCAAAGATCTTCTCATCTTTGGTAAACAGATCTTCGGCTTGGTGTACTTCTTTACCCCAACTTTCCAATTGAGGTTTTCGTCCCGGCTTCGCCTCCGGGATTAATGTAATCCTAGTCATCATGCTGGTCATTGTCTCCAGCGTCCACCTCAACCTCATCTCCGAGATATACTCCTTCAAAACCTCTTTCTTTCTTCGACTAGCCTTGAAAATAACAACCTAGCCCAGTTCACCCCTACACCATCAATAATCGCTCTTAAACAACAAATTTTTGGTTTTGTCACCCATCATGGCTTTGTTGCTCTCCCAAGATGAATTTGGTAAGTATCGATCAACAATCGCTATTTCCTCTTCAACATTGGTCATTTCAAATTCGTGGTGGTGTTACGATAAGACTTTCTCGCCATCACCTAAAACTTTCCAAATTCTCATCACTTTTGTAAGTGAACAGGGTTTATCCCTTCGGTGCTTAAACCAAAAATCTCACCAAGATCTTCTACGGTGACCACCACATTCTCCTTCTTTCCATCGGACGACCTCGAGACTCGAAAGAATTTGTTTTCATCGTAGCTGCGTGAGAAATTCAACCGCTAATCATCCAGTTGTTTTGTTCTTAGAAGGCTTCATCTTGCAATACTTGTTTAAGTCCTCTTGATTCCGTGAAGTTGTAGAATCTCAACCGATTCTGGATCTCGTGGTAGTATCCCAATTGACAAACATCTCGGACTTGGTTTTGTCTCTAATTTTTGCAAGATCATATTCGAATTTAACTTTTGGTTTCTTCTTATCCGCCATTGATGAGGATTTTTAAGCTTTGAGAGGGAAAAGAAAATTTGAGAGAGAGATACGTAAACATATTTTATGTACGTAAATAAAAATATGCACACGAACTCCTATTTATATGGAAAGAGAATGAATAAAATATTATAAATTCTCATTATTAATCGATAAAGTAAAAAGCGGGTTTTCGTGCCTACATAAATGCAATTATAGCTATTTATTCTGAAAAGTGTAATGAATAAAATATTAGTCATATTTAATATGTCACGCGTGGAACTGCTGACGATTCAAATATCATAAACCGCCTCCAATTTATTCGCGTGAATGTCACTCAACGTTTTCAAAGGTAAATTTAATAAAATTTCGGTCCGTAGTAACTTCTCCGACAAGAAGTAACTTATTTTCTTTATACTTTTCAACTAATTGGAGAGATAAAACTCGATAAGTGCTCTTTTATTATAAAATACTATAAGAAACCTTATCTTTTAGAAAATAATTTTAAAAGATCAACTGATTAAATTCATTATTGAATAATTAACACAATTATGATATTAAATCCACATATTAATTATGTGAACTAATATTCATAATTTTAACAAATAATTAAAAGAAATGCAAGGTTTGGAAATACTTCGTTATATTTCACCTAGCTGGATAGGTTTGTGTGTTTGTCTCGACTTTCGAACATCGATAAGCCGTACTCATCCTGTTTCTATGAAAGTTGTATCAGCTAGATTGGAAATTTCGATAACAAAAACACTTTGACATATTATTAGTAATACTTTTGAGTAAAATAGACAAGGTACACATACTCATCTGTTTTTAGATAAACATACAATTATTATATATTTGTTTGAATTACTCTATGTCGTATAAGAGAATATCAAGATAGTTAAGATCAATATATTAATCCTTGATTCTTGATTCCTTAAAGGAAATCAATGATATCAGCTTTGTGATTATCTATATGACTTTTACAAGTCGATACTTCTTTCTAGACATAGTAAAGAAAGCGAGAGAGACAAGAATTGAAATGCTTAAGAAACAGATTAAAGATTAACTAAAGATGCATTTAATAATCCTAATTCCACATAAATTCCATGAACCTTGTCTCTGCTAAAGGTTTTGTCAATGTCACCTCTTTGGAAATCTGTCACAATATCTTTTCTAGTCGATATAACCTTTTTCAACATGATCACAAATAAAGTGATGTCGAATATCCCCATGTTTGCATCTAGTATGTAAGATCGGGTTCTCGAGTAATAGCTATGACACTATTACCTATCACAAAAGATTGGGTATATCTCTAGTGATAATATTATAATCCCTTAGCCGTTGACTTATCCAGACATTAGCCGAGAACAACAACTTCCAACCGCCATATACTCAGCTTCAAGTAGTGGAAGTAGCTACAGAGGTTTGTTTCTTAGACAACCATGAAATCAGCTTACTTCCCGTAAATTGGCAAGTTTCGAAGTAGATTTCCTATCTATCTTGCTCCCACCAAAATTTAAATGCGAGTATCCCGACAACTCAAAATTATCATCGCTAGACACTACGAGTCCTACATTTATTGTATCTTTTAAGAATTTAAGAATCTTCTTAGCCGCTTCAAGATGACTCTTCTTTGGCTTTGCTTGAAACTGCATACGTACACCCACCGCAAAAGAAATATCAGGTCTACTAGCAGGTTAAGTATTTATAACGAACCTATTAGTCCCCGATATTCCATCTCGATCAATGTCTTCCCCCTTATCGTCTGGATCCATGGAGAAGTTTGTCATCATAGGTATCTTAACTTCTCGGCTGGTACCTATTCCAAACTTTTCAATTAGATCCTTTGCATATTTGGCTTGATTTATGAAGATCCCCTTCTTAGTCTATTTGACTTGAAGTCCAAGAAAATATGTCATTTCACCCATCATGGACATTTCAAATCTGTTTACATGAGATGACTAAATTCTTCACACAAAGATAGGTTAGTTGATCCAAATATAATATCATCAACATAAATTTGTACTAATAAAAGATCATTACCAAAATATTTTCTAAATAGATTTATATCTATCTTACCTTTTACAAAATAATTTTGAATTAGATAATCGAGACAAGGTATCATACCAAGCTCTTGGAGCCTGTTTAAGTCCATACAGAGCTTTCCTCAATCTGTAGACCTTGTCTTCTTTGACAAAGCACAGGGGCTACTCTACATAAACCTCTTCAGCTAAAATTCCATATAGAAATGCTGATTTTACATCCATTTGAAAAGCTTGAATCTTTTAAAATCGGCATAGGCTATGAACAATCTTATGGCCTCCGGATGAGCTACTTTGGTGCAAAGGTTTCACCATAATCAATCCCTTCGATTGTGAATAACCTTAAGCAACTAGTCGACTTTATTTCTAACCACAATATTGTTCTCATCCCTTTTGTTTTTAAAGACCCATTTAGTTCCAATGAATTTTTATGATGAGGCCTATTAACAAGCTCCCACACATCTTGTCTTTGAAACTGATTCAGTTCTTCTTGCATAGCATTAATCCAATTGGAATTAGTTAGAGCTTCAAGAATTGACTTAGGTTCAAGTAATGAAATATAACAACTGAACATACAATCAAGATTTAGTTGTGTCCTAGTCTGGACTCCAGAATCTAAATCTCCAATTATTTGTTCAATTTGGATGATAAGTCATTACCATTTTACTAGGGATGAAGACTTGTGCAAATATCTTTTTCAAATGATTATGTATTACCTTCATAAGCTTCTTCTGATTATACGGTAATGTAGTTGTCGATCACCAACTTTGAAGAACTTTTAGGCTCTTTTTCTTTATTTGAGTCTCGATTCTTCTTCCTCATCTCGAGTCTCGATTCTGGTCCATAGAACTTTCTTGTTGATCTTTTAATAGTCATCTTATCTAGATCATTTGAAATCTTCGTGATGTCATCTGCATCTCTAGACTCAAAAGTGGATTCAATCAAACACAACATGTGGTGTTTCTTCCACACACAAGGTTGTCTTATTAAAAACTCTATAAGCCTTAGACACGAGAGGAGTATCCTAAGAATATTCCATCTCGCAATCTTAGCATCAAAAGTTTTTAAATGAGATTTCTCATTGTTGTGAATGAAACACTTGCATCCAAAAATATGAAAATATGAAATTTTGGGTGATCTTCCCTTCCAAATTTCATAAGGGGTTTTACATTTCACTTTAACAATCGGACATCTATTTTGGATAAAACAGGTTGTATTAATGGCTTCTACCCATAACCTTGTGTGGAGTGTTGTACTCGGATGTCCTTGCAGCCTTCTTTTAGGGTTCTCGCTTTCTCCTTTCAACAACTCCATTTTGTTGAGGTGTCCTTGCGGTGATGTCTCGTGAGCTATATCATTCTCGGTAAAATAGTTAGTAACAAGTGTATTAAGGTATTCGGTACCTTTATCACTTCTAATTTTAACAATACTTAATCCTTTTTCATTTTGAATTCTTTTAAGAAATTCTGGAATCTTTGTCATAGTTTCATTCTTCTTGTACAAGAAAATAACCTGTAAATCTTGAGAAGTCATCTACAATTACCAAGGTATATTTTCTTCCACCAAGCCGAGAGGAGTGACAGGACCAAAAAGATCCATATGAAGAAGTTCCTAGAATCCTTTACGAAGAAGGACTATTTATTGTTTTAAAAGAAGTTTTAGTTTGTTTTCCTTTTTGACAAGCATCACGGACATGGTTCTTTGAAAATATCCTATCTGGGAGTCCTTTAACTAAAGATTTTCTTGTTATTTTGTTAAGAGTTATGAAGTTTAAGTGACCAAGACGTTTATGCCATAGCCAACTTAAATCATCTGAACTCTTCTCAACAAGACAAGTATCTTTAGGACAACTTTTGAAATTTGCAACATAAATATTACCTTATCTCGACTCCATCCAATAGTATATTTTCAATGAGACCATCTAAAACATAACATGCATTACAGGTGAATTTAACACTAAAAACCTTATCACAAAACTATTAAACAGATAAATGCATTATGTTTCAACCCTTCAACATAGTAAACCTCATTGACTTGAATATCACCAATTATCAAGGTTCCAACTACTTTGGTTAGCCCAAAATTGTTGTCTCCGAACATGACTCTTGGTTCATCTATAGTCGATAGTTAGAAAATAAATGCTTCTCAAAGGTCATATGTTTTGAACATCCACTTGTCAATGTACTGCACGACCTCAAGAACATCTCGCCCTTTCTACTATTCTTGTATCTTCCTACAATCACGGTTTCGATTTTAGGTACCCTTTGTAAGTTGGGTCCTTTTTGGTTAAGTTGATATTTAGGAATCCAAACAAACACATTTATATTCCTTAAAACCAGTGATTGAAGCTTGCATCCATATCTATCAACCAATATAAGACTATCAAGATCAAATCTTATTTAGCCGATCTTTTGTAATTGTCTTATATCTTGGTAAGAATGGATATGATTTGCTTATTCCATCAAAACTATTATACTTTGGATGAGATTTTGATTTAGTCTTTGGTTCAACCTTGGGAACATTTCTCTTCGTCTGTATTTTCTTTACTGAAATATTAGATGAGGTGATTTGTTCTTTAGGTTTCCAAGGACCAAATCTTGTTTCCTCCTTAGCTTTGGTAGCTTTGACAAAAACCCTTAGTTTTATAGGATCATCCTTTTTATTTCTATCAAAACCTAATCTTGTCTTATCACTAGACTTTTGAGAAATCAAGTTTTTATCTATTGTAGATTAAGTGTTACTAAGAAGTCCTAACTTGAGATTTAACTCTCGGTTAGTTCTCTTAAAACTCTAATTCTCTGAATAAACATTTGATAATTTAAGATTTAAAGAATTCAGTTCTTTTTCTAACTCAATAGTCTCTTCGGATGAAGAATTAGTGATAGTCTTAGGTGACATTTCCCTTGAATGAGCGGTCGATTTTTCACTAATCCTAGTATGACTTTCCTTGGTTACCCTAAGAATTTGATCCTTTAAATTTAAATTTTCAATCTCTATCTGTTTATAAGAAGATAGAGCAGTCTCGAATCTTTCAAAAGTTTATTAATAAGACTTGGATCTCGATTCGGATAAATTTTCACAATCATTATCGGAGGATGAGTAATAGTTTACCTCTTTAGCCATGAGACATATGTTATCATCGACCCAAATCCAGATGAAGATGAAGATGATGATGTTTCATGAACTTCTTCTTTTCAGCTAGAAGAGCTCTCGATTCGCATACTTCCCGCCACGTTTCTTTCTCTTTTCCTCACGTTCTCTTGTGTTAGCCGAGGACAATCATAACTCAAGTGACCAGGTTTATTGTAGGTATAACAAATATCTCCTCTATCTGATTTCGGACTACTTTCTCCATTTCGACAAGTGATCTAAATCTTCTAGTCGATCCTTTTTCTTTTCATTATCGAACCCTTTGCTTCTCTATCGGCTTGTAGTTCCTACGACTGATCTATCCCTTTCGATGGAGTGCAAGTGAATTGGGTGGACTTGTTACTTAAGAGGTTGGTTGAAGAAAAGGGGAGATTGACCTTTGACCCTATTATCGGTGCATGGACCTCGTCTACTATAGTAAGTCTTTTTAACAAAATTCTTGTGCTAGTCGAAGGAATGAACAAGGTTATAGATTGGAGTGTTGGGATGAAAAAATTCTCAAGGCGTAAGGGAATTTTATCAAAGGATGAAAAGATTGAGGGGATGCCAGATTCGGATGACGAGTCCGATGAGGCAAGGGATCGGAGGATTGGAGCAACAGTGAGGAAGTTGCGAGACACTGTTGAGCAAGACCTGCTCCCGCTTGAGGAGATAGCTGTTGTTGAAAGTCCTCCTCAGAGGAGAACCAAAAGAAGGGTGATTAATGCTTTCAAAAGAAAACAACCAGAAGAATCGTCTGTTGCTCCTTCAACTATTCCTTCAAAAGAAGTATCGAAGATGAAGAGGTAGAAGCCGAAGTTCCTCTTCAAAGAAGACCGAGAAAGAGGTCTCAAGGTCCTGAATCTTATGTTGAAGGATCTTCAAAAGCTGAAGGATCGGAGCAGCAGACGAGTCGGCAATGTTGTTACCAGAGGAGGTGCCTATCCTTGAGATAGCGGCTAAGCTTGGCCGAATTGAAGTGCCATCATCTCCAACCAAGGAAGGCTGCTCTATCACCCATTCGGGAAGAAGGTACAAGTTCTTCTTTATCTATTTCTTCATTATCCTCCTCGGCAATGAAGAGGTGTGCCCGGTGGCACCTCGAAACCTCTAAAACGACCCACAGTGTCCAAAATAGTCCAAACCACCACCCCGTCTGAACCAATTCCAACCATCACTCCAACCGAACCCGAACAAATCACCACCCCAGCCTGAACAAATCACATCTACCACTCCACCCACGTAACAACCCACCTCATCCCCCACTCAACAACCTCCATCCTCACCGCTCAAACCTCATCTCCCATTCCTATCCCGTAAAACCCAATCTATCCCACTCCCACAAGTCCAAACAAAGACCTCTCCTAACTCCATCTTACTCTTTTCTCCCAAATATCCAAATCTGATCCCCTACCCCTCCTCCACCCTTGTTGGTCCCGTTTAGTTGAGTAAGTTTAAGTAAAACTTGATCTAGCCTTCTAGGAAAAATCTAGAAGGGGGGTTGAATAGATTTTTCAGATTTTTACAAATCTTTCAAAATTTAATTCAAAACACCGTAATAACACAGCGGAAATCAAGATTAAACTCAACTTAATTCAGATCAAAAGTAAACCGATATTTTAGTTTTTACTTTAATTCTCAAGTTTATCTTTGATTGAAAAACTAGAAACCGAAAGAAACAGATAAGTAAAGAAAAGCAATAAAGAACACTGTGGTTTACGGTGGTTCGGATTATGAACAATCCTAAATCCTTGTCCTCCTTCAACTTGAAGAAGGGACTCGCTTACCACTTACTTACTTGCTTTCAACTTACAACTTACAATTCGTAAAGATCTTCAAATCTTCAATCTCCTAAATCCTTCTCTAAAATCTAACTATTACAATGTATATTGGACTTTGAAGATTACAAGTAAAATATTCTATAAACACTTAGAACTTTTTGAAAACTCTTTTGAAAAACTTGTGAATTGATTGAGATAGAAATCGAGTAGTGAATAATGTGTAAATCAAATTTGCATAAGTGATTTGAAAAATAAAAACTAGACCTATTTATAAGTCTAAAGACAGCTTAGTTTGTTAGTCGGTTCTAACATACCGAAACCGCTCAACAAACTTAATCTTGAAAACTCGCTTTGCTCTCACCGATTTATCCTACTCGTGGTAGCCGACTTGGTGAAGACTCGCTTTTCTTATTCTACTCACTTATCTTGACTTCGTCTCGAGCTCTTCAAAATCGTCTCTTGCGGGTGACTAGACTTGAGCTTATCTCTAGACGTCTTGTAACTCCTAGTCTTCACTCACTAGTTCAGTCCTTGACCTCGTCGATCAGCCTAGTACCAGACTTTGATCTTAGTTGTTCTTTATAGTCGCCTCTGCTCATCCGGGTTGATCTTATAACTCATCAAAACCTTCCTTGATCTAACAATTTTCCCCTTTTTGATGATGTTAAAACTATATAAAAAAACATGCTCATGGTGATGTTAGTCAAAGTTATTCAAGATAATCGATAGGCATATCATTACACATCTACACTTTAAATCAGATTTATTCACGTTTAAGCACTTAATTCACACTTAGAAAATTTTAAGAAAATATTTTTAAGTCTTAAGAATTTAGACTTAGTGAAAACTTTTAAACTTAGAAAGTTTTTAAGACTTAGAAAATTTTTTTTAAGAAAATTAAGTCCGAGATGAGAATTTACTCAGATGATTAATACTTAGAAAAATTTATGTTTTTCTCAAAACAGAAAATAAAGTATCAAAATTAAAACAAGTAATTCGGATAGGTTCCAAATATCTCATTCACATAAAGAGCACATTTACATATTTACAAATGGATCGATTAAAAGATAAAAGATAAGAAAATTTAAGGCTTATCTAATCTGGCCCATCTATCCTTCTCTCGGGAGCCGCATCGATCGAATATTCTTGTTCTCGGCTCAATCTCCTTTGGATAAGTCAACTTCATCTCGATTAATCCCGTAATTAATAGTTGATCTCGATCCACTCCTTGTCGATTGAGCCATCATCATTCAGCTTGATTGGAATGGATGAGTAGCCTGAGCACCAAATCCACGTTGTACCATTCATCTCCTTCATCAATTAGTTTCTCGTACAAGCTTGGATTCTCCTTCTCCATCCACCATGCCATGCTATCGTTTCATTCTCGATGATGCTCCGACTCCTTTGCGTATATACCGTAAGAAGGTTCATTTTGCCTCATACTTCATGTACTCGGCCGCCTAAGCCGGATGCGCAATCATCTTTGGAGGGGAATTGGTTCTTTCCAGAGGCCTCGACCCACGCCGTGTCTGCTCCTCCTCCGATTGCTGGGACTACCCACTTCTTCCGGGATCTCACAAAGATCCTCGCCAGCTTCCTTGGCAGACTTGATCTCTCTCTTAGCTTCCTCCGGCCATAGTAGACATTCTCCGCCTTTATCCGCCTATCTCTTTCTACCTCGATCCTAAGCCGCTCACCTGATTTTTCAAGAGGTCTTTTTCCAAAGACTTTGGACATCGGGCTCGTCTGACAAAGCGACGAGACTCTCTCCAGCTCCTTCTCCTTTCCTTTCTCAGCTATCACCAGCTCTTTGCTCTAGCTCGCCTTCAGCTTCACTTTGGCTTTGGCCTCCTCCTTTCTCTCCCGATTTTAACCATAAATCTCAGATTTCAGCTCACCTCCTCCTTCTTCTGGCCTCGCTCATACGCCCTTATCGCTTCCTCTATCTGCTCGATCCTTATCTTCAGGCGGTGAGCTCGCCTCGTTTGGCCGGCCGTTGATAGCTTGATCTGGTTGAGCTCGGCTTTAATAATGTTCACATCTTCCCCTTTTTAACATCATCAAGTAGCATAGCAAGCAGTTCCTTGATAATGGTAAAATAGGTGGAAGCCGAGGTTTGATTTCTTACGATCTCATCACCAGGATTTGATTATCGCTTAGACTTGGCTTTTCAGCTCACCCACCTCCTTCTTAACCTCAGCCAATTCTTCTTTCATGCACAATTTTACGTAATCGAGTTAGAAGATAAGAGATTACCTCGATGCTTTAAGCATTTCTTCCATAGTGACACCGATGTAATCCACGATGTCTGCAGCTTTTGATGTAAGCATCTCGAGTAAATCTGCCTCGACTCTCTTCTCCACTGGTTGAGGATAAAAGAGAAGGTGGATCCTAGCCGCCGGGAGGGATGGCAGGAGAGACTTCGACAGCCCAAGACGACCTCGCAGATGGTTGAGGAGCCGCTTCTTCAAATAGAATGGAAGAGATGGAAGTGATCCCAACAGACTCCAACACGCCTTTCTCCCATGAGATGAGGTTATCCCAGCCAACCTCTTCCGTAAACATGCTCATCTCTTCTAGGTCTCCGGCCCTCAGGTGATGGACCACCAAACTTCAATAGATTCCTTCATTACTTCAGTGGTTGAACTGAATTTCAGGAATAAGCTCGCCAACCTCCTTTGGGCATCCGATCGAAGAGAGAGCTCAAAGCTCCCCATAGATCCATCCGGTTTGGGGGTGTGTATTGGGCTAATTTGGGAAGATGGGGTGGGATATTTGGTGGAGAGGAAGTCTAGGAAATCAAATGGTTGAGTGGAGGTGGGAGGAATTTACGGGATTGGGGGATGAGGTGGGAGGTGAAGTGGTGGATGGTTGAGTCGAGATGATTTCTGCTTTGGACTATATCGAGAGTAGGCTGTTCAAGAGGCTCAAAAGTACTAGCATGAGATACTTCTTCATTGCCTAGGTGGGATGGTGATTTTTCGGATGAGGAGATGTTAGAGGATGTACTGCCGAGACCTTTCAGCCAGATGTTGTCCGTTCCGAGCTTGGCTCCACCAAGACATCCGCCTCACTGCTATTTCCAGAGTAGTAGCCTCCTCTTATAATAAGCTTGAGGGAGTTGAAGATGACTCTACTCGGTCGATACATCTGCAGCTTTTACCAGCCTCCTTCTCGTCCTCCTCTGGAGTGGAACATTAGGTCTGGCTTCTTCTATTATGATGACCTCTGGTTCCACTCGATTGTTTCTCACTGGCTGCCCCTCGTATATCAACCTCGGCTGTTGGTGCCTCACCTCGGGTACATTGCCTCCTTGTACCTCGGCTGCTTGTCTTGGGACCACTGCAGCCGCCGCCTCATTCCTTTGTGCCCGTGCCTCGCCTCGATTCGTCATCCAAATCTGCAACCCACCAAGTCTTTCATTCTTCGTCTGAGTCCTTTTTGTTTCGAATATTTTCTTGCCTTCTCACGATTGCACTCTCTTATTTAACCCTTTCCATTAGTACTGTGATCTTATTGAATGCACTCACGCTGATCGAGCAACCCAATCTCCATCATCGGATTGTATACCAACCTAGCCTTTTCCTCCTTCAACCTTCTAAACAAGAACTCCACCTGGGCCTACCCCCGACTCCATCGTAAATAGCTCGCATACAACATAGCCTGGATTTTGTCACACTATCATGAGAACTCTGATCTCCCAAGATGGATTTGGTCACTATCGTCATTAGCAGCCTATACTTCCTCCTCGAAGATGCTTTTAAGATCTCTCCTCGTCCCTCCGTAAGTAACCCTTGCAAAAATATCAAATGACTGCTTCCCATTCCTCTTCCTTGTAACTCAATGGATTTACTCCATCCGCCGTGGTATCAAGAATTCGGGCCACGTTCTCCTTGGTAAATTCTAACCGAGTACCTTCTACGAGTATCGAATCCATTTTCATGAATTCACTATTCGCGAAATTCCGCCCCAATGAAATCCATAGTTTTATTTTTCGCAGATTTCATTGAGCGAATCCACGCAGCCTCGATGCCTCCAAGTAATCCTAGAATCTCGCCGGATTCTCTATCTCGAGTTATATCAAAATCAACGTACATCTCTCGCTTTGAGTTTGTGTTTAATGACCTCGGTGTTCATCTTGAATTCAATTGGATGCAGCTTATATAAGTGGGGGTTTTGGAGTTTGAGAAGAAGTGGAAGCCATTGAGTAAATTTTTAAGAGAATGAATTGCAAAGAAATTTTTTAATAAGGGAAATATGAAAGTGAAACTTTGAAACGATGAAGGTAAGTTTTTAAACGAAGAAGAGAGAGAGGGAAAGTTGGGAAGATGATACGTGGCATGATCTTAGAAATTGAATTTTAACCGTTGATTAATGAAAGCGCGTGTAAAATATCAACGGCTTAGAGAGAAAACCGCCAATTCAGGCGCGTGGCATAAACGCTGCCTTGAATTGTGTAAAAGTAACCATTTATCCTACGGATTAGACGACTAATAGGTTTGCTTTATACAGAGGTAATTAGTATACCCGACGTAAGCTAAAAATGCCTTTCTTTGCAAATAGGTTTCCTATTTCAGATCGGATTTTTATCGACTTGGTTAAAAAGTGACCTTGTCTTGTATCTTGAAAAAATTCCTTCTAGTCCGATTTTGAAAAACACAAAATTTTAATGCAAGACTTAACATAGTATTTCAATTTAGTCAATTATGCAGTTATTTTGAAATAAGCAGACTTAAGAAAGTTATTTGGGAACAACAGTTTTTGAGGAAAGTGCAACAAAAAAATGAGGTGTTTTTCTGATTGAAGAGTTCTAGACTTAAAATTGGTACACTGTTCTCGCAAATAAACTCATCAAAACTATTAGTAGTGAGGTAGATCATATAGGGTGCGTAGATAGTCATCTGCTTTTCAAGAAATCGTGTGACTATTGTGCCCTAGTCTGATTTACCAAATGTCGATAAGAAATCATCATGTCGATAAGGTCAATATGACTAATCCTTGATTCTTGATTCCTAAAAAGGAAATCAATGATATCACCTACCCGATTGTCCTTTGACTCATATCTAGTCCGACAATTCTTTCTAGACATTGATTTAAAGAAAAGAAAGAAAGAAATAAGGAAAATAATTAACGAAGCAAGCAATGATGATAAAAATCAGCCAAAGATGCATCAAGTAGTCCTAATTCTAAACACAATTCTTTAAACCTAGTCTCACCTAATGGTTTTGTAAGAATATCTCGATCTTTGTGATTTAGTGGCTATCTTTTCAAACAGATTGTAAGTCATTGCTATTGCACTATTACTATCACAAGAAATAGGAACAGCTTGATGTTTGAATATTATAGTCTCTAAGCCATTGACTAATCCAGAGAGGAGTTGAGAGCAACAACTTCCACCGCCATGTATTCACTTTCATTGTGGAGGTGGCAACAGATGTCTGCTTCTTAGATAACCAAGAAATTAATTTGTTGCCTAAGAATTGACAAGTTCCTGAAGTGGATTTCCTATCAATCTTGCAACCCCCAAAGTCTGAGTCCAAAAACTCGCCACCAAAGTTGTCATCACCGGGTACCATAACCCAACTTGCAACCTTTGAGATATTTAAGGATTTTCTTAGCAGACTCAGGATGAAGTTTTCTTGGGATTAGATTGGAATCTTGCACATACCCCAACCGCAAAGGCTATGTCGGCCTATTTGCGGTGAGATAGAGAAAGGATCCAATCACCCACGATACTCCGCTGCATCCGTGGGTATCCCCTGCTCATCCGAATCCATAGAGAAGTTAGTTGCCATAGGTATTTTAACTTCTCTACTAGTAGTCATCCCAAATTTCTCAATTAGGTCCTTAACATATTTAGGCGATGTATAAAAATACCCTTACTCATTTGTTTAATCTGTAAGCCTAGAAAATATGTTAATTCGCCCATCATTGACATTTCAAACCTATTTTTCATGAGAATACTAAAATTTTCACATAATTTCAGATTAGGTGAACCAAAAATTATGTCATCTACATAAATCAACTAACAAGATGTTACCATCTACTTCCTTTCTAAACAGAGTTCTATCTATCTTACCTTTTGAAAAATCATTTGATGTCAAGAAATCGAGATAAGGTATCATACCAAGCTCGGGAGCTTGTTTCAGTCCATATAGAGCTTTGTTGAGTTTATAGACCTTGTTATTGATCTTAAACCCAGTGAGGTTGCTCCACATAGACTTCCTCAAGTAACACACCATTAAGGAAAACAGGACTTAACATCCATTTGAAAGACTTTGAAAGATTTATAAGCAGCAAATGCCAAGAAGCCTTATTGCTTCTAATCTCGCAAGCTGGAGCATAGGTTTCATCATAGTCTATCCCTTCGATCGGTGAGTAACCTTGAGCTACCAATCTTGCCTTATTACGAACAATAATGTTGTTCTCATCCTGTTTTGTTTTTAAACACCCACTTGGTGCCTATAATCTTTCTATGTAAGGGTCTTTCCACTAATTCCCAAACATTTTGCCTTTCAAACCGATGCAGCTTCTTCTGCATGGTTGTTATCGATTTGGATACGATAGAGCTTCCTCAATAGACTTAGGTTCGAGAAGTGATACATAACAGTGAGCAGACTTTCGAGTCCAAAGCATCATTCGTGTATGTACACTACTCGATGGGTCTCCAATAATGCAGTCGGATGGATGATAGCTTCTCATCCTCTTGCCTATTTGAGTAGAAGAGTCCTCATCTTGAGATTCAGCATGCAACTCATCTCGACTCTACTCGAGCCGACGTTCCCCCTTCATCTGCCGACCCCGCCGATCACCGATGTCAAGGGTGTCTCCTCAAATGGGTCTCGATTAGAAGTTGTCTTCGACTATCGGATGGGGATTCTTCTTCATCTGAATGCGAATCAAGACTAGGTAGATAGACTGTTCTATGTTTAGTTTTGGTTAGTTCAATCTTATCTAGACCTTTAGAAATTTGATTCACTTTATCCGGGAAGGAATACAATTCATCAAAGACCACATGAGGGTTTCCTCCACACAAAGAGTTGTCTTGTTGAAAACTCTAAATGCCTTGGAAGTGTTAGAATATCCCAAGAATATTCCATCACCTTTAGCATCAAAAGTTCTCGCTTTAGATTTTACATTGTTATGGATGAAACATTTACAACCAAAAGCTCTAAAATATGAGATTCTTGGAATCTTACCCTTCCAAATCTCATATGGAGTCTTACCCTTGTTTTTAACAACCAGACACTGCTGCAGGTATAACAAGCCGTGTTGATGGCTTCACCCTAACTCGTGAGGGGTTTCATACTCGGCTAACATGCTCCTGTCGCTTCCTTTAAGGTTCTATTCCTTCTTTCAACCACTCTATTTTGTTGAGGAGTTCTTGCTGATGATGTCTCATGAATAATTCAACACTCGGTGAAAAAGTTAGATAAACAAGAATTTAAAAATTCAATGCCCTTATCACTCCCGATTTTAATAATATTAACACCCTTCTCATTTTGAATCTGTTTGAACATATCAGGAATCTTATTTACAGTTTCATTCTTTTTGAAAAGAAATATAACCCAAGTATATCTAGAAAAATCATCTACCACAACAAGAGTATATTTCCTTCCACCGAAGCCGAGAGGTGAAACAGTCCAAACAAATCAAGATGAAGTAGTTGTAATACTCTTTTAGATGATGAGGTGTTAATACTCTTAAATGAGTGTCTAGGCTGTTTACCTTTTTGACAAGCATCACATTTCAGATCAGCGGTAAAAAGTTTCTCGGGTAATCCCTTAACAAGATTCTTCTTAGCCAGCTTACTAAGGGTCTTGAAGTTCGATGACTAAGCCTCTTGTGCCATAGCCACCGAGGTCATCTCCACCCTTAGCTATCGACAAGTATCTTTAGGACAACTATTAAAGTTGGCCACATAAACATTACCATGTCTCAAGCCGAGTTAGAAGTACCTTGTCTCGAGGAACTATCTAAGATATCACATTTATCTTAAGAAAATTTTACAAGGAAACCTTTATCACAAAGTTGGGAAAGCAGAGATAGCAGATTATGTTAAAACCTTCAACAAAATATACCTCGAGATACCTGAATATCCTTGATAATCGAGTACCTACTCCTTTAGTTTGTCCACAATTATTGTTTCCAAATAATACTCTAGGACCATCAATGTTCTGGAAATTTGATAGTAGCTTCTTGTTATAAGTCATATGTTGTGAACAACCACTATCTATGTACCATATAGAAGCTAAGATCTCTTCCTTGAGTGATGATCCTGTGAATCCTGAAAAAGCAGATTAATTATAAGGTACCCTAGTGATCTTGGGTCCTCGAGGGTCAAACATCACTTTAGGTAACCAGACAAATATCTCATTTTCTAATAAATCAGGACTTGAGTTGTCTACCAAATCTGTCTACAATTATATCATATGAAGATGACAATTTATTGTAATCAGTATTTGGTAATCTTCTTAAACTTAGGAAAAGTAGGATAACATCTGCTTCTCCCATCAAAAGGACTATAATAAGAATTTCTTCTTGTCTTAGTTCTTGAAATTCTCTTGATACGATAAGGAGTCCTCGGCTGAATTTTTGTGTTGGTGGGAGATGCGATCCTTATCTAACTAAGTGGTTTCCAAGGACCAATTCTAATCTCTTTTGAGTTTTCAGATGCCTTCACAAATTTCCTAGGTTTTGAACATCCGATTTATTATTCCTATCATAACCAAGGCCTGTTTTATCATGGGATTTTTGAGAAGTATTAAAGATGTGATCTATTGCTGATTGTGAATTATTAAGTTGACTTATTTTGAAGACAAGCTTCTCATTATCTTTCTTAATTAATTCATTTTCAACACGAGATCATCTCAAATTTGTCTTTTAAAGATTTCAATTCATTCTCTAGTCTTTCGCATAAGGTGGTCGATGTACTAGCCTCTGCACAGGTTAAACATTCCCCCTTGAATGTTTCCTCGATTCTCGAGTAGTTTACCACCGCTTGCCTTTGGCTAGAATGCAATTTGATCTTTTAAAGTCAAATTTTCGTCTCTAGCTGTTTATAAGCAACCAATGACATCTTTAAATCTTTCAATAATACTTGAATAATAGTTTGATCATTATCTCAAACAGATTTATAGGAATCATTATCCGAAGAAGAATAATAAACTACCTCTTTAGCCATGAGACAAACTTCATCGTCCGATCCAAAATCGGATGAGGATGATGATGATTTTCTTGATTCCTTTTCTTCACGAGAAGAGCCCTTTGATATGCAAATCTCCTGTCTCTCTTTTCCCTTTTCTCTTCCATTTCCTTAGGAATCAGTGAGAACAATCATACCAAGTGTCCTCGGCTTATTGCAAGTGTAGCAAGTGTCACTCTTATCTCGATTTAGGGCTAGAAGGATTTCTCTTAACAGGGATCCGAATCTCCTTGTCTGCTCCTATTCTTGTCATCATCTGCTGAGTCATCTTCCTTTCTTCTTGACTTGGATCTAAATCTGTCCTTTCCGCAAAACCTCAATTTATTACACTTAAACTTCATTCTTAATTTGTCATACCTTTTGGTGAGCAACGCCATCTACTCCTTTAGAGATAGATCGGCTCCTACAGATTCACTGTCGTCTTGTCTTCTTTGTTGACAAAAGCAACAGATTTGGATGAGGTGCTTGACTCCATCTCATCTTCCTCATCTTCTATCCGAATGTCATACTCTAAAGCTTTAAGATGAGAAAATAAGGTATGATGAGTAATAGAAGATAAATTTTGGGTTGCTTTAAGGATATTAGACTTTTCTCTCCATCTCTTGGTCAAAGATCTCAGTATCTTATTATTGATCTCCTTTTACGTATAGCTCTTTCCCTGCATCACCGCTTTGTTGAGAAGATTTGTTAATTTCACATCTAGCCGATCTCTTTGTTTCATTCTCCTTCATCTTGAAGGTATCAAAAGCATGTAATACAGATTGCAGCTTATTCTCTTTCACTTTTTCAATCCAGTCTTTACTCGAGTTTCAATGATTTCAGTCCTAGCTACCCGATCTAGGTTGTGGATTTTCCTCTCATCACTTGTCGATTCGAGCTCTTTTTCTATTGTCGACCCTTGATTCATGATTCGTGCCATTGCTGGTGCCTCCATGATAAAATTTAATAGGTCCTTCTTCAAGAACCTCCTCCATCCTATCATGGATAGCCTTGAGATGATTTTCGATCCCGAAGTTTCCAATAATCATATTCTTCGATTGAAAATTCAGGTAGACTCACGAATTTCTTGTTCTTGCCAGATGACATGATGAGATAAGACAACAACAACTTACACATCGATTAGTAGCAAAGTTAGTGAAATTAAGGAGATGAAGATAATCATGAACAAACTTGAGAATCTTGGTTAAGACCTAAAATCAATATCGTAACAACTTAACACCGCTTCTAATACCACCTGTTGGTCCCGTTTAGTTGAGTAAGTTTAAGTAAAACTTGATCTAGCCTTCTAGGAAAAATCTAGAAGGGGGGGGTTGAATAGATTTTTCAGATTTTTACAAATCTTTCAAAATTTAATTCAAAACACGAGAATAACACGGCGGAAATCAAGAATAAACTCAACTTAATTCGGATCAAAAGTAAACCGATATTTTAGTTCTTACTTTAATTCTCAAGTTTATCTTTGATTGAAAAACTAGAAATTGAAAGAAGCAGATAAGTAAAGAAAAGTAATAAAGAACACCGGGGTTTATAGTGGTTCGGATTATGAACAATCCTACATCCACTCTCCTCCTTCAACTTGAAGAAGGGACTCGCTTACCACTTACTTACTTGCTTTCAACTTATAGCTTACAATTCGTAAAGATCTTCAAATTTTCAATCTCCTAAATCATTCTCTAAAATCTAACTATTACAGTGTATATTGGACTTTGAAGATTACAAGTAAAATGTTCTATAAACACTTAGAACTTTTTGAAAACTCTTTTGAAAAACTTGTGAATTGATTGAGATAGAAATCGAGTAGTGAATAATGTGTAAATCAAATTTACATAATTGAAAAATAAAAACTAGACCTATTTATAAGTCTCGAAAAGACAGTTAGTTTGTTAGTCGGTTCTAACAAGCGAAAAGCTACTCAACAAACTTAATCTTGGAAATTGCTTTGCTCCTCACTGATTTATCCTACTCATCTGCGGTGACTTGGTGAAGACTTGGTTTTCTTATTCTACTCGGCTTATCTTGACTTCGTCGAGCTCTTCAAAATCGTCTCGCAGATGATTAGACTTGAGCTTATCTCCAGACGACTTGTAACTCCTACTCTTTAGTCGACTAGTTCGAGTCCTTGACCTCGTCTAATCGGCCTAGTACCGACTTTGATCTTAGTTGTTCTTTATAGTTATCTGTTCATCTGGGTTGATCTTTTAACTCATCAAAACCTTCCTTGATCTAACAACCCTCTCAAGAAACTATCTCCTCCTCCTAATCGAGGATGAAGACAATGACCTTAGCCAGCCGATTGCCATCTCTTCAATCTTCACCAAAATGGAGAAGGAGATGAAAACAACCTTAAAAAGAAGATGAAAAAGAGAACAGGAGAGAGAATGGTGGAAGCTATTATAGAGACGATGATAACAAGTATGAGGGAAGTCGAGGTAACCCTTACTGAAAAAATCACATCCTTGACTAACTATTTCTTAGCCGAGAAGGTAAAGGCCTTAGAGGAGGAGATGAAGGGGCTAAAAGGCTAGGTGTAGGAGTATAATGGGATGGTGGTGAATGAGCTAGCCACTGGACAAGTCTCGACTTCGAGTGAAGTGTAATGATACGAACATCAAAGACAGACTTGTCCAATGAAGTTAAAAAGGGGAAAGGGCGGTGAAGAAAGAAGTCAAGCCCTCACATCCGTTGTAGAAGAGACAAGGAGAGATCTGGGCACGAAGGCCAACACGGTGATCTGGAGGCAGCCAAGGAGGATGTCGAATCATGTCCGATGAATCGGCTGCTCTCTCCGAGGGTAAGTCACCAAGGAGACGATGAGGAAGGATGAAGCAAGGAGGAAGAAAGAGGAGGAGAAGAGGTTAGAGAAGCTCTTGGCCAGGCTTAAGGAAGCTTATCAAGCGAAGGCCAAGGGCAAAGGAAAAAGGGTAGCGGTGATGAGCCCAAATCAGCCGACATCAACTCGAAAGCTGCTACCAAAGGCAAAGGGAAGCGAGAAGCTGACTTTTCAAACCTTTTCGAAGAACATATCAAAAGAATTAGACGCGAAAAGGAGTTCTTCGGGAAGAAGGAGAAAAGGAGGCTGAAGAAGTTGGAGAAGGACTCCAACGTCACTGGAGCAAAGCCGAGAGGAAGTGGCTTGTTCAAAGCCAAGGAGGTGTAAGCTTGGACCCTACCACACCACGTCGCCTCCGAAGATGGTGCATGGACAATATGAGAAAGAATACAGAGAGAAGAACACGGATGCCATGTGGATGTATTTCGGTACATCCTCAAAGCTCTAGGGGCAACTCGATGAGATCCGGACCTCGCTTGGCATGAGTGGATCGAGAAGGTGGACGAGGACTTCTACCGTCTACTGCTCGTGGAAGCCGATGTGGAGTTTAATGTCAACTCGATCGCTGACCTTCGAGTATGCAGTCCCGGCCAAGAAAGTCAATGGGACCCTTGACCTAGATTGGGTCGGGGGTATTGTTCAAAGGGTAGAGGCTGAGTCCGGAGGATGACCTAAAGCAGCTTCGGAGGAGGGTGTTTGGATGGTTGCTAGTGCCGAAAGCTGACCGTTGGGATGTCTAGATAAGATCAAGTTTCTTTTCTTATTCCTCTATCTTATACTCGTATCAAAATGTAAATCAGTAAAGTTGTGAATATGAATGAGATTTGGTGAACTTATCCGAACTACTTTATCTTATGTTTAAAGTTTCTTTCTTTTTCTAAGAAAACTTAAAAAAATTCTAAGTGTTAATCATACTGAGAAAATTTCTATCTCAGATCAAAATTTTCTTAAACTTTTTCTATGTCTTAAAACTTAAAATTCTTTAAAATTTTTCCTAGTGTCAATAATACGATAAAACTTCTAAAATTAAATTTTCTTAAAATCCTTTTAAAATTTTCTAAGTATGGAAGTTGTTTTATTGTGAAAAATTTCTAAAGTATGAATTAGTGCTCTTATGTGAACTTATCTCGAGTAAAAAGTCCTTATGTGATTAAATGTGCTTATCTCGATTATCTTGAATAATCTTGACTAACACCGCTTGTGAGTTTGCTTCTTTCTTGTAGTTTTAACTTCATCAAAAAGGGAAATTGTTAGATCAAAGACTTTGGTTTTGATGAGTTAAAATGTACTGACTAGAACTAGCTCATGTAAATAAGATGACCATGAGTATGTATAGAACAAATTTGAGGTAATGAACGATAGTACTAGGCCGATTAGACTAGAGTGAAGCTAATGAGGTCAGCTGAGGATGAGAAAGAGAAGGTCATCTCAAGACGGTCTTGAAGAAGTCATTTGTTGGAGAGAATAATGAAGAGCTCAAGACGAGGTCAAGACCAGCTGAGTAGAATAAGAAAGACGAAGTCTTTACCAAGTTAGCAGCAGACAACTAACTCGAGATCACCAAGGTAAGACAGTTTTCAAGATAATATTGTTAAACGGTTTTTAGTTTGTTACAACAAACTAATCTGTCTTACGAACTTATAAATAGGAGTAAGCACGATTCCAAGAGAACTCTTAGCACTCGTAATTACGATACTCACAATTCTCAAAGCACTCACAAGTTTCTAAAGAGTTTTCCATAAATTTCTAAGTGTTTGAAGAACACTTCCCTATATATCTTCAAACACATTCTCGCACCGTATCTTTCTAATTTCTAGATAGATTGATAGTGTGAGGATAAAGTGAAGAAGAAGATCTTCAAGTTGTTGTAATTGTAGTCTCTCCGGTAAGTAAGTAAGTGAGTAAGTAGCGAGGCCCTTCTTCGAGTTGAAGAAGGAGAGTGGATGTAGGATCATTTTGATTTGAACCATTATAAACCTTGTGTCTTTTACTTTCTCGAATTTATTTTTCTATTGATATTAAACAAATTATTCTCAGATTGCTTTAGATCTTTATCAATAGATTGAGTATAAACTATTTCCGCTGATTGTCTCAGCATTTCTTGAATTGATAATCTGAATTTTTGGGAAAAATTGAGATAATCTATTCAACTCCCTCCCCTTCTAGATTATCTCTAGGAGGAGTACTTAGCTGCTCATAATTACTCAATCTCGGGACCAACACTTCATGTAGTGAGGCATTTGTTCCAATGCGTTGGCAAAAGGGATATTGATGTGGATCTTTTTGAAGATCTCTAAGAATTTAGCAAACTTTTCCTCCATCTTTTGCTTCATATACCTTCTTGGGAAAGGGGGTGGGATTGGTGTCTTTGGCACTCCCCCAACGATCACAAGGGACATGTTATTCTTTCTCCCTCAACTCCTTGGCCAATTTTCACTTAGGGACTCGAGTTGAACATTCACCTTTTTCAAGCACTTTTTCTTTCTTCCTTGTTATTGCTTCTTCCTTCTCCTTCATCATTCCCTTTTCCTCATCATCTTCATTTATCTTTTCAAACTCATTTTTCTCTTCTTCATCAACCTCTTTGTTCTCATAAGAATCACCACTTTCAAGCTCCCCATCTTTTGACATTGAAGGTCCATCATACTTGGTATCACTCCTCAATTGAATTCCCTTGCATTGCTCTCTTGGGTTCACTTCGGTATTGGAAGGAAAGTTCCCCTTGTTTTGCATATTACCCAAAGTGTTAGGCAATTGACCCATTTAAAACTCAAGGGTCTTGAGTTGATTCCCATATTAAGCAATTTGACTCCCAAACAAACCTTCCATTTTATCAAGCCTTGCTTCCATTTTACCAAACCTTGCTTCAAGTCTAGCATCTTTCTCCTCGGTTTTCTTAATCAACATAGCTAACAACTCATCCGTAGAAGGCTTCCCTCTCCATTGGGTGGTTTAGCACCGAGATCAAATCCGGGTGGGAATTATACGCGGCCTTCGGATTAGAATATGAAAAGTTTTCGTTCTTTCAGAAATTTGAGTTATAAGCATTGTTACCTTGAGCTCCTTATTGGAAAGAAGATGGACCTCCTTGTTGATATGGTGGTCGGTTTGCCCTTGGGTGAATTATCCTTGCTTCCTCCTTGATACCCTTGTTGATAGCCTCCTTGGGGTTGTCTACCCATATACTTCACATGGTCCCACTTGACCAAGAACTTGCTCTTCTTGCATCATTGGAGGTGGAGGAATATCTCTTTGTTGATTTGTGGTAAGTGAGCTCACCTTATCGATTAAAGTTATCATCATTGACTTCATCAAGTCTGCTTGCTCCACATTAGCTACTATTTGGTTAGGGCCTTGATGAGTGTTCCATTGTAAAGCATTATTTGCTACTCCATCTAAAATCTCAATAGCCTCTTGTGAAGTTAAGAACAAGAAATCACCCTTAGCACAAGCGTTCAAGTGGAGTTGGGCCGCTTCATCCACTCTACAATAGAAAAAAACATATTATTTGTTCCTCCAGAACCCGTGTTGGGGACACAAAATTTTCAGGTTGTTGAATCGCTCCCAAGCATCCTTAATGCTTTCCTTAGGCTTTTGTTTGAAACCAGCTATTTCGCTTTCTTGCTTGGACGGTTCTAGATGGAGGGTAGAACTTAAGCATGAACTTGACACATCTCCTCCCATGTATGCACAGTCCGGTGGTATTGTTTTGCTAAGCCATTGTTTTGTCTTTCCCGTAAGAGTAAATGAAAAAATCGTAACTTTTTAGCATCTTCGGAAATACCATTGTATTTCATTGTGTCCGCTAGCTCCAAAAATCTATCCAAGTGCTTGTGAGGATCATCGATCCATCCCTTCCCTTGAATTGGTTCTCCATTAAAAGCTTAATCATGGGTGCAATTTCAAAATTATTGGTGTTAGTCCCTAGATTGAGTGATTTAAAAGAGTTCAAATAAACCTTCCAGAGATAATCTAGAAGGGGGATTGAATAGATTATCTAAATTTTTCACAAAATTCAGATTCTTACTTTAAACTAAAATTGCAATCCCCAAAATCAAAGATGTCAGTGAAACAAATTTATACTCAATCTATAGAATTATATCTAAAGCATCTGAAATGATTTTAGCCAATTTGTAAGGAATCAACAGAAATTAAATGTAGAAAGTAAAGAACATAGGATTTATAGTGGTTCGGATCAAAAGATCCTACATCCACTCTCCTTCTTCAACTTTGAAGAAGGGACTCAACCTTCTTACTTACTTGTCTCGCTTCGTTGATTACAATTTACAATGAAGATGTACTTGCCGTCTCGATTCTCCTTCAATCTATAAATCTATCTAACAAATCTAAGATTACAAAGCAAGTGCATTGATTTGAAGATATACAGGAAGTGTTCTTTAAACACTTAGAAAATATAATAAGAATGTGATTTTGAAAGTTAGTGTGTGCCTTTAGATAATTTGAGCTTTTGAATGAGTGCAAAAGTTCTTCTAAGAACTCGTGCTAAGTCCTATTTATAAGGTCAGAAGATGGTTAGTTTGTTGTAACAAACTTAAAACCGCTTAACAAACCTTTCTTTAAAAGCGCCTTGACCTCGGTGATCTTAAGTTAGTCGTCTGTCTTTGACTTGATGAAAACCTGCCTTTCTTATTCTACTCAGCTGGTCTTGACCTCGTCTTGAGCTCTTCATTAATCTCTCAAATAGATGACTTTTTCAAGACTGTCTCAGGATGACCTTTATGCTTCCCGATCTCGGTGACTTCATTCATCTCACCTAGTCCGATCACTTAGTGAAATGTACTACTTGAGCTTGATCAATACAATTTCAGCTGGTCATCCTATTTTTACATGAGCTTGTCTAACCTATACATTTAAACTCATCAAAAATAAAACCTCGATATAACAATTTCCCCTTTTTGATGAGGTTAAAACTACAAGAAAGAAAAGAACTCACAAACTGGTGTTAGTCAAGGTTATTCAAGATAAGCAGACAAGCATACTAAGCATATAAGCACTTTTCAATCAAATAAGTTCACATAAGAGCACTTATTCGCACTTAAGAAAATATCCACACTTAGAAAATTTTTAAGAAATTTTGTTTTTAAGGTATAAAGTTTTTATCAAATGATTATCACTTAGAAAAATTTCTTGAAAATTTCTTAGAAAGCTAAAAAGAACTTGAACTTGAAAAGATAAGACAATGTCATTCGTATAAGTTCACAAAATTTCATTCACATTGGATAAGCACCTCTACAAGTTACAAGTTGTGCGAGATAAGATAAAGAAAAAGATAAAGGGAAGTAGTGAAATCTTATCTAAACACCCCATTGGTCCGCTTCCGTACCATCAGGCCCGATTGAGGACTCTTTTTCTCGGCGGCTTTAGCTTCACCGCGTCTGTGAGTCCTCGACTCTACTTTAGCCTTAGTCACTATTCCTTTCACCCGGCTGAAGTCGATGGTCCCGTAAGTGTTCTTCTTGGGTCTTGCCGGTTCGTATCTTTGGGGCGGACAGATCGGCATTAAAGACTCGATCCGTCTCGTCAATCGGCTTTGTGGTAGAGATCGACATCCTCCTTCTCTATCCACTCGTGCCACCTCGTGTCTTCATCTTCGGTGAAGATCTAGATGCCTTCGAATGTACCAATAGTACATCCATCTCGGCATCTAGATTATTCTCTCTGTATTCCTTCGTGAATTGACTGCGACCATCTTGGGAGGGGCGGTGATCGATGGTAAGGTCGAAAAGACTCTTCGTCTGCTGTCTTCATCACCCACTTTTTGATATCTCGGCTCCACTTTATTTCCAGGACCCTTGGTCTATTTCTTCATTCTCTTCCTCTCCCTCTCCCGTACATAGCCTTCTCCTTGAATCCATCTAATCTGCTCCTCAAACAAGTTTAAATAGTCTGGCTCTTTTTTCTTTTTTTCGGCTTTGTGCAGACTTGGCAATGATTTGATCGGAGTTGGCTCCTCAACAACCTTCCCTTTTCCCTTGCCTATGGCCTCTCGATGATTTTTCAACAGCTTTCTTTCGGCTTGGCCATTAGCTTCTCGATTTCTCCTCTTCTTCTTTCTTCCTCCTCTCCGCATCCTCTCGAAGGGCCTCTTCAATCGAGTTACCCTCGCCTAGAGTGCGGCAAGCTCATCTCGACTTGATATTCACATCTGCCTTAGCCGCCTCCGGCTCGTGTCTGCCTTCAATGTTATCTCTTTCTTGGTGGCCTCGACATCAGCCTGTGAGAGTTTCAATCCTTTCTTTCCCACTGCTTCACCCTTTTTAACTTTATCTCGATAGGTCTCACTGCTAAGTTTCTGTGGAAGAACAATGCACTCGGAAATCGACTTGTCTAGAGCGATGACATCTACGACTATGGCATTGTCTTCAACTATTTTCTTTTCAATTCTTTCAGCTCCTCCTCCGGCTTGCTTACTCGATCAGCCAACAAGGTGTTAGTGGAATTTGAAACATTTTTAACAATGTTTACCTCTACAATACACATGTTGGCAATCATCGTGTCTGTGATAACCCTTATGATCTTCTTTGTCCGCCGCCACCGGCTTCTCTACCCTTGCATCTATTTTTCGTTGAAGGCTTGTAAAGGCCGTAGAGAAAGCCGAGGTAGGACTATCACCTGTCATCATCCTTTAGAGAGGATTCAGACGAAGAGGATGATGAGGGAGTCTCGAGGTGAGGGAGAGTTCATCTCGAATGTCCTCAAAGAGGAGATTTAGGGATTTGATTACTAGGGTTGGGTTGGGTAAGGGGAGTTTCGTTGGTGGAGATGAGGGGAGTTGAGATGAGGAAGTTGTCGGTTCAGGTGTGGTTGGGGGTGGTGAGGATGTGGATAGTAGAGTTATGGCGAGGGGTGATGGTGGTTAATGGAGTTGGTTCGAGTATAGGGATGATGGTTAAGGGAGTTGGTTCGAGATGAGGTTGTGGTGGGGATAGGGATAGTGGGGGTTTCGAGAAGAAGTTGTTTGGACAAATTGGGAGATTGGTGATTTAGAGGCTCGAGGTAGCAGCCAAGATTACCTCTTCATTGCAGTTGATAGGAGAGGCGGTGGGGTAGGCTCATCATAAATAGAGAGGTTTGATGATGTACCTTCAGATATGGTCCTCTCAGGTGAGGCCGTCCTCTCGAGCCGGGTTCCTCCAGGGACCTCGGCCTCATTGCCAGCTGCAGCTGACTACCTCCAAGGTGATCGCCTCCTGCGGTAGCAGACTTGAAGGGGCAGCAGAGGACTCCCGATTGCCTTCTTTTTCGTAGCTTTCACCAGCCGCCTCCTCTTCTTTACTTTGTCCTTGACTTCATCGTTGTGAAGCCTCGGAGTGAGCTCACCGTTGGCTCAAAGGGTTGGGCTTCCTCAGTGCGGGAGCCGCTTCCCTTGCCTCGCCTCATTATGCAGAATCGGGGGGCCACCGCTTACCTCATTCTTTGTAAGGAGCCCCTTACATTTGGTGTAGCTCCTCACCCCATCTGTCAGATTGATTTCACCTGGACAACGGATCCTCAAGCGGCAAGATAATTTTGTAGAAGAGGCTAGTGATTGTCTTTGGCGACCATTCACCATTGTTGCATTCAGCGTCTTCTTCTCATCCTTAATCCTTCCCATCAGCATCTCGAGACTAGTTGACTTGCACACAAAATGGCCCTCAAGCAGTTTAACCTCGGCCTTGATAGTCCATCGTGTGAGTTACTGCTCACCAAGGATAGATTTTGTGAGTATCGTCATTAGAAGACGATACTTCCTTCTTAGCATGTTTTTCTTTAGCTCTTTCCTTCGATCTTTACAAGAAGATCGGGCCATCATCTCGAATGATTCGACCCAATCATCATCCTTTTTCATTTGTCTTTACAAGTATAAGGATTCACTCCTTTTTCATTTTGTCTCAAATATTCTTGCAATATCCGCCCTTGAAATAGAGACACTTTCTTCATCCACCATAGATTTGAAAACACTATCTTCATATTTTGCATTAATGTAGAACTGGATCCTCGCATATCAAGGGTCTTGTTCTTCTCGGACTTCTTCGAACAAAAGACTCTAAGTCTTGATCTCTCCAAGATCGAAAAACTTCCAACGATTCTCTCGTCCTTAATAGTATCGAAATCTACGTACATTTCGACTTGATCTTCTTGTTGTATGCATCCTTGTTGAAATTTACCATGGTTTCGAGTTAGTTGAGTGGGTTTTCTGGTCATTTACTAAGGGTTTTGGAAATTTTGTAAGTAAAAATTACAGAGAGTAAAAAGGGTTTTTCTCAAAATGAAAATGGTAAAATGGAGAAGAAGATCGTTTATAGGAGGGAAAACTAGGTGAGTGGTCCATGTGTAAAGTGATTTTAAATCGAGACCGTTAATTTAAATGATACATTGTTTGAGATCAAAGGCTAATTGTATTTAGATGATTGGGGAGTACGGTGCGTGGCATTAACTCGGTTTTGAAATGCGTAAAAGTAACCGCTCGGCCCAATTGATTAGACGGTTTTAGGGGCTGCTTTATGCGAGAAGTAAGTATACACGCGTAAGCGAAATATACCTTTCTCGCATAAAGGTTTCCCAAATCAGGTGGGTTTAGGATGACTTGGTCCGAAAATGACCACGTCTCAAATTTTTGAAAACACATCATAGTCGGATTATTTTGAAAATAAAATGTTTTAAGTCACGAGTTAACTTGTGCCATTATTTAAAAAAAAAAAAATTACTAAGTCTCATATCTTTATATAACTAGTACATAAAGACAATCAATTGGTGAGGTTTTTCAAAAGGACAACTCATTAGAAAAATTTTGAAATTGATGAGGTGTGAGAGTATTTTGAAACAATTTTTGAAGACAAGGGTGTTTGGTTAAGAATAGATAGAGACGATTCAAACTGATCTAACAATGTTATCTCGAGCTTGTTCTGCAAATACACAAACTTTTGAAACCATTAGTATCTTGAGTAGATCGGACAAGATACACATACTCATCTCGCTTGAGAGAAAATCGGTGATCATTGTGTCCTTTGTCGATTTACTTTGATGTTTAGAGAAGCAAATATCAAGTTAGATAAGGTCAATATGACTAATCCTTGATTCTTGATTTCTTTTAAAAGAAGATCAATGATATCAACTCCTTTGACACATATCAAGTTTGATATTTCTTTCTAAACATAATAACGAAAATGAGATAGAAAGAAATACAAGATACAATCAATTAGAAAAATTACAAATCAACTAATGAAGCATCAAGTAATCCTAACTCTAAACACAATTCTTTAAACCTTGTTTCACCGATGGTTTAGTAAGTATATCGGCTCTTTGAAAATCGGCTTAGAATTTTCTCTAATCTAATGTCACCTTTTTTCTACATGATCACGAATAAAGTGATGTCGAATATCCACATGTTTGCATCTAGTATGTAGAACTGGATTACGGGTAATAGCTATGACATTATTACTATCACAAAAGATTGGTACATCTCTAGTAATAATATTATAATCCCTTATTTGTTGACTAATCCAGATTAGTGAGAACAACAACTTCCAGTGCCATATACTCACTTCGTATTGAAGTAGCTACATGATTGGAGTGTATAGGGTAAGAGTTATTAAGACCAATAAACAAAATATCGAACCCAAGGGAAAAAGTATGCACATGAGGTCCTAGAAATACAAGTTCTTAGTGACTAGAGTTGCAACAATGGTTTGGAACAAAAACAACAAAAACACAAGCAAAAATACAAAACAACAAGGAGCAAGCAATAGATCGAACACTTAGAATGCGAGAAGAAAAACAACACTAAATGGTGAGATAGGGGTGCTAGGATTAACATCCATCAATGAATCATCGATCAACAAGCTATAATTGAATCAAATTGCAAATCAACTAAGATAGAAAGCATAAACCATCATGAAATTAATCACTCCATTAAAATCACAATGCCTAATGTGAGTATCCTTAGTCTTTCCCATCTCTCAATGTAGAAATCCCCAATTCATACAATCATGCAAAATTGAAACTCGATCAACACCTAATCACGTTAGCTCAACTCTCGCCTATTGCTAGTGGTGATCAACCGTTAATCAAAAGAAACAATTTTACACAAAGCACAATGAAAAATCACAATTAGGAAGCAAACTAAAGTGAGTATCCTTAGTGCAACTAATCTCTCGATTCCGAAGCACCCAATCCACACATTCATACACAATTATCACCCGATTAATCCCGGATAACGTTAAGCGCAACTCTCGTCTATAGCTAGGGTGATCAAACACTAATCTAAAGAGATAATTATGCATGAAGCACAAATGAGAATCACAATTAGTAAGCAATCTACTCAATTAATCTCCAATCATCAACAATTATAGCATCATCAATCAATTCATCATCAATTTCAATTAACCCAAGCACAAGAGAGTTAGCCCATGGTGAAATCCATGAGAAGAAGATAGAATTGATCAAACACAAAGCAAATCACAACAATTAAGAAATTAAAGAGACAAAAGAGGAAAAACATCACCAAATGATCTTCAATCAACAAAAATAGGAATGCTTGAGTCTTCAACAACAATCTCCAAATGAATTACAAGCTTGAATTTAATGAATTACAATGATCAAATGCTAATCTATGGCTAGTCTAACAACAATTAATTGAAATCTACTCCTAATTCTAACTTCTAATCTAATCTAAGATGGAAATTGGTTTGGGGCTTGAGAAATCGCCCCAAAACCGCTACTAATCGCTACTATGAACTCCTCCTCCAGTTCTCTTGAATCGCCTCTTTAAATACGAATTTTTGCAAAAACCTCCCCTCGAGTCGAGGGTCAGGTCTCGACTCGAGGTCCCCGCTTTTTCACCTCCCTCGACTCGAGGGTCATGCCTCGAGTCGAGGCTGCTGCCATTTTCCGTTTTTATCCTTTTACGCATAGCCCTCGACTCGAGGCTCTTGCTCCTCGATCGAGCTCGAGTCCAGGGCATTTTCTCACACGGGGCTTGGCCCGACCCCTCGTTTTCGTCCCGGATGTCCGTCTCTTCATTCTAAGCCTAATGGTACTCTCGGTTTGGCAAAAATCCACCGAATTACCTGCAAAATGGACGAAAAACATCAAAACCTCACAAATACTACTTTTTAGGCAAAAGAGTGATACTTTGCACATTTAGGCACAAAACTAACACTTTAGCTCACTTTTGCACTAAAATAGCCCTAAAAACATGTATCAATTTACTCCAATCATACCCCCAAACTTGAATTGTTGCTCGTCCTCGAGCAACGTAGAAACTAAGAACAAAGGAGTGAATTGATTGCAATTATGTCACATGGCACCATAGGCGAAAAATAAGACAATCGAACTCATCAATGATCACTTGTATCAATGCAACTATCCACTAGCAATCAAGACAAATCATGCTCAAACAAATGCTCAATCAAATACTCAACACATTGCTCCTTCCATGGAGTGTTTCACTCTTCACTCAAGTGTATCAAGGTTTAAAGCACCCAATCATCAATTCACAAATAAGAAAGTACACCATATGCTTGCCACAAGACTTAATATCAATCAAAATCATTTGTGATCAATCAAGAATCAAAGAGGTTTTTCTTCTAGGTTGTAATGTAGGCTCTTTGGAAAGGTGGGATATTTATGGATAAGAGTGACTAAGTAGTAGAGACTTGAATGTAAGCTAATCAATACAATGCACATCTCTTCACTTTCTCTAGCACACTCTTTCTTTTGAACTTCAATGATCATTCCACCCTTCACTTGAGCTTTCTCTTTTTAAGCTCACAAATTGAATTTTTCTTTTCATGCATTTTCTTCACAATTCAATCTTTTCACAACCTTTCTTTTCTTTTATGCTTCATTCATTCCTTTGCTTCATCATCTTTCCACACTTAGCAATAAAATCACCATCATTACCAACATTCAAGCTCAACCAAACATAGGATAAGAAAGGCTCATAAAAATAGGCTAAATGGTTTCAATTTCACTTGGCTTGCCAAAGAATATGGATCATAGGCTCAACATGGCTCACTAAGGAAATCAAATGTATTTGGTAGGAAAGTATTTGGCAAAGTGACTCATCATATCAAACATGGCCTCTTATCATATTAATGAAATCACACAAAGATCAATATCAACAAGTCTAGTGGCAAGTTCTAGTATACAAATCATGAATGATGCACTCACAAGGATTAACTCAACCGTATAAGATGTACGATTATTAAGCACAAAACTCACGGGCTTAGATTGAGCAATGAATCAAGAATTTTCAATCACATTCATCTTCACATAATTAATCAAGCAACTAGCATCAAGCTACACATCTACTAATGATCATAACAAATTCAAACTAGTCTTACAACTCAAGCACAAATGCGCATGTACATAATCTCAAGCATACTCACTATATCAAGATGATACTCAAAGATATGTCAATTAATCCACTATTAAGCTCAAGACAAATGAACATGGAATCATGGAATAAAGAAATCCAAAGGATCATCAAGTCAAAATCACCAATAGACAATAGGCTCAAAAATATATCAAGGAAATCATAGCATCACTTAAATCATCCATCCAAAACATCCCATAATCAAATCATCACAAGTCATCACAAAACAATTAGAGAAGGGAAGAGAAACACCTCCCCCAAACTTAGACAAGTCTAAGTTTGAAAGGAAGTGTTGTACCAATAAGCCTTTAAACTCCATTCTTTTTCTTCAAGCATGCATAGAGCTCCTCAAATTCCAAGCGAATCTCACAACCTACAAGGATCAAGAGACCCAATTATTCAAAGCAACAAAAAAACAAACACACGAAAGCAAGAAAGGATGGGTTGCCTCCCATCAAGCGCTATTTTTATTGTCCTTTGCCGGACGGAACTCTAAGAGTTCACACTTCCCTCTCACTTCCTAAGTAAGGCACATCCTTGAGATCAAGAGCATCCAAAACCTCTTTTTGTGAGTGAACATGGTAGAGCTTCAACCGGTGCCCATTCACTATGAACCTTTCATCCTTGTCGTTCATCACTTCAAAGTATCCATTAGGAAAAACCTTCACAAATACCTTAGGAAAGGTCCACTCCATCTTGATTTGAGTTTACCGGGAAAAAGCTTCAACCTTGAATTGAATAGTAACACTTGATCTCCTTCTTTAAACTCCTTCCTTCTAAGCCTTGCATCATGCCACTTCTTGGTCTTTTCCTTAAAAATCTTTGAACTCTCATAAGCTCTCATCCTAAACTCATCCAACTCATGTAATTGTAAAGCCCTCTTTTCTCCCACAAGTTCTTCATCAAAATTCAACTTTTTAAGAGCCCAAAATGCCTTATACTCCAACTCCACCGGAAGATGACAAGCTTTTCCATACACTAATTGATAGGGAGACATGTCAAGGGGTGTCTTAAAGGCGGTTCGATATGCCCACAATGTGTCATCAAGCTTTATTGCCCAATCCTTTCTACTTGTCCTCACCGTCTTCTCCAAAATACCTTTAATCAAGCGATTAGACACCTCGGCTAAGCCATTCGCTTTGTGGGTGGTAAGGAGTAGCAACCTTGTGTTTAACATCATACCTTAACAAAAGCTTCTCCATGGCTTTATTAACAAAATGTCTACCACCGTCACTTATCAAAATCCTTGGAGACCCCAAACCGTGTGAAGATTCTCTTCAAGAAGGCTATCACCACTTTAGAATCATTGCTTTTGGGTTTGGAATGGCTTCTATCCATTTAGTAACATAGTCAACCCCCACGAGGATATATTGATATCCCTCCGACGGTGAAATGGCCCCATAAAGTCAACTCCCCCATACATCAAAAATTTCCACTTCTAAGATATTGCTCAATGGCATCTCGTCCCTCTTGTTAAGATTCCCTATCCGTTGGCACTTGTCACATTCCTTGATAAATCTCTCACAATCCTTAAAGATGGTTGTGCCAATAGAATCCCTTGCCAATAAAATCTTCCTCACGGTCTTAGAAGTGCTATAATGGCCTCCACATGGTAGAGAGTGGCAATGTTTCATGATTTCCTCCCCTTCTTTCCTTGTCACACACCTACGAAGCACTCCATCTACCCCCACCTTGAAAAGGTATGGATCATCCCATACAAAATGTTTGACCGGTTATAGAAAACCTTCCTTTCAAAAGGTTCATTTCCGGTGGCAATTCTCCACTTGCTAAGAAATTAGCATAATCGGCAAACCAAGGAACATCCTCTTCCTTAACCACACTCATGACTTCTTCAATACTTAGTAATCCCTCATCGGGAAAGGTCTCTTCAACTTCCTTGACATCTCTTTCCGTCTCTTTCTACTCCTTCAAGTCTAGAAAGGTGATCCGCTATGACATTTTCACTTCCTTTCTTATCAACAATCTCCATGTCAAATTCTTGCAACAATAATATCCAACGAATCAACCTAGGCTTGGCATCCTTTTTGACATGAGATACCGAATTGCGGCATGGTCGGGTGTACACAATAGTTTTCGAACCTACAAGATAAGGTCGAAACTTATCAAAAGCATACACCACCGCAAGCATTTCTTTCTCGGTAGTGGTGTAATTGACTTGGGCCGGATTAAAAGTCTTGGAGGCATAGTAGATAGCATGAAACCTCTTCTCTCTCAATTGTCCTAAAACGACCCCCATAGCGAAATCACTTGCATCACACATGATAATGAAGGGCTTTGTCCAATCCGGAGTAATTAGAATGGGTGCACTCGCCAAAGCTTCCTTCAAAGACCTAAAAGCAATCAAACAATCATCATTAAACTCAAATGGCACATCTTTTTCTAAGAGATGAGATAAGGGTTTAGAAATTTGAGAAAAGTTCTTTATGAATCGCCTATAGAACCCGGCATGTCCTAGGAATGATCGAATTCCCTTCTCATCCTTAGGTGGAAGTAACTTCTCAATAGCCACAATTTTCGCCTTATCCACTTGCAATCCCTTTGATGATACATGATGTCCCAACACAATGCCTTCCTTAACCATGAAATGACATTTCTCCCAATTTAGCACAAGTTCGTATCTTCACACCTTTGCAAAACAATATCCAAGATTAGCAAAGGCAATTATCAAATGACTCACCAAACACGGAAAAATCATCCATAAATACCTCCATAATTTTTCTCAATCAAGCCATGAAAAATTGACATCATGCATCTTTGGAAAGTGGCGGGAGCATTACAAAGGCCAAATGGCATTCTTTTCCAAGCAAACGCCCATACGTGCAAGTGAAAGTAGTCTTTTCTTGGTCTTCCGGTGCAATCATAATTTGATTGTATCCGGAATAACCATCTAAGAAACAATAATAATCAAATCCACTTAACCTATCAAGCATTTGATCAAGAAAAGGTAAGGGAAAGTGGTCCTTGCACGTGGCCTTATTAAGTTCTCTATAGTCAACACACACTCGCCACCCCGTAGCTACCCTTGTAGCAATTGATTCATCATTTTCTCCCTTTATTACCGTAATTCCCCTTTCTTAGCCACCACATGTAAGGGAGAGACCCAAGGACTATCGGAAATAGGAAAAATCATATTAGCATCTAACAATTTCACAACTTCTTTCCTAATTACCTCTTGAATATTAGGGTTCACTCTCCTTTGTGGTTGAACTATGGGTTTATGGTCCTTTTCAAGCCTAATCCTATGCATGCAAATTGAAGGGTTTATACCTTTTAAGTCATCAATGGACCAACCTATGGCGGATTTGTGCTTACGAAGAACATCAAGTAATTTAGTTACCTCATCAAATGTAAGATATGACGATACAATTACCGGGCAACCTTCGTTATCCTCCAAATAAGCATACTTCAAGTGCTCGGGTAGTGGCTTAAGGGCTCCTTTCACTTTCTCTTCACTTAGCTTACCCTCTTCATTGTTTTCCCAAGGTTGATTTGGAAATCCTTCGAACTTTATCTCTTTCACCTCCTCCACTTCCAATGCATCCCTATCACAATTATAAGAAACACAAGATTCATTAAGAAGATGATTATATGATGGAATAACATAATCTTGAGAGAAAAGAGTATAAGAAGAATCCTCCCAAGCCTCTTGAAGGCATGAATCAAGCACATCCACAACGTGGCATTCCTCCTTCTCCATAGGGTGCTTCATCACATCCTTCATTGAAAATGAAGCTCTTCATCATCAAGCTTCAAAGTAAGCCTTCCTTCATTCACATGAAACACCGCTCTTGCAGTAGCTAGAAAGCGGCCTCCCTAAGATCAATGGTACATCTTTATCCTCCTCCATCTCAAGTACTACAAAGTCCGCCGGAAACACAAAGTCTTCTACCTTGACCAAAACATCCTCCACAATACCTCTTGGAATAGTCGTTTGACCGTCGGCAAGTTGAAGAGTTACGGTAGTGGCTCCTAACTTTCCTTGGTTGAGCCTCTTAAACATGGAAAATGGCATCAAGTTAATACTTGCCTCAAGTCACACAAGGCTTGCTTCTCCAACCCATTACCAAGATCACATAAAAGAGTAAAGCTACCCGGATCCTTCAACTTTGGTGGAAGCTCTTGTTGAAGCATAGCACTACACTCCTTGGTCAATTTAACTAACTCCGGCTCTTCCATTCTCCTCCTTTTTGCTAGCAAATCCTTAAGAAACTTCGCATAGTGAGGCATTTGCTCAAGGGCCTCCGAAAAGGAATGTTGATATACAATGTTTTGAAAACCTCAAGGAACCGAGCAAACTTCTCATCTAATGCCTTCTTCATGTACCTTTGAGGATAAGGCATGGGGACAACCGTCTTTGGAATCCCTTTCTCATCCTTTTCAATAATCTTTTGCTTTGCTTTCTCTTCCCTTGCCATCAACCACTTTGGCTTCTTCTTTTCTTCCTCCTCCATCACCTCTTGCTTTTCTTCATCACAACTTTCATAAGGCTTATCCTCTCCATCACCTCTTGAAGGAAATTTTGGTCCTTCATACCTTGCACCACTCCTAAGCTCGATGGCTTGACAATACTCCTTTGATTCTTTCTTTTGCAAATCATCCACCGTAGACGAGAGCTTCCCAACCGTAGTAGCAAGTTGCCCTACTTGATGCCCGATCGTCTTGAAACGAAAGTGTCCATTTGTTTCTAGATCATCAAACCTTGAATCATTTGCTTCCAACTTCTTCACAATCAACCCCAAGATCTCCTCCGTAGTAGCCTTTCCTTCATTGTTTGGAGCCTTTGCACCCGGATCAAATCCGGGAGGAAATTGAACGGCGGCTCTAGGATTGGCATATGAAAAATTTTCATGTCTCCTCCATGTATTCCCATTGAATGGAGCTTGCGGTTGAGGTTGATAACTTCCTTGTGGCCTATTTTGGTAAGGCATTTGATAAGGCCTTCCTCCTTGATAGTTCCCTTGATAGCTTCCTCCTTGATAACCTCCTTGGAATGGAGGCCTACCCATATAACTCACCTCTTCCACCGGCAATGAACTTGGCCCAACATCAACATGAGGAACGGATGGACTCACACTTGCTTGGCTTTGTGAGGTCGTAAGAGCTCCCAATCGGTCCATCATAGTCATCATCATACTCTTCATACTCTCTAGCTCATCAACTTGTGACACTCTATGATGTACTCCTCTATTAACCGACACTTGAAATGAGTCTTGAGCTATGTTCTCCATAATTTCATTCATTTGCCCCTACGGTTTTCGACCAAATCGATCCATTAGCACAAGCATTCAAAAATGACCTATCCCCATCCGTCAAACCATTGCAAAAGTACATAATGGTTTGCTCCTCCGGGAAACCGTGTTGAGGGCAATTAATAAGTAGCATGCCATACCTCTCCCACGCCTCCGGTATCGTCTCCCATTCTTTTGTCGGAAATTGGAAATAGCCTCCTTTGCTTGCACGGTCTTTGATGGTGGGTAAAATTTCATCAAGAATTTCTTTGACAACTCCTCCCATGTCCTTACGGTCCCGGGCGGTAATGAATTAAGCCATGCTTTTGCTCTTCCTTTCAATGTAAAGGCAAATAGCCTCAACTTCTTGGCATCTTCGGGCACCCCATGGTATTTTTGTAGTGTCGGCTATCTCAAGAAATTGTGCCATATGTTGATGTGGGCACTCATTTTCATCTCTACCCTCAAATTGCTTCTCCCTAAGCATTCTCACCAAAGCGGGACTTATCTCGAAGTTATTGGCATCTATCCTTGGCCGTGCTATCCCATCATAATACTCTCTAAGTTGTGGTTCAAAGAACTCTCTCAAAGGCCTTCCATGAGGTGGTGGCTCATTTACATGTTGTGGTTGTGGTTGTGGTTGTGGTGGCTCATGGTATCGTGGCTCTTGATTATACGGCATATTGGGATAATATGGTGGAAATTGTTGTGGATGAGGTGGATAGTAGGGATATTGATGAGCTTGAGGTGGATAAGGGTAGGGATTTTGGTAGGGATAATTTTGTGGTGGCATCCCTTGAGGAAAGGGGCCAACTTGAGCATGGAAGTGATTCCCATTACCTCCATTTTCTCCTCCTCCTACTCCTTGTCCATGCACCTCCTCTTCTTGAGGATCACCCACTAATCTCTCCTCATGCCTTTGCTCTTCTCCTTCCATAGCTTCCCTTCTTCTTCTCACACGATTTCTTCTCAATGTAGCCTCAATTTTCGGGTTTAGTGGCAAGGGTGGAACACCACTTGATCTTGTTAGCATACACCTACAATGCCACAAATCCAAGTATCAAATTCTCACCAATAAAAATACCAAAAACAAAAATAAAAACAACAACTAGCCACTTCAAACAATCCTCAAATCTCACTTATTGGCGCAAAACTAACTCCCCGGCAACGGCGCCATTTGATTGGAGTGTATAGGGTAAGAGTTATTAAGACCAATCAACAAAATATCGAACCCAAGGGAAAAAGTATGCACATGAGGTCCTAGAAATACAAGTTCTTAGTGACTAGAGTTGCAACAATGGTTTGGAACAAAAACAACAAAAACACAAGCAAAAATACAAAACAACAAGGAGCAAGCAATAGATCGAACACTTAGAATGCGAGAAGAAAAACAACACTAAATGGTGAGATAGGGGTGCTAGGATTAACATCCATCAATGAATCATCGATCAACAAGCTATAATTGAATCAAATTGCAAATCAACTAAGATAGAAAGCATAAACCATCATGAAATTAATCACTCCATTAAAATCACAATGCCTAATGTGAGTATCCTTAGTCTTTCCCATCTCTCAATGTAGAAATCCCCAATTCATACAATCATGCAAAATTGAAACTCGATCAACACCTAATCACGTTAGCTCAACTCTCGCCTATTGCATAGGGTGATCAACCGTTAATCAAAAGAAACAATTTTACACAAAGCACAATGAAAAATCACAATTAGGAAGCAAACTAAAGTGAGTATCCTTAGTGCAACTAATCTCTCGATTCCGAAGCACCCAATCCACACATTCATACACAATTATCACCCGATTAATCCCGGATCACGTTAGCGCAACTCTCGCAAATCTATAGCTAGGGTGATCAAACACTAATCTAAAGAGATAATTATGCATGAAGCACAAATGAGAATCACAATTAGTAAGCAATCTACTCAATTAATCTCCAATCATCAATAATTATAGCATCATCAATCAATTCATCATCAATTTCAATTAACCCAAGCACAAGAGAGTTAGCCCATGGTGAAATCCATGAGAAGAAGATAGAATTGATCAAACACAAAGCAAATCACAACAATTAAGAAATTAAAGAGACAAAAGAGGAAAAACATCACCAAATGATCTTCAATCAACAAAAATAGGAATGCTTGAGTCTTCAACAACAATCTCCAAATGAATTACAAGCTTGAATTTAATGAATTACAATGATCAAATGCTAATCTATGGCTAGTCTAACAACAATTAATTGAAATCTACTCCTAATTCTAACTTCTAATCTAATCTAAGATGGAAATTGGCTTGGGGCTTGAGAAATCGCCCCAAAACCGCTACTAACTGCTACTATGAACTCCTCCTCTAGTTCTCTTGAATCGCCTGCTTTAAATACGAATTTTTGCAAAAACCTCCTCGAAGTCGAGGGTCAGGCCTCGACTCGAGGTCCCTGCCTTTTTCACCTCCTCGACTCGAGGGTCATGCCTCAGTCGAGACCGCTGCCATTTTCCGTTTTTTATCCTTTTCTCGCATAGCCCTCGACTCGAGGCTCTTGCTCCTCGATCGAGCTCGAGTCCAGGGCATTTTTTCTCACACGGGGCTTGGCCCCGACTCCCTGTTTTCGTCCCGGATGTCCGTCTCTTCATTCTAAGCCTAATGGTACCTCGGTTTGGCAAAAATCCACCGAATTACCTGCAAAATGGACGAAAAACATCAAAACCTCACAAATACTACTTTTAGGCAAAAGAGTGATACTTTGCACATTTAGGCACAAAACTAACACTTTAGCTCACTTTTTGCACTAAAAATAGCCCTAAAAACATGTATCAATTCACTCCAATCACTACAGAGATTTGTTTCTTAGACAACCATGAAATCACCTTACTTCCTTAAAATTGGCAAGTTCAAGTAGATTTCCTATCTATTTTGCACCTACCAAAATTTGAATCGAGCATCTTGACAACTCAAAATTATCGTCACTGGGTACCACAATCCTACATTTATTGTACCTTTTAAGAATTTCAGAATCTTCTTGGCTGCCTCAAGACGACTCTTCTTTGGCTTTCCTTGAAACCGCGTACAGACACTCACCGCAAAAGAAATATTAGGTCTACTAGCAGTTAAGTATAATAATGAACCTATTAGACCCCGATATTCCGTCTCGATCGGTTGTCTTCCCTTATCGTCTGCATCCATGGAGAAGTTTGTCATCATAGGTATCTTAGCTTCTCGGCCGGTACCAATTCCAAACATTTCAATCAGATCCTTTGCATATTTGGCTTGGATTTAAGAAGATCCTCTTCTTAGTCTATTTGACTTGAAGTCCAAAAAAATATATACCGATGCGTAAGACAAAGTCACGCTTAACAAGAATCGAACCCGTACACTGAGATTCGTGAGATCACTCTTTCAAACACGTGCCAAAATAGTGCAATCCGAGACCCGAACCACGAGCTTGAATACCCTGCAAAACACGCCGGAGGGGTCCCGGCGTAGGGACTCCGACGCCAAGTCGGTGATCGGAAAGTGTGTAAAAGGAGGGCCCTAGATACCCGGTTAGGGACCTCTGGGAGCTAATCTAAGTTAACTAAATAGATGCTAATGGAGATAATTTTTACGTGCTCAAAGTGTGATTAGTAAGTAAGTGAATTCGTACCTTCTTCTTCATAGGGATAATACATAAATAGTACTCGGAAGTGGACGGTTGTCACCACCCTCACGATGAAGCTCTCCACTCTTCATCGTGTTCCTCCCACGCTTCACGCCCCATTCCTCCTTTTTCGGAATATTCCCTTCCGTGTCTTTCTGATACTCTCTTCGAGCCCTCTTTGACCGAGTCTTGGCTTGTTCCTTACTTAACTCCTTATCCCAGGTGGTTTATCCTAACCGCCACCCTTTTCTTGGTACTTATCTTAACTACCTGCTATATTCCTGTTAATCGGACCCCATATTGCCTTCTAGGCTTACTCACAGACTTATCCATACGTCTATAACTCTGGGCTCCTTTTTGGGCGCTCTTTGGGCCCTAGCCCATATTCTCGTTTTATATTCTAACTTGGGCAGTCTTGGCCCATAACATATTTGTGCCATATCAACTGCTCCCCCTACTCCCTTGGGACGTGTAGGGCCCAAGTGAGTAGGCGATTAATTCAAAAGGATTGGTACTGGAACCTGTTCATCCCCCTCTATCGAGAGACTCCTCGGCTTCCCGCCTGTGCATGTAAACGCCCCATCACTCGTCACACTCTTTAATCCGCTGCCGGTGCATCTCCCTTAACATCCAATTAGGAGGTTACATTCCTTATACTCCCCTATTTTAGGGTAATAACTTATTCCTTTCTCCCTTAATTCTTCACTTTTAAGATTCCGCCTCTTCCACATTTTTCATTCACTGTTCTCGAGAGGGAACCTTCTTCAAGATTTTTGCCCAAAGATACCTCCTCTCTTTTTAGGTCTTCTATCCTTACTGTATTTTTCGCTTCTTACTTTACTTTCGCTGCTCCTCTTTCACTTTCTTTCAATTCGTAAAACCATGGACGATGATCCAATCCCCGTAATTCCCAAGACATAGTTTCGTCCTCCTCCCGGATGTCTTCGGGGACATTACATGAGTTCCACCGTCTGGGGTGGATCTCCCCGATTTTTCGACCCGAATACCTAGTGCGGAGGAAAGGCCTCACCTGACCGTGGGCCGAACCCTAGCTTTTTGGGGGAATAATTCCGTGCGGGTCTCTGTCTTCCCCCTTCTCCCTTTCTTGTTCGGATTTCCAAACTTTTTAGTGGTCCCATCAATCGAGCCTTCACCTCAACGGCCTCCGGATGATGATCTCCTTTTACATGCTAGTGAAAGGGGCCGGGAGAGCCTACCGGGACCTCTTTTTACTCATTTCAATTGTAAGATCCACCACTCCTTTTTCTATACCACTTTGCTCGGACTCGGGCTTATGTTCCTTCCTCACTCGTCCTCACGACAAGTTCCCCCACTGGGTGAGGAATACTTCTTTGTTATACCTCCCGAACTCCTCGCGGTTTTCCTCATGAAGGGTGGATTTTTAGGAATCCCCTTATGAAGGCTCCCCATCCTCGCCTACTTCTAGTCTCAATTACCAAGTTATTCGCAAGTTAAATCTCGCATGAAAAGAGGCGAGGTCTCTTTAATTCAGCAATAACCCCTGTCTTTTATCTCGATTCGGTTTTGATTCTCTGAAATTCCTCTAGCTTCCGAGGATGGTAAATCTCCTTTTATAATACATTTTCCTAATATGTTTCTCCTAGCATTCGCATTCATATACATACAACTTATATGGAGACTGAATTTACTCCTTTTTCATGTTCGAGAGATGAGCCGGATGTCGAAGTGCGTCCCTTAAGCCAGCTAGTTACGCCGGCTCACACGACCTCCGATTGCTCCCCTACCTGTGATAATGCCCCTCTAGCTCCCGCTCCCGCTCCCCCATGCCCGCCTCTTCTATTTCTAAGAGGACCAGGGCGGCTTCACAGTAAGGCGATAAGCTCAAGGGAGGTTCCTCCCCAAACCCACGGTGAAGCCGAGCGAAAGCGGCCCAAGGGGAAGAAGGGGAGCTCTTCCCAGATCCCTCATGTTGACTTGGAGGCCAGCCCTACCGAGGAGAGCCCTCTTTCTTCTTTACTGCCAAAGGTATATCTCTCCCGGCACCTCTCGGTCCCTACTCGGCCTCTCTCGGCCGAGAAGATAGTGCACGCGTCCGAGGCTTTCGCAGTGGTAAAACCCCCTCCCCCTCTCTCAAGGGAATCTATTCTTAATGTATTCTTATCAAACTTCATCACCGACTCGGGTTCTCACGTTTGTACAGTTCGGGTCCTATTCTCGGATCTCGCCACTACTTCATACAATTCCTAACCTCGCCAAAGAGAAAGTGGAATCTCTCCTGGATTTGGAGAAATTGAAGGTTGAGGAGCTTTCCTTAGAACGCAACCAGCTTTTCCAAGAGTGCCGAGAAACTAAAATCTCAAATTGCTAGTGCCACCCAAGAGATTCACTTTGGTTAGATCGCAGGGCGCACGAGGTGGAATCGCAATTCAGGTAGAAGGGATCAAATGTTGTCCGAGCTCCTCGCTCACCTCTCCTATTGGGTAGAAATTTCTAGGAGATCTCCACTCCTCATGGCTGAAAGCGTATAAGAGCAGCCCCAGTTACCTAGGCGATATGGGGGAGTACATCCCTTTCTTCGTGGATCACGGCTTTGATGCGGCTATCGCCAACATCAAGCCGCCGACTTTACAGGGGAGTATGACCGAGAGGCTCCCTCCGGACCTTAAAGACTCCCCAACTTCCTGAGGTGATGGAGAGGGTAACCCCGATGAACCTTGGTGGCTCCTACCATGAGTTACTGCTATCTTCCAGCTCCAAAATACCGAGGTCACTTCCTGCCAGCCTGCTCCCGATGACTGCTCCTCCCTTCCCCCTCCTCCTAGTGAAGATCCTGCCGACCCCACCGGAATTGCCGAAGGACGGGAAGGCTGGAAGTGAAGGCGGCAATTCCAGCCTCCACTCGAGAGGGAAAGCGCCATTTCTCCTCCCAACCGAACTTACTTTTACTCTTTTTCCTCTCTATTTTGTACACTTTTTACTTTTTATGTCGTTGAACAATGCTTTACTTAGCCCGGGCTGTTTGTGTCCTGGAAAAGCTGATGGGCCCCTATCGGGCTGTTTGTGTCTCGGCAAGCCTCTTTTGTTGGCATATCTAGGGGCCTCTGCGGGGTTGTTTCAGGTCCCCGCAAGCCCCCCGTATATGTTGGTCCCACTTGGTTGAGTATCTTAAGAAAAACTTGAATTAACCTTCTAGGAAAAATCTAGAAGGGGTGGGGGTTTGAATAGATTTTTAGACTTTTCAAATCTTTCAAAATATATTCAAAACATCAAAGTAACACAATGGGAAAACAATTTTAAACTCAACTTGAACAAGATCAAAAGCAAACTGATATTTTATTTTTAATTTCGATTATGAATTTAATCTTTGATTAATAAACTGAAAATTGAGATTGACAAAAAGTAAAGTAAAGCAATAAAGAACACCAGATTTTATAGTGGTTCGGATCAAATGATCCTACGTCCACTCTCCTTCTTCAACTTGAAGAAGGGTCTTCACTTACTATCTTTCTTCTTTCTTGCTTACTTACTTACAATCGTGAATCTTGAGCCTTACAACAATTTCTTCCTAATTTACGAATATCAATGGCTTGAAGATGTTCTGTGAAAAGTGTTCTACAAACACGAAACCGAAAACGTATAAAACATTTGTGTGTGTTCACAACTTTTATGACTTTTGTGTATAGAGTATGTGTGAATAGCTGTGTAGATGCAAGGAATCAAAAATTAATTCTATTTTAATTTCTATCTCTATTTATAGAGATCTTCATTGGTAGTTGTAACTTCCTCGAATTTTGTTTTGGTCGCTTATAACAATATAATCAATCTTGTAACTTCCTCTTGGTTAGTTGAAAATGCCTCTCGAAACTTGTGTGAAATTCTTCTAACACTTCCCTTATCTCGCATTTTGCCTCACCTCGTCTTCGTCTTCATTCTTTGTCTGGGTGATTTTTTATCGTATTAAACCTTAACCTGTCTTCTTCAGGTTGTCCTTGTCTCGATATCCGGTCCCCATCTCGATTTCTTGTCCTCATCTTACTTGTACTTAGTTTTATTTACAATCACTTACTTCAGCTTGTTTATACATGATGCTTCAGCAGTCATCCTATTTTACACTTTTTAACACATCAAAACTAACTACAACTTTTCTTTCCTAATAATTTCTCCCTTTTTGATGATGTTAAAACATAGCTCAAGAAAAGAAAAATGTTAGTACTCTTAGAAGATAAGAATATTACACAAGATACACTTAAGCCACGTAATCGATAATCGAGCAATAGACTTAATAATCGGATGATTAGAGCAACACGGTTGATCAAGGTTAAGGTCGAGATAATCAAGAAAACATACGAGAATAAGATTTGAAACTTTCGGGACGAGTTAGTGTTATGAAATTATAAACAAGTTACTTAAAGAGAATTAGTTAGAAGATTTGAAAATAAAACAAGTTAGTTAAAACAACAAAGTTTATGAGTAGTTCAAACAGATATTCATGTATATTCACGTATTTGCACATATTACATACAGTCGGATGAGTAGAAAGAGAGGACTTTTAATCATACCATCTATTCTGCAGGTATCTTAAGCCGCCAAAGACTCTGCTTTTCAAAGACACCGTCTCTCCTCCTCCGTGCAAGATCAGCTATAGATTCGGCCTTGATGATTAGTCGCTTGATCTTCTCATGGTCCAGACGACTCATCTCTTGTTAAAGGAGGTTCTATTTGAGAATAGGGAAGGTGCGACTACGTCTGCATTGAACTCTTCATGCGCAAGATCTATCGGATATTGATACATTTGAGGATCTCTTTCTTCCAGCAGCTTGTGAAATGCGGCGTTCTCATCCAAGCCCCATTTGATATTATTGCACACATGAAATTGGAAGACCCAATCTACTTCAAAGGGCCTCCATTTCACTTGATGCTCGCCATGAGTAGGACTTCCTTGGAACAACCTCACCTCGATGGACTGGCCTGAAAACATCTTTACCTTGCTCATCTCTTTCCTTCGAACTCCATCTCCTCGTAGATCTCGTCATAGAACTTCCCACCGCTTTCTCCCGCTCACGTCTCTTCTTTGCATCTCGTCTTTTATATTTCTCAATTTCCTCCCTCTTCCTTTTCTAATCTTTTCTTCCTCATCAATCTCGCTGGGTTTTCTCGAGTTTGACTTGAAGCCTTGGCTTTCCCAAATGCTTTTGTTGAGGATGAGGGAGATTTGATTGAAAGGACGGGGATAGGATCAGGCAATCGATGGTAGTTTACGAGTTTCAAGCTCGGGTTCAGACTCGGTGAACTCGACGTCTTTGACCTCCTCTTTAGTCTCCTCAAGGCTCTCTCGAGACTTCTCCTCTATCGCCTTCTTCTTCTCCTCTTCGTATCTTATCAACTCCTCGACATAGCCTCATCTATTCCGAGATTCAAGGCCAGAACTGATTATTTTGCAATTTAACTCTTTTCTTGAGCTCACTATCTTCCCCTTTTTGACATCGAGAAAATCGGGTATTGCAGATAGTGGCTACTTGCTCAATCGACCCATCAGCTCTTGCCTTACAAGTCTGGTCTTTTGATCCACTGATCACAACGCTTTTATGGGCCGTCGGTTAAATGCGAATTATGCTTCCATGAACTGTCTCGGGATAGTTGTCTGCCTATCCTTCTCCATAGCTAATTGCATCTTTAGCACTTGAGAAAATGAACCTTCTTTTGCCCTCCAAGATTCCTTGACCTGATCTTCAACGCTATCACCGATTTCTCGATAAGCATCTCGAACGTATTGTTTGATCCAGGCCTCTTGAGAGTTTATTTCCTCAGCTACCTTTTGTTTGACCTTAGCCATGTTTTCTTCATGTCTGATTCCCGAAAAATAGAGGTCGATCTTAGTCTTCTCATGAACCGCAACCTCTATATTTTCTTTGAGTGAAGAAGTTATAATTTCAGGAACCGGCTTGTAGAGCACTCGACTAGCTCTCTTTAAATTTAGCACTTCCTCCTTCAAGAGCATTGAATTCGGATACGCATACGTATGCCAAGGTCCTGTAATCTCTTCAGATGGAGAAGATAGAGTTAAATCTATCTCCTCAATAGGAATAATAGCTTCGAGCCGGAGGAGAATCTCGCCTAATGTGTTGATGTTGTTGGCACTGGATTCCACCTCAGCCTTGTACATGTGCTCCATCATCTGCTCTGCTTTGTGCCTCCTCACCAGATCCATCTCAGGGCCTAGCTCATTGGCAGCTTCCACCAATCATTCCTTCGATCTCCTTCACCTCATTTTCTTTTTTCAACTGTGTCCTTTCCTTGTTCCTTTTCCTTCACCTCACCCAATTTTTCCACCTCCTCTCGTGCCTCATCTCCAAGATACACCCTTTGTAAAATGTAATTAACAAAAGCGTCTTCTGTCAGGATGTCTTGGAAAGATTTAAGTATAGCCTTCCCGAGGACTTCTTTTCCCGGATGGACAGATTATTTCCTCCTCGCCAGATATCGGGATGGTGTCTCTTCAAATGAGCCCAATCTCGAGTCTTCTTAGTAGATATACATCAACGAAGTTCTTTTAGAAGTTCGTGCTCGTCTCGCTAGAGCGGATTCTTTTCTCGAGTAGGAATTTCTTTCCCAGAACTCTTAGGGAGGTTTCCGTTGGACCCATGACACCAGATGGGTTTAGAAGGTTAAGGAATAGGTCTGGATTCGGGATGAGGTAGAGGGTAAGAAAGAAAAAGGATCTTCTATGGATTGTGTTTGGATTGGACTTCGGGAGTGGACTGCTTTTAGAGGCTCGAGGCAGCGGCGGTCTTACTCGCCTCTTCATCGCTGTGTTTGGATGTAGAGGGTTCTCGTACTTCGTCCTCGATAAGGAGGATGAAGATTTGGCTTGTTCTTTGTCTCCGGCCGCCTGCATGAGATCTCGACCCTTCCTCCTTGTCCTCGGGCTTTCTCCAGCCTCGCTAAGACACTTCCCTTGGGAAGCTGTCTCTCCTCCTCCTCCTCTTCTTACTGCCTCTGTCTCGGCGAGACGAGGACTCATCTACTAGAACCGATTTGACCTCCTTTGTCTTGGCTTTTGAAGCCTTTTTCCTAGGAGTTGAGGGTGGAGCTGAAGCATCCCTTGTCTCCTTCGAGTCTCGTAGGTCCATAGAGTTTCTCATCCTTAATCGGGAGTCCCTTCATCTCGGTGTACTTCTTCACACCCTCCTTCCAGCCTAGGTTGTCCGACTAGCTTGTGTTCAAGTATGATGGTAATCCTGCCATCATACTTGTGATTTTGGTCAAGGACCATCTCATCAATTCAGCTGTAATCGGGGTCTTGGTGAATTTCTTCTTCTCCTCCATTATCCTCGAATACACCAATCTTGCCCAATTAATCTCTCGCTCCGTCTATTATAGCCCTCGACAACGAGATCCTTGGCTTAGTTAACCCATCGTGGATCGTTGTTCTCCCAAGATGCACTTGGTCAAAATCAACATTAAAAGTCTATACTTCCTTTTCAACATCGGCCTTTTTAGATTTGCATTGTGTTCTAGTAAGTTTTCCTCGCCATTAATCGGAAGCTCTCCAGGAGTATTCCTGATGCTTTATACGTGAAAGGGTTTTCTCCGATGGTGCTCAACCCAAAAATTTCTTCGATTTCTCCAATAGATAATATCACCTTTTTCTTCTTTTCTTTGGTTCGGATTTGCGATTCTAAACCAAAGTCGCTTGCCTTTGCCCCGGTTAAAAACTCGGCAGAGAGATCATCCAGAGTCGATTCCTTGAAGGTTTCTTTGTGCAAGATCGCTTTCAAGCCTCTAGATTCGAGCACGTTTAAGATTTCTCGGTTTCGAATCGGTTGAAGTCTCCCATTCAACAAACATTTCGATTTTGTTTTGTCTCGATCGAAGTATGATCATATTCATACTTGATGTTTGCTTTCTTTGATTCCGCCATTGATGAATATAGAAGGTTTAGGAGGGAAAGGAAAAGTTTGAGAAAATATGAAGGGTTTTATGTGTGCGTAATCGAAATTATGCACACGAACTCCTTTATATATGGAAAAATATAATAATAAACAATTATAAAACTAATAATTGCATGAAAAAGTGTAAATATAGGCTTTAATTGCCATTAATGCAATTATGACATTTATTTTGAAAAGTGCAGAGAATATTATTAAATATGTCGCGCGTGATATTTAGGACGGTTCTAATTTCGTAGAAACCGCCTCCATTTCAGGCGCGTGAAGCTTACTTCAGCATATTTCAAAATTATATTTGATAAAATTTCGGGTCCGTAGTAAGTTCTCTCCCCTGACAGAGTTACTTATTTGAGAAAATACTTTTCAGCTTAATTGGAGAGATAAAATGAAATATACAAGTTTTAGAAAAATTTGAACTCCTTAACCTTTTATTTTGTAAAACAAAATATTTTTAATATATTGAGTAACTTCATTTTTGAAGAAATATTAAAAGGATTATGATATTAAATTCATATATTAATTATATGAATCTAATATTCATAATATAATAGACAGTTAAAAGTTTAGAAGATACTTCACGAAGACTTCACCTTGTCTCGGTTTGATAAAGCATCATGGTCGCTTCATGAATACTTGGATAAGTAGACCGTGTCTTGTATTTAGAGATATGTTTATCAAATCTTGTTCTTTTTGAAATCAAAGACACTTAGACAAGTCATTAGTACTAAGGGTAAGTCAGATAAGATGCAATGGTCGCCTGATTTTATAGAAGTCACCGACTATTGTGATCTTGTCTCGATTTACCAAATGTCGATAAGTAATCATCAAGTCGATAAGGTCAATATGACTAATCCTTGATTCTTGATTCCAAGATAGGAGATCAATGATATCAGCTACTCCGATTGTCCTTTGACTCATATCTAGTCTCGAGCAATTCTTTATAGACATAATAAACTAATTGAGAGAGAGACAAAGAATGAAAAACAAAGAATAAGATTATAGATTAACTAAAGAAGCATCTAATAATCCTAATTCTATAGATAGTTCTTTAAACCTTATCTCTGCTAGTGGCTTTGTCAAGATGTCTCGCTCTTTGAAAATCGCTTAGAATCTTCTAGTCTCGATGTCACCTTTCTCTCGCGTGGTCTCGGATAAAGTGGTGTCTAATATCAACATGCTTGCATCTTGTATGTAGAATCGGGTTCTGAGTAATAGCTATGGCACTATTACTATCACAAAAGATAGGTACATCTTTGGTGATAATGTTATAGTCCCTTAACTGCTGACTTATCCAGATTGCTTAGAATAACAACTTCCACCGCCATATACTCGCCTTCATTGTGGAGGTAGCTACAGAGGTTTGCTTTTAGACAACCATGAAATCAGCTTACTTCCAAGAAATTGGCAAGTATCGATGTAGATTTTCTATCTATCTTACACCCACCAAAGTCTCGAGTCCGAGTATCCGCATGACTCAAAGTTGCATCGGCCGGATACCATAACCCAAAGATTTACAGCCCCTTTTGATACTTAAGAATTTTCTTTGCTGCTTCAAGATGGCTTTTCTTAGGATTTGCTTGAAATCGAGCACGAGACTCCAACTGCAAATGAAATATCAGGTCTACTAGCGATTAAATATAATAATGAACCAATTAGACCTCGATACTCGGTTTGATCGGTGTCTTCTCCCTTCTCGTTCGGATCCATTGAAAATTTGTCATCATAGGTATCTTAGCCTCTCGGCTGGTACCTATTCCAAATTTATCAATAAGATCTTTTGTATATTTGGCTTGGTTGATGAAAATTCCCTTCTTTGTCTATTTGACTTGAAGTCCAAGAAAATAAGTCATCTCTCCCATCATGGACATTTCAAATCGCTTTTCATAAGATGACTAAATTCTTCACACAAAGATATGTTAGTTGACCCAAAAATAATATCATCAACGTAAATCAACTAATAAAAGATCACAACCATATTCTTTTCTAAAGAGAGTTTTATCAATTCTACCTTTAACAAAACCATTTTGAATCAAATATTCAGATAAGGTGTCATACCATGCTCTTGGTGCTTGTTTAAGTCCATATAGAGCTTTTCTTAGTTTATAAACCTTGTCTCCTTTGACAAAACCAGGAGGTTGCTCTACATAAACTTCCTCAGCTAGGATTCCATTAAGAAATGTTGACTTAACATCCATTTGAAAAACTATGAATCTTTTAAAAACAACATAGGCTAAAAACAATCTTATGGCTTCCAGACGAGCTCTTGGGTGCAAAGGTTTCATCATAATCAATCCCCTCGATTGTGAATAACCTTGAGCAACTAGTCTGGCTTTATTTCTTACCACAATATTGTTTTCATCCCTTTTATTTTTAAAGACCCATTTAGTTCCAATGACTTTTGATGATGAGGCCTTTCAACAAGCTCCCACACATCTTGTCTTTGAAACTGATTTAGTTCTTCTTGCATGGCATTAATCCGGTTGGAATCGGTTAGAGCTTCGTAATAGATTTAGGTTCAAGTAATGACACATAGCAACTCGAACATGCAATCTTGATTTAGTTGGGTCCTCGTACGAACACGAAGAGTCTAAATCTCCAATTATCTGCTTAATTTGGATGGTATGACATTACTTTCTTACCTTTATCTTTTACAATGGATGAGGTTTTGTCTGAATTAATTATTTCAGATGATTCTATGTTACCTTCAGCTTACCTCTTCCCGATCATCCGAGGTATTTGTTGTACTGATCGGTTGGTAGATCGAGTTGGTGAGGAAGATCTTTCAGTCCTTTCTCCTTGTCAGTTCTTCCTCTTCATCCGAAGTCGATTCTTGATTGTAGAATTTTATGGTTGATCTCTTGATAGTCATTTGATTCAGATCTTCCGATATCTTTGTGATGTTATCTGTCTTACTAAACTCAAAAGGAGATTCATCAAAAACAACATGTGGTGTTTCCTCTACACACAAGGTTGTCTTATTAAAAACTCTATATGCTTTTGATACGGATGAGTATCCTAAGAATATCCCATCCGCTATCTTGGCATCAAAAGTTTTTAATTGAGATTTACCATTGTTGTGTATGAAACATTTACAACCAATTATATGAAAGTATGAAATTTGGGAATCTTCCTTCCAAATTTCATAGGGAGTTTTGCATTTATTTTTAACAATCAAACTTCTATTTTGAACATAGCAAGCTATATTAACTTCGCCCAAAACTCGTGTGGAGTGTTGTACTCGGATAACATTGTTCTAGCCTCTTTCAAGGTTCTCGTTTCTTCTTTCAACTACTCCATTTTGTTGTGGAGTCCTTGCTGCAGATGTTTCATGAGCTATGGTTTTCTCAATGAAGTAGTTAGTAACAAGCTTATTAAGGAACTTAGTACCTTTATCACTTCTAATTTTAACAATAGTTAGCCCCTTTTCATTTTGAACCTTTTTAAGAAATTCTCGAATCTTAATCATTGTCTCATTCTTTTTGTACAAGAAAATAACCCGTAAATCTTGAAAAATCATCAACAATTACCAAAGTATATTTCCTTCCACTAAAGCTGAGAGATGTGATTGGACCAAAAAGATCCATATGAAGAAGTTCCAAAATTCTTTCTCAAGAAGGACTACTTATTGTTTTAAAAGAAGCTTTAGTCTGCTTTTCCTTTTTGACATGAATCACACACATGGTTCTTTGAAAATACTTTATCAGGGAGTCCTTGAACTAAAGATTTCCTTGCTATTTTGTTAAGAGTCTTGAAGTTTAAGTAGCCAAGACGTTTATGCCACACCAACTTAAATCATCTCGAGCTCTTAGCAACAAGACAAGTGTCTTTAGGACAACTTTTGAAATTTGCAACATAAATGTTACCTTGTCCGACTCCAGCTAATAGAATATTTTCATTAATACCATCTAATACAAAGCATGCATTATGAGTAAATTTGACACTTAACCCGTACTCACAAAATTGTGAAACAGATAGTAAATTGTGCTTCAATCCTTCTACGTAGTAGACTTCATGTACTTGAATATCACCTATCATTAGTGTTCCTACAACTTTGGTAAGTCCATAATTGTTATCTCCAAACATTACTCTTGGACCATCTATGGTCCGATAGTTAGAGAGAAGTCGTCTTTCATAGGTCATATGCTTGGAATAAATGCATCGCCAATGTACTAGATGACCTCAAGAATGTCTCTTCTTTCAACTATCTTATCTTCCTGCAATCACAAATTTAATGCTTAGGTACCCTTTGTACTTTGGGTCCATTCATGTTAAGTTGACTTTTAGGAATCCGCATAAAGATATCAATGTTCATCAAAACCATAGATTGAAGTTTACATCCATATCTATCTACTAAGATAAGGCTATCAAGATCAATCTTATTTAACCGATCTTTAGAAATTGTCTTGAATCTTGGTAAAAATGGATATGTTTTACTTCTTCCATCAAAGCCATTATACCTAGGATAGAACTTTGACTTAGTCTTGGGTTTAACCTTAGGAGCTACTTTCCTCGCCTGTGATTTCTTCTCGTAAGTATCAGATGAGGTAATTAATCCCTTAGGTTTCCTGTGACTAAATCTAGTTTCTATCTTTGGTTTAGTTGCTTTAACAAAAACTCTAGGTTTTATTGGATCATTTTTCTTATTCCTATCAAAACCTAATCCAGCTTTTATCACTAGACTTTTGTGATGTATTGAAGATTTTATCTATTGTGGTCCTGGGAGTTATTCAATTCCTAACTTGAGATTTAATTCTCTGTTAGTCTTCTTGTAACTCTCATTCTCGTAATAGATATTTGAAAATTTTATTTTCAAAGAATTCAATTCTGTTCTAACTTATCTGTCTTCTCGCACAAGGTACTAGTGATCATCCCGATCGACATTCCCCGCCAGATATGTGATCCCGGTTTCTCCTTGTCCTTAGTTTGATTGACCTTAGTCGATCAGTAATTTGATTCTTTAAATTAAAAATTTCAGCCTCTATCAGCTTTATAAACAGATAGAGCAGTCTCCAAATCTTTCAAAAGTTTCTCAATAAGACTAGGATCGCTGATAAGGTATCACAATCATTATCATAGGATGAATAGTAATGTACCTCTTTTGCCATTAAATGATGTCATCATCTCGACCTAAAATCAGATGAGGATGAGGATGATGATGTCTCATGAACTTCTTCTTTCTCAAATGTAAGAGCTCTCGATCAAAGATACCTTCTATCTCTCTTTTTCCACTTTTCTTCTCTCTCTGGGAGTGAGTTGAGGACAATCATAACTATAGTGACCAGGCTTGTTACATGTATAATGTATATCTCCTCTCGTCTGTCTTAGGACTACTATCTCCTCGCCTCGATAGGTGACTTATGCTTCCTCGTCTGATCCTTTTTCCTATCATTGTCTGAACTCTTTTCTTCTTTATCTGATCTGTAATTTCTTCGACCGATCTGTCTCTCTTGTTTCTTTTGTACTTCATTCTCAACCTTTCATATCTTTTTAACAAAAGAGCCATTTCTTCCTTAATGGACAAATCAGATGCCTTGGATATCTTCCTGATTCATCTTGATGAACAAATGCTACAGCCTTTCCAGATGTTGAAGATTCTCGCTTCGCCTTCTTCATCTTCGATTTGGATGTCATATTCTAATGCCTTCAGATGAGAAAATAAAGTGTGATGTGAAATTGAAGATAGATTCGAGTAGCTTTCATAATATTAGCTTTCTCTCTCCATCTTTTGCTTAATGACCTCAACACTTTATTGTTGATTTCTTTCTCTGTATAGGTTTTACCCAAATCACCGCCTTATTCAAAGAGATTAGTCACCCTAACATCTAGTTGATCAATGGATTCTCCTTCTTTCATCTTGAAAGTGTCAAAACATGTAGAACCGATTGCAATTTGTTTTCTTTGACTGCTTTGATCCTTCACAGATTCCAGCAAGAGTTTTCCACATTTCCTTGGCAGTCTTGCATCTTTTCACCTTTTCAATCCAATCCTTACTTAATGTTTCAATGATCTCTGTTCTAGCAACTTGATCCAGATTATGAATCTTTCTTTCATCACTTGTGAGTTCTCGAGCTTTTCTTTTCTTGCCTCACTCTTGTTTCACTGGCCGCAGCATTTCATCACATGTGCCTCCATGATAAAACTTGATAGGTCCTTCCTCAAGAACCTCCTCCATTCTATCATGAATTGCTTTGAGATGGTTCTCCATTCTAAACTTCCAATAATCATATTCTTCATTTGAGAAATCGGTAGACTCTGGATTTTTTTGCTCTTAACAAGACATGATGAGATAGAAAACCAAAACACTTACAAGATCTTGTTAGTGCTAGTGAAACAAAGAAAGTGAAGAAAATTAAGAACGAATTTCGAATCTTGGTTAAGACTCTAAAATCAATATCGTAATGCCTTAACACCGCTCCGATACCACTTGTTGGTCCCACTTGGTTGAGTATCTTAAGAAAAACTTGAATTAACCTTCTAGGAAAAATCTAGAAGGGGGTTTGAATAGATTTTTCGACTTTTCAAATCTTTCAAAATATATTCAAAACATCAAAGTAACACAAATGAAAAAAATTTTAAACTCAACTTGAACAAGATCAAAAGCAAACTGATATTTTAGTTTTAATTTCAATTCTCAATTTAATCTTTGATTAATAAACTGAAAATTGAGATTGATGAGAAAAGTAAAGTAAAGCAATAAAGAACGCTAGATTTTATAGTGGTTCGGATCAAATGATCCTACGCCCACTCTCCTTCTTCAACTTGAAGAAGGGTCTTCACTTACTATCTTTCTTCCTTCTTGCTTACTTACTTACAATCGTGAATCTTCAAATTTACAACGATTTCTTCCTAATTTCAATATCAATGGCTTGAAGATGTTCTCGTGAAAAGTGTTCTACAAACACGAAAACCGAAAACGTATAAAACGCTTGTGTGTGTTTACAACTTTTATGACTTTTGTGTATAGAGTATGTGTGAATAATGTGTAGATGCAAGGAATCAAAAATTAATTCTATTTTAATTTCTATCTCTATTTATAGAGATCTTCACTTGGTAGTTGTAACTTCCTCGAATTTTGTTTTGGCCGCTTATAACAATATAATCGAATCTTGTAACTTCCTCTTGGTTAGTTGAAATCGCCTCTCGAAACTTGTGTGAAATTCTTCTAACACTTCCTTGTGCATTTTGCCTCACCTGTCTTCGTCTTCATTCTTTGTCTGGGTGATTGTTTATCGTATTGAACCTTAATCTGTCTTCTTCTGTTGTCCTTGTCTGATATCTGGGTCCCCATCTGATTTCTTGTCCTCATCCGATTTCTTGTCCTCATCTTACTTGTACTTAGTTTTATTTACAATCATTTACTTCACTGCTTATACTTGATGCTTCAAATTGGTCATCCTATTTTATACTTTTAACACATCAAAACTAACTACAACTTTTCTTTCCTAACAAAGATATTATCTTGCACCATAATAGGTTCTATTTAGACTTTTGATCATGCTTTCTTCTAATTAGCATCTTTTGTCGATCCTTATTCATAATCGAGTTTTCCCCGTTTATGTCTATTGCTTCCGTATTTTATGTGAAAGCTTAAATTATTCTTGTCGTGCAAAAATTTTCCCTTAAACCCATAAAACAGGCTCTCTCCCGAACCTTAAAATCCTAAGTGAATGATTATTCACTTAATATTTCTAAAAAGTTTTAAGGCTCTCTCCGAACCTTAAAAATCCTAAGTGAATGATTATTCACTTAATATTTACAAATATTTTAAGGCTCTCTCGGGAACCTCAAAACTCTAAGTGAATGATTATTCACTTAATATTTCTGAAAAATTTTAAGGCTCTCTCGGGAACCTAAAAAAATCCTAAGTGAATGATTATTCACTTAACATTTCGAAAAATTTTAAGGCTCTCTCGAGCCTAAAAAAACCCTAAGTGAATGATTATTCACTTAATATTTACGAAAATTTTAAGGCTCTCTCTGAGCCTCAAAAACCCTAAGTGAATGATTATTCACTTAATTGAACCTGTGGCTCTTTTCGGGCCTTCAAAGTCTAAGTGACTTCTCTTATTTACTTAAATAAAATCTGGGCTCTATCGGAGCCTTTAAATTCTTTTAAGGTCAATTCTTTGAACCTTAAAACCCTAAGTGAATTTTCAAATTCACTTAATCGAAATCAGTGGCACTCTCTCGGGCCTTCAACATTTAAGTGAATTTTCCGATTCACTTAAATAGAATCCGGCTCTATCGGAGTTTTTAATTTTTAAGGTCAATTCTTTGAACCTTAAAAAATCCCAAGTGAATTTTCGATTCACTTGATCGAAATCGAGGGGCCCTCTCTGGGCCTTCAAAGTTTAAGTGAATTTTCCGATTCACTTAAATAGAATCCGGCTCTATCGGAGCCTTTAAATTTTTAGGTCAATTCTTTGAATCTTAAAAATCCCAAGTGAATTTTCAGATTCACTTGATCGAGATCGTGGCCCTCTCTAGGCCTTCAAAGTTTAAGTGAATTTTCCGATTCACTTAAATAGAATCCGGCTCTATCGGAGCCTTTTAATTTTTAAGGTCAATTCTTTGAACCTTAAAAATCCCAAGTGAATTGAAATCAGGGCCCTCTCTCGGGCCTTCAAAGTTTAAGTGAATTTTCCGATTGACTTAAATAGAATCCGGCTCTATCGAGACTTTTAATTTTTAAGTTCAATTCTTTGAACCTTAAAAATCCCAAGTGAATTTTCAGATTCACTTGATCGAAATCGGGAGCCCTCTCTACGGGCCTTCCAAAGTTTAAGTGAATTTTCCGATTCACTTAAATAGAATCCGGCTCTATCGGAGCCTTTAATTTTTAAGGCCGGTTCTTTGAACCTTAAAAAATCCCAAGTGAATTTTCAGATTCACTTGATCGAAATCAGGGCCCTCTCTAGGCCTTCAAAGTTTAAGTGAATTTTCCGATTCACTTAAATAGAATCCGGCTCTATCGGAGCCTTTTAATTTTTAAGGCCAATTCTTTGAACCTTAAAAATCCCATGTAATTTTTAGATTCACTTGATCATCTTATCATCCTCATATTTGTTTGTATCATACATTTGATTAACATCTATATGAGATCCGCTCCTTCTTCATAAAGTAAACAATCGATGTAAACTGAAAAGGAATTTTTATTAATTGAAATGCCCTATTGACAAAGTCAACATGGACCCCGAAGAGCCTAAGCTAGCCTCATTAAAAACCTCATATGGTAAAACCCGGTGGGAGGGTTGTAGTACAATAGTTCAAAATAGAAAGCAACTATGAAATCAACTACAAAGCAATAATGATAACAAGAAGTGCTCCTAAACGAAGAACCTCTTCAGATTGGTGACATACCAGTGTCAGATCACGGGTGTCCCATCTATTTCTTCGAATATATGCTCCCCGGCAACACTTGTACGACCCGATAAGGTCCCTCCCGAGTTGGGTTCCAGCTTCTTTACCGGCTTCAAAGCATCGGCTCTTCTCAATACTAAGTCTCCTTTCTCGAAGGTTCTAGGAACCACTCTTTTATTGTATGCCGCTTTGATTCTAGCTTTATATCTCTCACTCTTACTGACAATCTCTTTTTCTTCCTCAAGTAGGTCCAGGTTCTCCTTCATCAAGTTCTGGTTTACCTCCTCATTAAAGTGCTTAATTCGATGGGAACTCATCCCTATTTCTGCAGGGAGCACAGGCGCCTACATAAACTAGCCGAAAAGGAGACTCACTCGTTGCCGCTCTCGAGGTAGTTCTCAGAGGCCCATAGGACCGAGTCTAGATCATCAACCCATGCTCCCCAACTCTCTCTAATCGTGCTTTAATCCCATTGACCATGATCCTGTTAGTGACTTCAACTCGACCATTCGCCCGAGGGTGCGCTATCAAGTGAATTTCTCGGCGGATCTTTAGGGCCCTACACCATTCTCGGACCTTTTCGCCATTGAATCGAGTCCCATTGTCTCGACACAAGTATCCGGGAACTCCAAACCTGCAGCATATAAACTTCCATAGGAATTTTATCATATTCTCGCTCATCAATTTTAGCCAAGGGAGTTGCCTCGACCCATTTGCTAAAGTAATCCACCGCCACGATCAGGAACTTTCGTTGGCCTCGAGCTAGAGGGAAGGGTCCTACCAGTCCATCCCCATTTGGCAAAAGGGCACGGGGCATACATAGCACCCATCTCCTCGGTAGGGAGGTGTATCAACAAGCCATGCTTTTGACATCTTTCGCACCTCTTCACTAGGTCCTTTGCGTCTTCATTCATAGTTAGCGAGAAGTATCCAGCTCATAAGGTCCTTCTTGCCGGTGCCCGAGCTCCCGCATGGTCCGCCGCACATCCCTCATGCATCTCTTTTAACACATGTCTTCCTTCCTCGCTACATAAACATCTGGACATGTGAAAGATCGTTTATATAGTTGATCACCAATTATACGTAATCCGATTCTAAATTGCTTATCTCTCGAGACCCCGTAGTAGGGTCTGAGTTAGAGCTTTCCATTTCGCTTCTCCAATCTGCCGCATCATCAATAGCTCCCACTATAGGCTCTGAGCTTCTCTTTCGGCCGTAACCAAAGTTATCTTGCTCGATCCTCCTATTGGTGAGGAACTAGCGAGTTTTGCCAATCCATCCGCTTTCATATTCTCTTCTCTTGGAATCTGTTGGGCCTCGAACCGATGGAACTCGCTCTCCAGCTCCCTAACTCGGTCTTTATATGCTATCATCGTGGGGTCTTTAGCCTCACGGTCCCTGTTCACTGCTGGGACACTAACCGAGAGTCGAAAATATGATGATACCTTGAGCTCCCAAATCTGCCGCCATCTCCGCCTCTCGATCGGTGCCTCATACTCCGCCCCATTATTAGAGGTCCGAACTGGAATTTGACAGCCACTGGGTTTCTAATCCTTGGGGATCAATTATCACAATGCCTCGCTCCGAACTCCACAATGTTGTTGATCCATCCACATAGAGCTTCAGAGTGCAATCTCCTCCGGCCGTGTAGCCTCCCCGAATGAAGTCCGATAAGGCCTGGGCCTTAATGGCCTTTCCGGGTTCAAACTCCACTTGGTATTCACCCAATTCGATGGCCCATTTCACCATCCTTCCAGATAGGTCAGCGCGAGCTATCACCTGCTTCAATGGATAGTTAGTCCTAACAACGATCTTATGTGATAAAAAATATGGCCTCAATCTCCGGGCAAGAACCATAATCGCCAAAGCTACCTTTTCGATCTCGAGTACCTACTTTCCACCTCCTGGATAAGCTTACTCACATAGTACATCGGCTTCGCTCAGGACCTTGTTCCTTTATCAAGCACTGTGCTCAATGAGTGCTCCCCACCAATAAATATAAATACAGGATATCACTGGTAAGGGCTTTGTGAGTGTCGGGAGCCGAGCTAAATGGGTTTAGAGCTCCTCGAAGGCCTCCAAGCACGCTCGTCCCAAGTGAATTTAGACCCCTTTCGAGGATGCGAAAGAACCGATAACTCCTCTCGCTGATTCAAGCTATGAATCGGCCTGTGGCCGTAATCCTCTCGCTTCGGCTATCGGAGCTCCTTCAAGGTCCCGGGGGCTGCATGTTCAACACCGCTTGCACCTTCTCTCGGATTCACCTCTATTCCTCTTCGGTTCACCATGTATCCGAGAAATTTACTCGCTTTAACTCCAAAAGAGCATTTAGCAGGATTTAACATGATTCCATTTCTCCGTATTACCTTGAAGAATTCGTCTAAGTCACCACATGCTCCGGGGCCTTCGGCTTTTACCAAAGATATCACCCACATATACATCCACATTCCTACCTATCTCGCTCCTCGAAATACTTTATCCACCATACACTCGATAGGTAGCTCCCGCATTGATCGGTCCGAAGGGCATCTTCACATAACCAAAAGTTCCACAAGGTACGATAAAATCGACCTTTGGGATATCTTCGGATACGATTGTATTCGGTGATATCCTTGATATGCGTCCATCATGCTAAGCGGCTCGAACCCACTGTGGAGTCCACCAATTGATCAATCCTCGGCAATGGGTAGTGGTCCTTAGGACATGCTTTATTCAGATCCCAAAAATTAATACACATCCTCCACTGCCACCCCCTTAGGCACCGTAACGGCGTTGGATAGCCATTCTGGGAACTCGATCTTCTTCACTGTCCCGCATTAAGCAGCCTTCTCTACTTCTCCTCCGATGATCAAGTCCTTTTCAGCTCCGAAATGTCGAAGTTTTTGTTTCACCGCCTTACTTTAGGATCCGCGTTGAGATAGTGAATCGCTACCTCGGGAGGTATCCCCTTCATATCTATAGGTGAGAAAGCAAATAGGTCAGCATTTTCTCTTATCAAACGTATTACCTCTTCGAAGTTCGATGTTCCATCTCGAGTCCCAATTCTGGTAGTAAATCCAGCTTTTGTTGGGGAATATTTCCACCGGCATCGCCTCCTCCTCGGCTTGCATCTTCGAGGTCCCTTCTTCCTCCTCCCGACGAACCCCGCATCTCTTCTCGCTGGGTCCGATCCTCGGCTCTGTTAAGCCGGTTAAAGTGCGCTTTATCAGCCGCCTTTACAGAGTCTACATAGCACCTTCGAGATCGGAACTGGTCCCCTTTTACTTCTCCTACTTGATCTTCCACCGGAACTTCATCTTCATATGATAGGTGGATACTATTGCACTGGAAAGTATTTAAAATAGGTCTTCCAAAGATCACATTATATGAAGACGGCACATCCACGATCAGAATGTCCCCATTACGACCTTCCTTCGAGGAGGAGTACCTAAGCCCACCTCGCAACATCACCTGTCCCTAGTGGCTGAATAGCTCCTCCAAGAAACCGTATAGGGCCGTATCAACGGGCTCTAATTTCACGTTCAAGTTCATCCTCTTCAAACAGTCCAGAACATAATGTCTCGATTTAACTCCTCAGATCTACAAAAATACGTGCCACGCCATATCCAAGCAATATCACTAGTAATTACCAAGGCATCACTATGAGTTCCCTGAGCCTCTCCACCATCCTCTCGGTCCGAAGTAAATGCGGGGCGGTTGTCACCTGCCCTATCTTCTTTATACCAGCACCTTCGTCGAGCCTCGCAGAGCCCTAACGGCAGCCTTCCTTGCCCTGAATGAGTCTCCTTCAGCGGGGCCTCCCATTATCATTTGGATGGCACCTCTTTTGGGTTGTGGTTGCTCCTCCGAGTGGTCTCGTGAGCCCGGTGCTTGTCTTCTATTTTTTTCTTCGACTCCTTCCTTTTGAATCTCTCGTGGCCCCGCTGTCCCTATATATGAATTCCTTCAGTGCCTGTATTAGCCTTTCAATTTCATCCTTCAAGTGAAAATATTGGTTAGTATCATGTCCATACTCGTTATGAAAATGACAAAACCTGTCCTCTTTAGGCTTTAAAGGTCCCCTTGACCTTGACTGTGGGAACTTCATCTCCGAGTGATCCGCCGCTACATCCGGGACCTCTCGCAGTTCTATCTTTAATGGTGTATACTTTTGAACTGCTCCGGATCGTAACCGCCCGGTGTGGCTATTGTTGGGGTTGTATCTTTAGTTTCAGTCCCCTTCTTCTTTAGGTCTCCTATCGGCGGCTTGACCTCATTTCTCTTGGCCTTCCTCACCTCCTCCAGTGGTCACGTACTTCTCGGCTCTCCGCAGCAGCTCATCGAACGTGTCTCACGGGCTTCTTGGCTAATGAGGAGAATAGGTCCCCATCACGTAAACCGTTAGTTAAAGCATTAATTTTTACCTCTGGACGCGAGGGCACCTCTCCAAGGCAGCTTGATTAAACCTTTTCGTGAAGGCCCGCAAGCTCTCTTTCTCTCCTTGTTGCATGTTAAACAATGTTAGCGTCTGGCTGTCTCCGAGCACCGACAAACCGATGTAAAAACAGGTCGCTAAATTCTTCAAATGAGTTGATAGTGTTGGGTCCCAATTGGCTAAACCATTGCCGAGCAGCCTTAGCCAGTGTAGTTAGGAAGACCCGCACTTGACCCCCTCATTGTAGCGGTGTAGGAGAGCTGAATTCTCGAATCGTACCAAGTGCTCATAGGGATCAGATGTCCCATCGTACTCAAAGTGTGATTAGTAAGTAAGTGAATTCGTACATTCTTCTTCATAGGGATAATACATAAATAGTACTGGAAGTGGACGGTTGTCACCACCCTCCGATGAAGCTCTCCACTCTTCATCGTGTTCCTCCCACGTTCACGCCCCATTCCTCCTTTTCCGTAATATTCCCTTCCGTGTCTTTCCCGATACTCTCTTCGGGCTCTCTTTGACCGAGTCTTGGCTTGTTCCTTACTTAACTCCTTATCCCGGTTTATCCTAACCGCCAGCCCCTTTTCTTGGTACTTATCTTAACTACCTGCTATATTCCCGTTAATCTGACCCCATATTGCCTTCTAGGCTTACTCACGGACTTATCCATATGTCTATAACTCGAGCTCCTTTTTGGGCGCTCGTTGGGCCCTAGCCCATATTCCCGTTTTATATTCTAACTTGGGCCAGCCTTGACCCATAACATATTTGTGCCATATCAATATCATTTCACCCATCATGGACATTTCAAATATGATTTTCATGAGATGACTAATATCTTCACACAAAGATAAGTTAGTTGATCCAAAAATAATATCATCAACAAAAATTTGTACTAATAAAATATCATTACCAAATTCTTTTCTAAATAGAGTTATATCTATTTTACCTTTTACAAAACCATTTTGAATTAGATAATCAGACAAGGTACCATACCAAGCTCTTGGAGCCTCGTTTAAGTCCATATAGAGCTTTCCTCAATCTGCTGACCTTGTCTCCTTTGACAAAGCCTAGTGGCTGCTCTACATAAACTTCTTCAAGTAAGATTCCATTTAGAAATGCTGATTTTACATCCATTTGAAAAACTATGAATCTTTTAAAAGCATCATAGGCTAAGAACAATCTTATGGTTTCCAGACGAGCCATCGGTGCAAAGGTTTCATCATAATCAATCCCTTCGATTGTGAATAACCTTAAGCAACTTGTCCGACTTTATTTCTAACCACAATATTGTTCTCATCCCTTTTGTTTTTAAAGACCCATTTAGTTCCAATGACTTTTTGATGATGAGGCCAATCAACAATGTTGGCCCCTAGATTGAGTGTTTAAAGAGAGTTTGAGTGAACCTTCCAGAGATAATCTAGAAGGGGGTTGAATAGATTATCTAAATTTTCAAAACTCAGATTCTCAAATAACCTTAAACTATGAACACCAAAATCAAAGTGTCGGCGGAAATAAATTTATACTCAATCTATATTGGATTTAAAGCATTACTGAAATATGTTTAATTTGTTTGTAAGTAATTGAAAGAAATTAAAAATAGAAAGAATGAACACGAGATTTATTGTGGTTCTCGATCGAAAGATCCTACATCCACTCTCCTTCCACAATCCCGTGTGAAAGGACCTTCACTACTTACTTCTTTGCTTACTTCCTCACTTACGCTTTTACAACGAATATCTTTAGCCTTACAGGTTTTCCTTCTTGATTTCTGGAAATAATGGCTTGAAGATGTGAATGATAGTATTCTATAAACACTATAAAAACTATGAACGTAAAGAACATTCTTGTTTGTGAATATGAACTCTATGAGTGCTTGATTGTGTTACAAGTTGCTTGTGATTTTTCAATATTGCAAAAGTTATTCTATTCTAAACCAAAGACCTATTTATAGAGAATTGATGATTGATGGTTGTAAAGAACTTGTTGACTCTTCTCTTGTTGTTATAACCAACTAACTCAATCTTTGTAATCGCTTCTTGATTATTTATAATCTGTTCTTGAAATCGCTTGATTTTCTAACACTTAAGTCATCTTCTTTTCTCATCTTCATACGCGGTCCTCCTCATCCGATTTTCTTCATGTCTATATTTTATCAATCTTGAAGTGTCCGATTGTCTCGCTAGCTTGTCTTTGGTCTTAACTTGTCTTCATCTATCTTCTTGTGTTCGCCCTTATCTCTCTTTTTGAACTCCGCCTCTTATCTCTGCCTTAAGTACTTAGTCTATTACAAGTTTTCACTACATCACCGGCTATACAATGATTCAAATTGGTCATCTTATTTTTACATCTATCTTAACTTCATCAAAACTAGATACATTTTTCTCCTAACAATTTCCCTTTTTGATGATATTAAAACTCAGCTCAAGAAAAAAATTGTGTTAGTAAATTAGAATCATAAAGCTCCACAAAGTACAAACAATTAAGTCACTTAGTCGATAGTCAAAGTATAGACAGCTTAAGTCACAATGATAGTCAAGTTAACTAGCTTTTACAGATGAGTTAGTGTTATACACTTTAATCAAGTTCTTTTTAATTTGTTTTATTCTCAAGATTCAGTTATTTAAAAGATTAAGTCCGACAAGTTAGTTTAAAGCAATAGCCTCATATGAATGGATAAAAGTATATTCACAAGTATTTCGATAATTTCACAGATCAAAGACTTACAAAATTATATCGACAGAGATCATGCAAAGATAAGATCTAGTCATATCACCTATCTTCTTCCTCGGTATACTTAACCAAGAGAAGACCCTATTTTTTCAGTGGACACCATTTCTCCTCCTTCGCAAGGTCACCGTGGCTTCGGCTTTGATTAGTAGTCGCTTCACCTTTTCATGGTCCAGATGACCATCTTTTGTCATGGGAGGAGCCATCGGTGAGTAGGCTGGTGCGACTACATCTGCGTTGAATTCATCATGGCGATGTTGATCGACATCGATAGAACGTTGAGTCTCTTTCTTACAACCACTCTTGAAATGCAATGTTGAGTCTCTTTTTAGAACTTGCCGAGACTTGCTTTCTGTTCCTTTCTTACTTTCTTCCTCGCCTTCCGCAGCTTCTTCGCCTAGCTCCTCAACCTTCGGGATTTAAAGCCAGGATCTTGTAATCCCGGGCATCTACTCTTTTCGAGCTCACCACCTTCCCCTTTTAGCATCGAAATCGGGTGTTGCAGATGGTGGCTACTTGTTCAATTTGTCCCATGAGTTCATGCCTCGACAAATCCTGTCTTCTCGATCTAGTTTATCAAATATCTTTTGGCCGAGCCGCTTCGACACCCCTCAATTCATTCTTCAAATTTTAGCAAAGAGGGATGCTTTCTCCATTGTAAGAGACATGTTCAGGATCTCGTTGAAATGATGCTTCTTTTTCGCCCATGCCTCCTTGGCTTGATCATTTACCATGTCTTTTATTTCCAGTAAGCATCCCCGAACATACTTCTTAACCTAAGCCTCCTACTTGTTCTCCTCTTCAAAGCAATTTTCAGATTCACCACCGCCATCTGCTCCTCATGGCTGATTCTTGAGAAGCCAAGGTCAATATTTGTTTTGAGATGAACCGCCTCTCTACATTCTCCTTAATCGTGAAGGTGACAAAGTTTGGAATCAGTTGAAAGGCATTCGACACGCAGCCTTCCGACTTGTTACCTCTCGCTTTAAGTGCTTCCACCTCGGATGCAGACGCATTTAAGATGGCCGAGCAAAGTCCACTTCGGATGGAGAAGACATAGTTAAATCTATCTCCTCAACTTGTTGCTCAGGACTTTCCTTGGCTGGTGGGGAATCGCCCAATGAACTCCTTGTGGCCGGCACTTTAGATTCCACCTCACCTGGGCTTGCTCTTCTGCTCGCTTCCGCTTGTGCCTCCTCGCTATATCCATCTCGGCAGCTCATCGGCAGCACCACCGTCTCCTCCAGAAACTTCCACCTCCTTCTCCACAACTCCCTTCTCAATCACCTCCACTTCCTTTTCAACAACCTCCGCTTCCTTCTCTACCTTTTCATCTCCCTCCTTCTCTCGTCTCCACCACTTTTGTCTCCATTTCTTCTACCCCTTTCTCAAGCTGTCTTCTCCTTATCTCCTTCGTAGATCGATCGCTCATTGATAGGAGATCCCAAATAGACTCGCCTGAGTATGTAATCTATGAATTGATTGTTGGTCCCGAGATTGAGTGATTTAAACAAGCTTAGAATGCCTCCCAGAAGATAATCTAGAAGGGGGGGTTGAATAGATTATCTAAATCTTTTCAAAGATCAGATTATCTATTCAAGATATTAAAGCCGAACAATGAAACAATTTTAGACTCAATCTTTCAAGGATCAAAAAGCAATCAAGTTAATTTAAATTAATTTGCTTGAGAAATTGATTATCACCAGATAAGTAAAACAGAAGTAAAGAACACAGTGGATTTATAGTGGTTCGGATCAAACCGACCCTACATCCACTCTCCTTTTTCAACTTGTAGAAGGGCCTCGACTCACTTACTTGCTTACTCTCTTACCGAGAGTACAATTATAATGATATGATGATCTTCTTCTTCAATCCTATCTTCAATCTATCAAACTAACTAGAAAACTAGTAAGATACAAAGCAAGTGTGAAGTTTGAAGATATACAAGAGAGTGTTCTATAAACACTTAGAAACTTAGGAAAACTCTTTTGAAAACTTTGTGAGTGCTTTTGAAAAATCGTGAGTATTGGAATGAGTGCTAGTAGTTCTTTTCTAACTATGCTTACTCTTATTTATAAGCTCGTGAAACGGTTAGTTTGTTGTAAGAAACTAAAATCTGTTTAACAAACTTATTCTTGAAAATCGCCTTGACTTCAAATTTGATCTTGAACTAGTCGCCTACAAACTGCCTTGGTGAAGACTTACCTTTCTTATTCTACTTAGCTGGTCTCGACCTTGTTTTGAGCTCTTCATTATTCGCTCCAACAGATGACTTTCCTCAAGATTGTCTTCAGATGACCTTCTCTTTCTTAACCTCACTGATTACACTAGCTCTACCTAGTCCGATCAGCCTAGCACTAGTGTTCATTACATCACCTGCTCTAAACATACTTCACCGGTCATCTTATTTACATGAGCTCATCCTAATCTATTCATTTTAACTCATCAAAACTAATTTCGATCTAACATTGATTGTCGTAAAGAATCTCCTCAAAGGATTTAAGGCCGCCTTTCTTATGGACAGCTTTTCTCCCGAGATGGAGAGATTATTCCCTCCGCTTCTCCTATAAGGATTGTTGTCTCCTCAAAGGATCATGTCCTTATCCTTCTCAATGCCAGGACATCTACCAATTCCTTTAGGAGATCGTGCTCATCAACCAATGCAGACTCCTTCTTGATCAAATATATCTTGCCAAGAATGCATAGAGAGACTTCACTGGGACCCATTTCTCCAGATGGGTTGGGAAGATGAAGGTATAAATTAAGGTTCGGATGTAGATAAGGATAAAAATGAGAATGGATCATCTGTGGTTTGGGTGGATGGTTGTGTTAGACTTTTAGGAGTGGATCGCTTTTAGAGACTTCAAGCCGACCACGTCTCGCCTCTTCAACGCCAGTTTGGGACATGGTTGGTTCAGGATATGAAGCATCCTTAGATGAAGATGACGATAAAGATTGTGCCACTTCTTCGCAGTCCTCTCTTGAGGATATCTCAACTATTTCCTCCCGGCCCGAGGTCCTAGCAACCTCGGCCCGAGCACTTCCCCCTTGGGAAGCTGTCCTCTCTCGTCCTTTCCTCCTCTCCTCTCGATTCTTCCTCGGATGAGGATTCATCCTGCAAGCATCATCTCCACCTTTTTGGACTTAGCTTTGACTTTTTTTTTCTTGGGTGCAGCTGGTGCAACAAGAACATCCTCATCTCCTTGTGAGTCTAAAGGGCCAAAGATCTTCTCGTCTTTGGTGAGAAGACCCTTCGCTTGGTGTATTTCTTTACACCAACCTCCCAATTGAGGTTTTCTCGTCCCTAGTTTCACCTCCAGGATTAGTGTAATCCTGGTAATCATGCTGGTCATTGTCTCCAGCGTCCACCTCAACCTTGTCTCCGAGATGTACTCCTTCAAAATCAGCCTTGAAAAAGTAACCTAGCCTGCCTTCACCTCTACACCATCAATTATAGCTCGTCTGCAGCAGATTCTTGGTTTTGCAGGACCATCATGGCTTTGTTGCTCTCCCATAATGCACTTGGTAAGAATCAAAGCATCAACAATCAAGATTTCCTCTTCCACATTGGTCTTTTCAAATTCGTAGTTGTGTTTTGATGAGACTTTCTCGCCATTAGTTTAAAGCTCTGCAAATGCTCATCACTTTTGTAAATGAATTGATTTATCCCTTCGGTGCTCAAACCAAAATCTCACCGAGGTCTACTATAGTGACCACCACCTTCTCTTTATTTCCATTTGTATGAACACGAGACTCGAAAGCATTTGTTTTCATCGTCACTCTAGTGAGAAATTCAACCGCTAAATCGCCCAAAGTGTTTTGTTCTTTGAAGGCTTCATCGTGCAATACTGTTTAAGTCCTCTCGATTCTAGAAGTTGTAGAATCTCAAGCGACTGGATCTGCGTGGTAGTATCCCAATCGACGAACATTTCGGACTTGGTTTTATCTTCGATCTTTGCTAGATCATATTCGAACTTGACCTTTGGTTTCTTCTTATCCGCCATTGATGAGGGTTTTTATGCTTTGAGAGGGAAAAGGAAATTTGAGAGAGAGAGAGAGAGAGAGTAATGTAAACAAAGTTATATGTGAATAAATGAAAATATGCACACGAACTCTTGTTTATATGGAAAGAGATTCAAATAAAATATTATAAACTCTCATTATTAATCGATAAAGTGAAAATTGGGTTTTCGTGCCTATATAAATGAAATTATAGCTATTTATTCTGAAAAGTGTAATGAATAAAATATTAGACATATTTAAAATGTCGTGCGTGGAATCATTGACGATTCTAATTTCCATAAACCGCCTTCAATTTATGCACGTGAATGACACTCAGCATTTTTAAAAGCAAATTTAATAAAATTTTGGGTCTGTAGTAACTTCTTCGACAAGAAGTAACTTATTTCCTTTTACTTTTCAGCTAATTGGAGAGATAAAATCGATAAGTATTTTTTATTAAAAATATATAGGAAACCTTATCTTTTGGAAAATAATTTTTTTAAAAGAACAACTGTGTTAATTCATTATTAAATAATTATAATAATTATGATATTAAATCCACATATTAATTTTTTTAACTAATATTAATAATTTTGTCAAATAATTAAAAGAAAGCAAGGGTTGGAAATACTTCTTGTTATATTTTACCTAGTCTGGATAAATTTGTATAGTTGTCTGCCTTATGTACATCATATAAGTTGTACTCATCCTGCTTTTTATGAAAGTTGTATCGCAGGATTTGAAATTTCTTGACAACAAAGACACTTTGATAGACCATTAGTAATCCTTTTTAGTAACTTAGACAAGGTACATATACTCATCTGCTTTAGACCAACAGATGACTACTATGTATTTGTCTCAATCACTTCATGTCGATTAGAAAATATCAAGTTAGTTAAGATCAATAGATTAATCTTTGATTCTTGATTCCTTAAGAAAATCAATGATATCAGCTCTATGATTATCCATATGACCTTTTACAAGTCTCGATACTTCTTACTAGACATAGTAAACAAAGCGAGAGAGACAAGAATTGAAATGCATAAGGAATAGATTAAAGATTAACTAAAGATGCATCTAATTATCCTAATTCCACAGACAATTCCTTAAACCTTGTCTCTCGCTAAAGGTTTTGTCAAAATGTCACTCTCTGAAAATCACCAAAATCTTTCCTAGTCTCGATGTCACCTTTCTCAACATGATCACGAATAAAGTGATGTCCACATGTTTGCATCTAGTATGTAAGACTCGGGTTACGTGGCACTATTACTATCACAAAAGATTGGTACATCTCTATTGATAATATTATAATCCCTTAGCTATTGACTAATCCAGATTAGCTGAGAACAACAACTTCCACCGCCATATACTTAGCTTCAGAGGGAAGTAGCTACAGAGGTTTATTTCTTAGACAACCATGAAATCAGCTTACTTCCCAAAATTGGCAAGTTCTGAAGTAGATTTCCTATCTATCTTGCATCCACCAAAATCTGAATCAATATCCCGACAACTCAAAATTTATCATCACCGGATACCACAGTCTTACATTTATTTTACTTTTTAAGAATTTAAGAATCTTCTTGGCTGCCTCAAGATGACTCTTCTTTGGCTTTGCTTGAAACCGTACAGACACACCCACCGCAAAAGAAATATCCGGTCTACTAGCGCTTAAGTATAACAATGAAGACTTATCTCGAAATATCTTTTTCAAATGATTCTGTATTACCTTCATAAGCTTCTTCCCGATTATCCGGTAAGGTTGTTGTCCGATCGGCCCGACTTTGAAGAACTTTCGTGCTTTTTTCTTTATTTGAGTCCGATTCTTCTTCCTCATCCGAGTCCGATTCTCGGTCCATAGAACTTCACTATTGATCTTTTAATAGTCATCTTATCTATATCTTCCGAGATCCTCGTGATGTCATCTGTAATTCTAGACTCAAAAGTAGATTCATCAAATACAACATGTGGTGTTTCCTCCACACACAAGGTTGTCTTATTAAAAACTCTATAAACTTTAGACACGAGATGAGTATCCTAAGAATATTCCATCTGCAATCTTAGCATCAAAAGTTTTTAAATGAGATTTTCCATTGTTATGAATGAAACACTTGCATCCAAAAATATGAAAACATGAAATCTTGGGTGATCTACCCTTGCATATTTCATAAGGAGGTTTACATTTATTTTTAACAATCAGATGATTGTAGGAATCGGGTAAGCGATTTTAAGACAACCAAGTATATCGAACGCAAGGGAAAAAGTATGCAATGAGGCCCTAGAAATACAAGTTCTCAATGACTAGTGTTGCAATCACGGTTTCAAACAAAAACACAACAAAACGATAGAAATAAACTCAACAACACAACAAGGCAAATGATCAAACACTTGAAAGGCAAGAACAAATGATAACAATGAATGGGGGATTTGGGTGCTAGGGATAACATCCATCAAGGAATCAATGATCAACAAGCTATGATTGTATCAAATTGCAAATCAACTAAGATAGAAAGTATAAAACCATCATGAAATTAATCACTCCATTAATAACACAATGCCTAATGTGAGTATACTTAGTGCAACTAATCTCTCAAAGCACCCAATCCATACATTCATACATAATTATAACCCGATTAATCTCGGATCACGTTAGCTCAACTCGCCTATTGCTAGGGTGATCAAACATTAATCTAAAGAGATAAAAGTGGATGAAGCACAATGAGAATCACAATTAGGAAGCAATCTAACTCAATCGATCAACAATCATCAACAATCATAGCATAGGCAATCAAATCATCCTCAATTTCAATTAACCCATGCACAAGAGTATTATCCCATGGTGCAAAGAGCAAAGTCCATGGGTAGAAAATCTAGATGCACAATTGAAAAGCAAACCACAACAATTAAGAAATTGAAATGACAAGAGAGGAAGAACATCACCATTTGGATTAAATCAACAAAAATAGGAATGCTTGAATCTTCAAGTAACTTCTTCTCCAAAGGAAATACAAGCTTGAATTGAGAAAACAAGAGATCTAATGCTAATCTAAGCAACTACAATTGAAATTCTATCTAAATTTACCAATCTAATCTACCTACAAGGAGAAATTGGCTTGGGGCCTAAGAAATTGCCCCAAAACCGCTGGTAATCGCTCTATGGAATGTTCTGAGGTATGCTCTATTTTGCCCTTTAAATAGATGAATTTTGGAAAAATCTTCTCCCTCGAGTCGAGACAACTCGAGGTTGCCACCTTTGCATGCTCCTCGAGTCGAGGCTTAGCCTCGAGTCGAGGCTCCTTTGATTTTTGAGATTTCATGTTCTTGTCTCGCAACCTCGGGTCGAGGCCACTAGCCTCACTGCAGGTCGAGTCCAGGAAATTTTCTCGACCCGACTCCGCCTCAAACTCCTGCGCCCGTCTCGATCGCCTCTTCATCCTAAGAATGCCGGTACTCTCGGTTTGGCCAAATTCCACCGATTTACCTATAAACGGGATGAAAAACATCAAAATACATCAAGTAGTACTGTTTAGGCAAAGTAGTGATACTCTACACATTTAGGCACAAAATCTAACACTTTTGATCACTTTTGCACTAAAATACACTCTAAAAACATGCATCAATTCACTCCAATCATCGACATATATTTTGAATATAAAAGGTTGTATTAATGGCTTCGCCTAAAACCTCCGTGTGGAGTGTTGTACTCAGATAACATATTTCTTGCAACTTCTTTTAGGGTTCGGTTTCTCCTTTCAACAACTCTATTTAGTTGAGGTGTCCTTGCAAACTGATGTCTCGTGAGCTATACCATTCTTAGTACAATAGTTAGCAACAAGTGTATCAAGGAATTTAGTACCTTTATCACTTCTAATTTCAACAATACTTAATCCTTTTTCATTTTGAATTCTTTTAAGAAATTCTTACATCTTTGTCATAGTCTCATTCTTTTTGTATAAGAAAATAACCTGGTGAATCTTGAGAAGTCATCTACAATTACCAAGGTATATTTTCTTCCACCGAAGCCGAGAGGTGTGACTGACCAAAAAGATCCATATGAAGTAGTTCCGTAATCCTATCTCAAGAAGCGACTATTTATTGTTTTAAAAGAATTTTTGGTCCGTTTTCCTTTTTTACAAGCATCACAGACATGGTTCTTTGAAAATACCCTATCTAGGAGTCCATTTACTAAAGATTTCCTTGCTATTTTGTTAAGAGTTTTGAAGTTTAAGTGACCAAGACGCCTATGCCATAGCCAACTTAAATCATCTCGAACTCTTCGCAACAAGACAAGTTACTTTAGAACAACCTTTGAAGTTAGCAACATAAATGTTACCTTGTCTCGACCCCCGGCCAACAAGATATATTTTCATTGAGACCATCTAAAATAACATGCATTACGAGGTGAATTTAACACTAAAACCCTTATCACAAAATCGTGAAATGCAGATAATGATTATGTTTCAACCCTTCGATATAGTAAACCTCATTGGCTTGAATGTCATCAATCATCAAGGTTCCAACTTCTTTGGTTATCCTAAAATTATTATCTCCGAACATGACTCTTGGTCCATCTATAGTCTAATAGTTAGAAAGTAGACACTTCTAAAAGGTCATATGTTTTGAACATCCATTGTCAATATACTGCATTTACCTCAAGAACATTTGCCCTTTCTACTATTCTTGTACATTTCTCGCAATCACAGATTAGATTTTAGGTACCCTTTGTAAATTGGGTCCTTCTAGGTTAAGTTGATACCGAGGAATCCAAAAAAATACATCTACATTTCTTAAAACCAGTGATTGAAGTTTGCAACCATATCTATCAATCAATATAAGACTATCAAGATCAATCTTGATGCAGGGAAGCCGATGCAGGAAGCATAATGATAATAACAAAACACCGTTGATTCTCGAGAATACCCGGAGAATGTAAACGAAACAGAGACAAATACGCCTCAAGAGGAATAACCTCAAATATTCAATTCATAATTCAACCAAGCTAATTACAATGTGTTTTAGTTCCCTATTTATAATAGATAAAAACCTAAATGTTAAATCAAATCAAATCAACATAAAATAAGCAAATCAATTAATGATATTGATTTCGATGCAGCGTAATGATATTGATTTCCATCAATATCTCCATCAATTTCCATCAATATCTCCATCATTCTCCTCTTCGAAAAGATTCGCCCTCGAATCTGCAGCAATCTTCATCTCCGGTAGTAGAATAGAAGCGACAATGCGCTCATTTCGAGGAAGGGCAAAAATAATTAACATCGAAGCGACTCTTGACGCCAAAAACATCTCGCCGTGCGGCGTACGTTGCCTAATGTCGTGAGACGGTACGCAAAACGATATCTCCAAAAGGGTTAAAATAACTATCATTAATAATGATATAATAATAGTTATCAAAGTTAAACCCAAATTTAGAATTTCCCACGTGTAATCAAGAATGGGAGGTGTGCTCATCAATCACAGGGGTGTATTCATCCAAACACAAAGGTGTACTAATCAAATCATGGAGGGTGTCTTCGTAAATAATAGGGGTGTACTCAACAACACCATCGAAACCCGTATCGAGATAATTCGAATGACTCGACCTCGTGTTCGGTATCATAGTCGTACCTCATCAAATAATGGAGGCCCATTATAATCAAAGCTCAAACTCGGTCCATTATAATTAAATTGGGCATCAATAATACAAGGCCCATCAAAGGAGAGACCTTTCATTAGTTGGCCCAAAAGGCCAATTTCCATTATAAGGCCCATTTGTTGGGAAATAGGGCATCAAGCCCAAATTGAAAATCATCTTCTTCATCGCTTAACGCCGCCGGTTCATCTTCGCTATCATTGTGCAGCAGTACGCTCGCTTCCTCTCCATTGCCAATAGCATCAAGGTTGTGTCCCACTTGAGCGTAATGGCGTGCGCGGTGGGCCGCTGCGGCGGCGGCCGGATCGCGAACCCGGGCCGGGTTGGGTGGCGCTGATCGACAAAGGACCGCGGCTGGTCGCGAGGGCGGAGAGAGAACGGCGGTGGTTGGTTGTGCACTTGTGGGCGACGACGCCAGCGCCGCAGTGGCGGCGATGGAGGATCTGCGCTGCTTGGGGTGGAATAGTGGTGTGAATGGTGGTGGATCGGGCGGAGAGAATCGCGTTTGAAAGGTGCAGGCGCTGTGATGGGGCGCGATAGTGGTGGCGCGTGCCGGAGAGATAGGGCTGCGGATAGGTGGTGGCGAATCGGTGTCACGTTCGCGCGTAGGCGCGCGCGCTGGTCGGACATATGGGCAGGCTCACGACGGTGGTGACGGCGGCGGGAATGGACGCCCGCGGTGGTCGCGCCACGATACACATTCGTTGCTCACGCAGGCGTTGACGGCCACAGTGAGGTCGGCGATTTGCCGCCATAATTCGGCCCATGGCAAAGGTGTCAAACGCAGGGCGACATCGAGAAGGCATTTTCCGCGAGCGTAGCGAGACTGGATACCACCGATGCAGAAAGCGTAATGATAATTACAAAACTCCGCTGATTCTCGAGAATACCCGAGAATGTAAACGAAACAGACAAATACGCCTCAAGAGGAATAACCTCAAATATTCAATTCATAATTCAACCAAGCTTAATTACAATGCGTTTTAGTTCCCTATTTATAATAGATAAAAACCTAAATGCTAAATCAAATCAAATCAACATAAAATAAGCAAATCAATTAATGATATTGATTTCGATGCAAACAGAGCCGATGCAGGGAAGCGTAATGATAATTACAAAACTCCGTTGATTCCGAGAATACCCTGAGAATGTAAAACGAAATAGAGATAAATACATCTCAAGAGGAATAACCTTAAATATTCAATTCATAATTCAACCAAGCTAATTACAATGTGTTTTAGTTCCCTATTTATAATAGATAAAAACCTAAATGCTAAATCAAATCAAATCAACATAAAATAAGCAAATCAATTAATGATATTGATTTGATGCAGCGTAATGATATTGATTTCCATCAATATCTCCATCAATTTCCATCAATATCTCCATCAAATCTTATTCACTAACCTTTAGTAATTATTTTATATCTTGGTAAGAATGGATATGATTTGCTTCTTCCATCAAAACTATTATATTTTGGATGAGATTTTGATTTAGTCTTTGATTTAACCTTGGGAACATTCCTCCTCGTCCGTATTTTCTTTGCAAATATCAGGTGAGGTGATTTATTCTTTAGGTTTCCAAGGACCAAATCTTGTCACATCCTTAGCTTTGGTAGCTTTGACAAAACCCTTGATTTTATAGGTTCATCCTTTTATTCCTATCAAAACCCAATCTTGTCTTATCACTAGACTTTTGAGAAGTACTAAAGATTTTATCTATTGTAGATCGAGTGTTACTAAGAAGTCCTAACTTGAGATTTAACTCTATGTTAGTCCTCTTAAAACACTCATTCTCTGAATAGACATTTGATAATTTAATTTTTAAAGAATTCAATTCTTTTTCTAACTCAATAGTCTTTTCAAATGAAGGATTAGTGATAATCTTAGGTGACATTCCCCCTTGAATGAGCGGTCTAATTTTTCACTAATCGGTCCGACTTTCCTTGGTTACACTAAGAATTTGATCCTTTAAATTTAAATTTTAAATCTCTCGTTAGATCAGGTTTTAGTTTTGATGAGTTATAGTGTATAGACCTGTAACTAGCTCGTAAATTGATGACCACCGAGAATGTATAGAATAAATTAAGTAGTAAACATTAGTGCTAGACTGATCAGACTAGGTAGAGCTAATGAAGTCACCGAGGTCGAGAAAGAGAAGGTCATTTGAAGACGATCTTGAAGAGGTCATCTCGTTGGAGAGAATAATGAAGAGCTCAAGACGAGGTCAAGACCAACCGAGTAGAATAAGAAAGGAGAGTCTTCACCAAGTCAACAGCAGACGACTAGCTCAAGGTTAGCTAAAGTCAAGAAGGTTATCAAGATAAGTGTATTAAACGGTTTTTAGTTTGTTATAACAAACTAATCGTCTTACTGTGCTTATAAATAGGAGTAAACACAGCTTCTAAAAGAACTCTTAGCACTCATAATTCTGATACTCACAATTTTCGAAGCACTCACAAGTTTTCCAAAAAGCTTTTCATAAATTTTTTAAGTGTTTAAAGAACACTTCGTATATCTTCAAACACATTCTCGCACCGTATATTTCTAATTTCTAGATATATTGATAGTTTGAAGATAGGTTGAAGGAGAAGATCTTCAAGTTGTTGTAATTGTAATCTCCAAGAAGTAAGTAAGTAAGTGAGTAAGTAGTCGAGGCCCTTCTTCGAGTTGAAGAAGAAGAGTGGATGTAGGATCATTTTGATCTCGAACCACTATAAACCCCGTGTCTTTTACTTTCTCAATTTATCTTTCGTTGATATTCAATTTCTTAAACAAATTATTCTCGATCGCTTTAGATCCTTATTAAAAGATTGAGGATAAACAGTCACTGATCGTCTTTGATTTCTTGAATTGATAATCAAGTTTTGGAAAATTTTAGATAATCTATTCAACCCCCTTCTAGATTATCTCTAGGAGGTGTACTTAGCCGCTTATAATTACTCAATCTCGGGACCAACAATATCTATCTATTTATAAGCAGATAGAGCAGCTCTCCAGATCCTTCAATAGTTTCTTAATAAGTGCTTGATCTCGATTCGGATAAGTTTTCACAATCATTATCTGAAGATGAGTAATAGTTTACCTCTTTAGCCATGAGATAAATGTCATCATCCGATCCATATCCAGGATGAGGATGAAGATGATGATGTTTCATGAACTTCTTCTTTCTCGCCTAGAAGAGCTCGGGTCCGCATACCTCATCACGTTTCTTTCTCTTTTCCTCACGTTCTCTTGGAGTTAGCCGAGGACAAACATAGCTATAGTGACCAGGCTTATCACAGGTATAATAGTTGTCTCCTCTATCTCGATTTTGGACTACTTTCTCCTCTTCCGACAGTGATCTCGAATCTCCTTGATCGATCCTTTTTTTTCTCATTTTAGAACTCTTTTCTTCTCTATCTCGCCTTGTAGTTTCTACGACTCCGATCTCGTCCCTTTTATTTCTTTTTATACTTCATCTTGAGCCTTTCATACCTTTTCATCAATAGAGCCATTTCTTCCTTGATTGACAAGTCGATGCCTGATACCTTATCCGACTCCTCTCGATGAAGAAATGCAACCATTTTTCCAAAAGTAGAGGACTCAACTTCATTCTCTTCATCTTCAATCTGAATGTCATATTCTAAAGCTTTAAAATGTGAAAATAGTGTATGATGAGAAATTGAAGATAAATTTTGTGTGGCTTTAAAAATATTAGCCTTCTCTCTCCATCTTTTGCTCAATGATCTCGAGAATCTTGTTATTAATCTCTTTCTCTCGTATAGACTTTCCCAAGCCAAAGGCCTTATTGAAAAGATTTGTCAACCTAACATCCAACCGATCGATTGATTCACCTTCCTTCATTTTGAAAGCATCAAATGTGTGCAAAACAGATTGCAGCTTGTTCTCTTTAACTTGATATGATCCTTCACACATATTCGCCAAAGTTTCTCACATCTCCTTAGCAATCTTACAACGTTTTACCTTTTCAATCCAGTCTTTACTAAGAGTTTCTATGATCTCGCTTCTGCTACTTGATCCAAGTTGTGGATCTTTCTTTCATCATTTGTTAGATCAACTCCTTTCTTCTCACGTCTCGACTCTAGTCTTAGAAGATTCGGCTCCATCACTTACAATTCCATGATAAAACTTGATGGGACCTTCCTCCAAAACTTCTTCCATCCGATCATGAATAGCTTTCAGATGATTCTCCATCCTAAACTTCCAAGAATCATAATCTTCAATCGAGAATTCCGGCACTCCTAGTCTTCTTACTTTTAATTATAGACATGATGAACAAGAAACTTGATAGAAACTTATTAGAAAGATTAGTGAATCAAGGAAGAAGAAAATGGCCTAAACACAATTTAAGAAGCTTCAAGGCCACAAATATATCGGAAACATCATAACACTACTCCGATACCACTTGTTGGCCCCTAGATTGAGTGTTTAAAGAGAGTTTGAGTGAACCTTCTAGAGATAATCTAGAAGGGGGTTGAGTAGATTATCTAAATTTTCAAAACTCGTATTCTCAAACAACCTTAAACCGTGAACCCCAAAATCAAAGTGTCAATGAAACAAATTTATACTCAATCTATATTGGATCTAAAGCAATCAAATATGTTTAACCAGCTTTTAAGTAATTGATAGAAATTAAAATAGAAAGAATGAACAGGAGATTTATAGTGGTTAGGATCTAAAGATCCTACGTCCACTCTCCTTCCACAATCCCGTGAAAGGGCCTTCACTACTTACTTCTTTGCTTACTTCCTCACTTACAGTTTACAATGAATATCTTCAACCTTACAGGTTTTCCTTCTTGATTTCTCGGAAATAATGGCTTGAAGATGTGAATGATAGTGTTCTATAAACACTATAAAAACTATGAACATAAAGAACGTTCTTGTTTGTGAATATAAACTCGTGAGTGCTTGATTGTGTTACAAGTTACTTGTAATTTTTCGTAATTGTAAAAGTTATTCTATTCTAAATAAAAGACCTATATATAGAGAATTGATGCCTCGGTGGATGTAACTTCCTTGTTGACTATTCTCTTGTTTGTTATAACCAACTAACCGAATCTTGTAATCGCTTCTTGATTAGTTATAATTGTTCTTGAAACTGCTTTCATTTTCTAACACTTAAGTCGCTCTTCTTTTCTCATCTTTAGACGCGGTCCTCCTTATCTCGATTTTCTTCATGTTTATATTTTATCAATCTTGGATTATCCAGCTTGTCTGCTAGCTTGTCTTCAGCCTTGACTTGTCTTCATCTATCTTCCCGTGTTCGCCTTATCTGTCTTTTGAACCTGTCCCTTATCTCTGCCTTAAGTACTTAGTCTATTACAAGTTTTTACTACATCACCTGGCTATACAATGATTCAAATTTGGTCATCTTATTTTTACATCTATTTTAACTTCATCGTAACTAGATACATTTTTCTCCTAACAATTTTTTCCTTTTGATGATGTTAAAACTCACCAAGAAAAGAAATGTTTTAGTAAATTAGAATGAGAAAGCTCCACAAAGTACTGCATAATGAAGTCACTTAGTCGGATAGTCAAAGTATAGACGGTTAAGTCACAAATGATAGTCGACATTCTCGTGATAGTCAAGTTAACCAGCTTTTTACAGATGAGTTAGTGTTATACACTTTAATCAAGTTCTTTTTAATTAGTTTTATTCTCAAGATTTAGTTATTTAAAAGATTAAGTCGACATGTTAGTTTAAAGCAACAGCCTCATATGAATGGATCAAAGTATATTCACAAGTATTTCGAGATAATTTCACAGATCAAGACTTACAAAATTATATCGAGATAGAGATCATGCAAAGATAAGATCTAGTCATACCACCTATCTTCTTCTCGGTATACTTAACCGAAGACCCTATTTTTCAGGGACACCGCTTTCTCCTCCTTCTCGCAAGGTCACCGCGGGTTCGGCTTTGATTAGTAGTCGCTTTACCTTTTCATGGTCCGCATAACCATCTTTTGTCGTGGGAGGAGCCATCGATGAGTAGGCTGGTGCGACTACATCCGCGTTGAATTCATCATGAGCAATGTTGATCGACATCGATAGAATGTTGAGTCTCTTTCTTCCAATCACTTGTGAAATGCAATGTTTTCATCCAAGCCCCACTTGATCTTTTTGCAGACGTGAAAGGCGAAGATCCGTTCTCGCCTCAAAATATCTCCATCTCTCTTGGTCTCCCATAAGTGGACTTCTTTGGGCACGACTTCACTTTTATGGTATGGTCGTAAGATCTCTACACCCTCGTTCATTTGTAGCCGTCTCAACCTATCTCCTCATCTTTTCATCATAAAACTTCCTCGCCGCCTTCTCCGTTCCCTCCTTCTCTTGGCATCTCTTCTTTTATATTCGCCAATTCCTCCCTCTTCCTCTTCTTAATTTTCTCCTCTTCGCCACCTCACTGGAGTTTTCTTATGTTGGCTAGAAGCCTTAGCTTTTCCAAATTGGTTCACTTGAGGATGAGGGTTGAATGGTCTGGATGGGCGCAGGATCTTGCACAGAATTTCTTCTTCTTCGCATTCGGTGGGTTCAAATGCCCTTAATCCCCGCCTCAATCTTTTTAGAACTTGCTTTGACTTGCTTTCTGCTTCTTTCTTCCTTTCTTCCTCGCCTTCAGCTTCTTCACTAGCTCCTCAACCTCGCAGATTTAAAGCCGTGGATCTTGTCATCCCGGGTATCTACTCTTTTCGAGCTCACCACCTTCCTTTTTAGCATCGCAAATTGGATGTTGCAGATGGCGGTTACTTGTTCAATTTGCCCCATGAGTTCATGCGCCGACAAGTCCTCGTCTTCTCGATCTAGTTTATCAAAGATCTTTTGCCGAGCCGCTTTGACACCCTCAATTTATTCTTCACTTGGCAGAGAGGGATGCTTTCTCCATCAGAAGAGACATGTTCAAGATCTCGTTGAAACAATGCTTCCTTTTCGCTCATGCCACCTTAGCTTGATCATTTACCATGTCTTTTATTTCTAAGTAAGCATCCTGAACATATTTCTTGACTCCAAGCCTTCGCTTGTTCTCCTCTTCAAAGAATTTTCGATTCACCGCCGCCATCTCTGCTCTCATGCCTCGATTCTTGAGAAGTAGAGGTCAATATTTGTTTTGAGATGAACTGCCCTCTCTACATTCTCCTTAATCATTGAGGTGACAAAGTCTAGAATCGCTTGAAAGGCATTCAGACACGCAACCTTCAGACTTGTTACCTCCGCCTTAAGTGCTTCCACCTCGGATGCAGAGCAGACGCACACAAAGATGGCCGAGCAAAGTCCACTTCGGATGGAGAAGATAGAGTTAAATCTATCTCCTAGACTTTTTGCTCAGACTTTCCTTGGCTAGTGGGGAATCTCGCCCAATGAACTCCTTGTGGCCGGCACTTCAAATTCCACCACACCGGGCTTTGCTCTTCTGCCTACTCTGCTTGTGCCTCCCCCGTTATATCCATCTCAAGAAAGCTCATCGGCGGCTCCACTGTCTCCTCCGTAAACTTTCGCCTCTTTCTCCACAGCTCCCTTCTCAATCACCTCCACTTCCTTTTCAACAACCTACACTTCCTTCTCAACATCTTCATCTCCCTCCTTCTCTCGCCTCCAAATCCGCCTCCACCACTTCGCCTCCATTTCTTCTACCCCTTTATCAATCAGTTTTCTCCTTATCTCCTTCTGTAGATCGACTAGCTCATTGATAGGAGATCTCAAATAGACTCATCTCGAGTATGTAATCTATGAATTGATTGTCGAAATTATCTCCTCAAAGGATTTAAAGCCGCTTTCTTAAGGACGCTTTTCTCTCGGATGGAGAGATTATTCCCTCCTACTTCTCCTATAAGGATTGTTGTCTCCTCAAAGGATCTTGTCCTTATCCTTCTCAACAAATGCATCGTTGGTCCCGATTAGTTGAGCGATTAGGTAAAACGTGTATCACCTTCTAGGAAAAATCTAGAAGGGGGGTTGAATAGATTTTTCAGATTTTTCAAATCTTTCAAAATTTATTCAAAGTACCAAAGTGACACAAAGTTGGAAATTTAATGTTAATCTCAACATTACTTAGATCAAAAGCAAATTGATATTTAGATTTTAACTTTGATTCGAAATTAAACTTTGAATGATAAAATTAGAAATTAAACAGATAAGTAAATAAAAGCAAAGAAAGAACACTGCATTTTATAGTGGTTCGGATTAGAACAATCCTACATCCACTCTCCTTCTCCAACTTGAAGAAGCGGATCTCGCTTACTACTTTCTTACTTCACCGCTTACAACTTACAACTTACAACTCTTCTTCAAATCTTCAAAGTACTCCTAACTCCTTCGATGAATCTAAGAACTACAGGTGAATAATGGGTTTTGAAGATTACAGAGAAGTGTTCTATAAACACTTGAAACTTTTGAAAACTCTTTTGAAAATACTTTGTGAATTAAGATTGAATATCGAATAGTGAATAGTGTGAAAAATCAAACTTGCATAAGTGTTTTGAAAAATAAAATCTAGACCTATTTATAAGTCTCGAAAAGACAGCTTAGTTTGTTAGTCGGTTCTAACAAATGGAAATCGCTTTAACAAACTTAATCTTGAAAATCGCTCTTGACCTCACCTGATTTCTTCTACTCGTCTGGTGACTTGGTGAAGACTCGCTTTTTTATTCTACTCAGCTTGTCTTGACCTCGTCTCGAGCTCTTCATAATTGTCTCCTGCAGATGACTAGACTCGAGCTTGTCTCCAGAGGACTTGCAGCCTTTCCGATCTTCACTGACTTAACCAGCTTTGACCTAGTCTCGATCGGTTTAGGATGAGCACCCGATCTTAGCTTTTCTTCATACTTGTCTGCTCATCCTGGATTGATCTTTTAACTCATCAAAACTTTACTTGATCTAACACAGACATCTACCAATTCCTTTAGAAGATCGTGCTCATCAACTAATGCACTCTTCTTCGATCAAATATATCTTGCCAAGAATGCGAGAGAGACTTCAGAGGACCCATTTCTCCAGATGGGTTGGGAAGATGAAGGTATAAATTAGGTTCCGATGTTGATGAGGATAAGAATGAGAATAGATCATCCGTGGTTTAGGTGGATGGTTGTGTTGGACTTTTAGGAGTGGGTCGCTTTAGAGGCTCGAGGCGGCGACCATGTCTCGCCTCTTTATTGCGGTTGGGAGATGGTTGGATCAGGATCTAAAGCATCCTTACATGAAAATGATGATGAAGATTGTGCAGCTTCTTTAGAGTCCTCTCCCGAGGATATCTCAACTCTTTCCTCCCGGCCCGAGGTCCTAGCAACCTCACCCGAGACACTTCCCCTTGGGAAGATGTCCTCTCTATCCTTTCCTCCTCCTCCTCTCGATTCTTCTTCGGATGAGGATTCATCCTACAACATCGTCTCCACCTTTTTGGACTTAGCTTTGACAGCCTTTTTCCTTGGGTGCGCTGTGCAACAGAACATCCTCATCTCCTTCGAGTCCGAATGGCTAAAGATCTTCTCATCTTTGGTGAGAAGACTCTTTTGATTGGTGTATTTCTTTACACCAACCTCCCAATTAATGTTTTTGTCCCTAGCTTCGCCTTCGGGATTAGTGTAATTCTGGTCATCATGCTGGTCATTGTGTCCAGCCATTCCACCTCAACCTTGTCTCCGAGATGTACTCCTTCAAAATCTTTTAATTTCTTCAACCAAATTCTTTGAAAAAGTAACCTAGCCCACTTCACCTCTACACCATCAATTATAGCTCAGAAGCAGAGATTCTTGGTTTTGTCGTACCATCATGGCTTTGTTGCTCTCCCAAGATGCACTTTGTAAGAATCAAAGATCAACAATCGGTATTTCCTCTTCAACATTGGTCTTTTCAAATTTGTAGTTGTGTTCGATGACACTTTCTTGCCATTAGTCTAAAGCTCTCCAAATGCTCATCACTTTTGTAAATGAATGGATTTATCCCTTCGGTGCTCAAACCAAAAATCTCACCGAGGTCTTCTACGGTGACCACCGCCTTCTCTATCTTTCCATTTGTAAGAACACGAGACTCGAAAGCATTTGTTTTCATCGTTGCTCTGGTGAGAAATTCAACTACTAAATTGTCCAAGGTTTTGTTCTTTGAAGGATTCATCGTGCAATCTGTTTAAGTCCTCTCGATTCCAAGTTGTAGAATCTCAAGAGACTCGGATCCGTGGTAGTATCCTAATCGACGAACATTTTGGACTTGGTTTTATCTCCGATCTTTACTAGATCATATTCGAACTTGACCTTTGGTTTCTTATTATCCGCCATTGAAGAGGGTTTTTAAGCTTTGAGAGGGAAAAGGAAATTTGAGAGAGAGAGAGAGAGTAATGTAAATGTGTTATATGTGCGTAAATAAAAATATGCACATGAACTCCTATTTATATGGAAAGAGATTCAAATAAAATATTATAAACTCTCATTATTATCTCGATAAAGTGAAAACTGGGTTTTCGTGCCTATATAAATGAAATTATTGTTATTTATTCTGAAAAGTGTAATGAATAAAATATTAAACATATTTAATATGTCGCGCGTGTGGAATCTGTTGACGATTCAATTTCCATAAATCGCACTTTCCAATTTATGCGCGTGAATGTCACTCAGCGTTTTCATCATAATCAATCCCTTCGATTGTGAATAACCTTAAGCAACTTGTCCGACTTTATTTCTAACCACAATATTGTTCTCATCCCTTTTGTTTTTAAAGACCCATTTAGTTCCAATGACTTTTTGATGATGAGGCCAATCAACAATGTTGGCCCCTAGATTGAGTGTTTAAAGAGAGTTTGAGTGAACCTTCCAGAGATAATCTAGAAGGGGGTTGAATAGATTATCTAAATTTTCAAAACTCAGATTCTCAAATAACCTTAAACTATGAACACCAAAATCAAAGTGTCGGCGGAAATAAATTTATACTCAATCTATATTGGATTTAAAGCATTCTGAAATATGTTTAATTTGTTTGTAAGTAATTGAAAGAAATTAAAAATAGAAAGAATGAACACGAGATTTATTGTAGTTCCGATCGAAAGATCCTACATCCACTCTCCTTCCACAATCCCGTGAAAGGACCTTCACTACTTACTTCTTTGCTTACTTCCTCACTTACGCTTTTACAACGAATATCTTTAGCCTTACAGGTTTTCCTTCTTGATTTCTGGAAATAATGGCTTGAAGATGTGAATGATAGTATTCTATAAACACTATAAAAACTATGAACGTAAAGAACATTCTTGTTTGTGAATATGAACTCTATGAGTGCTTGATTGTGTTACAAGTTGCTTGTGATTTTTCAATATTGCAAAAGTTATTCTATTCTAAACCAAAGACCTATTTATAGAGAATTGATGATTGATGGTTGTAAAGAACTTGTTGACTCTTCTCTTGTTGTTATAACCAACTAACTGAATCTTGTAATCGCTTCTTGATTATTTATAATCGTTCTTTAAATCGCTTGATTTTCTAACACTTAAGTCATCTTCTTTTCTCATCTTCATACGCGGTCCTCCTCATCCGATTTTCTTCATGTCTATATTTTATCAATCTTGAAGTGTCCAGTTGTCTCGCTAGCTTGTCTTTGGTCTTAACTTGTCTTCATCTATCTTCTTGTGTTCGCCTTATCTCTCTTTTTGAACTCCGCCCTTATCTCTGCCTTAAGTACTTAGTCTATTACAAGTTTTCACTACATCACCGGCTATACAATGATTCAAATGGTCATCTTATTTTTACATCTATCTTAACTTCATCAAAACTAGATACATTTTTCTCCTAACAATTTCCTTTTGATGATATTAAAACTCAGCTCAAGAAAAATTGTGTTAGTAAATTAGAATCGAAAGCTCCACAAAGTACAAACAATTAAGTCACTTAGTGATAGTCAAAGTATAGACAGCTTAAGTCACGGTCGGATAGTCAAGTTAACTAGCTTTTTACGGATGAGTTAGTGTTATACACTTTAATCAAGTTCTTTTAATTTGTTTTATTCTCAAGATTCGATTATTTAAAAGATTAAGTCTCGACAAGTTAGTTTAAAGCAACAGCCTCATATGAATGGATAAAAGTATATTCACAAGTATTTCGTATAATTTCACAGATCAAAGCACTTACAAAATTATATCGCATGCAGATCATGCAAAGATAAGATCTAGTCATACCACCTATCTTCTTCTCGGTATACTTAACCAAAGAGAAGACCCTATTTTTCAGTGGACCCCATTTCTCCTCCTTCGCAAGGTCACCGTGGCTTCGGCTTTGATTAGTAGTCGCTTCACCTTTTCATGGTCCAGACGACCATCTTTTGTCATGGGAGGAGCCATCGGTGAGTAGGCTGGTGCGACTACATCTGCGTTGAATTCATCATGGCGATGTTGATCGAGCATCGATAGAACGCTTGAGTCTCTTTCTTACAACCACTCTTGAAATGCAATGTTGAGTCTCTTTTTAGAACTTGCCGAGACTTGCTTTCTGCCTTTTCTTACTTTCTTCCTCGGCCTTCCGCAGCTTCTTCGCCTAGCTCTCAACCTTCATATTTAAAGCCGTGGATCTTGTAATCCGGGCATCTACTCTTTTCTTGAGCTCACCACCTTCCCCTTTTAGCATCGTGAAATCGGGTGTTGCAGATGGTGGCTACTTGTTCAATTTGTCCCATGAGTTCATGCCTCGACAAGTCCTCGTCTTCCGATCTAGTTTATCAAATATCTTTTGAGCCGCTTGACACCCCCTCAATTCATTCTTCAATTAGCAAAGAGGGATGCTTTCTCCATTGTAAGAGACATGTTCAGATCTCGTTGAAATGATGCTTCTTTTTCGCCCATGCCTCCTTGGCTTGATCATTTACCATGTCTTTTATTTCCTGTGTAAGCATCCGAACATACTTCTTAACCTAAGCCTCCTACTTGTTCTCCTCTTCAGCAATTTTCGCATTCACCACCGCCATCTGCTCCTCATGGCTGATTCTTGAGAAGCCAAGGTCAATATTTGTTTTGAGATGAACCGCCTCTCTACATTCTCCTTAATCGTGAAGGTGACAAAGTCTCGGAATCGCTTGAAAGGCATTCGCACACGCAGCCTTCCGACTTGTTACCTCTCGCCTTAAGTGCTTCCACCTCGGATGCAGACGCAGCATTTAAGATGGCTGAGCAAAGTCCACTTCGGATGGAGAAGACATAGTTAAATCTATCTCCTCAACTTGTTGCTCAGACTTTCCTCGTGGCTGGTGGGAATTCGCCCAATGAACTCCTTGTGCAGGCTGCACTTCAGATCTCCACCTCACTGGGCTTGCTCTTCTCGTCTCGCTTCTGCTTGTGCCTCCTCGCTATATCCATCTCAAGCAGGCTCATCGGCAAAGCACCACCGTCTCCTCCGTAAACTTCCACCTCCTTCTCCACAACTCCCTTCTCAATCACCTCCACTTCCTTTTCAACAACCTCCGCTTCCTTCTCTACCTTTTCATCTCCCTCCTTCTCCTGCCTCCACCACTTCTGTCTCCATTTCTTCTACCCCTTTCTCAACTCGTCTTCTCCTTATCTCCTTCAGTAGATCGACCGCTCATTGATAGGAGATCCCAAATAGACTCGCCTCGAGTATGTAATCTATGAATTGATTGTTGGTCCAGATTGAGTGATTTAAACAAGCTTAGAATGCCTCCCAGGAGATAATCTAGAAGGGGGTTGAATAGATTATCTAAATCTTTTCAAAGATCAGATTATCTATTCAAGATATTAAAGCCGAACAAATGGAAACAATTTTAGACTCAATCTTTCAAGGATCAAAAAGCAATCAAGTTAATTCTCAAATTAATTTGCTTGAGAAATTGATTATCAACAGATAAGTAAAAACAGAAGTAAAGAACATTGTGGATTTATAGTGGTTCGCATCAAACCGACCCTACATCCACTCTCCTTTTTCAACTTGTAGAAGGGCCTCGACTCACTTACTTGCTTACTCTCTTACTGAGAGTACAATTATAATGATATGATGATCTTCTTCTTCAATCCTATCTTCAATCTATCAAACTAACTAGAAAACTAGTAAGATACAAAGGCAGAAGTTTGAAGATATACAAGAGAGTGTTCTATAAACACTTAGAAACTTAGGAAAACTCTTTTTGAAAACTTTGTGAGTGCTTTTGAAAAATCGTGAGTATTGAATGAGTGCTAGTAGTTCTTTCGTAACTATGCTTACTCTTATTTATAAGCTCGTGAAACGGTTAGTTTGTTGTAAGAAACTAAAAACCGTTTAACAAACTTATTCTTGAAAATCGCCTTGACTTCAAATTGATCTTGAACTAGTCGCTCACACTGCCTTGGTGAAGACTTACCTTTCTTATTCTACTTAGCTGGTCTCGACCTTGTTTTGAGCTCTTCATTATTCGCTCCAACAGCATGACTTTCCTCAAGATTGTCTTCGGATGACCTTCTCTTTCTTAACCTCACCGATTACACTAGCTCTACCTAGTCCGATCAAATTAAGCACTAGTAAGTTCATTACATCACTGCTCTAAACATACTTCACCTGGTCATCTTATTTACATGAGCTCATCCTAATCTATTCATTTTAACTCATCAAAACTAATTCGATCTAACATTGATTGTCGAAAGAATCTCCTCAAAGGATTTAAGGCCGCCTTTTCTTATGGACAGCTTTTCTCCCAGGATGGAGAGATTATTCCCTCCCCGCTTCTCCTATAAGGATTGTTGTCTCCTCAAAGGATCATGTCCTTATCCTTCTCAATGACCAGGACATCTACCAATTCCTTTAGGAGATCAGCTCATCAACCAATGCGACTCCTTCGATCAAATATATCTTGCCAAGAATGCATAGAGAGACTTCAGGGACCCATTTCTCCAGATGGGTTGGGAAGATGAAGGTATAAATTAAGGTTCGGATGTAGATAAGGATAAAAATGAGAATGGATCATCTCGTGGTTTGGGTGGATGGTTGTGTTAGACTTTTAGGAGTGGATCGCTTTAGAGACTCGCAAGACCACGCCTCGCCTCTTCAACGCCAGTTGGGACATGGTTGGTTCAGATATGAAGCATCCTTAGATGAAGATGACGATAAAGATTGTGCCACTTCTTCGCAGTCCTCTCTTGAGGATATCTCAACTATTTCCTCCGGCCCGAGGTCCTAGCAACCTCAAATGAGCACTTCCCTTGGGAAGTTGTCCTCTCTGCCCTTTCCTCCTCTCCTCTCGATTCTTCCTCGGATGAGGATTCATCCCGCAAAGATCATCTCCACCTTTTGACTTAGCTTTGATGCCTTTTTTCTTGGGTGCAGCTGGTGCAACAAGAACATCCTCATCTCCTTGTGAGTCTAAAGGGCCAAAGATCTTCTCTGCCTTTGGTGAGAAGACCCTTCGCTTGGTGTATTTCTTTACACCAACCTCCCACCGAGGTTTTCGTCCCTAGCTTCACCTCCGTGGATTAGTGTAATCCTGGTAATCATGCTGGTCATTGTCTCAGCTGGCCCACCTCAACCTTGTCTCCGAGATGTACTCCTTCAAAAATCAGCCTTGAAAAAGTAACCTAGCCTAGCTTCACCTCTTACACCATCAATTATAGCTCGTCAGCAGATTCTTGGTTTTGCCAGACCATCATGGCTTTGTTGCTCTCCCATAATGCACTTGGTAAGAATCCGCATCAACAATCGCATTTCCTCTTCCACATTGGTCTTTTCAAATTCGTAGTTGTGTTCTGATGAGACTTTCTCGCCATTAGTTTAAAGCTCTGCAAAATGCTCATCACTTTTGTAAATGAATTGATTTATCCTTCGGTGCTCAAACCAAAATCTCACCGAGGTCTACTATAGTGACCACCACCTTCTCTTTATTTCCATTTGTATGAACACGAGACTCGAAAGCATTTGTTTTCATCGTCACTCTAGTGAGAAATTCAACCGCTAAATCGTCCAAAGGTGTTTTGTTCTTTGAAGGCTTCATCGTGCAATCTGTTTAAGTCCTCTCGATTCTAGAAGTTGTAGAATCTCGCGACTCTGGATCTGCGTGGTAGTATCCCAATCGACGAACATTTCGGACTTGGTTTTATCTTCGATCTTTGCTAGATCATATTCGAACTTGACCTTTGGTTTCTTCTTATCCGCCATTGATGAGGGTTTTTTTATGCTTGAGAGGGAAAAGGAAATTTGAGAGAGAGAGAGAGAGAGAGAGAGAGTAATGTAAACGGGTTATATGTGAATAGATGAAAATATGCACACGAACTCTTGTTTATATGGAAAGAGATTCAAATAAAATATTATAAACTCTCATTATTAATCGATAAAGTGAAAATTGGGTTTTCGTGCCTATATAAATGAAATTATAGCTATTTATTACGAAAAGTGTAATGAATAAAATATTAGACATATTTAAAATGTCGTGCGTGGAAGCTATTGACGATTCAATTTCCATAAAACCGCCTTCAATTTATGCACGTGAATGACACTCAGCATTTTTAAAAGCAAATTTAATAAAATTTTGGGTGCAGTAGTAACTTTCCTTCCGACAAGAAGTAACTTATTTCCTTTACTTTCTTCAAATAATTGAGAGATAAAACTGATAAGTATTTTTTATTAAAAATATATAGGAAACCTTATCTTTTGGAAAATAATTTTTTTAAAAGAACAACCGTGTTAATTCATTATTAAATAATTATAATAATTATGATATTAAATCCACATATTAATTTTTTTAACTAATATTAATAATTTTGTCAAATAATTAAAAGAAAGCAAGGGTTGGAAATACTTCTTGTTATATTTTACCTAGTCTGGATAAATTTGTATAGTTGTCTGCCTTATGTACATCATATAAGTTGTACTCATCCTGCTTTTATGAAAGTTGTATCAACAGGATTTGAAATTTCTTGACAACAAAGACACTTTGATAGACCATTAGTAATCCTTTTTTAGTAACTTAGACAAGGTACATATACTCATCTGCTTTAGACCAACAGATGACTACTATGTATTTGTGCAATCACTTCATGTCGAGATTAGAAAATATCAAGTTAGTTAAGATCAATAGATTAATCTTTGATTCTTGATTCCTTAAGAAAATCAATGATATCCTCTATGATTATCCATATGACCTTTTACAAGTCTCGATACTTCTTACTAGACATAGTAAACAAAGCGAGAGAGACAAGAATTGAAATGCATAAGGAATAGATTAAAGATTAACTAAAGATGCATCTAATTATCCTAATTCCACAGACAATTCCTTAAACCTTGTCTCTCGCTAAAGGTTTTGTCAAAATGTCACTCTCGAAAATCGGTCAAAATCTTTCCTAGTCTGATGTCACCTTTCTCAACATGATCACGAATAAAGTGATGTCCACATGTTTGCATCTAGTATGTAAGGCGGGTTACGTGGCACTATTATTATCACAAAAGATTGGTACATCTCTATTGATAATATTATAATCCCTTAGCTATTGACTAATCCAGTTAGTGAGAACAACAACTTCCAGTGCCATATACTTAGCTTCGAGGGAAGTAGCTACAGAGAGGTTTATTTCTTAGACAACCATGAAATCAGCCTTACTTCCCAAAAATTGGCAAGTTCCCGAAGTAGATTTCCTATCTATCTTGCATCCACCAAAATCAATCAATATCCCGACAACTCAAAATTTATCATCAATTTGGATACCTACGGTCTTACATTTATTTTACTTTTTAAGAATTTAAGAATCTTCTTGTTGCCTCAAGATGACTCTTCTTTGGCTTTGCTTTGAAACCGTGCGCAGACACCTTTGCAAAAGAAATATCTCGGTCTACTAGCGATTAAGTATAACAATGAAGACTTATACGAAATATCTTTTTCAAATGATTACGTATTACCTTCATAAGCTTCTTCTGATTATACGGTAAGGTTGTTGTCTCGATCGGCCGACTTTGAAGAACTTTCGGTGCTTTTTTCTTTATTTGAGTCTGATTCTTCTTCCTCATCTCGAGTCTCGATTCTGGTCCATAGAACTTCACTATTGATCTTTTAATAGTCATCTTATCTATATCTTCCGAGATCCTCGTGATGTCATCTCGTAATTCTAGACTCAAAAGTAGATTCATCAAATACAACATGTGGTGTTTCCTCCACACACAAGGTTGTCTTATTAAAAACTCTATAAACTTTAGACACGAGATGAGTATCCTAAGAATATTCCATCTCGCAATCTTAGCATCAAAAAGTTTTTAAATGAGATTTTCCATTGTTATGAATGAAACACTTGCATCCAAAATATGAAAACATGAAATCTTGGGTGATCTACCCTTGCATATTTCATAAGGAGGTTTACATTTATTTTTAACAATCGGATGATTGTAGGAATCGGGTAAGCGATTTTAAGACAACCAAGTATATCGAACGCAAGGGAAAAAGTATGCAATGAGGCCCTAGAAATACAAGTTCTCAATGACTAGTGTTGCAATCACGGTTTCAAACAAAAACACAACAAAACGATAGAAATAAACTCAACAACATAACAAGGCAAATGATCAAACACTTGAAAGGCAAGAACAAATGATAACAATGAATGGGGGATTTGGGTGCTAGGGATAACATCCATCAAGGAATCAATGATCAACA